>SMDT01002129.1:0-600000 GCA_005392925.1 Aquilaria sinensis
TTTGATACCACAAAAAAAATAACTAGGTACCACTAGAACCTTAAACTGATACCATTGAACCTTACTTTGGTACCAATATGACCTTAAGTTGGTACCAGTAGAACCTTAAGTTGGTATCAGCATAACCAAAATTTGGTACCACTAGAACCTTAAACTGGTACTACTAAATCTTAAATTGGTACCAGTATCACCTTAACTTGGTACCATTGGAACCCTAACTTGGTACCATAAAAACCTTAATTTCGTATCACAAAACCTTAATTTGGTACTGTTATAACCTTAACTAGGGACCATTGAATCCTTAATTTGGTACCACAAAAACCATAACTAGGTACCACTAGAACCTTAAACTGGTATCATTGAACCTTACTTTGGTACCAATATGACCTTAAGTTGGTACCAGTAGAACCTTAAGTTGGTATCAGCATAACCATAATTTGGTACCACTAGAACCTTAAACTGGTACCACTGAATCTTAAATTGGTACCAGTATAACCTTATTATTATATTAGTATTTGATATTATGAATATAGATTTTAAATGCGATAAATATTTTTAAAAAAGCGATAAAAACCAACAAAAGCGACAATTTCTTAAAAAAAGTGATTAAATGTAAAAAAAAAAACTATTACATGTTTAAAAAATCTATTAAATATACGAAAAAATGATAACATTTAAAAAAAAAAGTGATAAATGTTTAAAAAAAAAGGGTAAATTTTTTGTAATGCTAATAAAAACTGAAAAAGTGATAAATAATTCTGAAGTGCAATAAATAATTGAAAAAAATGAGTAAATTAAAAAATAAGCGAAACACATCTACAAAAAGTGATTTTTTTTAAAAAAAAGTGATTAAAACTAGAAAAAGCAAAAAAAAATTTAAGAAAAGTGATTAAATATTAAAAAAATGGTTAAAGTGGTACAGAAATTATTACGTACAATTATATTTTTCAATAAATATATATATTTATATTTAATACCCATAATACCTTAAAATAAATATATATTTTATATTTAATTTACCCATTTCAATAATTTTCCCTTCTTTTTCCTCTGTTCCCGCCTACCGCTTCTCCCTTGCAACCTGTTACCGGATCAGTACATTGCATTTTACTCTACCAGTCTAATGGCCTTTTTACTACTAATTTCTAACTTAGTTCCTTAACTGAAGCATTCTAAAAAATTTGAGAAATTCTGAAAAACGGGAGATATTGATACTGACCGGGTATTTTAGAATCTTCCATATATATGTATCTCACTCAGGGGCGGCGCCACAATTGCCACCACTAAGATTTGGAAAAAATATGTATATGATATATAATTTTTAAAAGAATATTTGTTCTGCCCCCATAGAATTTTTAGTGACGCCCCCATTGAACTATGAGTGCATTAATTTAGTTGTGATAAGTGATTAAAATGAAAATATGAAAAAGTAAGTGGCAAAACTACAAAACGTAAAAAATATTAGTACTACTATAAAATTTGACCCATAAATCTATTTTATTCCTTCTCTTACGCTTGCAACACAGACGCAAATAAAAATAGTATAAAACCTAGGCTAAGACTTTTCAACGCAACTAAAAGTCCAAAATTGCGGCCGGCACGGCAGTATGAAAATTTTGCTCCTCCCTCAGGCAAAGGCAAATTCAGTCTCAGATACGGTGAGTATTAATTGTGTGAGCCTTTTCTACTCTACCATTCTTTTGTATTTCTAGAATTGTTACCCTGCCCCCGACGAACAGAGCTGCAAATCGCAAACCTCTCTCAAATTTCATCTCGATTGTATTTGTTTATATTAATTTTTCAGGTAATTCTAAAATTTTAGAACCCTAATGCATCAATTTGTAGAATATAAAGTAGTATATATTATTATTATTACTATTATTTGAATTTTTAATTTTATTATTTTTATGCAGTTTATGTTATGGAGAGATACTTGAAAAAAATACCAAAAGAAGCTCGATTCTCTCATGAAACAGATATTGATACTGAAAACAGATATATTTGATGGTATAAGTAATGAGGTGATCATGCAGCGTTTTCAGGCTATGAAACCTCATCGTGGACAGTTGTAAATATGAAAATATTTTATTAATAATATTTTTGTTGTCCCCACTGGCATAATTTTCTGGCTCCGCCACTGATCTCACTTTAAATAATTATCAATTATATGAAACAGGTCACTTGCATACATATTCATTAATGTTACTGATACAAATTACATCATGAACATGGTCTATTAAGCTCCCTAGAAGCCTGAAGAGCGTGATTCATGTACGCATGCCCAATTATATATCTTCAGGTTAACGGATATTTACATACAATATACCTCGACTTATAGCGTCATATTATATCATAACCCAAAATGTCTAATTTTAACCTTTGTTGACATAGTCCTTCGACTTTGGATGTGACTCACACTCTTAAGTGCCACTTCTCTCTTATCCTTATAACAATTCTATTTATTACTTCCTCCGTCCCAAAAATTTTACTTCATTTATTTTTAACAATTAATCTATGATTTTTTATTTTTAACATTTTAATATATAAATACAAAATCTTTGTATATGAATGATAATTCAAGATATATAGTTTCTAAATATATTTTTTTAATTTTTTTTAATAACCAATAATATGAATAAAATTGAATCAAAATATAACAAAAAGTCAAATATATCAAAATTTATGAGACGGAGGAGTAAATTTTAACATGTGAGATTTTCTCACATTCAGCCTTGCTTCCTGATGCTTTGGATCACCTATTTGTCACCTAAACGTTAACATGCGTTTATGTACAATATAAATAAACTGATAACATCTTGTTACGTCATAAGCCCAAGCAGGGCCTCATCACCATAATCCTAGTTTTTGTTTTCTTGCTCGAAAGAGTTTGTGACTTTGAAGGTACAGCCGCGGAGAAACGGGCTACCTTGATAACATCATATTAAATCATATACCAATCTTATTATCAAATATTGTCGAAGCGGCCTGAACAATTAAAATGCAATTTATCATAACTAAGCCGCCGCTCAAAAACTCTCATTTGCTGTCTTCCCTTCACAGCCGTTTTCAGCTAGAGTTGAACTTTGGTCTAAATTTATCTCTCAGAAAACCCGCGAGCTCATTTTCATTCTTTTTATTGTTTGATTGACTGTACCCAACGTTATCTTTCAGATTTTATAGTGAATACAATTTCCTTTCGGTTCTATTATTTAAGAGTGATTCAATATTTTCATAGAGTAGATCTTCAATTCAAGACGAGCAGTGATAAATTTAAGTTTTCTTTTGGGTTCACCGAAATCTCGGCTTTACTGCACGTGTCTCTACACTTGGCAACAGGTATGAAGCCGATTATATAAAAAAAGAAAAAGTCAATTTTTATTTTTTTAGGTTTATAGGTTTTTTTTTTGCTTTTATAGATGTCCTTTTTTAGGTGTTTAATGCCTGATTGCTTACAGTGGTATCTAGTTATTGTCAGTTTAATCTGAGTTTTATTCCAGTTAGTTGTGAGTTCTCAATTCTAGATTTATTTTTGTTTATATGAAAACTTTAATTTGATCTAATTCTCTTCTTTTCATCATTTGATGTTACAAAAACGAGTAGCCTTTTTGTAGCTAGTTTTATATTATTATTGTTCTTTAGAGTCTTATGTTAATGTTATTGTTAGCTTGTAAGATGTCATTTGACTTATTTTTAATTGAGATGAAACATCTTTTCTAAAAAAAAAGTGCAATTTATCAAATGCTTGTAACCTGAAATGCTAGGTCTTTTTGTCAGTACAATGAGTAATATTTTTTTATGGAATAATTAAATAAAATTATTGGCCATTTTCTTTTGATTTTTGAATGCTTCTCATTTTAACACAACTAAATTGGTATATTTTTCAACTGCTTCTTTACCAACACATTCAACCGTGAGTAACAAAATTTTATAGTTTCCAATGGTCATTGGGAAACAATCTAGGCATGGCGGGGTTGTTTGGATCTAGGCCAATTACCAACTTCTCGAACCGTTGATAACAACTAACCATTTTCACCTGAGGGTTACCAATAGTTAAGGCTGTTGATAACCATCACTCATCGTGTCCCTCACCTATTTCCATGTCTGCCACCCCAACCATTCCAATGCCGTCGATGGAGTTCATTTCTCACGTACCAAAGTTTATTTTCACTTGATTTCACTAGATCTATTGCCGAATAGGTTCAATATTGAGGTATTTTTTGCCATCTCTTCTTATATTGTGAGTTTTTTTATTATTTTCAATTTCCTTTTGTAGTGTGAGTTTTGCCCTTGATTTTTTTTTTGTTTTTAGCTTATTCTCAAGTGTTTGAGCTTGCCCATTGCCTTCCCTGAGTTGTTCTTTTGTCCAAAGGTAAGTTTTTAATTTTTCTTACTTTTCCCAACAAAAATCCGAAATTGAGGTTGATTTTCTAAAAAATTATGCTTTTTTTAATGGTAAATATATATTAATAAAAAGAAAAATACAAAGAAGTTCCAGCCAAGAGCTAGAACAAATAAAAGCCCACCGTACAACAACAAATCTGAAACCTGAATCCCCTTCAATGGCCCCCACCCCCAACCCTTAAGATATCTCCACTCAGGACCCTTTATAAACCTTAAGACTATTTTAAGAATCCTTTTCAAAACCCTCAAATCCCTGACTAAACACCATTACTCCTTGACACTTCATGCCAACCTTTTCAATTCATTTTTTAAAGACAATTTTTTCCTACAATTGCCCGCCTTGTCACTACTCCTTTTCCAGCCTTTAACCTTATACAAATCATCATAAAATTCAAAGGCCAATTCTTCACATCCTCCAAAGGATAACCCTGCCAATTTGCTAACTTTATCAATCCGTCTCTTAACTACCCTCAAGCCTTTTAACTTTGTTGACAATAGTTTTTTTGTCATCGACTCAACAATTCTCGGTTCCTGTCTATCAAACTTATCTAACCCCTTCAAAATTGGTGGGACTTCCAAAAAGATCAAACCAGAAGCATCATCCTCTAAACCATTTAACATCTCTCCCTCACAAAAAAAGTTCACCACCAATCTCACCTGCCACTGAAGCCAGATCTGAACCCAGCTCCTTTTGACTTGAGTTTGATCCATATAATTTCCCCATTGTATCAGTCTAACTAGGAAGTTGAATCGGGCAATTCAATGGGATTTTCTTCACATTAGAGACAGAAATTTTGGCTTCACCCCCTTCCTTGAAACTGGGTTCTAAATTCACCTCATCATCCTCTTGAATAGCCCCATCTGGAGCCTGTTTTGGAGATGGCCCAGCCCTGGGTCCAAAATCCTGGTAAGACCCAGTCTTAGCCCAAACCCCCTCCACCCACATTTTCGTTTCCTCCTTTTCCCTCCCTGTTAGTGTTGCTGCCGACCTAAACTTCTTCCCCTGACCGACGACCTCCACCGAGATTATGAGCAAAGATCTGCAGCACGGACAAGCCAAGACTTATGCCGAATATTCACAATCCCCCGATGCCGACCTAGTATCTCTACCAGGTTCAGTTGAAGCGCCGGTAGTTTCGCCTTTCCTGCCACCCGAGGCATCGGACTCCATACCTCCGATCCCCAAAACTGAATCACAAACTTCGAAATTGCAGTGCTCAATCGCCACCAGCCACCTTCCTCCTGACCTTCAGGAATAAAAATCTTCCTTTGACTCGATCCTGAAATCACCATCAGCCGGAGGAATCGGCCCGCCGGATTTCTTCCCAACGCCACTTCGACTTCTCTGCCCCTCGACTGGCGGCGACGTCTCCATGGATTCTCCCCTTTCTCAAACCAAAATTCTCTCCAGACTCCTACCCACCATCAGACATCATCCCCCTCCAAAACCACAGACGATCTAAAAAAGTTCCCATACTCAGAAACTCTCAAAACAGTCCCAGAATTTCTGGATTCAATACAAAGCCCGAATCTTTTCCGTTCCGGCCAACACCAGAAAAGAGGTAAAGATTCAGATGAAATTTGAACTTTGAAATTTAGAGAGAAGACTGAGTTTCTCTCTCTAAAATAATTCCCCTAGTTTTTTTTCAAGTTCTGAAAAATTATGCCTGAGATGATATCTTTTGTGTTAGAAAAATTTTGTGGAGGTAATTTCCCTATGCATTTTCTTCTTAATTTGATTTTCCTAATTTTTTTTAAATTTTAGTTGTGATAAAAAAAAAGGATCGTTTTGATAAATTTATTTTAAATTGTTGTATTTATGTGCTAGGATATATTTGATTACCTTCTCTTTTTTTTTTATTTATTATTTTACCAGTCAAGTTTAGATTAATCATATGTTTTCATAAGAAAATGTAATCATCGATAAATTAAAAAATGTTTATTTGTTGTTTTTTTAGGTTTTTATTAATGGTCATAAGGAATAATTTAACAATATATTACCGTGCTTTATCAATGTATGGGGGCACACCATTTATTAAATTCAGGACTCTTAAATGCCAACTTTCTAGAGTGCTAATATCGTTAACGTATGTGTGGAAAATATGGTTTTTATTTAGGTGTTTAGATACATTCACTAATTTTTAACATAGAATGGACTCCCGTTCTTATAGACTTGTTAGAATTTTTTGAGATGTTGCAAATATTATCATGTGCTTGGACTTGTATTAATTGTTGATGATTTATTACTACTAGACATTAATATGATGTATGACCAAATATTAGATGCATATTGATTGTATTAATATTAGAGTAGACATATTGACTGAATGCGTATGTTGCATAAGTAACAGGTTCAAATTAAATTCGGTAATTAATGGTCGATAATAAACTGACCATTACCAACGTCTTAGACCACTGATAAGCTATCAACTACTTGGACCATGGTAACTACCAACTGTTGATGCCATTAGTAACTACCGATGGCTTTAATGCTTAGCATTTATTAATAGTTAAACATGTCGGTATCAGTTCAGCCATTGCAACAAGTGGTTCATATGTTGACTATTGATAATTATCAATAGTCTAAAGTTGCAAATTACTACCAATTCTATGTTAAGCCTTTGGCAAGTTAAGTACCAACGCATGAAATACCATTGCTTGTTACCAACGGCTACTTATAGATAATTTCAAACTTGCCAACACAAAATTGTTGGTAATGTTTCCTGTCGGAAAAGGTCTGATTTTAAAAATCATATCAATATAATATATTTGTCATTATTTTTTCAAAAATAAATCTTAATTAAATGTATTTAAATATTACAATGGCTAATTTTAGTAAAATAAAGTTTCATGTTTAAAGAAAGCTAAAGTGAAATATACCAATATTAGAAATTAGGTGATTTTATTTAATTTTTTTTCTTTTACTTTTTAATCATCTCCCCAAATACACCCTTAACCATAAATTGTCAAATCAGTTTTATAAAAATACATTCATAGATTCTTTTTAACTCTAGCATATTTCTTTTAAATAACAATTAAAATCTGTGTCATCGTGCATAAGATCTATGATCTTTTAAATAACAATTTAATACATTATATTTTAATGTCTCATATATGTCATAGCTATGATGTTATTGTAAATTTGCTTTTTACGGAATACATTAAATTATTCGTTTATGTTCAAGCTTGATCATAACAAATAAGCTTTATTAAATTCTTTAGCACCCTTATTGTTCTCAACCTATCAAAACCTTGAATCCTTTAAGGGTTAGGATTTCATGAAAGGGTTAGGAATTACTAGGATTTTACAGAAGATATTTGTCGAACGTTATGTGGCTTGCCCTACAAGGAAAGCCTAATCCTAATCCTTACAAATAGTGTCATATCTTATCTTATTATTATTATATTATAAAAAGTACAAAAGTACACAAATGTTTAAATGACTTTTTTACCATTCACTTATAAGATAGTTTACAATCATATGGTCAAAGGATTTCTCTATCGCTCTCTGACCTTTCCTGATTTTGCTTGCATGATTGGTTCTAATTTAGTTATTAATGGCTAAAGTATTCAAAACACCTTCACTTTTTAATCTCTTATCATTTGAAACCTCTTATTGTAATCTTGTGCACTTCCTAATGTCAAAGTGTTGGAAAGTTTGTCCCACTATCCAACAAGCCAACACTTTCCCAGTTGAAAAATCCTCGTATGATAGCATATTAGCTTAATTTTGGAACAATATGATTTGTGCCCTAAATGAAAAAAAAATAAAGACAAAAACCCATAAATGTTTTTATCTATTGTGGCAAAAATCTATGAGTGGTCACTAAAGTTAAAATTTTGCAACAAAAATGATTCTATGTTTACAATAATGTAAAAAATGTCATCAAACATAAGATCTTATCAACTTATTTATCTTTTAACTTATTAAAACAAATGTTTTTATTATAACTTAAAAGTGTAACTTAATACGACAAATAAAAAAGGTAAAGATACATAAATTGACTTGACTGTTTTACTTTTAACTTATAAGTATTAAGTATTGAGTTAATTTGATAGTAAAAATATTAAGATGAAACATAAATAACGCTACAATTTTTTTTAATTTTTCAATGTTTTCAATATTAAAAAAATTAGAAGAATTATTTTTTTCCACATGGCCATCCTTCTTAATATTGCAATGCAAATTTTTATTCTTAGCAACTAAATCTTTTTCTATACTAAATAATAAATTTTTTACAGTTATTGGATTATTACACCTAAATAATATGGATTTCAAATAAAATTGGTTCCAACCAAAAAAATGGAAGAATAAAAAAAATTTATTTTAGATTAAGTTGACTTAAGTTAAAATGAATTAGGCCTAGGCTTTTAATAAATGTTTTAAGGTTCTGTTCAAAATAGAAAAAAAAATGATATAAGCTAAGTCCATAGGTGAGACATTTAATATAAAATTCAAGAAAAAATAAATTTCTTATAATAAGTATGACATAAATATAGACTATGATGTCAAAATATAGTCTTGGTAAGTCAACACTGAGTTTTCCAAAAACATATAACTATAACTTACTGTACATTGCTAAAAAGTTTAACCTTACTCTTGACTTCTAATAAAAATACACTAATTTATATGACGGTTAAACATACCTAAAAATATGGTTATCAATTTATTTAATTTTTAAAATTTAAATATTTTGATCAAAACTGAAAAGCACACTTCATATCTATATATATTTATATTTATATCTATATATAACAAAAAGTGCAAACATATAAAGTGACTAAACCTTAAATTATAATTTATTATTTTTCCTTTTAGGTACTAAGAATTTTTTCTATTTTAAGGATTCTATTTTTCTATGGTTGACTAATTATATTATAAGAACAATGGATAAGACTAGGTTTTCAAACCTAAGTGATGTGAAGGTCTATTCAAAATAGAAAAAGAAAAAAAAGCTATGTCTGTAGGTGAGACATTCATTATAAAATTCAAGCAAAAATAAATTTTTTATAATAAGTATGACACAAATATGAGCCATGATGTTAAAATGTAGATATTGAGTTTTCCTAAAGGGATATAACTATAACTAACTATACAGTGCTAAAAAGCTTAACCCCACTCTTGAATTTTTATAAAAAATATACTTATTTATATGATGCTTAAACATGCCTAAAAATATTGTTATCGATTTATTTACTTTTTGAATTTTAAATATTTTAACCAGAACTTAAAAGCACAACTACATATCTATATATATCTATATTTATATCTATATATAATAAAAAATGCAAAGATATAAAGTAGCTAAACCTTAATTATAATTTATTAGTTTTCCTTTTAGGTATTAGGATTTTTTTCTATTTTAAGGATTATAATTTTCTATGGTTTACCGATTATATTATAGGAATAATGGATAAAAGTGGGTTTTCACACCTTAGTGATGTGAGTATAATTTATAAATCAACCCAAAAAGATAAAATAAAATGAAGGGAAAGTATAAGTTTGAAACCTTGGGGCAAATGCATTTTTTATTAAAAATCAAGAGTAAGGTAATTAAGCATTTTAGTAATGCATAAGGTACTTATAGTTATATGTCTTTGGAAAAACTTAATGTTTACTTACCAAGTCTATACTTTGACATCATGGCTCAAATTTGTCATCATACTTATTAAAAGAAATTTATTTTTTCTTAAGTTTCTTATTGAATGTACTGCCACCTGTGGACTTACCATATATATTTTTTATTTTAATAGAACCTTAAAATATTTATTAAAAACTTAGCTTACATATCTTTAAAAAGTTAAAATTATGCTAATGCATTAATCGTAAATACATTTAATCTTTTAATCCAACTAATATAAGATCTTCATTTAATCATTAGTGTAACAACTCAAGTCCAGAACCGGTCAACGGAACACCTGCCCACACCACATGGGCTATCCTTTGGAAAAGGATAAACGCTAGGTACTTAGGAATGGATTCTCAGTATAAGGAAGTTCCCATGTCCCATACCAGCGGACATAACCACATACTTTGAACCAAACCTGGTTCTGATACCATCTGTAACGACC
This sequence comes from Aquilaria sinensis, assembly GCA_005392925.1. NCBI lineage: Eukaryota > Viridiplantae > Streptophyta > Magnoliopsida > Malvales > Thymelaeaceae > Aquilaria > Aquilaria sinensis. The sequence continues at coordinate 10,474 of SMDT01002129.1, forward strand.
CAAGTCCAGAATTGGTCAACGGAACACCTGCCCACACCACATGAGCTATCCTTTAGAAAAGGATAAGCACTTGGTGCTTATAGGTGCTTATGTTCTGGAATTGGAGCCTATATATCCACATAAAGCTTCTCACAATTCACCCATTTGGGACATGGGGGTGTTACAATTAGCTTTTTGAATCTAAAATATAAAAAATAAGATAAATTTTATTAACTTAACTTTTAATAAAATTTTTAAATACATAATATCATTAAGTCCATTAAATTAAAATAATTTCTCAGAATATTTAATATTATGAATTTTAAATTTTACACTGAGAAGAGAAATTTTGACATCTTTGATAAGATATTAAATGTACGATAATGAAATTTTTACAAGTATTCTACCATCAAAAATAAAAATTATATCATTTTTTATAGCCAATATTACCTGTAGCATATTCTATATTGTACTATTATTATTATTATTATTATTATTATTATTATTATTATTATTATTATTATTATTTGTTGTTGTTGTTGTTGTTGTTGTTGTTGTTGTTGTTGTTGTTGTTGTTGTTGTTGTTGTTGTTGTTGTTGTTGTTGTTGTTGTTGTTGTTGTTGTTTGTTATTATTATTATTACTTATTATTATTATTACTATTATTATTGTTGTTGTTGTTGTTGTTGTTTTAAAATAAATAAAAATCAAATACAATGAGAAAACTATTATAATGGATGCCATTGAGGATAGCTATGATGACATATTATAATAAAAACATTTCAAACAAACATACCTAAACAAAAAAAAAAGTAAAATCATTATTGCTACCATTTATTTTGAACAAGATAATTAGAATTATAATTATTTGAGTAAAAATAACTTAGTATTTTTATTTATGTATGCAATTAATGAAGATTTATCTAACATTTTAAATATTAAAATTATATTAAAATTTTTTATTAATTAAATAGTTAATATTTAATAATATATTGATAAGCTTATATTTATTATATTTATTTCTCTCATGTTTAGTATGTTTTAATATGTTTTAAATCTTAAAGACATATTTTGAGTATGTTTTGTAGCTTAGAGCATATCTGGACTCAATTGACTGAAAGTGGATTTAATTGCAATTTTACAAGTTTTAATTTAGTTGTGTTCTTTCAGGATTTTGATAGATTGGCAATATTTCGGTGGAAAAATCATATCTTGAGCTACAAAGATTGAAATCAAGTGATCCTTTATTCATTGGAAAGCTAACATTTGGAGCTAAAAATCACATTTAGACATGAAACCTATTTTGTACGTTAAGAGGGCCATATTCAGCTTCAAAGTCGCGATTTGCGAGCCATCCCTGATTTGGAAGCAGTTGTGGTATTTTGGGTATATCTTTTTCTATGGATGTCCATTTTATACAATTCATATGTCATTACAAAGATAAGAAAGAGATCTACAACTTTCATGCTTTGAGTTTTGAGAGATAATGCATGAATCAAGGTTGAATCTCAACTTGAAGTTGCTGCTGTTGTTTTGGAGCATCTAGGTTCACAACTTTGAAACCTTCTAATTAGTTTGAATCTTTTTATTTGTGTGGGATATTTTTATAAAAATATAGAAAGTTCAGAGAGAGTTTGTGAATTTAGCACACTAGGCTAGCCTTATTATAATTGGAGCACAACAGCTCGTGGCTTTCTCTCTTGCGGCTATTGCCAGACCCCCCTCTCCCTCTCTCTCTTTTTCGCAATTTTAGTTTTTTTTCTATTATTATTGCTCTTTGTTTTTCTGCCAATCATAAGTGAGTAATTTTCTGATTCAATTCTGGAGATGATTTCCATCATCAACACCGGTTGTGAAAATTAATTTTTCTTGCTAAAACTTTCTTTAATTTCAAGTATTTACTTATTTGTTATTCAAATTTATTGCAATTAATTTTCCTGTTCTCACTTATTGGATTAGTTATGCAATTGCAAATCTGCTTGATTTTCTTTTAACCACTTAGATAAAGAATTCGATTTAGAAGCAAGTGAATTAACTAGGATTACTTTTATTTCTGGTTAGTTTATATAGAGAAGTAAGACATGTTAAACTATTCAAGCTTTGGGATTATTGCCTAGAATAAATTTTGTTCATTGTTCTTAATGCTAAATTTGGGTTTATTAGAATTTTTTTTTCAATATCTGGTTACTCAAAATTAAGAAATTAATTTGAAATTTTTTTCTAGTTAATTTTACTGTCGAATTCTTTGAATTCTTTTTAGCTTTAAAGAAATTCCTATTTATTTGTTTTGATTGAAGAAATATTTTCTTTCGATGATCAACTGCGTAACTGTAATGGATAATTAACCTTGAACTGAGCGTTTTTAGTATTGGTTAATTTCATTTTGATTCTAAAATTAATTTATTTCAGCATTCAATTCAAGAAAACCCCCCAACCTTTTATTTCAGTTTTCTGACAGGAAGCTTTTAGTTAAACAATTTTCCTTGGGATTCGACCTGGTTTTCACTACTATATTACAAATTTATTTATTTTGAGTTGTCAGTGATACCAGAATTATTTTTTGCAGTTTCGATGACCGACCATATATTTCAAAAAAGTATTAGGCTACCAAAATGTTGAATGACTTTTTTACCCTTATATTATAAGTTATTTTATTTTTTAATGATACCTAAAATTTTTATTATTCATTAAATAGGAGTTATATTAGTACTAGAAAACTAACCTTAAGTTGCCAATAAGTTTTATTTTTTGCTTAAAACTTCCATTTACCTAGAAAGAAAAATAAATAAATTCCTATGATATATATTGAGGGAGTATAAGGTGTTTACAATGTTAAACTACTCATTTTCTCACAAAGAGAGCAAAGAATTAAGATCTTTATTTTATATGCATGTTAATTATTTTGTGGTTATAATGATTTTAACTTTTATCATGAACATTATACTTTCATGCAACACATGTATTTTATCGTTAGTATTAGAAAAATTATGAAAGTGACAAAATGTTGATCAACTTTTATACCTTTAAGTTATAAGATACTTTATTTTTTAATAAGACCCAAATTTGGTATTGTATATCTATTAAAGGCATAATTAGCACTAGGACTCTAAGAGGAAAGATGTAATAACCCTAGAAATTAAGTAAAATAAAATTACCAAATTACCCTACTTAATTAAATAAATAAAATTTTAAAAAAATAAAATAAGTAAATACATTAAACAAATAAAAAATTAATTAATTAACATTTTTGTCCTCAAGGGTATTTTTGTAATTTTACCTACCAATTTAGAAAATCAATATAAAATTAAGAATCTTGATCCTTAGATAATTCTTTTAGTAGTTATTAAGTCAAATTCCAAACCGGAAGCTCAAAGTCATTTTCTTTAGATTAGGGGCATTTTTGTCATTTCTAACTAAGCATTGGATGGAAAATCTGGGAGCACCATTGGATTCTTCTCATAAAAATAAGTCAAAAGAGAAATTTACCTCACTCAATTTTGAATTCGTTTACTTAGGTTTTCAAAAATTTAGCCTACACACGGGTAGGGTTTAAATCAGGTTTATGCTACCATTACATAGGATTATTATATTTTTATTTATTTATCTATTTATTTTTATTTCCCTAACCCTAATATCTCTCTTATATAGCATCCAGCCACAAACACTTTTATAATAATAAAATAAAAAAATTAATTCCTTTTCTCCTTACGTTTTTTTTCCTTAAATTAAATCACATTGAATATTATAATACCATTATTTGTTTTCTTTCCTTTTCCATTTCCGCATGTTCCTACACTGCCAAGAGCCTGTAGAAACTACACCTAGGCAAATCAATCTATTCTTTTCTTCTCCCCATCAACCGCCGTCTAAGCCATAAGAAGAAATTGGATTTTTCTGAAGATCGTCCTCAATTCTTTCATCCTTTCGCGCCGTTTGTTTGCCTCCACTTAGTGCTTCATCAAACTGTGTAAGTTCAGCCATCCATGCTTTGATTCTTGGCTCTTCCAAAGTATTAGAATATTAATTTAATTCTATATTTTTTCCTAGATTCTTTAAGTTGAAGGGAAACCCCATCCGGACACCAAAACCAATCCTACGAGTACCGACAATCCTAATTTGCTTCGTGTGAGCCAAAGTTCTTTGGTATTACTCTTTTAATTTTTTTTTCTTTTCTTCCAGCACCTAAAGACCTTATATTTTTTCTGTAAATTCTTGGCAGATCATTGTTAATCCAAGTTTTGGGTTTTGCCCTCATTTTCGGTGCAATCAGGTCCATACTTACTCCTAAAACCTGGTAAGCCGCCATAGTTTTTTTAAAATTTTTTTGAGCTGCCAATTTCAAATCTTACAGCACTAACAATTATCTTATCTTTGCTGTCCATGTTGTTACAAAGGGTTAGAAAATCCATACTTGAAGGTTTGGCACTTCATTGGACTCCCGAAGTGTCAGAGATCCCGAAAACATATTGGTAATTGAAATAAAAAAATTTTCCTTCCAAGATCAGTTTTTACAGCCACTAAATGAGCTTATAACTTGGTGGGAGGCTGCTGTAATTTTTTTTAGGATCAATATCAAGAAGGCTCTGTCATGATCCCGAATAGGCACGAGGCCACCAGAGGCACCTTGAGACCTTTTTTGCTCACTAGGTAAAATTTCAGCCTATATGCCAAGAACATGAACCTTCCAAGTACCATTTAGGAAAACTTCTAAATTTAGCATATTTTCTAATTTTCTACCTTACTAACATTTTGTAGGACCGTCCTAGGAAATCACCATCTTTCGCCGTATTATTCCGAACTAGGTAAGGGGAAAGAGCGGGTTAGTTCTTGTGGGCCCTCTTAAGCCCAAAATAAGCATCAACCCGAATAATAAATTTTAAGTAAACAATTGGGCTAAACAAAATCTTTCAATGCATAGGCAACATGGATAGGGTAATTAATTAGTTTTTCTAGAATTTTATTTTATTTTAGTTCTCTTCCATTGAGATGTAATTTTGGTTGGTTGGTTGCATGGTTGTAATGATGTGATGTATGATGTATGTTTGGCGCTAGTATCATGCTAGGACCTCTTGTAACAAGAATTAAGTTAGAAATATGTTAGGACCGCCTAAATAAACTCGTTAGTACCATGTTTAGGGCTGGTGAAACAAACACCGCTAGTACTATGTTTAGGGCCAACAAGCTCGCTAGCAACATGATGAGATTGAAAGCAACCGTTAGTGGCATGTTAGGGCCGTAATAAATTACTATAAGCCGATAGATAAAGGATTAGGAGCGTAAATGCTAAATGACCAATTTAGAAAGAATTCACGAGAAATGAAATGACCATTTATCACAAATACACTTAAAAAGATATCATTGATTGTCATGACATCATGTAACACTAAGCTAAGATAACAAGATAAAAAAAAATAGGATGCACTAGAATCATGGCATTCTACTAAAAAGAGCTAAAATAAAATGAGCTACGGTCATGTATCAATTGGTTGTTGCATATGATTGATATTTGTCATACACAAGATTGCATTAAGTAAAAAAAAAAATTGAGGAGTAAGATAAAACACGAGACATGCAAGGTTGGTGACGAACCATATCTACATGACCTAACAAGCCGTAAATTTAGACGAGAGGTGTTATGCCCCCAATTTTATGAACCTTAATTTTAAAAGATATCTTAAATTCCCAGAATTATAAAACATTTAATTAAAAATATAAGAAATATGAGATAAAACATTTTATTTAAATTATTTTCCAAATAATGAGAGTATTAAATGAAATCAGAGTAGTTAAGTGACAAACCCAGGAAAACTAATATGCGCATAATGTGTCAATTTAAACAAACCATATGTTTCTTTAGAAATCAAATAACACAAAGTTGAAATTCAGTCCCAGCCAGTTCTACTTTCGAGGGGCTACAGCGTACCCTCACTCAGTCTGCTCCACATCTTGAACCTCATTATATGGTTCAGTGTACTCTGTCTCCTCATAGTACTCACCTAAGAAAAACATGTTAGAAGGAGGGGTGAGCACAACTTGCTTAGTAAGGGGGAAGTATCAGGCCCATCACGTGGGTCCTAATATTCCCGTAACAAACAACAACAAATAATAAACTTTAAGTTGTAGCAATTTAATTAAAGAACAATTCCATACAACATCATAACAACAATATCAAAGTCCTACTAGCATGCTTGAACTACCATGCATATGCATAATTCCTTTTACCGATTAAATAATATCTTATTGATCGATCAATTAATCCAATACTTAAATGCCGTCGGACGAACCTAGGGTGGTGAGTGTGTACATCACCCACTCTCGGGATAACTCTTAGGCAGTGCCACTAGGGATGCCACCAAGCCAGAGCCTCTCGGGATACCTACGCCGAGGTAGAGCCTCTCGTGATACCAGCCATAAGCATGGTCCCTCGCCAGCTATGGTCTGACAGCGCACAAATCATATCTCTATACTCCGTGTCAATATCGGGTCATGACTAGGGGCGGTCCGCTGCCACCCTAACATGCCTTTCGGGTTCGAATTGTCCGTTCCGAACCTCTCGTCTAAATTTACGGCTTGTTATGTCATGTAGATATGGTTTGTCACAAACCTTGCATGCCTCGTATTTTATCTTACTCTTCAAATATTTTACTTAATGCAATCTTGTATATGACAAACATCAATCATATGCAACAACCAATTGATGCATGACCGTAGCTCATTTTATTTTAGCTCTTTTTAGTAGAATGCGATGATTCTAGTTCATCCTATTTCTTTTATCGTGTTGTCTTAGTTTAGTGTTACATGATGTCATGACAATCAATGATATTTTTTAAGTATATTTGTGATAAATGTTCATCTCATTTCTCGTGAATTCTTTCTAAATTGGTCATTTAGCATTTACGCTCCTAATCCTTTATCTATCGGCTTATAATAATTTATTACGGCCCTAACATGCCGTTAATGATTTCTTCCAATCTCATTATGTTGCTAGTGAGCTTGTCGACCCTAAACATGGTACTAGCGGTGCCTAATTTAATTCTTGTTACAAGCGGTCCTAGTATGATACTAGCGCCAAACATACATCATACATCACATCATTATAACCATACAACCAACTAATCAAAATTATATCTCAATGGAAGAGAACTAAAATAAAATTCTAGAAAAAAACTAATTAATTACCCTACCCATGTTGCCCACGCATTTAAAGATTTTGTTTAGCCCAATTGTTTTCTTAAAATTTATTATTCGGGTTGATGCTTATTTTGGGCCTAAGAGGGCCCACGAGAACTAACCAGCTCTTCCCCCTTACCTAGTTCGGAATAATACGGTGAAATGGGCAATTTCCTAGGACGGTCCTACAAAATGTTAGTAAGGTAGAAAATTAGAAAATGTGCTAAAATTTAGAAATTTTCCTAAATGGTACTTGGAAGGTTCATGTTCTTAACATCTAGGCCGAAATTTTACCTAGTGGGCAAAAAGGGTCTCGGGGTGTCTTCGGTGGCCTTGTGCCTATTCGGGATTGTGTCGGGAGCCTTCTTAATATTGATCCTAAAAATTACAGCGGCCACACAATGAGTTATATACTCATTTAGTAGCTTTAAAAACTGATCTTGGAAGGAAAAAGTTTTTATTTCGGTTACCGATGTGTGTTTTCGGGATCTCTGGCGCTCCGGGAGTCTAAAGAAGCACCAAACCTTCAAGTAAGGATTTTCTAACCCTTTGTAACAACATGGACCAGTAAGGAAAAGAGAATTATTAGGGCTGTAATATTCAAAATTGGCAGCCAAGATAATTTTTAAAAGAGGCTACGGTGGCTTACTGGGGCTTAGAACCAAGTATGGACAAGATTGCACCGGAAACGAGTGGAAAAACCCAAAACTTGGATTAATGATAATCTACCAAATATTTACAACAAATATATAAGGCCTTTAGGTGTTGGAAAAAAAAATTAAAAGAGGGATATAGAATAATTTAGACTTACACAAATGAATTCGGAATCGCCGGTGCGTGTAGGATCATTTTTTTGTTCCAATAGGGTTTCTCCTCAATCTAATAAATCTAGGTAAAATATGGAATTAAATTAATGTTCCAATAATTTGGAAGAGCCAAGAATCAAAGTATGAATGGCTGGACTTACATGGTTTGATGGAGAAATAAGCGTAGATGAACAACCGTCGCGAAGCGGACCAAAAGATTGTGAATGACCTTTTTCCCAAGTTCCAATTTTTGTTTTGTTGTGGTGGAGAGTTGTTGAAGGAGAAGAAGACAAGAGGCGGCAGCAGGCTGTATGTTTTAATTTACGGCTAACTTAGTTTTTAACCTATGAGAGATACGGCAAGTGTAATAAATTAAAAGAAGAGTTTTAGTTATATTAGGATAATAGATAAAGTGTTTAAAATAAGGAAAATATAGATAAGTAGAAAATAGGAATTAACTATAAAAATTCTAAATTTTAGGGGCTGTATATGCGGCTGTGGAGTATTATAAAATAGAAATTAGGGTTAGGTAATAAATTATCTTATGCAACAAAAGTACGAACCCGGTTTAAACCCCACACGCGCGTTGGCTAAATTTTGGGAAACCTAAGCAAACGAATTCAGAATTGAGTGAGATAAATTTCTCTTGACTCATTTTTTTTAGAAGAATCTAATGGTGCTCCCAGATTTTCCACCCGATGCTCAGTTGAAAATGACAAAAATGCCCTTAGCCTAAAGAAGATGACTTTGAGCTTTCGGCTTGAAATTTGACTTAGTGACCACTAAAGGAATTATCTAAGGATCAAGATTCTTAATTTTATATTGATTTTATTAATTGATAGGTAAAATTACAAAACTACCCTTAAGGGTAAAATGGTAATTTTTGCATTTAGAAGTAATTTGGTAATTTTCTTTTTCTTAATTTTTAGGGTTATTACAGCCTCCTCCCCTTAAAAGAAATTTATCCCCAAATTTGAAAGAGGGTGTTAAGAAGTACCTCAAAGCTGTGGATACTTCTACCTGAATAATAAATTTTAAGTAAACAATTGGACTAAACAAAATTTTTAAATGCGTGGGCAACATGGGTAGGGAAATTAATTAGTTTTCCTAGAATTTTATTTTAGTTCTCTTCCATTGGGATGTAATTTTGGTTGGTTGGTTGCATGGTTGTAATGATGTGATGTATGATGTATGTTTAGCGCTAGTATCATACTAGGACCGCTTGTAACAAGAATTAAATTAGAAGTATGTGAGGACCACTTAAATAAACCCATTAGTACCATGTTTAGGGCCGGTGAGACAAACACCACCCCCATATCCCACATGGGTGAATTATGGGAAGCCTTATGTAGATATATAGGCTCCAATTCCAGAACATAAGTACCTAGCGCTTATCCTTTTCCAAAGGATAGCCCATATGGTGTGGGCAGGTGTTCCGTTGACCGGTTCTGGACTTGGGTTATTACAGATGGTATCAGAGCCGACCCGGGACCACGATGATGTGGCATAGTGGGTGTGCACATGCATCGTTTACCGGGACTGATTATGGATTCGAGAGGCTACTTGGCCGGGGGCTAAGTAGTCCGATTAGAGAGGTTACTTGGTCCAGGGAACCAAGTAATCTGATTGACCCCAACGGGGACGTTGGGTACATAAGGGGCGGAGTTTGTAACACCCCCATATCCCACATGGGTGAATTGTGGGAAGCCTTATGTGGATATATAGGCTCCAATTCTAGAACATAAGCACCTAACGCTTATCCTTTTCTAAAGGATAACCCATGTGGTGTGGGCAGGTGTTCCGTTGACCAGTTCTAGACTTGGGTCATTACAAGAGGTTCGGAACAGACGATTCGAACCCGAGAGGCATTTTAGGGTGGCAGCGGACCGCCCCTAGTCATGGCCCGATATTGACACGGAGTATGGATATATGATTTGTGCACTGTCAGACCATAGCTGGCGAGAGACCAATAGCTGGCGAGAGACCATGCTTATGGCTGGTATCACGAGAGGCTCTACCTCGGCGTAGGTATCCCGAGAGGCTTTGGCTTGGTGGCATCCCTAGTGGCACTGCCTAAGAGTTATCCCGAGAGTGAGTGATGTACACACTCACCACCCTAGGTTCGTCCAACGGCATTTAAGTATTGGATGATTAATCAATAAGATATGATATAATTGGTAAAAGGAATAATGCATATGCATGGTAGTTCAAGCATGTTAGTATGATTTTGATATTGTTGTTATGATGATGTACAAAATTTTTCTTTAATTAAATTGCTAGAAATTAAATTTTATTATTCGTTGTTGTTTGTGGCGGGAATATTAGGACCCACGTGATGGGCCTAATGCTTCCCCCTTACTGAGCAAGTTGTGCTCACCCCTCATTCTAACTGTTTTCTTAGGTGAGTACTATGAGGAGACATAGTACACTGAACCATATAATGAGGTTCAAGATGTGGAGCAAACTGAGTGAGGGTACGCTGTAGCCCATCGAAAGTAGAACTGGCCGGGACTGGGTTTCAACTTTGTGTTATTTGATTTCTAAATAAACATATGGTTTGTTTAAATTGACACATTATCCACATATTAGTTTTCCTGGGATTGTCACTTAACTACTCTGATTTCATTTAATACTCTCATTGTTTGGAAAATAATTTAAATAAAATGTTTTACCTCATATTTCCCAAATTATTTTTAATTAAATGCTTTATAATTATAGGAATTTAAGATATATTTTAAAATTAAGGTTCATAAAATTTGGGGCATTACAAAAGAGAATATTAATAGATATTAAAAAAAATGAGGAAATACTTTACGGTTTATGGTTACTTGAACTTGACATTTTATCATTAAATTATAGGTCATTTTACTCTTTCCAAGAGAACCAAAATTAACATATTTTTATAATTAGAAACATTTAATGAGAATTTTAAGTATGTATGTGAGTTATTAAATTCTTGAATGTTTTCCAAAACCTAGAAGACATCAAACCATATTTGGCATGTTTTTATGCTAGGCAAAGTGTTTAGAGATTTAAACCTGGACTATACTATGCCCAACGTCCCTTACAGACAGTTAGCCCACTAGATGGGACTAAATTTATTATTCAACTAGAGTTATATCAATAGTAGGATTCTAATGAAATATACTACTAAATCTTAAATTTGAATCATAGTTTTAAACCCCTTACTTTTACTTTTATGGAACGACTTCCTTAGTTGTCTTTAAATAGTAAGTTATTTTACTCTTTTGATAAAAGCTAAATTTGACATTGAATATTTAATTTGCATTAGTACCATAAAAATGAAATTTATAATTGAATTTCCTAAGCTTCTATCATATTCAAAATTTTTAACAAACATGCCTTTAAATTTATATAACTATCAAATAGGTCATTTATAGAAAGATTTTATTAAAGATTTTATCAAATTAATCATTTTTAAATTTTGTTACTTTTTCCCATAGAATATAATGTTTGAAATTGTTAAATATAACTATCTATAGTATTAAATTTACACATATAGCATTCAAAATTGTTTTGGTCACACTATAAAACTTGATTCTATGAAAAATGAAACTTTACCAAGAACCAATTTTGGTTTTTAATAAATTGTAAAATAAATTTAAACTTATGAATTGTATCAAACTGGAAGTAACTTTTATAAGAATATCATTTTTTATGGCAGAGGCTTGCATCATAGACGAAGTCTAAGAGGTGTTCAAAGAGAAGTTATTAATAAATCTATATCTTTTTATATTAGTTTTTTTGTTTTTAGAATTTTTAAATAAATTTATAATTTTTGAACTGTGGTAAAGATTTTAATTATGTGGAGGCCTAAGTATAATAAAGGAAAAATTTTTGGGTTCTGTAGGATGAAAAGTTATAGTTAAGTTACATATCTTACAAAATTAAACTCCTTCAATATTCAAGACTTACGTGGGCTAAATTATGAAATCGATTGATAGCATATTCATTATCATTTTGCTTTCACCTCGATCTTTTAACTATGCTATCTATTTGTTCTAAAATTATTAAAAATATATTGATTTGATTCCCACTAAAAGTAATTCCTTAACAAAAAATAAACTATTACATGAGTATATACATGGCACATAATTACTATTTCAAGAAAAAAAAATGATAATGTAAATTTTTCTTAATTGTAAAAGAGTATTACCTAGTTCAAAATTTATTAGAAATGAATTACAAGGAAATTTAAAATAATTTCAAAAAAACTGATAGTACACAGTTACTTAGAGCTAATAAATTTCATTCGGTAGATGACTAATATAAAATATTTAAAAAATTTAGGAGCGAAAGAAAATATGTAAAGGATTAAGGGTGATAAGGAAGTGTGAGTTAAAGGTTAGGTACTATTCACAAATTTTGAGTATATCAATCATTAACGAAGTTCTAATTTTCTTTTTTAACTTGAATAAAATATATTTCTTCTGTCCCACCAATTTTGCACCATTCCTCTTTCTAAATTGTTTCAAATCTTTGCAATATTTCAATATTTAGTAACTTACTTTACTAGACTATCTTTCAAATTATCATTTTAATATTCACTTTTTTCAACTTTTTTGATTTACGCATAAAAAGTTAAGAGCAAAAGTGAAAACAATGCACAAACTTTTTTTTTTTAACTTTTTTGATCTCTATGCCAAACAAAATGAAGCAATATTGGTAGGATAAAATGAGTATATAGTCTATATTTTTTTATATTTATTATGTGCTTCTTTTTCATGTTTTATGCCTTTGGTGTTTTTTCTTAAACAAATTTATCAATTTTTTTTTTATAAATATAGTATTTAATATTTTATTTAATTAATTAAAATTTTAATATATGTATAATATTTTAAATGTCCAAAAAAATCTATGGCAATTACATGCACTTTATATATAAAAACTACGAAGGTATACAAAATGCACTTTATATATAAAAACTATGAAGGTATACAAATATTGAATGACCTTTATATTATATTATAATTTATTTTATTTTTTAGTGAAACCCAATTTTGTCATTATCTATTTAATTGGAGTTATGTATTAGCATTAGAACACTAAAACAAACCCTTAAATTGCCTCTAAATTATATTTTTTGCTACAAACTTGCCACTAACATTTTTTCTTTTCTTGTACTAAACATGTTGCCCTTAGTTCTATATTACTATCAAATAATATATCAAGTACAATAAATATTTTATGAAACTTAAAATTTCAACTTAAGAAGTATAACCTAAGTTTATTCTGCTATAACTTTTTTCCAACTTAATAAGCATGGTCTTTGAATATAAAATTTTTATTAATTAATTTTTTTCCAACTTGGATAAATATGTGCCATATGAAAGCTTACATATCTGGCTCATCTTAGAGCAATAATATAATTCAAATATGACTCAAGAATCTTTAATGAAAACAATAAAAAAAATATATAATTGTTGCAAATGTCATTGTGAAATATTTTAGGAAAAAAAATTATTGGCTATTAGAATTAGTTTCTTATAGTATAATAAGGGGGCTTTTGGTAGTAATTTTTTTACATTTTCCATTATTTTAAAATTTTTTTAAAAAATATAAGAATTATTTTTTCCACATGGTCATCCCTTTTAATATTGTAGCACAAGTTTTTATTCTTAGCAACTAACTCTTTTTCTGTACTAAATAGTATTAGAATATTATTTTCATTTTTAATTTTTTTTAAAGCCAATCAAATCGTACAAGTAGTATCAAATTAAAAGTAATTTTTGTTTGACTATTATATTTCATGGTAGAGGCTCATAGCTTGAAAATAGTTTTAGAGTTGTTAAGAGATGAAGTTAATAATTTTATGTTCTAATTGCAAGTTTTTATTTTAGATGATATTAAGCATAATAAGGAGAGAAGTTTGGTGCCTATAAGTTCAAAAGTCATAATTAAATTACATAATTTTAGATCCTCACAACAAGTTTTAACCACATGGGGGATTATATGATAAAGGAAGAAATTGGAGGATATTCAGGATAGCATATAATAAGTTTTGGTAGAACAAGAAAAATTCTCAACATGTATTCTACGTATTGGATCAAAATTTTATTTATTTTGATCCAAAATATATTTTTATTGAAATTTTATTATTTTTTTATTGTCATAATGTTGAATTCCTATACAATCATATTTGACATTGATACACAAAATTCTTCAAATATGAAACAGATTTTGAAAATTTCTAATTTTTTGAGAAATTGTATTGTTATATTTAGTTTAATAATTTAATATTTTTCTTTATTTGATTAATCAAAAGTTTAATGTATTAATAATATTTAAAATTTAAACACATTTCTACCATTTATAAACTCTTTATATTAGGAAAACAAGAGTAGTATTCGAAAAGGAAAAATAAAAAATTATTAATTATTTTCTATGTTTTCTATAAGTTTTTTATGGAAAAAAAACTGAAAAATGCCACTAAATTAAAATTTTTATGACAAACATGTCTTTAATTTATACAGTTATTAAACATGCCCAATAACATGATATTTATCAACTTATTTACTTTTTAAACTTTATATATTTTTATCAAAAACTAAAAGTGTAACTTAATATCTGTATATATCTATATTTATATTATTATATAATAAAAGGTCAAAGATATAAAGTGACTAAACCTTAAATAATAAGTTATTAGTTTTCCTTTTAAGTACTATGAATTTATTCTATTTTAATGATTCTATTTTGCTATCGTTGACTAATTATATTATATGAATAATGGGCAAGACAAGACTTCTAAACCTCAGTTATGTGAATATAATTTCTAAATTAATTGGTAAGCGTGAATCATCCAAAAAGATAAAAAGCTATACAAGACTTGACATCAATCTTTAGAATAATTATATTGACTCAACCATAAAATAAAGAATGTGCATAGATTTGAAAACTTAGGGTTAGTGTATTTTTTTTATTAAAAGTCAATAGTTAGGTAAAGTTTTTTTTAGTAGGTACTTACAATTACATGTATTTGAAAAAACTTAAGTTTACTTAGCAAGCTTATACTTTGACACCGTACTACAAGCGAGCAAGGTATTTTAAACACCAAAAACTGTAGGATTATAGTAGAAAATGTTCATTTCCTACAATGAAAAATCGTATGACCAAACTGTAGAAAATGCCTGTGTTGGAAATAAAAAGTGTAGGAGAAGTGTAGGACAGTCCTACGGTTTTTTAACACAGGATAGTCCTACATATTTATGATAACGTGTGTTCTACAGTTTTCTGACATATAGTTTGTTATATGATTTTCTTGTGCTTTTGATCCGACAGTTTTGTGACAATTGATGCCCTACGTCTTTTTGACACAAGTTGTCCTACAATTTTGTGACAGGTGATGTACTACGCTTTTTTGACACTAGCTGTCTTACGATTTTGTGACATAATGTTACTTCTTATATATATGTATATGTATGTATGTATGTATGTATGTGCATATAATAAAATGCAAATATGGTCCCCTAATTTTTATTATCATTCTAAATGGTCCCTTAACTTTTTTTTTAAAACAATTTGTGATTATATTAAAGGAATACAAAGTTTCAGGTTAAATTGACAGAGCCTAACAACTTTGGGGCCTAAAAGGTACATTAACCCAATTTCTTCTTCCACAAATTGGCGACACGTGTTCTGCATCCTGACAGATGAACTTCTCATTTTCCGGCGACTTGGTGAATCGCCCTGCCTTCTCAATTAATGGAAAGCTGACAGCCTCCGATTCCTCTTATCTTTTTCAGGCACCACGGCTAAGTGGAGGTGGAGTCTCAATAGACAGAGACGACGGAAGAACGGCGGCCAGAGAAAAATCAAAGCAGCCAAATTGAAAAATCGATGCAGAGAGTAGGTGATTGACAGTAGGAGAAGCCAAATCGGGAAGGGACAGGCATAGTGGAAGTGGGAGAAGAGAAGTCGAAGAAGGACGATTAGAAGCGTGAGATGGTGGCCGGCGGCGACTGGAAGCACGAAATGGTGGCATTGTGGTTGGAAGCATAATTAAACCCAGGTGGTGGCGAAGAGAAATCGGTGTAGCGGGGAGGATAAATCAGTGCGAAGGAGGAGAGGGCCTTGGCGCGGAGGAGGAGGACAGAGACTTCGAGCAGATTGTGCAACTGGAGATGAATAAAGCAAATGGCTTGTTAGTGATTCTTACGATTTTGTGACACTTTTCATTCAAAAAATAATGCACATAAAAAGCATAGGACAATTACTATGGGTTTATGGCGAATAAATTGTTGGACCAATTTCGTTTCCCGCCTTCCGGAATTTGTAAAATTTTTGCAATTCGTACCTATTTAAACCTAACACACACACACACACACACACGCACACACACACAAATTTATTTAAACATATTATATATATGCACTAATAAAATGTGGAAATTGATTTACCTTAACAAAATCATTAAACTTACTTAATGTGTATTTAGACACACACACAAACACACACACACACACACACACACAATATATATATGCACAATATTTAGAGACACTTTTAAACAAAAACGATTATTCATACACAATTTTTTTATTAGTTCATGTGGAAATTGATATATACGCTAACAAAATCATTAAACTTACTAAATATAAAAATTGTTCAATATGAAATAAGTCACTACTTACATATATGTGCAAGCCTTTAGATGATGAAGAAGTTTAATTACTAAACACAATAATTGAACCATATAATTTGATGAATAATCACTTTAATATCATCTACGGAAGCATCAACACTAAGTAATAAACTTTGATCCTCAAAATTATCTTTGAAATTGTTACTAAGTAAATTTGTAAATGAAGCTACATTTTCATATTCAAGTACTACAGAAGGTGTTACATAAATTAAGGGTAGGGTTTACAAGGTTAAAGTTAAGGTTAAGGATAATGTGTTAGGAATTAGATCTTCAATTAGGGTTTAGAGTTTGGAGTTATAGGATTTGAGTTGGTTTAACCATTTAGTGTACTTAAGGGCTAGGGATTTATATATGGTTTAAGGGGTTTAGGGATAGGGTTTTAAGTTTTGGGTTGAGGATTAATAAGATTTGTGTTTAGTGTTAGGGTTTAAAGACTTGTGTTTGAGGACTTGTGTTAGGATTAGGGTTTGAGGACTTGTGTTTAGAGATATAGGGTTTATGCTAGTTTAGGGTTAAGGTTTAGGCGGGGTTTAGGGTTAGGGTTTGTATTTAGGGATTTAGTGTTAGGGTTTGAGGACTTGTGTTTAGAGCTTTAAGGTTTAGGACAGTTTAGGGTTAGGGTTTGGGGCCGGGTTTAGGGTTAGGGTTTGTATTTAGGGATTTAGGGTTAGAGTTTGAGAACTTGTGTTTAGGGATTAGAGATTTAAGGTTTAAGCCAGTTTAGGGTTAAGGTTTGGGGCAGGGTTTAGAGTTAGGGTTTGAGAACTTGTGTTTAAAGATTTAAGGTTTAGGCTAGTTTAGGGTTAAGGTTTAGGACCGGGTTGGTGTTTAGAGATTTAGGGTTAGGGTTTGTGTTTATTGTTTAGGCTTACAAATCGTAGGAAAACTGTCACAATTTATATTCCTACGATTTTGATACTAAATTTTTATTTTCAAAAATTTGTTGGAAATTATTTGCTTCCTACAATTTTGAGACATTTAGTTTGCTATTACTTTATTCATCAAAAACCCATAGGAAATAGTTGTGCAGGAAAAACGTAGGACTTTTTTCTTGCATGAAAATCATCGGAAAAGTTATTGCAAGAAAAGCATAGGAAACATATATGCCTTAAAACCGTTAGACAAATCTTCTTTTGCATGAAAACCATAGGAAAAGTTATTGTAGGAAAAGCGTAGGAAGCATATTTCCCTTAAAACTGTAGGACAAGTTGGCCCCACTGCCCGTCCAATGCTTTTACTTCAATTTATTCATCCCACGGTCTTTAGCATAGGAAATAGCTGTAGGAAATACTCCACACCCTTGTAGTCTCATAACCCATATTTGTGTCATACTTATAAAAAAAATTCACTTTTGCCTTGAGTTTCTTATTGAATGTCTTAACTATGGCTTAGCACAAGCCCATTTCTTGTGTTTTAAATAGGACCTCAAAATATTTATTCAAAACTTGGCTTATATCTCTTAAAAAGTCAAAGTTATGTTAATACATTACTGATAAATCTATTTAATTGTTTGAGAAAACTAATATAAGATTTTTAGTTTAAACATTAGCTTTTTGAATCTAAAGTATAAAAACTTAAAAAAAAATTAACTAACTTATCTTTTTTGTAAATACATAATATCATTAAGTCTTTTAAATTAAAATATTTTCATAAGGATTAAAAGAAGGTTTAAAATATTTGATAAGATATTAAATGTACAAGAAATAAATTTTTACAAGTACTCCACCGTCACATATAAAAAAATTTTATCTGTTTTTTGAAATCAGTTTTACCTGTAGCAAATTCTATGTTGTATTATTATTATTACTATTATTATTATAAAGAGAGATCAAATACAATGGGCAATCTATTATAATGGATGACACAATTGAGGATAGTTATGTTGAAATATTATAATAAAAACTATGTAAAAAATAGAAAAATAAAACTAATAATTGCTACTATTTATTTTGAACAATATAATATACGAAATAGGGTTATTTAAGTTAAAACTAAGTATACAATTACTAGTTTAATTAAAGCGTACTTTGGGAATTTAATTATCAAAGAAATTAATTAAAAATCCTAGAATCCTAGGATTTCGCTGACTCCATAAAGGACTAGTAATCCTTCATGGAATAGAATTTGATTGAAGACAATAAACGCGTAATCTTAATAAATAGGACTGAGCGGACTTAATTTTCTTGAAATCATCACTTATGGCTTCCTCAATCAACTTCAGCGAGCAGTTGGAGAAGCGCCTCCTCCAAAGCAACAAGGAGGAGGCTTTCCGATTCATCGATACCATCTTTTCAGTGGCTGCAACGAAGTGGCCTAAGGAGTTGCGGCAAAGAGTGCCTCAGATCCTGGAGAAGGTATACGCGACCTCCGATCAGAATCCTCCAGGCAACGATTCTGGGCAGAGCGGATTCACTGTGGCAAAAGAAGAGAAGGCTGATGAGAAGAAGAAGAAGCGATGCATCATCAGGCTAAAGATTCCGGGCTTGCGTGAGAACCAAGCATGCCCAGTCAAGTCTGATCAGAAAGTCGAGAAAGAGACTTTGGTAAAGAACGAAGAAGATCAGGAGGCAAGGAAGCCAACAGCGGATCAGATGATGAGGGCGGTTTCGCACCAGAGAGAAGCAGACAGGACTGAGAAAGCTGCGATTCCAGGACCTGTTTCAGACGAAGACAGATTGGAAGCGAGCATCAGGAAACTGAATCAACAATACCGTGCTGCACAAGTTAACAAGAGAAAGATTCAGATGGTCGAGTTCCAGAAGAACGCGATCCCCTCCTTCGGCAAAGCAAAAGCCATGCCCTGCAACAAGAAGGCCAGGAAGACAGTAGCCCCTCCTTCGACCCTAACTTCCTGGATCGACAAGCAACCTGCAAGAAGGGTGTGGTGATCCATGGATGATCTGCTCAACTCAAATCTTGGAATTAATCCATATACGGCTTCTCTTGTAACATTCTTTCTGACACAGTGAAATATGATCGTACTAACATTTGATTATCGCAAGAATCTATGAATTCAATTATTTTATTGCCACAAGAAAAAAAAAATCTTTGATTGCTTTGCCTCTGATTAGTGCTCCAGTGTGCGAGGTTACAAGATTGAACAAACTCAGATGTCATTCGGCTGTTTTGTAATGACCTGAGGGCACTTTTGCAAACAAAAACTATAATGGAAGAATTGAAGGAGCAAGCTAAGATGTTCCTTTATCAGTGAATCATTATTAAAACACTGGTTGTGGTTGTAGAAACGTGAGCAAAAGTGAATGAACTTCCAATACAATAGCTAGAGTAAATAGAGCTCAAATCTTTTAATCATGCCGTTTCCAAACTCGGTTTAATAAAACAAACCAATGTATAAAAACTAACATGTGAAGCTAAAAGAAACCAATGTATAAAAACCAACTTGTCAAGCTGGGTTTACTGCAAGAAACTCCAGCCAATCATATGCAAACCAGAAAGTTAAAACAAACTTGTTCTAAATGCGAACCTCCCACTTTTGAGGTCAGTTGGTCACTCTGAATTGATAAGGAAAAGTTGTTTTCTATAAGTTGTGTTAGTTGGGCACCTCAAGGAACCTGAACCTAGGCCACCTGCTTCTAAATGAAAAGCTGATGGAGAAGACCAAATTAGAGTGCTGTCTTCCAACAAAGTAAGAACCATATCTTGAGGGGCAAGTATCTGTGGCTTGTGTAGGATTTCTATTTCTGTCTCTGCATACTAAGCATGGGCAAGATATTTCTTTTTTCTTTTTCACTGTCGGATCTCACCCTTTGACTTCAATGATTGAAACAACCTCCACTCTTCCGTGCTCCAATAAAGAAAAGACTGCAGAAAGCATTGTTCATAGAGTTAGTCCATTCCCTGACATAAAGGTTTATTTATCTTCTTGAAAATGATTATGGCATATATAAGTGTTGTTCACAATTTGCGATGTAGTGAACTAAGTTTAATTCACATATAAAGAATTGACTCCACCTACTATTCCTTTCTCATCTTTCTTCTAAGTCATTGTTTAATCCTCACCCGGAACATCATCCTTTCATCAACCCGCAGGAGGAGGAGGAGGAGCAAGCATTGAAGGCCTCAACAGAACATCACTCGACATCAAAAGGAGATAGAAGACGAGGCAGAAGCAAAGGCAGAGGAAGCAATGCTCGTGGTAACCAACAACAACACCACCAACATCAGCAAAATCAATTTAAGGGAAGAAGAAAATGACGAGGGGGCCATTACTCAACAACTCCTAGATCAAAGTCAGCTGATAAGCCCAATGTTGAATGTTATCGATATCATATGTATGGTCATTATCAATCTGAATGTCGAACTAATATGAATAGGCAAAATGGAGAAAGGAGGACTAACTTTGCAGAAAATGAAGAAGAGGCGTCTCTTTTTGTGGTGTGTCACTTGAATGAAGAAACTCAACAAAACTTGCGGTATTTAGACACTGGCGGCAGCAACCAGCAACCACATGTGGGGGGATAAGAATGCGTTCTCTGACTTGGATGAATCTTTTCACAATATTGTGAAGTTTGGTAACAACTCCACAATATCTTTTATTGGAAGAGGTTTTGTTCTCAGTCGTGATGTAGTTTTTTGATGAAGAAAGGTTTTGGCCATGGAGCAACAATGTTGTTGAACAACAAGTGCCCATCTAACTTTGATGGAGAGAATGAAGATGAGAGACAACAACCAGCAAAAAATGATCCACTAGATGGTCCAACAGATGTTCCATGAGCTGCAGAAAATGAAAAAACAGCCTCAACGTATTAAAAGAAGGCCTGCATGGATGACTGATTGTGACTTGTGAGGTAACTGGAATTGACCAATCTAAAGACCCATGTACACATTTTCCTCTTTTTTCAAATTGTGACTCTACATCCTTTATCAAAGAATCAAAATGGCAAAAGGTGATGTATGAAAAAATTGCAGCCATTGAACAAAACAACACATGGGAGTTAACGGGTTCCCAAAGGGCACAAGCCAATTGGTGCCAAGTGGGTGTACAAGATGAAACTGAAACAAAATGGAGAAGTTGACAAGTGCAAAGTGCACTTAGTAGCTAAAGGTTATAAGCAAAGTGTATGGAGTAGATTATAGAGAAGTCTTTGCTTCTGTTGCAAGACATGATGCGATGATCAGACTAGTGATTGCATTAGCAGCACAACATTCATTGACCAACCTCCTGGTTATGTGAAGCTTGGAAGTGAAAATAAGGTTTACAAACTCAAGGTTTATCATTTGAGAAATTCCGTGGGCAGCTGCCTCCTTTTTTTTCAAAAGCATTTTTAACAGCTTGAAATATATTATTTATGCAAGCAGGTTTTCGCCTGACGAAACGACGTCAGTTATTTCTTAGTAATTTCTTTTACTTTAATCTTGGTTTGATGTTAATGACTGGATTTAGGTGATGGAAAGTTGTTAAAGATTGAAGTTTTTTAACTGGTAGTAATTTCTTTGAATTACTTGTCGACACGAAAAAAATTGAGATTGTTTTTTACCACGCATGTGGTAAGAATTCCATATTTTGTTGGGTTTTTTTTTTTTCTGGAAGACTAAATGTGTTTGTTTTAACTGTTGCAAGCGACCAATACTATCATGAAAAGTTTTTCACTGCAGGAAGCTCTTTAATCGTTTATTTGCCATGAGAAAAAAAATATATTCTTATAATTGGCAGATTTTTTATGGTTGATTGCTTTGACCACTTTTATGGCATTAAGAGTCTTATAAGTCTGATTCATTCGGAAAATCAAAGGAAAGGGAAAAAAAGAGTTTTTGGTTTTATAATTGCCAAACAATTTACGTTTTTGCACGTTTTACAAAAAAGAAGTCTTAGTTTCGTTCCGAAAATTTGTGGATTTTGTAGAATGTAAGAATTTTTTATATTCATAGATTACTGGTACTTTGGTTCAAAAAAAATTGACCAATTTTTATTTGGCTCATGAAGGCTTAATTTTGATTAAAAAAAATATGTGGCATATTTGACCTGTATCCGTAACGAGTAATGGTTCTTTTTAGGAAGAGAAAATTAAGTTTGATGTGTTTATGAAGATGGAATTTCAAATTTTTTGGAAGAATTTCTTTTCCCTGCCATTGAGTAGAATTTTTTTTTAAAGGGTGGATAAAAGGAAGTGAAGAGGAAATGTTTTGGTGACAATTATTTGAAAAAAAAAAGTTCCTGAAATCTCTTTGTTTTGGACTCTATCTTTGTTGCCTTCAGAAAATTATGGGAAAATTTTGAATTCTTCTCATTTTTCATTTGTATTTTGGTGTCAAGAAACTCTCTTTGTGAAAGAGAATACTATATTGAGTTGTACTTCCGAAATGAAAAATCTATCTAAGTGATAAATACTTGTTGCCTTAAATTTCAATTGTGGGAACTCATAATTTGTTGCGTCGGATTTTAGTTGCAGGAATATAAAATCTAGTGCTTCAGAAAAAAACAATTTGTAGGAAAAAATTGGTTAATGATTTAGACTTTAACAGCATAAATTCAACCGGGGTACCTGATCTTATTTTTTGGTCCTAAATGGATACCAATTCTTTACTTTCATCCTATTAAACTACATAAATTCATTATAGTATGTTTGAATGAGGTACTTTTCATCAATTTGACCATTAAATTAGATAAAAAAAACTACTATGACATTAAATAACGTTAAAATAAATTTAAAATAACAACTCTAATCCTCACATTTTTTCAATCCTTAATTCTAACTTCCACTAAAATCATTATGTTGTCCTTCATTCAATCCAACCCAATCACCACCGCCAACTATCATCTAGAGCAAACCCTGATGATTCTTACTGACATCAAGCAAACTCACAAGCCGATATCCCTTTCCAAATCCAAAAATCCCAAGTCATCGAGAGTCTTTAACGATATAAGCCAATTCATTTTAATTTAAGTCAACTAATTTATTTTTTTCTTTTACATCTTTTTTAGCTGAAACCAGTTTTATTTGAAAGCAAATATTATGTAGATGCAATAATCCATTTGAAAGTAAATTTTCATGATATTGTTAAATTTGTATGAATTTTTCCTTTTTAATACCTTAAATTAGAAAAATTGATAAAAAAATTAGTAAGATTACAAAAAATGAATTTTCAATGAATTATTGCAATTACATAATATTAGTTTTTAATTAAAATTAGTTTTGGATAAAAATGACGTAAAAATAAAAATAAATTATTTTAAAGTCAATTGACTTAAGTTAAAATAAACTGAGTGTTAATGTTACGGGTGGAGACAGCGCCAGGAGTTGAAATGTTGAAGTTATCACAAATCATGGAGGAAAAGCAAAGAGTCAAACCTAAAATTATCACCAGTTATATGGCAAGATGTAAAAAAATTTTAGGATAAAAATGTTTAGTTTCTGTAGTTTTTTAATGGTAATAACATATTTACCCTAACTCTATCAAGTTAATGGATGACTTTCCCACCAAATAAGATCAATGAACAATTCGTCCCGTCAACCTGAGATAAATGACATATTTAATGTTGAGGGTAGAAATAATTGCTCACCCTTAAAAGATTTCCATAACAGAATTAACCGGTTTTTCAACTCAACAAACTAAAAATCGTTGATGATTCTTGCGAAGAATCACATACCATTTACCTTGTCCCTACAAAACGTTGTTGGTCGTGGTGGACCGCGGGGATATACCATGGCCCATCCTAAAATTTTTAATTTCATCATTTATATATATAGTATATAACATCAAATATTCACATATTGTTGTAAATTGGATCAATTTTTAGTTTATGTTTTGAGTGCTTCATTTTCTTTCTATACATGGTTTTAATATATTTTTTAGTTTTAGTTTTTAGCACTCGACTCCACTACACAACTTTAAACTCATTTTGTCAAAGAAATTTAATTTTTTGTCTTTATTTAGTTTAGTGGTTTCTTCTAATCAAAGATACATATACTCTTCACCAACTCAAACAATCCCTAATCACTAATTTTACAATAAACATGTGTTGTTCTTTTTATTTTCATTTGACAGAACAACATAACCTTCTAAAATTTATTTTCAAAATATACTTTTGATTTGGGGTAAATAAGATATTGTTAGATAATTTGTTTTGAGGCTACTTTTTTTTTTGTAGAAAATGATAATTTGCTAGTACATTTTTTAAACAAATTACCGCATAGCCAGTTCACATTTTTATAATGCATTATCATTTTTCTCATTTATAGTCAACTCCATTTAAAAACTAATACTATATGTCTAATAATCAATTTGATAGTCTACTTCTAGCAAATTATTAAAATTTTATGATTTTTTTTTTTACTCTCTCAATGGTTTTTTCAGAAATTTATAAGTGCTCAAAAGCAAAAATTGGGTTCATTAGTTTTACTTATATAAAAACAGTTTCATAAACAATTTTTATATTGGCTCACCTAATCATAAAATCTTAACTCCACCACTGGTGGTGGTCCTAGGCTTCCTGGAACTAGTGGTTCCACTTGTCGGTTGTTCATCACTTGTTTGTTACTTTCAAAGTTTCAAGTTCCAAATCAAAGTTGACCCAATTTGGTTCTCCATGTAGGACAAAATATCAAATATATGCCAAACCCATGAAAGTTATAAATATATAATGGCAGTAGATTTACTAATTTCATTGAATTAGACTGATATAGACTTGTTATTTATCTGTTTGGAGTTTGAAATATATGTAACAGACAATTCTTCTTCTTCTTCTTCTTCTAAACTTTCCCAAACTTTAGTCCTTAACCAATCCTAAAGAGCTACCATAATCATATTGCATTCATTCTTAAAATATGAGGGTTAAAACCATGTTTTTTAATTTCACCGTGATAAGTGATACGCGGTATAAATATTTTCATAATTTATCATTTTTTCTAGTAAAACATCGTGATATACTACTGAGCTTTTATGCATATTTCGTTGGCTTATTACGGTATATTGTGGTATTTTGATGTGGTACATACCGCTGTATCTGGTTTACTACGGCATATATTTGAAATAAATTAAATTTTGTTATTTTACATTAAAGTATCATGCATAAATATGTAAAATAATAAAATATAATTAATATCCATATTTTGACATAAATATTAATTTTATTTTTTATTTACAAACAAAATTTAATTTACAAATGATTGTAACATGATTGAGATTTGAAAATTATAGTGCTTCTCACATAATTTCATCATGTGTCTCATGCAGCATACACAACAACAAAATTTATTTATTTTTTGTATAAAGAATATTCTCTTACATATATAATCTATTTATATTTGAAAAATTATGATGGAAAAATTAAAATGCACATTAAAAGTGAAAAATATTATATTAAATTAATTTCATCTTAAATAATATTCTAACATTTCTTTTTGTGAAAATGGTAACAAAATATACAGTGGTATACCATGCGGTATACTTAGGATTTATGAAGTGCGGTATACCTAGCGTAGCAGTATTTAATATCTTAATTATAACTAAGAGTTTACCATTTTTTAGGAGTCCTGATCTATACTTGCCCCTTTTGAGTCACGATAGCTTTTAGATTCATAGAATATTTCACAATAAAAAAAATTCTAAAAAGCGAGCGATTGAGCTAGGCGATTGAATTTCACTCACTATGACATATCAGTTGTCGTCAATCACCTCACTGTAGGGCTCACCTTACGAGCAATTAAAGGGCAACTGCTAGGTTTTAGTCCCCACGTGGACAATCATCCATTAGTTGCTCCTGGAAAAATTTTTTTTTCCCACCAATCATTTTGCAGTCACTCTTTGAGGTTCAATTGACAGACAATCGCCCTATAACAGAAAACCACGCCCCTTCTCCTTCTTCCCCATTATCTCATTCTTCCTCATCCTTTCCAGCTTTGCCACTTTCCTCCTACTCCACACTGCATCTTTAGCCTCCACAGACATCAATATAGAGGTAACATATTTTTGTATTCAAACTTTTGTAGTAAATGGTAAACTTATTATTATTGTGAAATAGATAAGGTTTATGAACATACATTTATAGTTAAACTGTAGAGAACCAGTTAATAAAAAAATGAAAAACAAGAGCAACTGATATTTAGCCACTGCTTGAGAGACTGAAAAATTCAATCGTTCAAGCCCAGGCCCTATACAAGTGGAGCGATTAAATAATTTAATCACTAATATTAGTTGCTACTTAGCCACTAATAACTAGTGACTAGAAAAATAGCGACTGACTCTTTCAAGTGGCATATCTGTTGCTCCTAGTGATTGATTGCGACTAATATGTCAGTAATTTTCTAGCATTTCTCTTATAATATTTTGATATAAAATTATTATCACAATATATATAGCCATCCGTGTAGAACGGATTCAATGGAATTATTGTCTCTGTGGAAGGAGTTGAGTATTTGGTCTCGAGTACCATTGTCAAAAATTTGACGATTAGATGTTTATTCGGGTTAAAAGACCTAGCAATATATTCTTATTCATTAAAGTTAACAAGAAACTGCTAAAAGTTCTAAACATTCCAACAATTCGACTATAGAAATTTTTTTTGTGATATAAACTTTGATTATTTTAGACAAATCTCATCCTACAAATTTTTAATTAAAAATAAAAGTAAAACAAATGAAAAAATATATTAAAAATTGCATAGAGGTATATGTGTGTGTGTGTGTGTGGTGGCCTTTTCCAAGCTATAATGAATTTAGCAATTTAAAAAATA
The DNA here is from genome assembly GCA_005392925.1 of Aquilaria sinensis. NCBI lineage: Eukaryota > Viridiplantae > Streptophyta > Magnoliopsida > Malvales > Thymelaeaceae > Aquilaria > Aquilaria sinensis. The sequence continues at coordinate 37,786 of SMDT01002129.1, forward strand.
CACTTGTTTAGAACTAACAAAATAAAAATTTGGGGGACACAAAAGGGGGAAACGGGACAGAGAGAGACAACAAAACTAGCCAGTATTTTGCAAGTTTAACTTCACTTGTTACATTTTACAATAATTTGTTTAATTAGAAATATTTGCATAAGTATATATAGTTGAGAATATATATATATATATATATATATATATAGGAAAAGAGAATGCATGCATTTTTGAGACCCAGGAGATCAACAAACCAAAATATGTGGCATCTTAGGAGAAAGTAGCAGGAGGGCTTCAAACCCTCTACCTCCGCTAAATGTCCCCCAACGTCTACGCCACTTTGTCAAGTCATTGGAGACATTTCGCACTAACTCTTTTTTGGGCAAACAAACAAAAAATGTAGCACGTTTAAGGGGGCAGAAAAAATGCCAGGTCATGGGCTGGAAATACATATCCCCGATGGATAACGACTACTAAGCAGCGGGAAAAAGACTCCATTTGCTCCTGTAGCGCTGGATCATACTTACTTGACGGACCACAAAACAAGGAACCTCGTAGAGCAGCAGCCAGCAAGAGCTCGAGAGCAATTAAACAAAATTGTGATACCTTGTATCTTAAAACGAGTAACTGATTTGATTACTCCTAAAATAGCAATCAATTCTGCTTTCAATGCCGGGGATCATTAGGGACTAGGGGAAGAAAAACATTCTGATTTAGTAGCACGCTTGATTTTTTTCCAAGTTGTCTAGTATATCAATTATCAAACAGGGCTCTTTCTGTTTCTTTAAACGACGCAAAACACACTAGTATACAATATACGACATATCAGTGTTAACTTACTCAAATTAAAGGCTAATTGGGAAATAGATGGAGAATTCAGGTGGAGGCACATAAGAAAGTATGTACAATGTTGTTGAATTCGGTGGCCTTTTCGATTTGAGGGACATGTGACGCATTCTTTATCACCTGCAATTTGGCCTTCTCTCCAAGCATCCTGTAAGTGTAACACTATCACATGTTACTGCTTTAATCACATGAAATTAATAACCATCATATTACATGTTTTGCCAACGTCCAAATCCTGACTTATACATGAAAATTGTTTTCCTCGAGGAGCCAGTAGAATGAGCCAATTATACCTAGATTAGGTTGTTAATGATACGAATAATAAAAAAAAGAAGAAGAAGAAGACAGTTTATATGAAAAATATATAGAAGGGGGACGTACTCTTTCAGGTCGTAAGCCATCTTCAAGGGAAAGATCTGGTCATGTTCCCCCCACAATATCAATACATCCTGCTCAAGTGGAGTAAGGTAGGCTGTCTCGTCGCGCCCAAGTGTGATCCCCTTTAATAGCTCCATCTTCTCCTTCCTCTTCTCCGAGTATAATGTCTACAGAAATCCAATTCAACCAACATTATATATGTCGTTAATCTTGAGATATCAATACTCAATTAATTAATAATTGACTGACTAATGCTCTATCTGGTCCTAGAAAGGATGCAACATTTCCTATTTTGAACCGTTTCAGAACTTTACAACATTTCCGTATTTAGTAAATTATTTTATCATGTTATCCCTTAGACTATTATTTCAATATTTATATTTTTCATTTTTCTTTATTTATTTGTGAAAAATAAAGATGAAAATGGAAGAAATACAAAAACCTTTTCATCTTTCTTAATCTTCATGTAAAACCTAAAGGTTTCATCCAAAATAAGGTGAAGGAAGTATATATCAATACCTATCAGGACATCGTTATATACGTATTGAATCAAAGTTCAACTTGATGTAAAAATATTAGGTAGGTCTTTTTTTTGTGTCAAGATTGATATCTTCCATGTGTATATATAGGTGACATTTAATACCTTAATTTTAGAGTTAGGATTCAACTTGTCTTTTAGATGAAATTAAAATTATAGCTTTTTATAAAAAGAAAATGTTTTTTCTACCTTATAGTTTCCTCCTTATTTTCACAAACCTACACTTGCCCACTAATCATAAATCAAATCACTAGGTTGTTTATGCATTTTTCCCTTTTCTTTTAATTGATGAGCTGGCAGAATCAGATAAAGAGAGGATAAGTGTAAGTTTTTGAATATGCAGGATAAGTTTTTGAATATTCAGGAGGCTACGTGTAGGTTAGGATAAACAACAGGAAGGTTTATGTAAATTTTTCTAATAGATAACTTGACATTGTTAACCATTTGAAGGTAAAATGTAAGTTTTTTAAAATACAGGGGCAAGTGTAGGTTAACTTAAACATCAAGGAGTTTCTGAAAGTTTCGCTTAACGATATTATACTCCTAAGTCGTAACAATTATTGCTCGGGTCTCTCCAAAATCCAACTGCCCGTCTACCCCCCGTGTTGGCTAAGAAATGCGAAGAAAAGTAAATTATAATAATAATAAAAACCAAAAAAGACGATGAAAAAGTCCGGAAAGGACCAAAAGAAAGAGTGGGCAGCTTACATTAACGACGTCGTTCCAGAAAAAATCAGGCACGACGTCGAAGCGCCAAGAAACCGCCAGTCTCGCCAGGGTCCGAAGCTGCGCCGCCGTGGCCGGCAGCAGAACCTCCTCGGTCTTCTCGCGGTTGGCTCTCATAAGCAGCCCCTCGTTGTGCTCCTTCCTCATGTTCACGCCGGAGCTAGCAATCACCACCTTCTCTACCTTCTCCGGCCACATCTGCGCCATCCTGTACGCCACGAAGCCGCCGTAGCTGGTCCCCACCACGCTAAAATTCATGATCCCGAGTTCCTCCATCAGCTTCCCGACCGCGGTCGCCTGGAACAACTCCGACCTCTGATCAGAATCGGTCCAGGACTTGCCGAAGAAGAGCAGATCGGGGACGTAGACGTGGAAGTGGGGGGTGAAGAACTGGACTTGGTGGCGCCACTGCCAGATTGCCTCGGGGCCGAAGCCGTGGAGGAGGACAAGTGTGGGCTTGGGGGTGCTACTGGAGTCGGATCTGGGGCCCCAGAAGTGGATGGTTGTGTCATTGCTGATTTGGAGCGTCTGGGAGGAGAGTCCGGCGGCGGAGTAGCAGCGGCGGAGATAGATGGCGTAGAGGGAGACAAGGCTGAGGAAGGAGGGAGCCATTGGGGTTGGAAGAGAGACAGCGAGGGCGTTGGGTGTGAAATTTTGATTATGATTGGGATTTTGGGCGATGGAAGACTGACGGAAGGTAGGAAGAAGTGCTTGTTTGGATTTGGTTTGATTGTTGGGAATACTTGCCAGTGTAAGGCGGTGTGAGGAAAGCGACCAGTGTTTTTTAAGCTACTAATAGATTTTTTTTTTTAATAAACAGAATAAAGAAAGTTGGCAAAAGAGACAAATAAGACACTAATTTTTTCATCTCGGCATATATCACATATTATAGTTTTTTTTATAATTAAATCACCCACTAATGTTATATTATTAGTAGATATTGGCCACTGTTATTAGGTTTGTCTAGCTATATGATGATGTGACAAATTTTAATGATGTGGCCATATACGTGGCAAGTTTGTGCAAAAAAAAAGAAAAGAAAAGAAAAGAAAACATCCAACTTCACTCCTAAACTTTTGTTCAATAGTACAAATCCCCCCATAAACTTTCTTTTCTCTCTTTTCCACCATCGTCTTCCTCATCTCCCTTTCTCCACCTAGCAGCCATTGTTTCTGCTCACCGGCACTTAAATCGGCACCTAAACTGCAAATAGATCCCAGACTCACGAGCCTCCAAGTGATGAAAACAAGTCTGGATTTCGTAGGGCTTCCACCATCGTTTTCCTCATCTTCTTCTCTCTGCCTAGTAGCTCATATTTCTGCTCACCGGCACCTGAATCGGCGCTTAAACCGCAAATTGATTTTAGACTCACGAGCCTCCAAGCAACGAAAACGAGTTTAGATTTTGCAGGGACGATTTCACAGGGAATTAAAGAAAATAAAGGATTTCGTGGGGATGAATCGGCACTGATAGCCAAAAGGCTATTGCCTCCCCCAGAATCAATTCCCCCGAAGGTTTGACCGGGGAGCCTGACGTAGCTCGGAAAGAAGCATTGCCACAGACCACGGCAGAAGCGAGATCAAGCATGACGAAGTAAGTACTTCGGCTGAAACGCCAGGTTATCTAAATGTGTCGTTGACTCTCTCGGGGAACCGAACATATCGCCTTCGGGAGAAAAGAACCAGCTACTGAAAGCAGGAGAGATTCTCCCCGAATGCGGAACTCCCGAGCTAGAGAACTCCCCGAGCCACTAGCGTGATTCCCGAAGGAGGGCGTCCGTACCAGAGGGCGACCTCGCCCAAAGGACCTCGGGAGTACGGCAGGAGCATTTAATGAGCATTTAAGGAGCCTCTGACAGATCGCCCACACGCTGCCTGAAACAGCGGCCTGACACGCTGACATCATCCAAGTCCCGTCTCAGCCACAAAACCAGGAGCCTACAAACGGCTACCTGTTCCCTACGCCCAAAAAGCACAGAAAGAATCCGACCGAACACGTGTCAGGATCCGAACGGGCCAGGTACTTCTATAAATACTGGGAAACAGGACTTGGCAAGGGGGGATCAGCACTCTCGCACAGCAGAAAACATATACAGGCCAGATCCTATATCCATTTAGGGTTCCTACTTTACTCACTATCAGGACACTAACTTGGGCGTCGGAGGCTCCTCCCCGGAAAATCATCCCGGGGACCTCCTAACCCTTTTTTTCGGAGTCTTTCAGGTACTTTCCCACCTGGGGAACCTCTCCGTCAGACGTTCTCCCTCCTCGGAAGCTCCCTCGGAATTCACCATGTCGCAAGACAAAGATGCTGAAGGGCATCATTTGGCGCCGTCTGTGGGAACCCACCCTCAGGTTGCCGTCGTTGAAACTCGGCGTTCTAAGGACAAGGGACTTCCGAGGTCCCTCTCCGCGCCTGAAGTCCAACCGGCTACTGAGCAAACTCTTCCAGGGACTTCCTTGCTTGAGGAAGAACGTCCTCTGGTCATCACTATGAGTTTTCTGCGTGACTTCTAGCGTTCTGTTGTGGCCGAAATGGCACAGCAGATAGACAAAAGGTGGCCACAACAAACTCAGGCCCAGAGGCCTCCTTCGCCAGCGCGCCCTCGAGAGAGAAGTTCTAAATCAGCTCATCGTACTTCGGGAAGTGGAGACCCACGAGAGGAATCTTCAACAGAAAACACGCCCCTCGGGGCACGGCTTGCGGGACAGACGGAGTCCAAGCGACCCAAAACCCCGCGCCGAAGGAGCTCGTCACCTGAGGCGAGGTCCCCATCCCCTCAGCGCCGAACTCACTCCCCGAAGAGATGCCGACGATCCCCTTTCCCCGAAGAAGAGCCCAGCGCCACACTCCTTATGGAGAAAATATTGGCGAGGTTGGAAAGGGTGGAAAAACAGGTAGCCCGCAGACCTGTCTGGGCCAGACTATCTGAAACTTTTTGTGGTGATGAGTCACCGTTCACCCGAACAATAGTCGAGGCAGCCATGCCCAGTGATTTCCGGGTAGCTCGGCTAGAAACGTATGATGGCCGAACAGATCCACAGGCCCATCTGACGAAGTATAAGCGGAGCATGATGTTGCACGGGGCTGACGATGCCACTCTATGCAAATGTTTTGAGGTCACCCTTGCCGGCCCTACTACAGCATGGTATAACTCTCTGGCCGCAGGAACCATCAGAGAGCTCCAGGAGCTATCCACTGCCTTCACCCAGCAGTTTATTGGAAGTCGTCCTACGGCGAAGATGCCGGTGCAGATGTTCGACATAGCACAGAGGAATGGGGAAACCATCCGTGACTATGTCGAAAGATTTAACCGAGAGGCCCTAAGTGTTCCAGACTTTCGGCCAGAAATACGCATCCTCGCCATGATACGGGGCCTTCGGAGGGACTCACAGCTATTTTACGAGTTTTCCAAAGACCCCCCAGACACACTCGGTGAATTTTTCCGAAGAGCCGAGCAGCATATGACAGCCGAAGAGCTAAGAATGGAGGGGCCAAAGAACGATCATTCCCGTCCCGAAGGATCAAGCCAGCAAGCCAAGTATACGACAGAGCAAACAGGACGACCTCGGAGGTTCAGGGGAAGAAAGCCTCCTCCGAACTTTACACCCCTGAACACCACAAGGACCAACATCCTCATGACAATGGAGAAACAAGGATCTCAGATTCAGCGACCAAAGGCAATGACCGCTGACAACAAAAAGAATATGAAGAAGTTCTGTCAGTTTCATCGCGACCACGGTCACGACACCGAAGACTGCTTCCAGTTGAAGAAGTACATCGAGTCGCTGATTAAGCAAGGTCAACTGCGGCGCTATCTGCGAATGCCTTCGCCGAAGGCAAGGAGAGAGGAGGAAGGAAAGGCTGATGAAGATGAGTATGACTCCGACAGAAGGAGGAACCGAAGTCCAAAAAGGCGCCTCCCACCTTCGGCGGGGGTAATACAAACCATCACCACTGGACTGCCATCCTCGGGGAGAAAGAGGAAAGCTAGGGAAATAGAAACAATGGAGTACCAAAGCCCATCGAAAAAACTCACCCGAAGAGATGGTTCCTCCGTCATCTTCCCTCATGACGACCCATTGTTGGTCATGGCAAGAATAGGGAATTGGGACGTCAAAAGGGTATTGCTTGACGATGGATCAAACGCCGACGTCCTATTCTCGCATCTGCTCCCAAGCTTGGGAATATCCAGCATCGACCTCAAGCCTGTTACTTCACCAACCTTTGGAATAGGACCCTCAGAGCTGCCCGTCCTCGGCTGGATCGACCTTCCCCTGATGATGAGAGGGAGTTCGATCAACGGAAAAGGAGAAATTTTTGCCTCCACAATGACGAGGTTCATTGTCATGGATGTCCCTTCGTCGTACAACGCCATCCTTGGAAGGCAAACACAAGGGAATTTGCACATTCGCCCAGATGTGAAGTACTTAACAGTCACCTTCGCCACCAAGGACGGAGACGCCGAAATTTTCATCAACCAAGCCGAGCTCAGAAAGGTGTTCGTCAAAGCCCGAAAGGCCCCAGCAGCCAACTTCGCACAAACCTTAGCAGGAGGGACACTACCCACCGAAGAACCAAAAATGGGCGGGGCGGAAAAGCTTGCAGAAGGAGAAACGGAAGAAGTAGAACTTGTCCCCAGCCAAAATACCCAAATAGGGAAAAATTTGGCCGAAGGTGACAAGAAAAACCTTGTATCCTTTCTACTGATGAATAAAGGACTGTTCGCCTACTCGCCAAAGGATATGCTAGGAGTAGACCCTCGCATAATACAACATAGCCTTAAAGTAAGCCCGGAAGCAAAACCTGTCCGGCAAAAGAAGCGAGGCATCTCGGTCCACAAAAGTAAATTCGTCAAAACCGAAGTACAGCGCTTGATGGACGCAAACGTAATTAGGGAGGTCAAGTACCCCGAATGGCTAAGCAATGTGGTTATTGCTACAAAAGAAGGGAGTAGTAAGCTCCGGATGTGCATCGACTTCAGAAACTTGAACGATGCCTGCCCGAAAGATTCCTATCCTCTCCCACCGATAGACCAGTTGGTCGACTCAACTGCCGAATATGGGCTCCTAAGCTTCCTCGACGCCTTCAGTGGGTATCATCAAATAAGGATGGATCCCGAAGATGAAGAAAAAACTGCGTTCATCACCGAAGGTGGAACATATTGTTACACTAGGATGCCCTTCGGGCTCAAAAATGCAGGAGCCACCTACCAAAGGCTGATGAGCAAAGTCTTTCATAACCAAATAGGGAGGAACATGGAAGTCTACGTTGATGACATGATAGTCAAAAGTAAGATGCCTAAAAACCATGTCACAGACCTAGAGGAAACCTTCCAGCAACTCAGAATATTCGGAATTTGACTTAACCCCGAAAAATGCATCTTCGGCGTGACCTCGGGAAAATTTCTGGGCTACATGGTATCAGAAAGGGGCATTGATGCTAACCCAGAAAAAATTAAGGCTTTGCTCGAATTCCGAACTCCTGTCACAGTGAAAGACGTGCAGAGACTCACTGGAAGGATAACCTCTCTTAGCAGGTTCATCTCCAGGTACGGAGATCGGTGTCGGGCATTCTTCAAAGTCCTTACTAAGGCAGCAAAAAGAGAAAATGACCTCGGGGATGGTGACCATCCTTGGAATGAGGATTGCCAAAAAGCCTGGGAAGAACTTAAAATCTATTTGTCTCGACTGCCTACTCTGCGACAACCTCGTGAAGGAGAGCCCCTCATCCTGTACCTCGCTGTTTCAGAAAAAGCAGTGAGCTCGGTCCTTGTGAAAGAGGAAGGGCCGAGACAATGGCCAGTTTATTACGTAAGCAAATCCCTGCACGGCGCCGAGGTCAGGTACCCATTGCTCCAAAAAGCCATATATGCCTTGGTGCTGGCAGGAAGAAGATTGCGGCCATACTTTCAGGCTCACCCCATCATCGTCCGAAGTAGTCTGCCTCTACGGGATGTTATGAAAAGAGTTGATCATTCGGGAAGGCTTTCCAAATGGTGTATAGAGCTCGGCGAACACGACATTGTTTATGAACCTCGGAAAGCCATAAAAGCTCAAGCACTAGCTGACTTCATCGCCGAAGTACCTACCACCGAAGATAGCCACCCGGATCTTGGCGAAGGTGAGCCAGAATGGACGCTGCATGTGGATGGAGCCTCAGGTTCCGAACACCAAGGAGCCGGAGTAATCATCAGAGGACCCGAAGGTCTAGAGGTGATAAAGGCCATCAAGTTCAACTTCAGCGCCACCAATAATGTGGCTGAGTATGAAGCTCTGATAGCAGGGTTGCGCCTGGCCAGAAAAATTGGAATAAGAAACTTGAAGGCTCACAGTGACTCCCAGCTGGTAGTTCGGCAAACGGCAGGGGACTACGGCGCGAAAGACCCAATTTTGGCAAAATACCACGAACTGGTGACGAAGCTCATTCGAGAGTTCGACACCATACGCATCGAAAATGTACCTCATCGGGAAAACACCGAAGCAGATTGCCTGGCAAAGGCAAAAACATACACCGAGGTACTAAACCACCCGAGCATTGAAGTACTGAGCATAGTAACTTCGGAAAAGGGCTGGAAAGATCCAATAAAGAGGTATCTTGCGGACAACGCGCTCCCCGAAGACCCCATCGAAGCCGCAAAAGTGCGAAGACGCTCTGGGCGATTCTTCCTAATAGGCGAAGAACTATATCGGCAGGGATATGCAAATCCTTTACAGAGGTGTGTTGGCGAAGAGGATACTGAAATGATCCTCGAAGAAGTCCACGAAGGCGCTTGTGGTTCACATATTGGAATTGACGCCCTCGCCGCAGTGGTACTCCGCCAAGGATATTTTTGGCCTACCCTAAGAAAGGATGCACGACATTTCGTCCGAAAATGTGAGAGCTGCCAAAAACACGCAAAAATCCAGAGGACACCCTCGGAAATGGTGACTTCGGCTGACTATCCCTGGCCCTTCGCGGTTTGGGGCATAGACCTCATTGGGCCGCTCCCAACAGCCCCCGGAGGCGTGAAGTTCTGCGTGGTCGCAGTAGACTACTTCTCTAAATGGGTCGAGGCAGAACCATTAGCAACTATCTCAGCTAAAGAAGTGCAGAAGTTCGTATGGAAGAACATTGTATGCAGATTTGGCATACCGAGGATACTGGTAGCCGACAATGGATCCCAGTTTATTGACAAAGGGTTCCAGGACTTTGTCAACGACCTCGGAATAAAGATGCACTTCGCCCCAGTAGCCCATCCTCAAAGCAATGGCCAAGTAGAGGTATCTAATAGGACCATAAAAGATGGTCTGAAAAAGAGGCTGGGGGAAGCAAAAGGGAAATGGCCAGGCGAACTCCAGAGTGTACTGTGGAGCTACCGAACAACACCCCGAAGAGCCACAGGGGAAATGCCTTTTTCACTCACCTTCGGTACAGAAGCCATCATCCCAATCGAGGTAGTGCAACCATCAATTCGAGTACAAGTTTTTGATGAAAATGGAAATGACCTCGGCCTAAGAACCAAGCTCGACCTCGTCGGCGAGCACAGAGAAATAGCCGAACTAAGAAGAAAAGCTTTTCAGCAAAGAGTGGCCGCGGCCATAAACTTGCGCGCAAGGCCAAAAGGAATAAAGAGAGGAGACCTCGTTCTCCGAAAGAATGAATTCGCACCTCGAAAGCCATCCCACGGAGTATTTCGCGCCAACTGGGAAGGCCCTTACCTGGTTCTTGCCGAAGTACGAAAAGGGGTCTACAAGCTCGGCGATTCCGAAGGCGTAGAATTAAAAAATACGTGGCATTCGGACGCCTTGAGGAAATTTTACGCTTAGAATCTCGGCAAGGAAGACCGTGCTGTACAAAGAAAGGAAAATTTTCTCTAAAGTATAAAAAGTTTCTTAGCCAAAAAGTTTCTTAGCATGAGTGGTGCGAGTTCCGCAAAGGTGGCCGGCTAAAATAAGCGAAGGTATTATTTTCCGAAGTCTCTAGAGCAAACTTGTTCGGGACAACAGAGAAAATCTGGCGAAAGACTTAGCCAAAATTTTGGGCATAAGTTGAACAAAGTCAGGATTTCGCGAAAGAGGTCACCATGATAAGCGCAGACAAAATCTTCCGAAGTCTCTTGAACGAATAAAGTTTGGGACAAAGGAAAACAAAAAATCTCAGGAAAAGACTTAGCCAAATTTTCAAGGTCTTTATTGAGATAAATGTGCTTACAAAAAAGATAGCCAAAAGAAGAAGTACAAAAAAGAAGAGAAAAAAGGACAATGACCCTAGAACAAACTAAGGCTTCTCGGCGTCCCGGGAGTCTTCGGCTCCTACGTCCTTTTGCACCACCTTCGGCGCCGGAATACGAGGAGGCAAGTTCAGATGGTCAATCTTAGACCAGGTCCACCGAGGTCCCTCGGGAATGTCCAGGGCCGCCAGAAAAGAGAGATCCAGATCTGGAAACCTCTGAAGGACTTGGTGCCGAACAAGACAGAATCCGTCCTGAAAACCAACCTTGGTCATCTGGTCAGACTTGTCTTTCTCAACCTCAAGCTCCTCGAAGTCCTTCTTCAAATCTGAGACCTTCTTCTTCAGCTCCTTCACTTTCTTCTTTTCTGGCTCCTTCTTCATAGCATTGACCTCGGCTTGGAGCGCAGCCTTCTCAGCAAGCGCCTTCGCCAGAAGACCTTCGACTTCTGACTTTTCTTTCTGATGCGCCTCATTTGCCGAGATCAGCTCCGCCACTTGGGAGCCGAGGTCAAAAATTTTCTGGGAGAAGTCCCTCAAAAGTTCATCTTTTTCTTTCTGGAACTCCTCCCGAAGGGCGGCAACTTCCTTCTCCGCAGCTTGGGCCAGCTACAGGTTCTTGACAGCCAGTTCCGAGCACATGGCCTTTGTTTTTTCTATGGCTTCTAGGGCCTTCGCTCGGAACTCAGTCCGCCTCGCCACCCGAACTCGAAGAAAGCCAGCGTACCCCAGAAGCTGCAAAAGGATAAAGGCGAGGTCGTTAAGACAAAAAGAAAACCAAACACTTAGAAAAAATTCAAAGGAGGAAGATAGACAAAAAGTGTACCTGAGCGGCGTGTTCGGAAAGCTTCGCGGCAAGAGAATCGTCGCCCGGGTGAGCCGCGGCAATGGCCTTGAAGGAGGCATCGGTGAGGACCCCTTTCGAGATCTTCGTAGCCATTTGCTGGCAGTCTCCGGAGTACAAATTCATGTCCTCCGTAAACGTCCAGAAAGGCTCCTTCGGGACTTTTCCCTTCGGGATGCGGGCGTCCCGAAGGGCTCTCCTCTTGGCATGCTCAGCTACCCAACCCGGAGTGAGCAACTCTTCTACACAAATAAAACAAAAGTTGGTCAAGAAAAGAAAATCTCAAAGATCATCAAAAAAGAGAAGTGCCACAGTTTGTTAGAAGAACAAACCTGCTGGCACCTCGACGACGTCCTCGTCGGAAGCTCGAGCCTCTTCGGCAGAAATCCCCTTGCCTTTTATTCGGCGCCGCTCTTCGGCAGAAGGCGCCTCTACCACGGCGTCCAGGAGAGCCTGCGACGGGGTAGGACTTTGAGGAGGGACCTCAGCAGCAACCTCGGGCTGAGGGGCAGTAGCAGCCTCGGGCTCCTCGCCCACCTCTTCGGAAATCTCCGGAAGGGGAGGGGGCACATCCTTCTTCGCCCGTTTAGAAGCAGACGGCCCAGCCCCGGACGTTTTCCGTCTTCGGGAGGCTGCTTTCTTTGTCTGATCACCCTTCGCGGGCTGACCGGTGAAAAGGGCTTTGTAGAAGGCAGCAGTGTCCTCGCCCATTTCTGAAAAGGAAGAAAGACATCAGTGTGAGTCCGGAACGAAGTTATAACAAGGAGATTAGAAAGTAACTTACTCTCATAAAAAGTTTCGAAAGAAACTTCCTCCCGAAGGAGCTGCACTAGCCAGGAGTCCTTCCCGGCGATGGCAGGAGCCGGCATCCCGAGGTCCGTCTTGTGCTCCTTTACCACCCCGAGCTCCCGAAGGACCTCCTCGGTCATCAACCTCCAATTGATGGGGAAGGGGTAAAGAGGGCGCGAAAGGACCTCGGGACCCCAGTCGGCGACGGCTCGGATGCGACCGTCGAAATCCGCGAATACGGAAGCCAACTCGGGAGTCAGCAGTATCCTCGGATCTACGACGTCGTCCTCTAACCGTCCCTGAGCCCACTTGGTCGGAACATGCGACCAGGCCTCCTCCATCTTCAGAAAGAAAAACTTTTTTTGCCACCCTCGCCAGCTATCCTTAGTGGCGAAGGTGAACATATACTTTTTGCTCCCGGATCCCCGAGGTAGCATGAAATAAAAGCCACCCTTCGGGACCACGTAGAGCTTGTAGTACTGCATAAAAATAACGAAGTGGGGTTCTATTTTGAAAATGCCACACATACAGAGGAAGGCGTTGAAGTAGCAGTACGAGTTCGGAGGAAGTTGATTTACGGCAATGCCATGAAATTGGCAAAAGTCGCAAATCAACTTCGGAGGGGGGAACCGAAGTCCGGCTTTCAGCTGAGCTCGGAAAACGGTGATCTCGTTACTATGGTTTGAAAAGCTATAGTGGTCAGGACGGGGCAACCTCGTAACAGCATACGAGGGAAGGAAAATTTTTTTCTTCCACTTTGCTAATTTTGCAGGAGTAGTGCAACAAGGGTGAGAAAGAAGAGGCTGCCAACTTTCAGGAATAGGCATTTTTTGGCTGGAAAACAAGTTCGGAAAAAGGCAAAAACGGACTTCGGGAAAAACTTTGAAAAATAAAGAGTTCTAGAAATCAAAACCCACCAAATCTTTTGCCGAAATCTGGGTGTGAAGACGCCGTCGTGAAAGATGACCGGAAAAAAGCTCAGGTGAAAGAACCGCCGCGAAAGGTAGAAGAGAGCAGAAGGAAAACCAGAGCAAAAGCAAAAGCAAAAGAAACAAATGACGAAATGAGCATATATATAGGCCGAGGGGGGTAGGCGAACCGGCGTCATAAGTACTCTGTGAAGGTGAAACGCCGCCATAAATGCCCTTCTGCACCTAAAAAGGTGCGCCCGCGGTAACCAATGCAACCCCAACCAACAAAAAGCCGACACTTGTCAGCCATCGCACCAAAAGAGGAACACGCCCTCTGACAGACGTCGCGCCGCTCCAGACTGACACGTCTGGTTACGAGACGCGACGGTTCACTAACCTACAAAAATAAAGAAGTAGGTTACCTCGAGGACACCAAAAGACGGGCTATGGCCGAACAGTCCGTATCTTCGGACAAAAAGGTGTATCTTCGGCACAGAGTGCACTCCCTAGAAACTCCCGAGAAGCATCCTGCGAAAGGCAGCAAACCGAAGTCTCCACTTCGGCCTCTTCGAGGAAGGCCTAAAAAAGCTGGAAAGCAGGTTACTTCGAAGACACCAACAGACGGGCTTTGGAAGAAAAGCCTACGTCTTCCGACGGAAGGTCTGTCTTCGGAACAAGTTCTGCACTCAAGGCCCAAAGAGGGGCCCTCAGGAAGCGAACAAACCGAAGTCTCCACTTCGGCTTTTTTCGAGGGGGGCCTGTGATAGCCAAAAGGCTATCGCCTCCCCCAGCATCAATTCCCCCGAAGGTTTGACCGGGGAGCCTGACGTAGCTCGGAAAGAAGCATTGCCACAGACCTCGGCAGAAGCGAGATCGAGCATGATGAAGTAAGCACTTCGGCTGAAACGCCAGGTTATCTAAATGTGTCGTTGACTCTCTCGGGGAACCGAACATATCGCCTTCGGGAGAAAAGAACCAGCTACTGAAAGCAGGAGAGATTCTCCCCGAAGGCGGAACTCCCGAGCTAGAGAACTCCCCGAGCCACTAGCGTGATTCCCGAATGAGGGCGTCCGTACCAGAGGGCGACCTCGCCCAAAGGACCTCGGGAGTACGGCAGGAGCATTTAATGAGCATTTAAGGAGCCTCTGACAGGTCGCCCACACGCTGCCTGAAACGGCGGCCTGACACCCTGGCATCATCCAAGTCCCATCTCAGCCACAAAACTAGGAGCCTACAAACGGCTACCTGTTCCCTACGCCCAAAAAGCACAGAAAGAATCCGACCGAACACGTGTCAGGATCCAAACGGGCCAGGTACTTCTATAAATACTGGGAAACAGGACTTGGCAAGGGGGCTCTCTCGCCATCGGCACTCTCGCACAACAGAAAACATATACAGGCTAGACCCCATATCCATTTAAGTGTTACTACTTCACTCACTATCAGGACACTAACTTGGGCGTCGGAGGCTCCTCCCCGGAAAGTCATCCCGGGGACCTCCTAACCCTTTTTTCGGAGTCTTTCAGGTACTTTCTCACCTGGGGAACCTCTCCGTCAGACGTTCTCCCTCCTCGGAAGCTCCCTCGGAATTCACCATGTCACAAGACAAAGATGCTGAAGGGCATCAGGCACCATGGACAATTTGATAGGAAATCGATCGCCCAGTAGCCCATATTTTTGCTCACTGGCACCTGAATCAGCACTTAAATCACAAATTGATTTTAGACTCACGAGCCTCCAAGCGACGAAAATGAGTCTAGATTTTGCAGGGACAATTTCGCAGGGAATCAAAGAAAATAAAGGATTTCGTGGGGATGAATCGGCACCATGGACGATTTGATAGGAAATTGATCGGTGCCATAGACAATTTCATAGGGAATTGAAGAAAATGAGTTTAGATTTTGGGGCTACCTTTCGTGGGTTCGAAGGGTCTAGGGTTTCAGTTAACAAGGAAACTAATTGTTGGAGACAAAGTGTCGGTAGAGTAGAGTGGCTGTGCTAGTGACAAGGGGAAGAAGATGGTGGAAGTTGAGAAGACTAGTTTGAGTGGAATGGAAGGATTTGGACCTAAGTTTTGTTATTTTTAGTTTGGGAACCCATATGCATCAATAAATATAGTTTAGGAATATATGTTGTAATTTTCCAAGGCTGAAGCTAATTAAATAGCTTTTTATTTATATACTTAATAGAATATTCTTAAGAAAAAGAAATATTCCTTTTATTAGTCTTATGAGTGGTAAATTTGCCTATAAATTAAAAACAATAGCATTAGATTTCACTTGATTATAAATATAAATAAATGATTTAACTGTAAAAAAAAATAATACATAATATTCGTTGAGGTAAAAAAATAAATCATTTATTTGCCTCTTTTACCAAGAAAGTTTAAAGGAACATAGAAGACATAAGATTGTGAGGCAGAGCAACAATGCTGGCGAGGTGTCACTATGAAAGCGCAGCGATCCAATCCAATATCTCCATTGATACCATGACGGATTGAACTAAGCCGACCAGCATAGAACCTAGAACTATGTTGCCTCGCAAAGTTGCCAAATCTTTAAAGCGGATTGTTCAACGGTACCCCTACAGTTATGAACCTGGGACATGTGGCAGCTATATGGCAAGACACGTATAATATGATATAAAATAAGAAAACCTATCAGTTTTATCCCTATTTTATTACATTGTGCATTTAAGTCCTCGTTTTATTAGAGCGAACTAGGCCGCCAATTGGGGAAAAAAAAAAATTAGGAGTAGAAATATATTCCTCGTGTTTCTTTCCATTTTCCTGAGCTAGAAGTTACTTTTGAGAGTGTTCTTTTTTTCCTCTCTGTAATGGTACTCTTTTTACTTCTCCACATAAAATTTTTTCTGTGGGACTCGAATATATCTATAGGCCCAAAAACCCGAGTTAAGAAACAAAACATGCATATTTCTGGTATAATTTCCTAAAAGTTTATACTGGCATATTTTCAGGACTGTTGAAACTTCTATTATAGTATGTTTATTTTGACTAAAAATCAATCGAATTGCTGTTCTGTCTCCCAAAAAAACATAGAAACCCTAAAAAAACATAGAAACCTAGTAATTAGTTTGGATTTTGTTGAAGTACAAAGTTAATGACAAACTAGTACTTCCTCCATTCAAAAAGGGCAAAAGATTTACCTTATTGCCTTTATTTAAACTCTCATTATACAAAACACTAAAAGGCATATTTTTCATTTTAATAATCATTTAAATTCTCACACACATAACTAAAAAGGAAATTTTCTTTAATTTTAGTTTCAATGGAAAAAAGAGAAAAAGTCATCATAAACTACACATCTTAATCGTCATACCTAGAAAAATGCATAATTCTTTATGAGATGAAGAGAGAAGCTAGCACTACTAGAAAAATCGCATTTAGCGACGGTTGGCCGTCGCTAAACTTGATAAAGCGACGGCACACCGTTGCTAAAACGTCCGTCGCTAATTCACTCGCCGCTAATTTTCTAGCGACGGTAATTAGCGACAGCTAAACGTCGCAAAACATGCCGTCACTAATTTTCCGGTAACGGTGTCCGCCGGCGCGTACGCGTCGCTACTTAGTGACACGTAGCCGTTGCTAGTTAGTGACCCGTAGCAGTCGCTAGTTAGTGTCAGTTAGTGACGCGTAGCCGTCGCTAGTTAGTGCCAGTTAGTGACGCGTTGCCGTCGCTAGTTAGTGCCAATTAGTGACGCGTAGCCGTTGCTAGTTAGTGATGCTTAACCGTCACTAGTGTTTATTTTTTTTGGTTCATTATTTTCTATGATAAAGCTGGAGGTTCGCGGTGATTGAAAATAGTTATCAAGGGGAAAATAAAAGAATAAAACATATAATGCACCGGAAATTAATTTGCCCATCATTTTAGTTATAAAAAAGAAATTAATATTTCATTGCACAATGATGTACACACCCGGGTCCCAAATTTCGCTCGGATCACTGCACAATATATAGTATATCTTAAGATTTACAAAGTAATGGTGCTGCCAATAACAACACCCATAAAATGATTAAGGGAGAAAAAAGGGTACATCTCACACTCTTCTCAAACACAAAACTAAACTAGTACATGAAAACAGGAACCATTGGGAGACAGCAAGCACACCTCAAACCTAATAACAAATAATCTGATGCCTCCTGTTCAATTTTACAAGGAAAAAAAATTAAACATAAAGATGCATCAAAAGAGTAGGTTTTTAAACTGGAAAGAGTTCTGTGATAGGAGAAATGGACCCACCTGTGTTTTGTCACGAACATGATTCGGGTGAGCTTCGAGTCTCTAAAAGGAATATGGCCATTTCTTCCCTTGCTGTTTCCAAAAATAAGTAAATAATGCAGCATACTTCAATTTTTTTCACACTTGAGATCATAACACATGGGTTTCAATCCCTTAGAGAGGTTAAAAGAACAATACTATTTCCAATGCATGGGTGTATATGCATCAAAACCTACCCCTAATGAAAAAGGAAACAAATGGAGACGAAGAGAGAGAACCACATCCTAGCTACATCATTTGAATCATTTGATAGGATGTGCTGGTTTTATTCAGCAGCAGGTAAAGCTCATAAGGCTTGTAAAGCTTTTTCGTTTAGTGCTTTGTGTAGGTTTAGAGAGTTCAAGTGGAAAGCTAGATGTGAAACCAACCTTAACTTGCGGATGACTGTTGACAACCTTCTTTCAATCTGGTACCTGCTGATAAAGTCTGCGAGGCACGCTCACTTCCACCTAGATCAACAAAATTCTGGAGAAACATATTGAAAATTCAGACAAAACACTAAGCTGATAAACAAACTGACAAGAACAGGAGTTTCTGATCTTTAGTCAATTTTCAGAAGACTAATTAAGGTTTCATACCACAGTGGCTGTAAGGGTGCTCAATTTATCAGTGCAAGAAAACTTATGCGCACAGCTTTCAACTGTGTGGACAGAGCATAAAACAAGATTCAGAAGCAAGAAATGTGACAAAATCTTAAAGCAACTTCAACCTTTAATTTATAACAATGTAAATGACCAAAAGGTTATACCAGTCTCAAAATTTGATGGGATCTGGAGCTTGTATCATTTAGAAAAGTCTCACCCACTTGTCTTTGAGCTGTAAAGGACTCAATGCTCATATACATGTATTTAGGCTTGAACCAGTAAGTCATTTGGTGAGGATAAGATTATCCAAGATTGTTACCTTCACAAATGGACAGAAGCTCATTAAAATGATTCTTGTCCCTCAGAGTTTCCTCTGTTAGCCTCTCAACAACAGTTCCTCGCTGTTTTTATCAACAAAGGCAGCAAGGATTATTTGGACGGTACAAATAAGAAATCACTTCTCAGATATGGAGAAAGAATCTCACCTCAGGATCATCTAGAAGTCTAAGTGGAGTACTATCTGCACTAAGAAGGTCCTTGACAGATTCATTGTAGATCTCCATAGCATAAAACTTCAAAACAAACTCCCTTTCTTTATGCTGAAATTGAATCATTTATTACTTCACTCAAATCGGAACAGGAACAATAACTCTATGTAACTCTATGTAATCGTTACCGCATCTTGTTTGTCATAAATATCCGCCACTATGTACTCAGTAATACCACTCATGGTGAATGTCTTACCACTGCTTGTTTGTCCATAAGCAAACACACTTGCTGAAAAGAATTCCGTTATGGATAAATCAATACTGGTGAAGTTGCAGAGAATTTTATGATTAGTGATGTAAAGACAAGGGAAATAAAATGTAAAAAATGTGCTTACAATTTATGCCACTAACAACGGCAAGAGCAATACGCTTGGCACCTTCGTCATACACTTTCCTTGTGGGGCATTCAGTGCTAAAAACTCTTGTCTGCAGTCCAAAAAAGTGCAGTGAATTATACAGAAGAAAATCAGACAGAAGACTATGGACAATAATGGCCATAGCCATATATTGCTTTCCTGGACCGTACAGAATGCTGATCAATGGTTAGGTAGCACCAACCAAAAGCCAAACCCTTTGCATAAGGAGGAATGGAGAGAAGTATATGGCAGCTAAGCTTAAGAAATTAAGTTGAAAAACTGAACTAGGAAATGGGAAATTATAAGATCATCATGAAGCACTAAGTGGCAGCATCATGAATGTCATGAGTTTGATCATTGAAAAACCAATTACAGAATTCGTTTCTGATTTTATGATTCTATTTCTTCTCTCTCATTCTCATACCCATGATGTGTAATGCAGACGAAACTTCCACTGATGAGACGAAAATATATAGAGAAAAAAAATTGCATCATTACTCAATCATCTAGCCATCAAGTAAAGAAAACAGAATAGTTTAAGAAAAAAGGCAAATTCTTTTTCATATCCTGAACTTCAATTGTGTAATTCAGATGACAAGTGCATTGTCGTACTAATTTTTTCTTTATGCGTTAGGCAGATAAACAGCCAATATTATAGTAGGTTAAGCTGAGAATTTCTTCAAAATCCTTCCACCAAACAGCCAAAAATATATGGTCAAAAATTCTCCTATGCACAAGAAAAATCTTTTGACATGCCTTATTTATAATTATACCATTAACCTGCAGTTTGTTATGTCATGCAAGTAATATACTGAATGTGAGTAGGAACTAAGGGTGTAACAGAACTTTATAAATCCAATGTCTTCAGTCCCTCAGAAATCAGAATACCAAGCCTTTAAACTACTAGTACAGCAAACTCCCACATCAATCTACCAACTAAACTGCTTGATACTACAAAACTAGCATGTATGGGACAGTGTATTGAAATCACTCCCTGAAGAAAAGTATGCTGTCAATGAAATTAAAAGACACTCTGGGAGGTTGTAGAGGGTTCCCTGACGTGAATAAAAAAAGTCAGAGGGTAAACAGCCTCTTATTTCACAGTCACAAGCCCATGCAAAGAAACTGTAATTGAGCATTTGATCATAATTCATATGGTCACATAAAAAATCAACTTACACAGCATAACAGGAGCAAGAACGCCAAAAACCCAGTCAGCTGCAGGAATTGAAGCTCCAGTCTCTTATATACAAGTACATGGAAGCTGGCCTCCCCGTTCCCCATCAGCTTGTTCTTCCCATCTGGAGGAGTGTTGCTAATTGTTTTGGTGGCCCTCATCAGCTCTACTCAACCTGTGAGTTTCTAGCTCTCTAAATCCAAATTTGTCTCGGTGTCATAAAATATAACATCAAGTCAAATTTTGAATCTCTTTGTGGCATCGTATTCAAAGTTTAGCCCAATTGCAAATATAATTGGTCTGGTTGTTCCATTTTGGCAGCTATGGGGTGTGGCCCTTTGAACCTGGAATACAGAAATGGGATGGATGTAGAGCCAGGAAGATGCAGAAGAACAGATGGTAAGAAATGGAGATGTAGCAAAGAAGCAGTTCCGGATCACAAGTACTGTGAGAAGCACTTGCACAGAGGCCGCCAGCGTTCAAGAAAGCTTGTGGAAGCTTCCAACAACACCAAGAATAATAAAGCCAAAACCGACCTCTCCATTTTTCTTGCGGCTAATAACAGCTACAGCAATCTTGCTGCTCCAGCTTTCCGTTTCCAGTGAAGAGTTATTCCGAAAGCTCCCGAGACTTTCTTATGATCACAAAAGGGTGTTTGGGGTTTTCCTTCTAAGCAAGAGAACGAATTGTTGCCGGATACAAGTGTTTTACCTGAGAAGGTGCTGCAATTTGCTACTTTCTGGCATTGTTTTGTTACCCTTGTCTTCCTTTCACTATTGGGAAACACGGCCTCAATCCGGTCCGATTTTCCACCCGACCTGCTCTGCTTATGTTACCCATCTGTTTCTCGAATTCCTGTGCCACCGGTTCGAACACCCTCCACTCCATGAACATGAATGTCGACCCAGAATCCAAGATCGTCCCTCCGTTCCCATCAGATCCTTGAACCAGGAATTTGTACGGAATCTTTACGGGCTTTTGCCCGACGATGACCTTCCACAGAAGAACGTAGTAATAATCTTGGAAAATGGGATTAGAGGTACCGGTAATCTTAAGAAACGGCGTGTAGCTAAGGCCTCCGGTCTTGCCATTGCCTGAATCTGACCCGTCATCCAGCACCAGGTTGCTGGTCACCGGGGTGTCGTCGAACAGGCGCGAGACCAAACAGTAGGAGAATTTCTTGAGACCCATTTGCAGCGGCAGCGACTCTGAGCTCCGGCCGAATCCAGCGATACTGGCGGGTTGCCGACTGGAGAAAATAGGGACGCTTCATGCATAGACTAAAAAGAGGAAAGCTTGTGTACAGTAGGGGTGAAAGAACTATAATCTTCTAAGCGACGGCTTACTGTCGCTTATAAGTAGCGACTACTCGCTGTCGCTACTTGTCTTAAGTTAACCATGCCACAGTAATATTATAAAATAGTAATAAATGATTAAGCCTCATGTGACAATAAACTAATGATCCATTAATTTAATTTTCATTAAATAGATTATTTGTTAATTACTAAAAAAATGTTTAGAGATTTGTATGCTGAATTAATCAAATTACAAATTATAATTATACAATTAAATAAGTGACATATAAAACGATAACTAGTTCTATTGCACTAGATTTAACATAAACAATAAGTAAAATAAAATGTGTAAAATAGATTATTTGTTAATTACTCAAAAAATATTTAGAGATTTGTATGCTTAATTAATCAAATTAAAAATTATAATTATACAATTATAATGTTAGCGACGCATAACCGTCGCTAAATTAGCGACGGTTATGCGTCGCTAAATTTAGCGACGAATAACCGTCACTAATTTAGCAACGGTTATGCGTCACTAAATTTAGTGACGCATAACCGTCACTAATTTAGCGACGGTAAACCGTCACTAAAATTTAGCGACTAACAGCCGTCGCTACTTGTCTTAAGTTAACCATGCCACAGTAATATTATAAAATAGTAATAAATGATTAAGCCTCATGTGACAATAAACTAATAATCCGTTAATTTAATTTTCATTAAATAGATTATTTATTAATTACTAAAAAAATGTTTAGAGATTTGTATGCTGAATTAATCAAATTACAAATTATAATTATACAATTAAATAAGTGACATATAAAACGATAACTAGTTCTATTGCACTAGATTTAACATAAACAATAAGTAAAATAAAATGTGTAAAATAGATTATTTGTTAATTACTCAAAAAATATTTAGAGATTTTTATGCTTAATTAATCAAATTAAAAATTATAATTATACAATTATAATGTTAGCGACGCATAACCGTCACTAAATTAACCGTCACTAAATTTGACGGTCACTAATTTGCGACTGCTAAATTTAGTGACGTATAACCATCACTAATTTAGCGACGGTAAGCCGTCACTAAAATTTAGCGACTAACAGCCGTCGCTACTTCTCTTAAGTTAACCATGCCACAGTAATATTATAAAATAGTAATAAATGATTAAGCCTCATGTGACAATAAACTAATGATCCGTTAATTTAATTTGCATTAAATAGATTATTTGTTAATTACTAAAAAAATGTTTAGAGATTTGTATGCTGAATTAATCAAATTACAAATTATAATTATACAATTAAATAAGTGATATATAAAACGATAACTAGTTCTATTGCACTAGATTTAACATAAACAATAAGTAAAATAAAATGTGTAAAATAGATTATTTGTTAATTACTCAAAAAATATTTAGAGATTTGTATGCTTAATTAATCAAATTAAAAATTATAATTATACAATTATAATGTTAGCGACGCATAACCGTCACTAAATTAGCGACGGTTATGCATCACTAAAATTTAGCGACTAACAGCCGTCGCTAAAGTCTCTCCGGAATATTACCAACTATTAATAGCGACGGTTTTTTGCCGTCGCTAATTAAGCTGTCGCTAAATTCGGTTTTTCTTGTAGTGTAGTATGTTGACAAAGATACAGACATATTAGATAATGAGTTATTTAAGGTATTATTAATTTTAATGATGTTTTAGTACTTAACTAGTATATCAATTAGAGCTTTACATTTAACAAACCTAAAAGTATTTTTAAGAATATTTTTTAAAAAATTAAATATTTTTTAATCAAATTCTCTTAAGTTGGATTTGAGAAAAAAAAATGTAAAAAATTAATTAATTTCTGAAAATTTTTATTCAAGTGATTATTAGGTGGATGGAATATTAACTTTCAAATGTATTAATTATAGGCAAAAAAAATCAATAATAAAATTTTTAATGAGTTTTTAAGTTTGAAAACAACACAGCATACTACTATTGTTATGAAAGGTTTGAATTAATGAACAAAGACAAATACGCAGGGCCCACATTTATATATGACCTGTTAACCTAACACAATTAATGGTCGCACTTTTTTTTTTTTTTTCCAAAGAAGTGGCATATTTGGCATGAACAATAATGTGAAGGGAAATATGCACTTGCAAGGGAACTGGGGGGCAAATAGATTTCCACGTGTCTCAAGGTAGGTGCCTGCAAAGGCACTGTAGAACAATCCCTTTAAAGGATTCTATTAGAATTGTAATACTATCATATAAGCCAAAACTCACAACTGCACACGCTGCTGCTTAAATAGCCCTAAGCTCGGCTTCAAGAGCTAATGTGAAATTGGGAAGAAGGTAACCATCATTGTTCTTATCATTGTAGATAAATATAGTTATTCTAACTGTGACATATTATGAAATTTTTTAATCAATATATGAATGGTTATATAACTTTATATCTTAGGTATTCTAAGACTAAGTTTATGATGGGAAACTACTCTACATTTTGTTAATACAAAAACTAATTTGCTATGATCGAAAAGTTATTTGAGTATGTTAAATCCTATATACCTTAAGAAATGAGTTATTTGTGCTTTTATATTATGGTAAAGCATTTTGGTGGGCTCAATTTTTTTAAAAAAGATGTTTCAACAGATTTTTCCTGAAAATTTAGACCTTATAAGGACATTTTGACAAACTTAATAGGGCCAGAGTGCATTGTACCATAAATTTTAAGGACTAAAGTTATAATTTTACAAGTCTGGGGGGAATCTCCTCTGTCACCCTTTAGGTCCACCTCGGTCTATTTATCACAAATTAGTGTTAAGTTGGATGTTTTAGCATTAATCAGAGCATAGGCTTCACTTTCCTAGTTTGTCTTAGTTTTCACCTGTTTCACAGTTTGGGTCTATTTATGGCATATGAGAAGAAGTGTTAAATCCCACATAGCTTAAAGAAATAGTTACTGATGACTTTATACTATGATTAAGCTTCTCCTAATTTGGAAGCTTTAACCATGTCAATCACAAATTTTTCACTTATTATCAATTGATTTTAAGTTGAAAGTTCTAACAGGGCAGATCGCAAAAACCATCCTGGAGATTGGAACGTAATTCTTGTTTTTCCAACCGAGCTAGATCTCTCCAACTACTAACTAGAGTGGAAACGAGTTGATGTGTCTAAGAACTAACCGAGTCTAGTATGCAAGCTCTAGTTAGCTACTTGAAAGTGTAGATAACTAAGGGGTTCCCCTTGGAAAAAAGGGATCTCTAATTAAGTTAATTAAACCAATAGGTGATGAGATCAAAGGAACTTGGAGCTTAATTTAGTAAATGATGAACTGCTTTAACGATGAAGTCAATACTAGGTAGAACTCTCACTAATCAAATTCTAGTTTTTACATTGCTCTTATTTGATTGTTTGAGTCGTTAATTCATAATATTATAGTTGAAGTAATTCATTAACTAAAGAGTTTTCTAAATTGGATTTGTCTAGCTAAAGGGAAGTGGGAGGGGTCTGGCAGTTGGGCTTAGTCTAATTAAGAATTCCTTGAGGGAATGATATCATACTTAGCCACTAGCTACACACACTGTACACGAGCTTGTAGGTTATTTAAATTGCATACTACAGGAGTACTTTTTTTGTTCATTTGCGATGAAGTTAGGGGTTTTTGTTTTTTTACTCAAAATGTTATAAGATGAGGAATATAAAAGATATCTACGACATACTTTATCCTACACTTTACCCCACCTATTAAAAGTAATATCTTACATAAGTTAGGATTTGAACCTTATCCAGCTATGTGATATGATGATTTACATGCCAAATGGATAAAAGCCCAATTGGCAAAATCAGTTTGTTGTATTCCAATATTTGAAGTTTGGGTCAAAAATTTTAAAAAAATTACAAAACCTTACCCTGAGATTTGGCTGAACCTATAATTTTATTCTTACTGTTTCAAATATATGCACTTACCCCCAACTAAATTAACACCATTATCACAAAAATGAGAAAATGTCAGATTTTGCCCTCTGGTTTCTAATGATCTTACCTGCACTCCTCCACTTGGTCTGATCTTCTATACTAATCCATCAAAAGCCCCAGACCAAAGAAAGATCATATCTTTTTCAAATCGAAGCCTGCCCATTTAATCATTGCCCCTTCTCCTAATTTCTCGCCTTCTCAAATCGACATTGCAAGAATGAACATAGGCAAGATCTCTGTCTCAAATCGCAAATAAAAAAATGCAAAAGCGGAATAATATTGTAGTATCATATCAAACTTCTGGAGGACAATAACCCTTGTAATAACTGATATGTTTTAGTAAACATTAACTTCAAACAATTCCTAAATCTTATTGTCACAATAGATCTTAGCAAGAAACAATCAAACTGGGAAAACAACCTTAGCACAAACGGCACGAGACTATTAACGCCGACCAAAAACCCGCAAGTACCAAGTCCATCTTCAGACAAAAGCTAATAAAGCATTTGGTTTCTGGAAATCCATCGGCACAGAAATGCAAGCAAAACCATAGCATAACCACAACTCAAACACAAATGCACACATCTATGTAGTCCTTTTCCCATCCTTCCCCTTGAATTTTCTCAGAAACCAACAAGAGCCAAAAGACAGGACAAATCGGCAGAAATATTGGAACAAGACGATTGGCAGCCGCCTCTACCACCATCATCGCCGTCGCCGATTGTCGGTGGGGCTAGGCTAGGCTTAAAAGTCTCTTCATCTGATTCGTTATCTGGTATTGAAAGGAAAGAAGGGAGATGAATTGTCGATGCTTATTTCGACGAAGAGAGAGAAGATAGAGAAGAGGGAGAGAGCGAGGCCATGGGGAAGGAGAGAAAGAGGAAGCGAAGAAAGCACGCGAAAGGCGAACAACATAACAAGGAGATCATCCGCCACGGCGAATTCTCGGTGCCATCGCAGTCGGCATGGGATGAACGGGGGTTTCCAAGATCTTTCTGGGTTTTCGAAGAACTTTTTACGAGATTCGGTCAGGTTCGAATGAACTAGGTTCTGGGTGATTTTTTTTAAAATTAATTGGTTTGATTTGAATCTGTTTTAGTTTAGTGGTTTCTGAGTTTCTCAGTAAGAAGGCTAGGAGGGTACAGTTTGGCATTTTCTCATTTTTGTAGTAACAGTGAATTACAGCTTTAACGTAGCACGTGTTAAGTGTAGCCATCAATTTCATAGTTTAGGGGGTGCAGAGGCTTTAACTTGGGAAAACAAGGTCCTAGATTAGTGTTTCTTCACCATCAAGTAGGGCATTTAGAGAATTAATGAGTTTAGTTAGACTCTCAAACCTCCAAGTAGGAATCAATTCTAGGAGAAACTTAGTCCATTTGCATCGTATCTCATTTATGTCATTATTGTTAGTTTATCATTAGACAAACTTTATAAAAGATA
The DNA here is from genome assembly GCA_005392925.1 of Aquilaria sinensis. Taxonomy (NCBI): domain Eukaryota; kingdom Viridiplantae; phylum Streptophyta; class Magnoliopsida; order Malvales; family Thymelaeaceae; genus Aquilaria; species Aquilaria sinensis. Next base: position 64,699 of record SMDT01002129.1, read on the forward strand.
GTGCTTCTTAGATAATATGAAAATTTATTTGCGTTTAGATTCTAATTATTTCTCTTGCCAGTTTATTCTTGATATCATCTTTTTCATTCAAGGCCTTGTCCTTTTGTGATTTATTGAATGGAATCTACGTCTAACATTGCGTTGGGAAGGTTGTCGTGCTACAGGGACAGCCAAGTTGCCAACCCGAGAAATGATCTCTCACCACCTTAAGCCCTGTTTAGTTTCTGAGAATTTTCTGAATTTTCTAACAAATTTTCTAAAAATTAGAAAATGAAAAGAAAACAAGTTTAGCTAACTTGTTTTCATTTTCAGTTTTCTTAGAAAATTGTTTTCCATTATATGAAGATTTGGAAAACAATAATTTATTGTTTTCCTAATTTTCTAATCATCTCTCGCGTTGTGCGGCCTGTGCCTCTTCATAAACTTCTTGCCCGACTCTCTCTCTCTCTCTTTCGATCAACCTCCCCTTGCCGCCATTGTTGAACAACGTCTCCCTTGATGCCACCGACCAACCTCCCCGCCACTGCGACCCAACCAGCTTGTGGAATCCTCCGCCTCCCAACCAGTGTCTTGTGCTCTCGGCTTCTTTTTGATAGATCCCTAAATCCCCAACTCTCTAATTCGATTAAGGCAATTAAGCTGGCCTCGAGGCATGAATTGACCCTTTGGAAGCAACAATAGTTGCATCGAAGCTATTGGATAGCGGAAGTGGGCGGCAGGTGTCACCTGCATGGGAATGACGGAGATGGTGGCGTAGATGTAAGGGACAAAAAAGATGGGATTGAAGAAACAAAGAACAAAAAGCTTGGGGCAGGATTTGGAATTTTTTGTTTTTAATTTTGAAACTGATAGACTTGGGAAAATGTGCACTTATATTTCCCAAACTTTCTTTCAGCATTCAACTAAAGCACTGATCTTTTTTCAATGTATTGTGTATATATATAATATCTTTAATTATTTTAAAACAACTAAACATGTTTTCTCGAAAAGACTTTAGAAAATTATACATAAAAAATGAAAACATATAACAGAAAATGAAAATGAAAATTGTTTTCTACATCCAAACGCACTCTTATTCTCTCAAGGGAAACGATCTCTCTTAAACCTTGTCACGCGAAAGAGTCAAGGTATGAACAATTGTATAATTTAATGTTTAAGGTTTGCACCTATGAAAAAACTACTCTCTGTTGATGCGAAAACTAAATTCACTTAGACTAGGAAGTCTTTTGGGTATGTTAATTCCTAAATGGCTTAAGAAATGAGTTATTTGTAGCTTTATATTAGTGTATAACCTCTACATTTATTATCAATTGATTTTATGTTAGATGTTTGTTTGAACATAGTATCAGAGCTTAGGTAATTTTCTCTTCTCAATCTATATATCTCGGCTTTTTACGTATTATTTAGTTTGTGTTTACTTGAAGCATGTGAGCCAGAGTATTAAATCTTATATGGCTTAAGAATAGCCTTACTTGCAATTTTATATTATGGTCAACCTTGATGAGATTTGGATAAAATTAATTACAACCAGTCCTTTTTATTTTAGAATCCCACACCTTAAAAATAAACAATAGACAAAATAACATGATGAAGTGTGTGTATGTGTGTACATTCATACATGTTATAATGAAAAAAACTAAAAAGTTTGGGAAAAGCTCAATCCCAATCAACCAAGTAACTAAGGGAGCAGCCCTTATCATACATAATGGTCATCGGCCTCCAGAAAGTAAAGACTCCACAATGGTAGATGCACTTGAGAAGGCGTTACTGGCAGGGTGTGAATGTGTTGCAATATCGTCGGGAAAACGATTCGAACCAGCAAATCTCAAGCCTCTAGATGAAAGGCAGAGTGGAGATAAATCTGGTAGTGGCACTTCCTCTTCCAAGTACCGAACTAATTGGCGCATTGTGGGGCGAGACCGAGGCTCGGTTTGCGAGCATAAAAGCCCCAGCTTCAACACTAGCTCCACCTCCTCCGCCACAAACTCCGACCCTAGTTTGGTATCCCTTGCCTCAAGAATGGTTCCTCTCGTCCACCAAGAGAATACCCAATCTAGCAATATTGAGTCCTCCTCATGACTTTTTGGTTGGATTGGTCTCTTCCCGGTCGCAACTTCAAGCAAGAAGGCCCCGAATGCAAACACGTCAGAGCTCGTGGTTGCCTTCCCTGTTCGGGCGTGCTCTGGTGCTAGGTATCCCAAAGTGCCCACCAGGTGGGTCGTTTGTGGGTCTGTACCGTGGTCATATAGTCTAGCCAACCCGAAATCTCCCAATCTTCCATTGAATTCGTCGTCCAACAAAACGTTGCTTGCTTTCACGTCTCTATGGATCACAACTTGTTCCCATTCTTCATGTAAATAGCACAATCCCAAAGCTACGCCTTTTATGACTCTAAATCTTTGGTGCCAATTCAGGGTCACCCCTGGGTTGCCATAAATGTACTTGTCAAGGCTCCCCTTGGGCATAAAATCATAAACCAAGAGAAGTTCGCCCTTCCGCCTGCAATACCCCAAGAGAGGAACCAAATTCCGGTGGCGCAGCCTGCCAAGGCTCACTATTTCAGCCACAAATTCCTTCATCCCCTGCCTCGATTCATGGGAGACTCTCTTCACCGCGATCTCGAGCTTCGAATTCGGTAAAATCCCTCTGTAGACACGCCCGAATCCGCCTGAACCCAACAGCTCTTCCCCTCTGAATCCCCCCGTAGCGTTGTGCAAATCTTTGAACTTGAACCTGTGAGGCCCATATTCCATCTCCCAATCTTCTACGAGCTCTGCGAATTTCCTCTTCCTTCTGATCACATAAAAGATACCAGAAGCTGCAAGTAAAATCTGACTTGCAGAAATCAGAGGCAGCCCAATTGTTAAAACCTTGGATACTTTCTTGGGTCCAATTCGTGGAAGCTTGGGAAGCTTAGAGATTTCCAGCTCTTTAGCTTCGCCATTGACGCTGAAACTACAACCCAGAATATAGTGAACCCCCGCTACGTTACCAGAGGAAGATGAAAAACCAATAAACATATTTTCCTTCAGAATCGGAGACAGATCTCTGGAAAAGGATAGAAGCTGTTTTTTGGGTTTCGGGAGATGAATTGGAGCCAGAGTGACATCCATTTTCCTCTTTAATCCGTCATATTCCACCCAAACTCGGATCGGTCGGCCGCTAATCAAGCTGAAGTTTTCGAACCGGCCAGTCTTATCGTCAAAGTACGCCGCCGATTTCGAAACTTCCGACCTCAAGCTATTGACGTCGAAGCCGACATGATTGTTATCGATGTCGCCCACGTTACTGTTCTGACTGGTGTCGAGTTCGACCGCCACGACAATGTTGCTGGCGTTTCTGTTGGTTGTGCCTTTAAATAGGCCCAAGTGAGAACCCTGTGCAGCAACCGCCAGGGCTCTGGTGGAGGAGAGGACGAAGGCGACACCATGGGAGCTAACCCGTGGGCGGAACTCAGGCAGAATGGCGAAGACGAAGGAGGTGTAAAAGGAGGCCGCGGTGCCGTTGGTGGAGTTCTTGAAGGTTATCGTGTCGGGATAGAAACCGTGGCCGACGACAAAGGTGCTTCCGTTGGTGAGCTTTAGTAGTCCGGAAGATGTCACCTCGGCGACGCCATCGAGAGTTAGATTCGCCGGTGGCCGGAAGCCGTGGTAGGTGAAGTTTAGGGTTGAAGCGGTTGCTGGCAGTAGAGCCGCTAGAAAGATTGCAGTGGCTAACCAGAAGGACATGGTAATGTTAATTTCCCATGTGTTAGCTCTGTTTTGGAGCTATGCCTATGTTAATGGCCGAGGCCGAGACCAAATTTATAACGGAAAAAAAAAACGGTCCATGGTCAGAAGTAAAAAATAAATAGTAATTCTAGTAACGTGTTTTGCCTGTGGTCAAGTAAGAGTAAGAAGATACATTTTCCAGGGGAAGTTTCCATATTGAGTAAATATTACGTACAGCCGACTTATTCCGTGTGTCGTCCCTGGAAAATTTCAGCATTTTCATTTTGACCCAGCATCTACTAACTATTTATATTTTTTTGCGCAAAATGTGCCAATTTAAGCATACGGTGAAAAGTGATTAGCGCACGAGAATGGGACATACTGCAATAGAGGTTGAGATAGCAGACAAGCAAACAGTTGAATATCTAAAGGGCAAAGGTAATTGGTGTCTGGGTACAATGGCTGCAGACGTAAAAACTTTACAAAGTGCTTTTACTTCTTGTACTATTAGGCAGAAAAGTGATTAGCACGCGTTGAGGGGAAAATGTTGACATTTTCATCCCTAACCTCATAAGCATTCAGCGAAAATGTTAACTATTGGTTTTTTTTTTCTTTGGTCTTTTTTAGTTTTTTTTTTCTCATTTTACCTTTTTTTTTCGGTTTACCTTGCATCTGTTTGTTTTTATTTTTATTTTATAGTTTTATTTTATATTTATTTTTTTAGTTTTATATTTGTATTTTCCCTTTCAAATATTTTTCCAGTTTTCTCTTTCTTTTTCATTTTTTTTATTATTTCCAGTTTTGTCTGTTATTTTGTTTTCAGTTTTATTTATTTATTTATTTATTAATTTATATAATTTTTATTCTTAGTTCTGTTTCATTTTTTATTACTTATATTATTCTTCTTTTAAAAAATTTTTTATCTATTTTTTTATTCTTTTATTTCAAATTTTCAACTAACATCTATTTTTTTTATTCTTTTATTTTAAAATTTTCAAAGATTCGAACTCGCCTTCCTTAGGGGTAATAAGCAACGTGCTGCCACCCGGCTTCTCCATGCCAGCTCCTATAACTCCCCCTTCTCCTTGCTCTCCTCCCCCTCCACCTAAAGCCCTGTCCTCCACTCTCTCCTCACCCACATCTGATTCCGGCTCTAAAAAGAATGCACTGAACCTTCTCATCCCAGAACTCCTCCATCTCTTATCCTCTTCACCATCTACTTACGGAGCTTCGTACAAACAAAACAAAAAAATTGTTTTTTTTATCAAGAAATTCTGTTGCATTTGAGATGAACTGAGAACATTTGGAAAAGAAATGGACCAAACGCTTAGATCAGTAGCTTCGACCCCTCCAAATTCTTGGGACTACTGGCTGTACTTGGCCCTAACCGCCATCCTCAACCTCTTTAATGTCTATCTCGGTGTAATTTCTCGTCTCCTTTTGATTTTCATGTTCTGTTTAACTCGATTTCCCTTCAGTTCTGAATCATAATGATTCTGACTTTCTTTTTTTTCTCCGTTTCCCCAAGATAAACAGCCTCCAGAAAACTGATTATTCTATTCGAGAACCTCCGGTAAGTTGATTCCATGAACCATGCTGCTTTTCTCTTTTCTCAATTAGTTTGAAACCATCCGACTTTGTTCTTTTAGAGAATTAAAGAGAAATTTGAATTCATTCAGGAATAAGACTTAGAAGCGCGTTCATGAAATGAACAGAGAGCTTCCCTCTCGAAAAGGAAGACTTTCCTGTGAGTCTTGTCCAATTCATGGATCTTTAGTTGGTTTCCTAAGCTTCATTTTTATGAGCGTCAAATTTTACACAGGACAAAGAGCTGCGCCGCATTTTGACGGCGGTTGTTCTTTTTTCATTGTTAACCAGTACAGCTGCTGTGAACCTAGAGCAGATTTTCTTCTCTTTTGCACTGTGAAGCTTGTGCAATATCGAGTACATTAACTGGGATTATTTCTTACCGTCTCTGATTTCATCAGCAGAAGTGTCAATGGGACAAGGTGGAGTTGGCAAAGGGGGAGGAGAGGAAGGAGAGAACGGGGCTATCAGAGGCGGCGAGGGAGGAGAGATCAATGTCAAAGGGGGGACAGTGGGGAAGGAGATTGCTAAAATCGCCCCTTTTTTTATCATATGTGCTGCACGAGGACCGCAAGGGTAAAGTATCCCATTTTTACAAGTACAGGGTGAGATGAACTGAATCACAGTTCAGGAGTAAAGTATCTTGGCCTAGACGATTTTAGGGACAAAAAGTGCTTGAAGGCCATTTTAATTTTAGTTTCCATTCATCCAGTTTATATCTAGAAAAACAAAGATCATCCAGTTAATCTTATTTCTCTTGGAACTAAACCATTTACTTTCCCACAAATTTCATAGGAAATCCACTCAAATCCGCATTCAACCCAAAAACTCCAATTTTTAGCACTGGTTGCATTTACGTATTCTTCCATTTGTCTCTTGATATTATTTTGAGATTTTATATTTCAATGGAATATTTACACAAATTCAACCAAACATGAGAATTTATGTTTCCTTTATTTCCTAAATACGTTTTGGACGAATATTGCGTGCGCCGGGCATTTCTGTGCGCCTGGACACAAAAGCAATATATGAGTGTTTGGTTCTAACAGACTCATGTGATTAGGGCAACGGTTAAGAATTTGGGTAAAAATTGTTAGCGGCATGTGTTCAACAACTCCGGCTGACACGTTTAAGTTTCTTTTTTCATTCTTCTCTCCTTTCATCTCATCTCCTTCCATTTTCATTTGTTTCTTTGCAGCTTGGGAGAAATCAAAACACATGTGCTATCTCTCGGTAAAGAGATTCGTTCTTGAACACTTAGTGATTTTTCTAAAACTAAAGTAGCCAATGATTTCCTTAATGTTGTGTCCTAGAGGTATAGAGTGTCCTCCAATACTGAAATAAGTACCCTCCTAAAGGAACTCAACTCCATGAAGTATGACGGAGTAAGTGATATTAGGGATAAGGGTGATCATTATTCGGTTAAAACTGAAAAACCGAAAAAATTTAGAAATTTGGTTTGGTTAATTCGGGTTTTCAGTTCGGTTTCAGTTGAAACCGAATAGAGAGAATATCAATTTCAGTTCAGTTTCGGTTATGAGTGTCGGTTATTTCGGTAACAAAAAAAAATGAAATTTCTTTATATCATATTTGAGGTTTTGGTGGGTCAGATGACAAGTTTAAAAGTATGAGGGTTTGAGTGGAAGGTAGATAGAAGATTGATGCTTGTTTTGGGGTTTTGCCATCACAAGATCATCCTCCTCCCCCCATCGCTCAACTCCATCCTTTGGCCTCGCCTCCACCATTGCCCCCGCTATCTGCCCTCGCCTTCCACTCCACTCCCCCTTGCCTCCGCCCTAGCCCCTGCAATCTGCCCTCGTCATCCACTCCCCAATGCCCTCTCCCCCGCCATCGGACCTGACTTCTGTCCTCACCCCTGCCGTCAACCCTTGCCCTCCACTTGCTTTCGCCCTCGTCCTCGCCGTCTTCCCTCGCGGCCTCATTCTCTACTCGCCTCCAGCATCGCCCATTCACCTTTCACTCTCCTTCACCCCTCCAGCATCTTTCTTGGACGCAACCGTTCGTCTATCGCCTCCACCCCCATCGTCGTGTTTTGCTGGCAGAGTAGATAAGTACAAATCCCAAAATAGTCCACGATTTCTTGCTATGTAGTTGTTGAAGCCACATACATTTCTCTATGTTACAAGTGCATCACTGTGTTTGGATGTGACCTTTTTCGGTTATTTCGGTTTTAAACCGAAACCGAACAAAATATTTTGGTTTGGTTTTACTTCGGTCTAGAGGCTTAGTTTGGTTAATTCGGTTTCTACTCATAATAAACCAAAAATCGAATAAACCGAAACATTCGGTTCGGTTTGGACCGAAAAAACTGAATGATCAGCCCTAATTAGGTAGTACATCATGAAGATGGTCCACATTCAGAGTAGACTCAAAGCACTCAATATTATCATCCCTGATGCATGTATTGTGCATCAAGTGCTGAATACCCTTCCTGTGGAGTATGGGTTTCTTGTCACTATTTATAACTCTCAAGATATGGCTTGGGTGGTCAATGACCAAATTACCATATGCATCACTGAAAAGGAAAAGCTTGAAAGTGACAAGTCCCAAATTGCCTTGTTTATATCAGGTAAACACAACAAGAAGAAGGATAAGAAGCCTAATTCTAATGCTCCTAAGAATGTTCAAACTCAGGTTAATGGTCAGGCTAGAAGAGTGAGTGGTCCAAATGTAGTGATTGAGAATAAACAAAAGAAATGTTTATTCTACAGGAAAAGAGTTCATTTTAAAAATGATTTTCATAAATTTAAAGCTTGGTTGGCTAAGAATAGGCATAAAGGTAATGACTCTTTGGCTATAGTTTTACATGAATCTAATTTGGCTATGGCCCATCCAGTTATTGGTGGCTAGATAGCAGAGCAATTACTCATGTTGCTTTTACTTTATAGGGGTTCATAAGCAAAAGGAAACCAGATAAAAAAAAGTCAAAGCTCATTGTTGGCAATAATGAAAAGGTGAATATAGAGTTCATAAGAGTTGTGTGTCTAAATTTAAATACTGGATTTAGACTTATTTTGAATAACACATTTTATGTACCATCTTTTATATGAAAGTTGGTCTCAGTTCCCATGTTTGACAAGGATGGCTATGCTTTTGAAATTAAGAGTGGTTTTATTAAATTACTCTTTGACTCAAAGGATGTTGGTAATTATTCTTTGTCCTCTGGCCCCTATAGATTGTGTTTGACTCCAAATGATATTTATGTTACCTCATATAATGTTGAGAAAGTTATTGTTAAAAGGCCTCTTATAAAGGAAAAATCTTTCATGTTATGGCATAAAAGGCTTAGTCACATCTCTAGGGAAAGAATGGAAAAGTTGATAAAGGAAAACATCCTACCTACTCTTGACTTCAATGAACTAGAGACATATGTTGATTGTTATAGAGGCAAGTTGACCAAGATTAAGAAAATGGGAGCTACACATAGCTCGGATATCTTGGAAGTGAATCACACTGATATAAGTGGATCGTACTCACATATAGTTTGTAACTCCGAATATTTCATCACTTTTATTGATGACTATTCCTATTATGGTTACTTGTGCTTGATTAAGGAAAAATTTGAAGATCTTGACAAGTTCAAGATCTACAAGATTAAAGTCAAAAAACAATTGGGAAAAGTTATCAAGATAGTGAGATCTGACCAATGGGGTGAGTATTATGACAAACATGGGGACAGTGGACAAATTAAGGGTCTGTTTGCCAGATACTTAGAAGGTTGTGGAATAGTGGCTCAATTCACTATGCCAGGTAGTCCTGAGCAAAATGGTGTGGCCGAAAGGCAGAATGCACCTTAAATGACATGATAAGAAACATGCAAAGGAGGACAAAATTGCCTGACTTTCTTTAGGGTGAGGCTATCAAGATGACCTTGTATATCCTCAATCGAATACCCAGTAAGTTGATGCAAAAGACACCATTTGAGTTGTGGACTAGTAGGAAATCGAGCTTGAACCATTTTCGAGTTTGAGGCTGTCCTACTCAAGCGAGATTGTACAATCCCAAGAAAAATAAATTGCAACCTCATTCTACTCGTTGTTATTCTATTGGTTACCATGAACATTCTAAAGGATATAGATTCTATCATAAAGATGGAGGTTCTAGAATTGTAGAATAACAAATAGCTAAATTTCTGAAGCACAATATGGCTGATGCAAGTGATCACTCTAAAACCATACAAAAAGATATACAAGCTAGCACCATCTGTGTTCCTCTACCAATACAACAAAAAACCATGGATCCCTTAACTATGTTGGCTCTAATGGAGCAAGAACCTTTGCAACCACCGGTTAAGGCAGTTCCTGTGGCACAGGATGCGGTAACAGAGGTTCCACTTAGATGGTCTACTAGGAATATGGGGTATATTATGTCTTATGATTATATGGTATATCTTGGAAAGAGTGATTATGACATTAGTCATGTAATCAATCCAGTGACCTTTGAGGAGGCTGTATCTAATCATCAAAAGGATCTATGGTGGAATACAATAAAAGATAAGATGCAATCTATGCAACATAATCAAGTGTGGGAGCATGTTGAGTTACCTAGGGGCTATAAACCCATTGGTAACAAATGGGTGTTTAAGACTAAAAGGGATCCTAACAGAAAGATTGAGAGGTTTAAAGCTAGACTGTTACCAAAGGATACACTCATAGAGAAGGAATTGACTATGTTGATATGTTTTCTCCTATATCTTCTAAAGACTCTTTTTGAGTCATTATGACGTTTATAGCTCATTATGGAACTTATGGCTCATTATGATTTGGAGTTACATCAGATAGACGTTAAAACTGCCTTTCTAAATGGGAACCTAAAAACAAAGTCTACATGGAATAGCCTGAAAGTTTTATGGTAGTTGGTAAAGATCATATGGTATGTAGACCGTTAAAGTCTATTTATGGTTTGAAACAAGCTTCTCGTCAGTTGTACTTAAAGTTTGATAAGGTAATCATCTCATTTACTTTTATGGAAAACCAAGTCAACGGATGCATATATCAAAAGGTCAGTGGGAGCAAAATTATCTTTCTGGTCCTTTATATGGATGATATTTTGCTCGCAACTAATGACCTAGGCATGCTGTATGAGGTTAAGCAGTTTTTATCTAGGCAATTTAACATGAAGAATCTTGGTGGAGCATCTTTTTTTCTTGGAATTGAAATCCATAAGAACAGATCTCGGAACTTGTTAGGTCTCTCTAAAAATCATACATTGAATGCATATTAAAATGATTCAAAATACAAGACTGTAAGCCTTAGAATGTGCCAATTGCTAAGGATGAAAACTTGAGCTTGGTACAATGTCCTAGGAATGATTATGAGAGAGAATCCATGAGGGATGTATCATATGCTAATGTTGTTGGGAGCCTGATGTATACTCTGGTTTGCACTAAATCGGACATCACATTCGTAGTAGATCTCATAGGAAGATACTTATCAAATCCTGGGTATGACCATTGAATTGCTGCAAAGAAAGTCTTGAGGTATTTAAAAGGAACCAAATACTACATGTTGACCTATAAAAGGGTTGAAAATCTTGAACTAGTTGGTTATACTGATTATGACTATGCCGGTTGTAAGGATAATAAAAAGTCCACATCAGGGTATATTTTCATATTGGCAAGTGGTGCAGTTTCATGGAAAACTGTCAATCAGACACTTGTGACCTATTCTACCATGCATGCTAAATACATAACGTGTTTTTGAGCTTCTACACAAGCTACATGATTGCGAAATATTATCACTGAGATGTCTATTGTAGATTCCATTGCTAAACCCATTCTACAGTACTGTGATAATCTTGCAGCAGTGTTGTTTTGCAAGAATAATAGAAGTATTTATGGGGCTAAGCATTTGGAAGTCAAATATCTGACTGTTAAGAAACAAGTAAGAAAAGGTGAAGTTGTGATAGACTACATTGCGACTGACTATATGATTGTTGATCCTCTTAACAATGGACTTTGCCTTGAAAGTTTAGGGGTCATGTTACTAATATGAGATCTATAAAATCCTTTGATTTGCTTAGTTAGTGGGAGTTATATGTGGTTGCTTTATTGCTTTGTTTTGAGTACACGCTTGACTTGTGTAATTTTTTAGGTATTTTATAATGAATGATGTTTTCAGTTTTAAGATAAGTGTCAATTTTAAGCAAAGGCTTAAGGCATTATTGGTTGTGGCCTTATGATTGCATGTCTTGTGTGACACATAAAGGGTCATCTCAAGATGCGTAAAATTAGAAAGACATACAAGCTCGATAATGAGTAATAAAGGATTTCTCAAACGTGCTTGTGATGCTTAAAGAGAGAAATTAGTGAGATTTACAAGTAAACAACAACACAATTAGATCATGAAGTGAAGGTTGTTGTCACTTGCCACACTTCCATATCATGTTCATATTGATGAGGTGTATTAATGTGTGGGACCATGAAAGGTACTACATTGTTGAGTAATACAGTTACCGCCACTATCCGCCATTGAGAGCCTTATTGGATAGAATGGTATCTAGAGTTTTTTTATGACCAATTGTTTTCAAATATCACACACATAAAATTTTTCAATTGTCTTAATCCGATAAAATAGTTTTATTTTCAAAATAATTGACAATTAATATGCTCAAGTGGGAGAATGTTGGAATTTTCTTATATGTGGGCTATATTAATTGTATGTGTTTTACTTGATTGAATTAAGAATTGAAATTGGTGAAATGAAACATACAGAGGCCATATGGCAATTAAGCTAAAGACGGGCTAGTGACTTTAATTACTCCCTCCGTCCCAAAATTTTTGCTCCATTTGTTTTCAGCAATTAATCTAGGATTTTTTATTTTCAACATTTTAATATATAAATGAAAAATCTTTGCATACAAATGATAAATCAAGACATGTAGTTTTTAAATATATTTTTTAAAATTTTTTCTAACAAAAAATAATATGAAAAAAATCAAGTCAAAATACAACAAAAAGTCAAATGGAGCAAAGATTTTGGGACGGAGGGAGTATGATAAAAGATGTGAGTTTATTTAAGTGTGGGCCAATAGAGCCCATATAGCCAATAATGGGTAGGCCCCTAAACTTTTATATAAATAGAAAGCTATGTCCCTCCATTAGCCAAGATGATTAGGGCAAAAGTTTCCACCCATTGGAAAAGCCACCGATTAGAATAAGGGAGAATGTCTGTACATTCATCGATCTTGTTTCCACTGTATTCATCGATGGAGCCTAAATTCGATCAGATTTTTGTTTGTTCCAATTTAATTTGTGTGTTCTATGCTCTCATGTATGATCTTGGTAGGTTAGAAAAATCAACACAAAGTTGCTCCTTATGTTTTTGAATGTTTCTTGGCTCATAACTCTAAAACGAGTTTTGACGTGGATTAATTTTGAAGGCTTCTAAACCATGTTGGTGAAAATTCCAACTTAGACACACCATTCTCCTATTCGTATTAAGTCATTCTAGTTATTTTTAATCTTTTATATTTATGTAGGGTTATTTTAGAACAATATGAAGAGTTTGGGGAGTTTTCATTATTTTTCTCCTTTAGGTTGGATTTTATTCAAATATTAGAACAGGAGTAGCAGACCAACGGCACTTCTTGGCTGCTCTCACCCTTCTCTTTGCCAACTCTCTTTTTTCTTTTCTTTTTTAGAGTTATTATGAAATCAAATTTGTTGCTATCTAGGTAATTTTTACTTTGACTATAAGATGTTCTTCTATGATTAATTTTATGATTGTTTTGTTTATATGCTAGAATGCATACTAGTTGTTATTTGAATTAAATCTATTGTTGAGTTAGAAACAAAAAACATAATTGTTTGATCTCTTTAATTTGTGAAGCAACTAAGGTTTATTGATTTGATGTATCAGAAATCATTAGGTCTTCGGGAGAACATTCACCTAAATTAAATGCAACAACTTATGCTTATGTTGTTTAGCTTTATCAATCTCTTTAACTTTTAATGAAACACTTAAATTAAATCGAAGCACTTTTCTTAGGTTATTTAGCTGCTAAGGTTAATTAGATTGCTGATTTTTTTTATTAACTACGACTAAGGAATGGTAGAAAGATAGCTCTAATTCTTAATATTTAAAGTCTTGATTGATCTATTTATATATTAATGATTAGTTGTAGGAATTCAATGATAGATGTTGACTGATGACAAGGTTTATATTCTTGATTGTTTCGTTGATTTTTTACTTGATAAGTTTCTTAATTTTTATTGTCTGGTTAGTTTTTAATTTTTTTTAATGCAAACAATCTCTCCAATATTTTATTTCAGTTTTCTATGAGGAAGATTTCAAATAAAAATTTTTCTTAGGATTTGACCTGGATTTCATGATTCTAATGCAAATTTATTTATTCAGAATTGTTAGTAAGTCTAGAACTATTTTTTATGGTTTCAACGAACAACCACATTCACATGCCCGACACTTATTGACAGCAAATCCATTGTCTATTTCACCTTACCAGGCTTGCACATGGTCTTGTATATTATCCTGTAGTTAAATTGTATATGGGGTTGATATTTAAAAAGTGCAAAGAATCATAGTGGACAGTTCTTAGTTTATTAGTTAACACATTTTAGGGAATTGGAAGACACTTGTGATATAAGTAGATAGTCGTTTAGATGGCGAACAAATGAACATACTGTAGATAATCGCATTACAATTTATTGAAAATCAATGGACATTTTGTATCATTATAACAGATAAATTGTAGGTAACTCTATGAAAATTTATAGAAAATTAACAGATATCACTGCAATTTAAGTCAATTTTATTGTAGTCAAAACTAATAAACAGTCGATATTCTAATAAAAGACATATTGTACCAAGCAGCAGACAATTAAAAGATTAGCAAAAGACAGTTCTCAGTAACAAGTGAAACATAATGCTCAGCAAGAAGTATTGCAAAGATGCTACATACTCTTGAAAAGGTAAGTATTCTGGTTTTTTTGCAGGGCTAGGCTTCTGTTTGTCATGTTTTTTCTCTGGGGGGTTAGGCCTTTTTGCATGACTGGCCTTTTGCTTCTGTGTGTGCTACTTTTGCTTGTGTTGTTCAGGCCTTAATTTATGCTATTTCTTCTATTTTGTACCTTGAGTTTGTTGGGATAAAGGAATGTCTTTCCTTTTTTTATAGATTATAGGCTTCACTAAATTGGCTTGTTGCTTCTGTTGGGATGTGCTCTGCCTAGTGTTTTGGCCAAATAACAAGTTAAAAGACTGTAAAACATTCAAAAGGATCTACACTGATGCATGAGATGTATGGAGGCATGGGAAGATGTATGTCATTAGATGCATACATGTGTCTAAACAACATCTACATTGTGTGACATGCGGAGTTTATATAAACTGATTACAAAACTTAAATGAACAATGTTTAAAGTAGTTTAACAATGTGTCTATTAAAACAAATAGAAGTATATATTAAAAAAATGTAAATAACTGTTTGAATGATATATCATAAGTGTTTATAAGGCATGCAGGATGTGTGTTATAAGAAGAATATATGTGTCTATGTATTATCTAAAATGTGTAACATGTGGAGTTTACATAAACTAATTACAAAACATAAATAAGAAGTGTCTAAAGTAGCTTCACAATTATGTCTATAAAAATGATAATAAGTGTTTATTCAAAAAAGTATGAGCTTGCTTATGAAGGAGAGTTTGGAGTCTTGCCGACAAACATTGGCGATTTCATTATAAGTTTGATTTTCTGGCTTAAAACATTGAAGATGGTCAGAAAAAATGCAAAATCTAAACTAAAGTTGTCATAAATGTTCAAAAATGATTTTTTTTATTTTCACTTTTTCTGTTCTGCTTTATCTGTAAGATCATGTGTTGGATGTTGCCTCATCTTCATTTTCTTCAACTGTTTCCGATCTGGTCTATATGTAGGGTTTTAATCAGGAAAAAGCGTTGGAAATGAATAAAAAATGTATTTCAAAAAGAAAACCTAGGGAACTGAGAGAAATGTCTACGGATGTCACGGTATGGTGTTCAATTGTTGAAGAAGTGTTCTAGCATCGTTCCAGAGTTGAAATTGAAGTGAAATTTAGTTGAAAAAACTAGGAAAATTGGAGAAGTGTATGGAGATGATTTTACCTTTCTTGTGGTGACTTGGTGAAGTTTGCATAATCACTAAGAACTGGTAGTGCGAGGACCCATCATTTGTCGACCGTGGCATGTTTGGAGAACTTGTCTGCCACGAGGAGCATAGAGGTTGTGAGAGGGTTTAAGGAGGGAGAGAAAAAATGCTTTTCATTTTAATTTGTCAGAGCTTGTACATGAAGTTGTTGATTTTAAACAGGGGTAGAGTAGTCATTTCCCTTGGAATGTGGGCTGGATTGTGAGCTAGCGTGTAGGTTAGTAGTATTGGGTTGATTTGTCTAATTAGATATATGTATATAACATAATAATTATAAAAGGAGGGGTAAGTTATATGTTGATTTGGGATAAAGTAGGATTTTGTTGTATTCAAATATTAAATTGTTTTAAGTACAACTCACTTCAAATTTGTTATCAATTTTCTTTCCTATTCAAAATAAATTCCACGAAATATTCGAGTTTACTTGAATACATGGACTTTATTTATTTTTTATACGTTGCCTTTGTTTGAAGTTAACTTGTTCTATATCCATCAAGTGGATATAATATTTTGTTAAAACATATTAAAATGAAAAAACTTGCTCCATAATTGTGAATTGAATTAATGTAAATAAAATCAATTTAAATTTAACTTTTTTATTTATACATGAAAATTGAAAAAATTAAATTTTAATTCTATATTTGTAGATTTAAAGTCTACTCTATTGGCAAAACATTGATACACATAACAAATGAATACTATAAAAGAAAGAACTAAAGACATATATTATCTCATGTAATCATCTTCGCTATAACTAGACATACACAGGTACAAATTAAAGCCATGAACACATCCTCATTCTCATTAACACTCAGATGCACACCCTCATAAACATAGGCTTACTTTGGCATTATGATTAAAAATTTCAAAACTTTATGTGCTTTAAATCGTGATATTGTCATTTCGCTAATCTAAGTAAGTTATAGTTCCCTATTTAACAAACTTTGACTATTCTCATGCTTCTAGTACCTTTTCAAATAGTGATAAACTCTTGCTTTAGGAGAAGGCTTATACTTACTTCAATATCTAGAAACAGTGGAACACTAAATTTTTATATATCAAAACACAACAATTTAAACATTTTTTGCAGGTGATTCAAATCATCCATCAACCAAACAACCGCATATCCAACTTAATAAGCTAGCAAGGTTTAAATCAATGTACTAAGCCCAAAAATTTGATACAAAAATTAGCTTCCCAAGA
The DNA here is from genome assembly GCA_005392925.1 of Aquilaria sinensis. Lineage (NCBI taxonomy): Eukaryota > Viridiplantae > Streptophyta > Magnoliopsida > Malvales > Thymelaeaceae > Aquilaria > Aquilaria sinensis. The sequence continues at coordinate 81,362 of SMDT01002129.1, forward strand.
TAATAATCAACTAGCTTGATCAAAATTACAAAAATAATTTAAAAATAAGATTTAAGAGTTACATAAAGACTAATAAATTACCAACTTAACACTCAAGCTAAGCATTCAAGAACTAAAAAGTGAAATTATCTTAACAATTCAGATCTATGCTCAAACGTATGAATTGAAAAATTTTAAGTCAAAAATTTTGAAAACAAAGAAAAAAATTGGGCTTAAGCTATTTACTCCCCCATACTTAAATCAAACATTATTCTTAATGTTTACAATGGGGAAAAAAGGTGCTGCCCTGATAGGTGATTTTGCAGTGATTCACAGCACGAAACTAGACTTTAGCTCGCTTCCCCTATGTTTCGCTTCACTTCTAGCCTAAAAATAGTGCTCCCTAAAAAAAAGCATATTACGATAATACAAAAAATCTAAAAAACCAAAGTAGGTAAGACAAATAAAAATAAAATAAAATAATGCTAATTGTTTGTGGCATAAAACCACACTTGAGTTGCCTTCTAAAAGCACATTTCTTTATTGTCTTTGGTTAGACAGTTCATTCTTGCATGAACCTAGCTCATAGATAGGGGCAACCAAGTGAATCTCTAACTTTGAGGCTTGTTCAACAAAGGGCAAAACTCTTTCATGAATACTCGGTAATTGTAGGAACGAATCTACTAACTTGTCGGGCAATATGGACAACGACTGTAAAGACATAATGGCCTCCTTCAAATTATCACTGATTTTCAGCCTTACATCCTTCTCTGTTTTGTTGTTTCTCAATACAAAATCCAACTCATCTCCCACAAAATTCAGCTCAAAACCATCTTAGACAATTGTGTCAGTGATATCCACAAGAAAAATAGATTCAGAATTTTTTGAATATTTCATAGCTTCAAAAATATTGAAAGTTACTATTTCCTCATCAAATTCAAAAGATAAAGGCCCTTCATGAACATTTCTTTTAGTTCTGGTTATTTTTCATAAATGGTCTACCTAGCAAAATGTGAGTTGAATTCAAAGCAAACTTTTCATCCATATCAATAATATATAAATCAGTAGGAAAATAAAGCTCATTGACTCGAACTAGAACATCATCAGTCACACCTTCAAGATATGAATTAGACCTATCAACTAGTTGAATGACTAATCTTGTGTTTTTCAATTGTCCTAAGTTCAAAGTCTTGTAAACTGAAAGTGGCATAACATTAATTGATGCTCTTGAATCAAGCATAGCTTTTTCTATCATAAAGTTGGCTATTACACACGGAATAGGAAACATACCAGGGTATTTATACTTCTGAGGCAACTTCCATCGGATTATTGCTAACACATTCTCCTTAACTTTGATTGTCTTTCAATATGCAGCTTCTTTTTGTTGATGCATAACTCCTTCAGAAACTTAGTATATCGAGGCATTTGCTTACTTACATCTAGCAAGGGTATGTTGATTTTTACCTTCCTAAAATTTCAAGAATTTCTTGCTCGGTCTCATTCTCCTTTTATTTTTCCATCTTGCTAGGAAAAATGGGTGGAATTGGAATTTTTGGTTTTGAGAAAATTGGCTTGTTACTTACCTTTTCAGTTGGTACATCAGAAGTTACTGGTTTTGGGTCATCTTGTTCTTTCTTAAGTGCTGCTATTTTTTATGTGGTGGTTTGCACTTCTTTACCACTTTCAAGGGTCATTGCATTAGTATGCTCTCTTAGGTTTATTTTAGCTTAAGATGATAGCTTCCCTTTTCTAGCGTCAATTTTGTTCAATGGGACTGCAAGCTTTGAAATTTGGTTCCCCAAATCTTTGTTGTTCACTCTTGTTTCCTACTAAAACATTTGAGTGTTAATGGTTAAAGCTTTTACAATATCCTCTAAAGCCATAACTAAACTTGGCCCTTGGTTTTGTGGTGCAGGGGTTGGTTTGTTGTAACTAGAAGATGAGTATTGCGGCTAGTTACTTGCTTATCCATATCTCAAATTTAGGTAGTCTCTTTAACCAGGGTTATATTGATTCTCATACAGGTCATACATTCTCGTTTGGTTAACAAACTCACTTACTACATTTACTTGAGGTGTTGTATCTTTCTGAAGTTATGGGCACAAGTTGTTATCATTTTAGAAATTAATTCCTTTGTTTCTTTGAGGGTCTATTCTACAAATGCTCATATACTTGTAGCATCCAACATACTCTGGTCCATAAACAGCAACCCCTTATAAAAGTATTACAGCTACAACTGGTAGGAAATTTGGTGGTGTGAACAACTAGCACATAATTGGTTGAATCTTTCCCAATACTCATAAAGACTCTCTCCATTGTATTGCAAAATCCTGCTAATTTCCTCCTAGATTGTCCAAGCTCTCAAAGCTAGAAAGAACTTCTAAAAAAAATTTCTTTTCAGCTCATTCTAAGTTTTGATTGAATGGATGGAAGGTAGTTCAGCCAATCCTTAGCCTTGTTTGCCCACAAAAATGGAAGGCTTTACACTTAATTTGTTCTTTTATAACTCCTTATGGATTCATGGTTGAGTAGATAACTTGAAATTCAAGTGTTTGTGAGGGTCCTTACCTGCAAATACAGAAAAGGTAGGCAATACATGAATCAAGTCATATTTTAATTCAAAAGCTACCACAATATCAGGAAAATTCATGCATAGGGGCTGCTAGACAAGGTCAGGAGTTACCAATTCCCTTAGTGCTCTTTGTGCCACCATCTCTACAAAAACAACTGCTTCTTCTTCGCTTTTAGGGTCACTGTTCACATATGTTGAAGCTGTAAAATTGACAACTTGCCTTTTCACTTTACTGTACACATTTGCTGTCTTCTCGATCTCTTGATCAAAACATTAATTTACCTGTGCAAGAAGATTTTGGTAAAATTCAATTTACTAAAAGAAAGAAATTGTAACAGAAAAAAAAAAAAATTTCCCCAGCAATGGCGCCAAATTTTTTGTTGATCATCAAAATTGCCAGAAATAATTCCAATCTCACTAACAACTCAGAATAATTAAATTTGTATTATAGTGGTAAAAACCAGATCGAATCCCTAAGGGAATTCTTATTTAATTATTTCTGACAAAAAACTAAAATAAAAGATTTGGGTTTTTTTAAATCAAGTGCTAAAATAAACTAATTGTAGAATTGAATCAAATTAACCAATACTAAACATGCTTAGTTCATAGTTGATTATCCATTCCAATCATACATTGATCATTAAAAGAAAGTAATTCTTTAATTTAAGAAAATAAACTGGCCTCTATTTAAAAGCTAACAAGAGCTCAAGAATACAACAGTAAAATTAATCAAAAAAAGATTCATATTAATTTCTTAATTTTGAGTTTTTGTTTAATCTAGTAGAACCTACTTCGAGGCTTGATTTAGAACGCTGAAAACTCAATTGCAATTGCTCTTTGCCACAAACCAGCGTAGAATGAATGAAGGTGCAGCTAGTGGTTGCCGGGACCAAACCAATCCAAATCCAAAATTAGTCTGGAGCAAATAAATTGTTGCAGTTCAATTTTCTCACGTTTGATTTTTTATTGGAAGTAGTTAATTGAATCACACAACATGGGAATGGCAAAGCACAAGTAATTATTATACTATGCACCTATGTCTAATTAAACATACTAACTCACTCTTAACTATCTATCTATAATCCATATCCACAAAAAGAATTTGACAAAATTGTCATTCACCGAAACTCTCTCTCTTCAGAAATCCCACCTCATTCCTGTCACTGCCGAGGTTACCACCACTGCCGCTGCTGCCTAACCAGATCTTTTGTCATTACTTGCATCTGCATAAGTGTCAACGCATTACTCGCATCTGCATAAGTGTTAACGCCAAATGTGCAAAGTATCTAAAGAAATTGGAAAAGTGTTTGAGCAAATATATATAAATGTCTAAAATAATATACAGATTGTTTATTTTCTACATACCTCATTCTTGCTACTGCAACTACTATCACCGTCATTGCCACTGTAGTCGGCATAGATGCCGGACAATCATCGCCTTAAGATTTTCCATTTTTACATGCCTCCAAATCACAGCATGGATGTGCTTCTTCAGATCTTGCAGTAATCATGCGCCTCCAAATCTCACAAATCACTCCATTTTCACTTCCAAACCACCACAGTGCTACCCCTTTCTCATCATCAACTAAATTGTATATAGAAACTATCTTCATAAATGTCGTAGGCAAAGATGCAAAATGTCTAAACAAATTGACAAAAGTAACTGAATAAATATGTATAAACGTCTGAAATAATGTGTGTAATTTCTTCTCTTCACATAATATAAAAACCATTTTTTCTTTTTCGAAATAATATGTAAAAGTATTTGAATAAATATGTTAAAGTACCTATAACAATAGGTAATAGTGTCTAAAGGAATATGTAAATAATTTTATAATCTTAAAAGTAAAAGTATCTAAAATAATAAATAAAAGTGTTTGGATAAATATATAAAAGCGTTTGATGCTATATATAAAAATGACTACAACAACATGTAAGAAATTTATTATTTTCAAGTTTAAAAATGCCTAAATAAATATGTAATAATGTTTAGACAAAAATATTAAAGTGTCTAAAATAATATACATATAAAAAAAGTGCATAAATTAATGAATAGAGAAATGTCTAAATAAATATCTAAAAATGTGTAAATAAAAATACAAAAGTGTTTTAACAATAACTAATAATAAATAAATTTTATTTTATTTTTAGGAAAACAAAAAAGCAATTGTCATCTCTGTCTGATCGATCCAAATTTTAAGGCTCGTTATTACTGGAAGCCTTGATGGGAACCTACGCCAGCCCCATCGTCCACCTTCATTGCCATGAAACCTTCCAAATTCTCCTCAACTGTTCTTTTGCCACTTGAATGCCACCGGTACGGCCAGCACGCGACCACGACGGCATCTTCATCAACTCCCTTGAAAAGCAAGGTCGTCGCCGATCGTTCGTCCGAATCATCGATTCTCATCACCAATCTCCGCTTGGATCGCAGTTGATTCTTAACCATTCTCTTAGTTCTCTGCTTGCAACTCAACTGATTCTCAGTCGTTTTCTTGGATCTCTGCTCAGATCTCAGCCTCATCCGGTCACTGTTCCTGGCTTTGCCTCTCTCACATTGCCTGGCTTCACCTCCTGTGGTTGCCGCTCTTAACTTCGTCTCGCTCTGGTTGCCGCTCTGGCTTCGCCTTTGTGCCACCGAGAACAACAACTACATAAAGAGCCTTGGATGAGTCCAGCGATGAATCCGCAACAGCAAACTCATTGAAGCTGGATGACGGGGAGGGGTGCACAAGAGTATCTTGAGATGAAATAGAAACTAGGGTAAAGGGTATATTAATAAAATTAATGTTATGTCTAATTAAACATATGTGCGTTATATCCATACATGACGATAAGTTTGCATTGAGAAGTCCATGTGAGCGAGGTCTGGTGCCATGTAAGCAAATTCTTACTTTGCTTCTTAATTGTCCAAACGGCAACGTATCCATACTCCCATAAAAAGAAAATTAAACAATGCTCCACTAAAAGCTCCCAATGCACAAAATTCTGGTGCCAAATTAAAAAATCGAACTTTGCTTCCTCCTAAAGTAAAACGCCACCGTTTCCAAAATGGTCCAAAATGCCACCGTCTGCTTTATTCCCACTAAAATTCAACCAAACCAAAAGGGCTGTATCCGTTGTCCCTAAATCACAAAATACCATTATTAATCCCTATTAAGTCAATAAATCAGAACAAAAGCAAAGAAAACAATGGCATAAATATATGTATATTATGAGCTGATCAAACCACAAATTGAAAAGTGAAACGTAGTTTGGACGTATATTATAATTTATCCATACTAATGACTTTTTTTTTTCTAGAATCAAACTATATAGAAAATATCTCATTTTCTTTTAATAATATTGTTCTACTTATTTAAACACAATAATAGTTTCATAAGTAGAAATTAGTTTTACTGTGATAACGCAAAGCTAATAAATCACTTTTACTACTACTACTATTATTATTTCATGCACTTTTTAGACATTTTACAAATAAAGTGCAATCAAACAGACTTTTCATTTTGAATTTTCTAAACAACGCTTATGTAAAGTTAACAGCTGCGTTTAATTACTTTATTTGAAACACTATATTTAACAGTTGTTTCTTCCCATGCACCACATGACAAACTAAGTAATAATCATACACGCCTGTAGTACAAATAGTTCAAATTTCAATTTGTCACCCATAAAAAAGTAATAAAATTTTTGTTTATTGTAGTTTTACTCATTCAAACATACTAATCAAATAATTATGAAATATTTAATGTTTTTTACTGCATACATTGAAAAATATAATTTTCTTAATGTAATATTATGTCCCGGATTTCTATAGTATCAAGTCAGTCTTTTTTATGGAAGTTTGAAAGGTCACGGAAATCAGCTTGCACTTCTGATACTTGGTGCATTAATTGTTTCCTATCAATTTTGCAAAGCAGGATGGGCATGTTATATTCCGCCTATTGCTGATAACTAGTTTACATACTCGGTGTTGCCACGAGTTTTAAGTTGACTTGAATTTTTAAAAATTATATATGTTTAATTGTTATGAAAAATTATTTGATCTAAAAGGTGAAGGTAATTTTATCATTTACAAAGGTAAATATAATATTTCACTAAATTAGGCTATACTAATTAGGGTATTTGTATCATATATTTCATTTTTTTTATGAATCTTTACTTGAATTCATCTCCATGCCTGTAGCCAATCTGATTGAGGTTAAATTTGAAACCACATTTATACAAAATGATGGATAAAATTATTTTCATAAACAATGTAATTTGTTGATATATAAAGATCTAACATTTCATATAAATAAAGAAAATCAATATGAACATGGGTAGTAATAATCAAATTTTAAAATTCTAATTCAAATTCAAACTTACCAAATACAGATAATTGTAGAAAATTTTTATATATAGAAATTTACAAACAAAAAAATTAGAAGTATATGAAAGAACAGAAACATAACGTTATTAGTTTAAAAGTGAAACATTGATGAAATCATACAAAAGAAAAATTTATATAAAATGAAATGAATAGGGAATTTATAGTAGGTTGTGTACATGATAATTATTAAAAACAATATAACATGTTGGGGATGTCCTCAATTTTATTTGGGCTTCATTAAAAGTTATTCTGAAGAAACATGTCACAATTTTAATATTTGTGAAACCATTTAATATATGAATAAGGAAAATTACATGTTGGGCCGATTCATGTGTCTCTATTTTGGGCTTTGGTTCACATTAATTACATAATAAGTAAATTGGAAAGGTAAAGGCAAAATTATTTATTACACGTGACAACAAAAATTTTTTTTAACTCTATTATTTATATTAATGGTTGTACAAGGGAAACAGGGTCACAAATGTAGGAAAGAAGTGTGCAAGTTAATTAGGATTAACCCAAGATTATATGATAGGTGAAAGAATAACAGACCCAATCAGGCCAATGATAATTTGCACCCATACAAAAACTTCCAATTCTTAAAAAGGGCAGGTTGGACCAAGATTTTTAAACGTGGGCCAATAGGCCCATTTCACGTTGAGGACTAAAAAATTCCGAAACTCTTTCGGCTTGGACCTCTATTAACATTTGCAAACTTGGGGGGCAAAAAGTTGTAGCCTTGAAGTTGAGGGTGTATTGGCAATTTGTAAGAATTTTTAGGTTCTATGTGCCTTAATTGAAAAACATTCATCCTCAAATGAATATATTTTGGTTCATAGGTACTGTTATATTTACTAACAAATTAGGGCATATTTGTAATTACATATGGCCACCATATATACTTATTTTCCTGTCTTATCTTTCATTTTCTCTAAAACGTCTCTCTTCTAGATTTTTTCTCTTGCTTCTCTCGACAAATGTGGGCTGCTGGTTAACATCCGGTTGCCTTACAGGGTTGTTAGAGGTTTTAATTTTCTAGCGATTTCTTTTTTTTTTACTACTAGACATTGTTCTCGGTTTTCTTTTACTTTTCTCTAGAAATTTGGACTGCCGAACCAATCCGGCTGCCTTTCACGATGGTTGCTTTTGCTGCTGGACATTATCTCAGGTAGATCAGGACATAAAACAACCGATTGATAGGCTTCCCACACAAAACCGATAAGTGTATCATTAAATATCTTCAAAGTTTTGTCAAAATTTTCATGAATGCATCCTCGTCTTTGTTAGATAAGGTTCTGGAAATACAAATCCAAAGGAGATTCCTACAAAACTTGTTTGTCTTTCTCCAGATCGGCCATTTTTTCCTTTATTTGGGTTGATCTGTTAATCTTCTTTGTTGTTCCTTACCGATCTCCTGATCAGTTGTTTCTTGTATTTGTTTATTCGTTTTCAGTTTTTCCTTTGCATGATATCTTCGGTTTTTAATATACATTCAGTTTTTTTTTTTTTCAGATTTGCAAACTTTATGTACCGTCCACATTGATTCTTTGCGAAATTCCAATGCTCTCATGTGTGTTACTCTTCTAAACATATTTACACTACACCAGAAAATATCTTCACTCTGTTTTTTGGAAATCTTGCACAAAATTTTGTTTTTGATTTGGCCCAAGTGATAAACTTTATTCACCTTGCCATTTTGTTGGGTTTAGTTAAAATGGGCCCATTCTTTTCAAAGTTGCATTCCCAGTCCAGTCCAAATATAAAGAATTTTCAATATAGCCCATATTCTTTCACAAAATTTATTTCCTACCTGGGACTGAGCTTAAACTTTTCTGCACTATTTTTATTGTTGGGTTTAATTAAGATGAGCCTAAGTTATTTCCTTAGTTTTAGCTAACATCTTTTTGGGCACAGAAGCTACCCCTTTTTATGACGTATAACCTAGATCCAACCCTAATTATTATGGATTCAATTTGTTTATTTCGGCCCAGAACTTGTAGGCCACACTCTTATTCTCTTTTGTGTACCACCAACACCCAATTATTGTTGGCCCTATAATTCAAATATTATTTAACTTTGGTCCGATTACTAAAGTTTAATTAAGCCCCTACCTAAATGTATTTTTCAATTAGAGTAAATATTTTTCTCTTCCCATTTTAAACCTATATACTTCGTACCCAATTACTTATGTGTTACTAGCAATTTAATGTTAGACTAAATACTTTTACTAATTACTGTATTTGCTATTTCATGTAGACTTGATACACGCTTAATACATTACATGTTCTAGTCCCCTCCACTCTCAGATAAGTACCTCTACTTCTTCTCTGCCAGGTTCCCTTATTTGTTTTGATAGCTCCAATCTGAAATTAATGCATAAACTGTTGCATGCTCTATTTGTTGATAAAAATAGAGGTTAAATGGCTTGACTAAATAAAGAGACATGGTTTAAAATTGAGAACACTTTGTAATAATAATAATAATAATCCTAGCACATAATTACGCATAAAGTTCTATGGGTGATTAAAAATAACCATCTCCTGCTGATATTATCTCTTGAAGCTTTTTAATCTCCTTTTATGACCTCGAGTTTCTGTTTGAGATTTTTTTTTTTCTGGGTTTGATTTATCAAGTTCAAAACCAATTTGTAATTGTCTTTTAAATTCATTCTTGCATCTTTTCACATGCCAATCCTCTAGTATGTGGCTTGCGTCAATAATTTCCAGCTTGTAAGTATCCTGTAAGTGCTTTTCATCCACTTCGAAACGAAGGATATATTATTAGTTACATACGAGATAAATGAACAAAATGGAAAAAAAAATGTTATAATAAGTGGCTTACCATGTTCGCCTCTTGACGGATAATTTTATATTTGAGAGATTCATTATCAACTTCAACGTGTTGCAGCCTTTCGTTCTTGTTCTCCAAACGTTGCAAGTGAGAAATCAAAGTAATGTTCACTCGGAGAATTGTAGAAACGCATCCCTATACCAAGATGATTTTTTTTTTTCTTGTTGCGAAATTGTAATGAGCGCATCCCCATTGTTCATCTATTTATATTACACGAACTCATCAATTACCATATATTTATGGTTATTTTTTCCTGATTTCTTGTAATGCGTTTTGTTAATGCACATTAATGCATTATGTGTGACAAATTTGCTGCAAGGTAGAAAAATATGCTTCCTAAATATATGGAGCTAAGTCAGGCGGGACTTTATCACAACCGATAAATAGTTGGTTAGTATAGAGGGGCAAGAATGGCATAAATTAACAAAAATAATTGCACAAATTTCTTTTTTTAACTGGCCTTGCCAGGTGTTGGGTGATTGCTTCCTTTGTTAAGGGAAAAGACAGTACAACCCTGTCTGCAGAGGTATAATTGATAAAGGAGCAACAAAAATGCATAAAGCTTATCTTATTTGAAGCGGCTTGCCATGTGTTAGCCTACTGATTATTCTGTTAAGTGAAAAATCCATAAAGTCCTTAAGTGTATCTTGCTTTTATAATATATATTAGATTTTAGACAATCTCTTTTGCTATGTCGACCCTAAAAAACCTCTAAGCTATTCAGTTTGATAGTTTAGGGGTGAGGAGGCTTTAACTTGGGAAATTAAAGTCCTAGATTAGTGTTTCTTCACCATCAAGTAGAGGAACTAGAGAATGAATTTAGTTATAACTCTCAAATCTCCAAGTAAGAATCAATTCTAGGAGAAACTTAGACCATTTGCATGGTAGCTCATTCATGTCATTATTGTTAGGTTAGCATTAGATAAACTTTGCAAAAACATTCTTCTTACATAATATGATGAAAATCTATTTGCTTTTAGATTCTAATTATGTCTCGCGTCAGTATATTCTTGATATCATCTTTTCATTCAAGGGCTTGTCCTTTTGTGATGTGATGAATGGGATCTGGATATTGCATCTGCCATTGCACTGGGAAGGTTGTCGTGCTAAAGAGTCAGCCAAGTTATTGCCAACCCAAGAAATGATCTTTCACCACCTTGTCGTCCTAGAAAGAACTAAGACTCTTATTCTCTCAAGGGAACACAATCTTTCCAAAACCTTGTCACGTGAAAGAGTCAAGGTATGAACAATCATATGATTTTACATTTAAGGTCTTCTACCCATGATAAAACTATACTCTGTTGATACGAAAATGAGTTTAAGTCCTATATGGATTGGAAAATGAGTTATTTGTATGTTTACATTTGGGTAAAGCCCCTCTATTTATGTTAGATGTTTTAATGTTGTTCCAGAGCTTAAATTTTCCCTTCCCAATCTGTCTCATCTTTTTACCTGTTACTCGATTTGGGTCTGTTTCTAGCATGTGAGGCGGAGTGTTAAGTCTCATATTACTTTAGAATAGTATTACTTGTAGCATTATATTGTGATAATGTATATTACAAAAATCTACATGAGGTTTGGATGAAATTCCAATTCAGCCCATTTATTTTAGAATAACGCACTTTAAAAATCAACAAGAGACAAAATAAAATGATGAAGTGTGTGTAAGTGTGTGTGTGTGTGTGTGTGTGTGTGTTCAGACATGTTATAGTGAAATAACTACCCAAAAGTTTGGGAAAAGCTCAACCCCAATCAACTGAGTAATTAAAGGAATAGCCCATGTCAAACATAATCATCGGCCTCCAGAAAGCAAAGACTCCACAATGGTAGAACCACTTGAGAAGGCGTTACTTGCAGGGTGTGAATGTGTTGCAATATCGTCAGAAAAACCATCCGAACCAGCAAATCTTAAGCCTCTAGAGGAAAGGCAGAGTGGAGATAAATCTGGTAGTGGCACATCCTCTTCCAAGTACCGAACTAATTGGCGCATTGTGGGGCGAGACCGAGGCTCGGTTTGGGAGCATAAAAGCCCCAGCTTCAACACTAGCTCCACCTCCTCTGCCACGAACCCCGACCCTAGTTTGGTATCCCTTGCCTCAAGAATGGTTCCTCTCGTCCACCAAGAGAATACCCAATCTAGCAATATTGAGTCCTCCTCATGACTCTTTGGTTGGATTGGTCTCTTCCCTGTCGCAACTTCAAGCAAGAAGGCCCCGAATGCAAACACATCCGAGGTTGTGGTAGCCTTCCCTGTTCGGGCGTGCTCCGGTGCTAGGTATCCCAAAGTGCCCACTAGGTGGGTCGTTTGTGGGTCTGTACCGTGGTCATATAGTCTAGCCAACCCGAAATCTCCCAATCTGCCATTGAATTCGTCGTCCAACAAAACGTTGCTTGCTTTCACGTCTCTATGGATCACAACTTGTTCCCATTCTTCATGTAAATAGCACAATCCCAAAGCTACGCCTTTTATGACTCTAAATCTTTGGTGCCAATTCAGGGTCACCCCTGGGTTGCCATAAATGTACTTGTCAAGGCTCCCCTTGGGCATAAAATCATAAACCAAGAGAAGTTCGCCCTTCCGCCTGCAATACCCCAAGAGAGGAACCAAATTCCGGTGGCGCAGCCGGCCAAGACTCACTATTTCAGCCACAAATTCCTTCATCCCCTGCCTCGATTCATGGGAGACTCTCTTCACCGCGATCTCGAGCTTCGAATTCGGTAAAATCCCTCTGTAGACACGCCCGAATCCTCCTGAACCCAACAGCTCTTCCCCTCTGAATCCCCCCGTAGCGTTGTACAAATCTTTGAACTTGAACCTGTGAGGCCCATATTCCATCTCCCAATCTTCTACGAGCTCTGCGAATTTCCTCTTCCTTCTGATCACATAAAAGATACCAGAAGCTGCAAGTAAAATCTGAGTTGCAGAAATCAGAGGCAGCCCAATTGTTAAAACCTTGGATACTTTCTTTGGTCCAATTCGTGGAAGCTTGGGAAGCTTAGAGATCTCCAACTCTTTAGCTTCGCCATTGACGCTGAAACTACAACCCAGAATATAGTGAACCCCCGCTATGTTACCAGTGGAAGATGAAAAACCAATGAACATATTTTCCTTCAGAATCGGAGACAGATCTCTGGCGAAGGACAGAAGCGGTGTTTCGGGTTTCGGGAGATGAACTGGAGCCAGAGTGACATCCATTCTCCTCTTTAATCCGTCATATTCCACCCAAACTCGGATAGGTCGGCCGCTAATCAAGCTAATGTTTTTAAACCGGCGAGTCTTGTCGTCAACGTACGCCGCCGATTTCGAAACTTCCGATCTCAAGCTATTGATGTCGATACCGACATGATTGTTATCGATGTCGCCCACGTTAGTGTTCTGAGTGGTGTCGAGTTCGACCGCCACGACACTTTTGCTGGCGTTTCCGTTGGTTGTGCCATTGAAGAGGCCAAAGGTAGAAAAAGGTCCAGCAACCGGCAGGGCTCTGGTGGAGGAGAGGAAGAAGGCGACGCCATGGGAGCTAACCTGTGGGCTGAACTCAGAGACAATGGCGAAGACGAAGGAGGTGGAGAAGGAGGCGGCGGTGCCGTCGGTGGAGTTCTTGAAGGTTACTGTGTCGGGATAGAACGCGTGGCCAACACAAAAGGTAGTTCCGTTGGTGAGCTTTAGTAGTCCAGTAGATGTTACCTGCGCGACGCCGTCGAGAGTTAGATTCGCCGGCGGCCGGAAGCCGTGGTAGGTGAAGTTGAGTGTTGAAGCATTTGCTGGTAGTAGAGCTGCGAGAAAGATTACAATGGCTAACCCGAGAGACATGGTTATGTTAATTTCTCATGCGTTGCTCTGTTTCTATTTAATGGCTGAGACCAAATTTATAGAGCAAAAAAAATTTTAGTCCATAGTCTCAGTAGTAAAATGTTTTGGCTGCGGTCAAGTAAGAGGATACATTTTACTAGAAGGGAAGTTTTTCATATCTCTAGAAATTCAAAATAATAACTTCTCCATCATCGATACAAATAGTTGAAGAGCCTGCGCTATACAGCGGTTTTTTATTATGCTGTAGTTGTTGGGTTTCGGGAGCCAAACAGCGCAGCGGAATTTAACCGAAACCCTCCAGGATCCAAGTGAAACGGGGTAAACCGGATGTCCGAAAATTTTCATACTTAATTTTCAGTTGAGATCTCTCACTCAACTGTAGAGTCGAATCATAAAACCTGAACAGTTGATGTGTTCAAGCTCTCTATGGTATTCACACGAGCCTCTCGGGATCACCACGCTTCCACCACGTCCCGGCAGATGCGTTTCTCTTGCGCTCGCAGTGCTAGCTTGCGTCCTTCAAGGAATTGCAAGAGAAGAGTGCGACTGTCCTTTTGAGATACTAGGGCAAGGAGACCTGCGAATTTCTCACTTAAAAGTTATATTTATAGTGAGACTCAACTTTCAGGCTTACTGGGTTTCAAAGCCCTAATCCAATTAGGATTTAATTTCGGGCTTAATAATGGCTCAACTCTTGGGCCTATTATTAATACGAAATTAAAGTGAAACCATAACCCAAATAATTAGCCCATGCACTCTAATGATCCAAATTGCTCTATGTGTGCGACCCAATAGGCTCTTATCACGTTAGCAATGATCGTAAATCACATTTATGATCATAAGCAATGAGCGGTGTCTAGCAACACATTATTGCTACCCAAGTGACAAGATTGTCGATGATTCGACTATACCTTTATGATCATCACCGATATATGCCATTGTCCCTTTGTCCAAGATATCAAGACTAAGCACGAGACATGGAATGTGTCACTCTCGTATAGCCCAATCTTTGGTTTCTTGATTACCGAGTAGACTAACTTAAACTGATGACATTGATATCGCATATCAACTCATCCGAGCATGGCCATGCATTTTCTAAGTCTCACTCTATCAAGGGGCCCGAAGATATCGCTCCCGTTACATAGGAGGGACAAATCCCATCTTGATCATACAAATCCCTCCGCATGATATGTGACATACCCAATGACCTCCTTCAAGTTCACTCAGTTACGAGCAACAAAGGAAAGTATCAAAGTATGTGACTCACATGTAGGGAACCTTGATGATCTTAGGTCGAAGGACTACATATACCCTGATCACTATGAGAATCACTTATGACACTCATATAACGATCCATGTAGTGTTCTCATGGTGGGTCGGTCCAGTACACAAGTTCTCCAACTTGTACCCATATGTAGACTACATATCTCATATTAGTCTCCACATATGCTAGTCGTTATGTATTATTGCAACCCGCTCCACAATAATACTAGACCAGGGACTTTTAAGAATATCATTATTCTAGGGTTACAATTATGTTTGTTAAGTTACGCAGGAACAAAACAACAAACATAATTGCTGGATTAATGCCTTAATAAAATATCATGACTCAATGTGCAAAAATATAATCATTTCATGATTGGCTTTTGGGCACAACACTAACAGTAGTAATTTATGTCGTTATAGTTTATGCTGCTCAGAAAAACATTTTCAAAAGTGTCTCCATCATTATAATTATATAATAATGGTAATTTTAGTCTTAATATAGAGTATATCCTTGTTAGCATCTTCATTAGTCATTTGGTAGATCATCTAAGCCATGGCGATAACAAAGCAGTGAAAATAAGTTCTTAAAACATAAAAAGTTTCTTTTAAAAAATCTTATAATAATCTTTTTCATATAGGGTTTTGATAAATCTTAATTCCTAATTTAAAAAATTTGATACCATTAATTGAAAATTAAAAGTTACAAATGCCATCAAGTTAAAAAAAACACTATATAATAGTTTTTTAAATTGTAAGTTATGTAAAAGTCTTAATTACCAATAATGAATTTTATATCTTAAATTGAAAATTAAGATTCATAAATACTTTCTAGTTTAAAAAAAAATTATAACTTAATTCCTAATTTGGGCAAATCAGAAATAGATAAATCTAATGCACCAAGCTCCACAAAATGACCAATTTCTTACACTATTCAGTGAAAGTTAATTTGGGTCATGATGCTCTTTTATATATAGTACTCCATCTGTCCCACATTGTTTGCTCCATTTGTGATTGGCTCGGAGATTAAGAAATGATGCAATTATTTGGTTTTTAACAAAACTACCCTTGAAAAGTATAATTAAACAATAATGTACTAATTGGTGGCAAAACACCATTTCAAAGGAAAAAATTGGTTTGCTAGCTGGCGGGTTATTTTATTTGGATTTTTGTGCTCCTCTGCCAAATTATAACAGCATTGGATTGAAGAGAAACAATCATGCTTAGTTATAATAGAATCAAAACTTCACCAATCATTGACGCCTAAGAATTCAATACGCTTCCAACTCCCATATTAATTCAAGATTGGAATTGTGTTCTCTGTTTTACCACCACATTGATGGCCTCTCCGACAGATTTGCAATTTGAGAAAAAGCGTCACAAAGTGTTGAACAATGAAGGAAGATAAGCCATATGTGTTGCTTTAATGAAGGAGTGCAAGGATAATGGGAAAATTAAGAGAGGATCAGTTTTAGCTGTTGGAGCAAAATTTTCCGTCAGCCGGCATACTGTTCAAAGAGTATGGAAGGAGGCCAAGGTACAAATCAACAATAACAGACCCATTCAGCTGAAAACGAAGCTTGCTGGTAATGTTGGGCCAAAACGAGTGGCTCTTGATTTAAGCAAAATGGCTGCACTGCTGTTTCACCGTAGAACAACCATCAGGACAATGGCAACAGACCTTCAAATGTCCAAATCCACCCTTCATCGATGAGTCAAGGACGGGGTTCTTCAACGGCACTCAAATGCCATCAAACCTTTCTTGACAGACGAAAATAAGAAAGAAATATTGAGGTTTTGCTTAGTTATGATTGATAAGGCCTCTCTTATGCATAATCCAAAGTTTATTGATATGTTTGATTATGTGCATATTGATGAGAAATGGTTTTACTTAACAAAAGGCTTGGAGAAATATTATTTGCTGCCTGATGAAGCATAGCCAGTCCGCAGTTGCAAGAGTAAACGTTTTATAACAAAAGTTATGTTTTTGGCTGCCGTTGCACGACCTAGATATGATCCAATTCGAGAGACAAAATTCTCAGGCAAACTTGGAATTTTTCCCTTTGTGTATAAAGAACCAGCAAAGAGGAAAAGCAAAAACAGAGAAGCTGGAACATTAAAAACGAAAGCCATAGTTTCAATCACGAAGGATGTTATCAAAGCTTGCTTGATTAATAAGGTTTTACCCGCAATTGCAGAAAAATGGCCTCACATAACTCCTAGGGGGACAATATACATACAATAAGATAATGCAAAACCCCATTTGAAGGTTGATGACATTGATTTCCAAGAAGCTGCAACAAAAAATGGGCTTAATGTGCAATTAGTATGTCAGCCTCCAAACAGCCCTGACATGAATGTGTTGGATTTGGGGTTCTTCCGAGCCATACAATCTCTACAACAACAAGAATCTCTAAAGAATATCGATGAATTGGTTGCCGCTGATGAAAAATCATTTAATGAATTTCCAGCCACAAGTTTGAATCATGTTTTTGTCACCCTACAATTGTGTATGTTGGAAGTGATGAAGGCAAATGGTGGCAATGGGTACAAGACACCATATATGAACAAGAGTTGGTTGGAGCAACAAGGAAACCTCCCAATGCAAGTTCCCGTGCCTCCTGAAGTTATTGACACAAACAAATCACTCTTGCTATAAAAAAAAATGTAAATATTTAGTTAGGACCACGTATATAACATTTTGTCTGCAAGTTTGAGCATAGCTGCTGCAATGGTTTATACATTCTTGGATTGTGGCATTCATGCGATGTTGTTTCTAGTTTATTAACTTTTGCACATGTTAGTTGTGTAAGTAACATATGGACAAAAAGGTCTGGCCATATTTTGTAGTGTATCTAGCATCTTTTGTAACTAATATAGCATAAGGATTATGTAATTCCTTAGCTTAATGAACTATTGTTTGTATTATTGGGATCTCCAGCCTAGTGAATGGATGACTCACTTGGTTTTAGCAATATGAACTTGTGTGTATATAAACATTCGGGTTCCCAGTGCCCAATTCTGCTATTATGTCAAGTTTTGCATGAAAACAATGGAAATAAATTAGTGATTCTCTATTTTAATATGATTTCCTCATTGGACTTTGATTTCTTTATTGTCCATAACATAAAAAAAACTATTCTGGAAGTAAATTTGAAGTTCTCCATGTTGTTGAATCAATTTTTACAACTTCTGCATAAGTTTGACTTTTTGTTTGACTTTTAGTTCCAAATTCAGATTGCAGTCATTTCAATGATTCTTAGCCTTTTCTTGGTTGTTTAAACTTGTTCAGAGGTTGACCTTCATCTTTGCTAGTGTTATAATTAAGATATCAATTTGGCAGTACTTGTTCCTACTATTTTTTACTCCTGCAGGTTCCTGTTGCTCATCATGCTTGAACCTGCTGTCATTTGAATGATTCCTAACCTTTTCTGGTTTGTTAACATGAAATTCAAATGTACCTATTTAACCATTTAGTGGTTGTGTAAATGTTAGATGTTGGCTTTGGTATGAGGAAACCAACCAACAACACAACCAAATGAAACACCTGCTGTAGGCCTAATTTTGTAGTCAATCTTGTATGTTTTCTAAACTCCAATCTAGGGATTCAAACCAGATTTTTAAGATTTAGATATAAATGGAATAAGAAATCAGACTTGTTCCCAAAATATTTTACCAACATGAGCTTTATAGGCCAAAAGCCAAACCTGCAGAAACTGGTGCAAACATACAGTAATTGGACCAAACATACATAACCAAAAGGAACACATTTTCAATAACATTCATACCCTACTCCAATTCAACAATTTAGACCCAGAAATAGAAGAAAAATAATAAAAGCAACGAGAATAAGAAAGACTTGGAAGGTAAACGACATTTGTTCTTAATACATTGCTACTTAACCAAGGTTAAGTTAATTGTAGGTTACAAAACATGCAAGTCATGACTAACCTGTCTGACAACAAAAGCTACAAAGGTGATTGCCTACAATTCAGTTGTAGCAGCACTATTTCTTACAACTCCACCTGTGTACATGCTAAGAAAAGCTACTCAAGAGAAACAATTTATGCACACTCTTGAGAACAAGTCATTTCAGCTTCTACTACAACACTTCAACATTAATGTACTACACTACAGTTTGAAATTTTGGACTTGACCACGTAGCCATTTTATCCTCAATTCTGGAGAAATTGTCTCACAAGCTACAAACTCTTGAGAAGGCTTTGATGTCACCAAATACGAAGCAGCCGCCAGCCAGAACTCATCTCTTGCCACTACACTTGGGAGGCTAGACAATATGATCATAACATTTCCCATGTTACTAGGCTTCATAGCTGCTGGAGCATCAATCCTGACCACTGGATAAATACAGGAATCTGATGAGGTAGCAGGGATGTTGCCTTGTTCTGGTGCATTTTGATCAGAAAGAATGGCAAACAATTCTGTCTCTTGTTTTGAAGAAATTTTAATCAACTCTGTCACCATATGTGGAGTATGAGATAAATTATTCCCAACATGACCGGAAGATGCTGACTTGTTTTGGGCATTCATGACAATCCTTAACCTACAGCCACAACCCCATGAATGAAAACACATTCAACAAATAAAAAATATTCAGTTCTGTTAGCCATATATAGCAGCTGGTAGAAAAGGGAGAAAACTTAAAAAACTCTACATCCAATAGAACACTTTCACTTTGAATTTCCAAATCCTCTTGAATCAATGCTAGCACTAGTACAAAACATGCAACGTTTACAACCACATTACAGTTGTAACGTTAAATCATTTCTACTTTTATAAGAGGGCTTAATTGTTACATGAAAAAACATTTGAACAATCTATAGTAACATAGCTTAGATAATAGAGCCTTAGCAGCCTAGGTAATGTATTACTCAGACGTGCAAAAGAATGATTCTTTCAGGATAACTCAACATCAGCTTAAAGAACTAATCAGATTGAACATTGACACAAGAACATAGTCAAAAACTTATAATATCTGCGACTCGAACATACTGTACAATAAATACAGAGGTTACGAGTTCTGAAAATTGCTTAATACATGAATCAACTTTCAATAATTGAGAGTTGGATTACACTATAAAGTAGCAACCTTTAAAGTGACTGGGAAGGCCGACCACACTTTCTACAGTTAATTATCCTAAACTCTAAAAATGGCCTAAAGTCTATATGGCTTTAGATGCAGTGACATAAATGAAGAAAAGAACAAGCATCAGTCACCTCAAAGCAAGAACACAACTAGATTTAATCACTACTAGATTCACCTCTAAGATTCGCCTCCAAAGCCAAAATTGAAAAAAAGAAACTAAAGAGATACCTGCTCGGATGCGTGCCCTGAGGTTGCGCAGGTAAGTGACGAAGATATTGAGCTCGACGTCGATCTTCAGCGGCATTTCGGTGGAATCTCAGCCTCAACTCGCCGGCAATAGACGAAGAGATTAAGCTCTATGTCGATGGATCATTTCGGTGTAGAGCAAGAGAGATAAAGGTTAGGGATTTTAGTCTAGTGGAGGTTAGGGATTTAGTCTGGACAAGGTCGAAACATTTATCAGAATCTTTTGGAATGTTTTGTATATCTAAATAAGTTTTTTTTTAAAAAAAAAAGGTTTGAGATGAGGGTGTTATGGTAAATTGAGTGTGAGAAATTAACTAAATAAGGAAATGGTGCAAAGAATTTGGGACAGCCCAAAAAGGAAAGTGGTGCAAAGAATATGGGACGGAGGGAGTAATAATAGTAATTTAAGAAAAAAAAAAGAAAAGCACAAACGTTTCTACAAAAGGTAAAAGAGAAGAGTAGAAATAACATACTCTCATTGAAAGAGGGACTTAATATATAGAAAGAAATTTATTTTTAATTTTAATTTCCATTCATCCAGTTTATATCTGGAAAAACATATACCCAAAAACTCTGTTAATCTTATTTCTCTTTGAACTAAACCATTTATTTTCCCACAATGTTCACTGGAAAAACATTCAAAGCCGCGTTCAAACCACAAACTCCATTTTTCTAGCACTAGTTGCATTTAGGTATTCTGCATTTATCTCTTAATATTATTTTGATGAGATTTTATAGTCCAATGGAATATTTATTTTACAATTTCAACCAACATACGTTTATGTTTCATGGGTTTTATTTCCTTAATATGTTCGTACCAAATTTGATTCTGATATATTCTTATAGCAAGTTTTACTAAATTCTAAACGTTTACTCAACTAAAAGTAAATATATACTAACTTGTTTCTTATCTTAAATAGTATATTATTATTATTTTTTTTACTTCCTAAGTCAGTCTTAAAGAGATAATAAAATATACTTCATCCATTTTAAAAGGGATGAATCATATTTTTTTTGGGCTGATAAAAAAATGTTGAAACATTTCCCTTCTTAGAAAGCTTTTAACATTTAATCTATCTTACTACCATTATTTAAATTCTCATCACACAAAACTAAAATTAAAAGAATTTCTTTTTAGTTTTAAGATAAAAATAAAAAATAATGTAAATTTCACTCACATTAATATTTGTGAGCAGACAAATGGTTTATCACTTCATGCTTTATGGATGGAGTGAGTAGCTGTTTTCAATAAAATATTTTAAGAGTATTTTAAGAATATTATACATTAAACGCTTTTAATCATTTATTTAAAAATCTCAATGAGCGCAAACTTTTGTTTTAAGTCATGCATGCTGTAGTTTATCACGCCTCCCCCCTCACATGCGGACTTCTCCCACTTTCGTTCTCCCTCACAACTCATACTATTGTTTCTCTCACCTCTCGCACTGACTAACCCATAAGGAAACTTCTAATTGATAAAAATAATCCTATATATTGTTTCTTTTATTTTGTTATGGCCCAAAATGCATGATTATTCCTTTAATTTTATCAACTCATACGAGTTAGTCTCTCGGCTTCGAATTAGCATGTTTTAGTTCTCTAATTTTGAAAAATGATGCGAGTTTCCTTGGCTAACAGGTTGAGCTACAATGTTAATAGCTTGCTGAGGTAAACTGATGCTATTAGTCGGTGAACTTTATTTGGTAGTTTGCACTTGTGTCTAGATATTATATACTTGAAATTTAAAAGTCAATTTATTTTAATTTAAGTTAATTGACTTATTTTTATTTTTACATCTTTTTTATTTGAAACCAACTTTATTTAAAAGTCAATATTATATAGATGTAATAATCCATTTGAAAATAAATTTTTATGATGTTGTTTAATTTTTATGAAATTTTTTTAATACCCCAAACTAAAAGGATTCATAAAAAATTAATAAAATTACAAAAATTATATTTTTAATAGATTATTGTAACTACATAATATTAAATTTTAATTAAAATTAATTTTAAATAAAAAAATATAAAAATAAAAATAAATCATTTTAAAACCAATTAACTTAAATTAAAATAAATTGGATGTCAGTGATGAAGCCGGGATAAAGGCCAGCTTCTTTGACGGCTTCTTAGTATTTCCAGCCGCCGCCGCCATCATTTACATCGCTAGCAACTTTCCTTGCTCCATCCCTCTGTCTCTCTCTATCTGAATTGACCCCTTCCCTCACACGCACACGCAATATCGCTTGCTAAATTCATCAGCTTCGATCGGGTTCCATGGAAGTTGTTGGATGGCTGCGTTTGAACTTCATCGATTGATGATCAATATTGGAACTAGCTAGGACCACTCACTAACAAACCAAATCGACGGCCTTTTCTAGTCAATCGTGGAAGTGGTAGACGGTGGAGATCAAAGGAAGGCGGGAAAATCCATGACCCAATCAGTTTTTTTAAATACTATTTTAATTTCTTTTACAAAAATATAAAGAAAAAATACGAAGGAAAAATGAAAAAAAAATTAATGATTTTGAATTTTGTGCAATAATGCAACTATCATAATTTAAAGAAAATTAGATATTTTTATTGGTTAAAAAGTTAGAATTATCAATATATTAAATCAAATTTGCAATTAATAATATAATTTATTTGTACTATACTTGAGTTAACCTTATTTATATACAATAATAACTAGGTAGATTAGTAATTCCATATTTGAAAAATGTTTATGATTAGAAATGGTGGAATCTCAAATTTTTTAATTTATTATAGAAATATTGTTTTGCAGTTAAAATGTAAATTTGATGAGTGTTGAGAATCGAGTCAACAAATTAAGAGGTTAAATTAAGGTTTCATCACTACAAGATGGATGCCTAGAGCATTTCAGTTGCTATATAATCCAGAAATAACTACCCAACGACTTTAGAAGGTAGTTAGATTTTTCCAATTCGCAAATAGTTCACAATTGAATCTAGATTGCCTAAAGTGACAAATATGTTCAGTCAAAATTCAGTCGAGAAATTACAACTAACTATTTCAATTGCTATATTAGCAATTGCCAATTTAGTCACAATTTAATACTAATTCAACAATTAACACTTAACAATTTAACACTAATTTAATAATTTAAAACTAATTTAACATGTTAACACTTAAAACTAATTTAACACTATTTATTTTGGCACATCAACCACAAAAAAAAACTTCTTTGATGAACAATGTTAGCTAAAAAACCCTAAACTAAAGGAAAAATACTACCCAAACTCACTCAAATCCAAACCTGAACAAAAAGCTAAGCAACGCCCATGAAAAACTCAAACAAAACCCATAATGATACAAGAAAATAGAGCAGGCTGGACATCAAAAAATTAAACTAAACCCAAATATGAAAAAGTCAGACAAAAGATGAAAAGAAGAATAACAAGATGGGAAAGTAAAATAAGAAATAATGGGAAGAGAATTGAGAATGGAAGAGTAAAAGGAGAACTAATGGGAAGAGAATGGAGAATTGAGAGTGCTAGATGTTACAACTCTCCTAGTCAATGACTGGCTTTGACCCGGTAAGTAAGTTTATTTAAGTCTTTTTACTAAGCACCTCAAGTTAGTATTTTATTAAGCAAGAAGGACAAACTAAGTTTAAGTAAAGATGAGTTCCTAAGTGTGGTTTGCCACCTAAGAGTCAAAAAGGTAAAATAGTAATTTTAACCCAAGTGAGTGGCATGACTATAATTTTGATGAAATTAGGGTCATGTAAGAAATTTTAACTAGTTAAGTCAAGACCATAAGGTATCCTAGGTATTATAATCATCTTTCAAAAGAAAAAGTGCAAAAATTTTACTAAGTGCTCAATTAAACCATTTATGTTTAAAATGGCTTAATTGTCCAAGAAGCTTAGTGTAAGAGGCTTTTGAACATTATTTAGGACCAAGGAGGGATGGTTTTGGGTGTAAGTTTAGTTACCAAAGTGAAACAAAAGAAAAATTGGGAGTCAAAAGACAAAAAGACAAGAAGTAAGCTTAGTGGAGTTGGTAGGATATTTTGAGCTCTTTGTTGACCACCATTCTCCATCTCTTGCTCCCAATTTTCATGGCCCCCTCTTCCCACCAGAAACTCTGCTTCAAGGCATCCAAATTCCTCAATTTTTTCATAAAATTTGAAGGTCGCAAGGTGATTACAAGAAGTCTCAAGGTCATTTTTGGTGTTGTTGCTTTAATTTAGCTCTTTGATGCTTGTGTTGGGCTTGAAACTTAAGGTAAGGTTTTTGGTTTAGTTTGAGTTGGTTCTAAGTTTTTGAGTCATTAGAAATGGTATTGATTTGAGGTTCTTGGTGTCATATCATGTTGGTTTTAAGATTAGAACTCAAGTGAGCTAGGTTGAGCTCAAGTGTGCTTATGCTTTGTTCTTGCTTTATGGCTGAATTGAGGTAAGGGTTCAAGTTAATTTAGCTCAAATAATACACAAAAATGTAGTAATGGATGTAGGAATGAAATAGAAATAATACCCATATGAATTGGCCTTGGGATAGGAACGTTTGAGCAAGTTTGGTGTAAGTTCGCACGCAGTCACGCAATGCTGTAAAGCATTGGCGACACCATTTGGTGATGCGTCACCGTCACAAAAAATTTTCCAAGAAGCCCAAGTGTTGATGGTATTGCCAAGGCATAAGTCCCTCAAGCTCAGGATATCTTAATAATGTATCAATCTCTCGATTATCATCCCTAGGCTATTATAAGATGTTTCGTAGCCTCGGTTGGTTTTAAGACTCATTCCTAAGATGAGAATTATGCATTATTTAAATGGTAGCTAAGTGGTATGGTTAAGGTAGAGCTAAGCAAAATGGCTAAGGGCTAAAAGTTCTCAAGTTCTAAGGGGGCACTAAGGGGATTAAATTGAGTTCCGAAAGCTTCATTGGCTTAAGTGAGGGTCTCAGACCTAGGGGAAAGTGAAGAAGAAACCTAAGAAGATCCCAACCAAACCATTTAGTTTGGTAAGTGAGCCACTAAGAAGCTCCAAGCTAAGCTCTAAGAGCTTGGCAAGTAGGACCACATAAGATAGCTACCTTGTATAATAAGTTAAAGGTAAGACAGATTAGTTTTGAAAGGAGGTGACCATCTACTTTAGAACTCGTAAGTAGGACTTAAGGGAGGTAAAGTATTCGGGATACAAGGGTTAGTGTCTTAAGTACTTTCACCGTTTGAGCTCACGGTAAGTGTAAGACACCTAAGGTGTAAAAAGTCTCAAGGATTGTATGTGTTACATATCATACATTCATGCATTGCATATCTTTTATGTTGCCTTGTGTTGATTATTGGTTGGTTGCTTAGTTGTTAGTTTGTCACATTGCATGCTTGCTTGCTTTCTTCTTTACAGGTATCCTAAGGGACCCTTACTGAGTACATTCATATACTTACTCCCTTACTCCCTTAAGTTTGTTGTGCAAATTCTAACACTGGGCTTAACAACTGGCGGTTAGTTATTGGTTAAGTTTCCTTTTTTTGCAGGTACTTATTCTTCGGAATCCTTAAGATTCTAAGTTTACTTGTGATTTAAGCTTTGAACTAACTAAGGTTGTGCCTTTACAGTATAAGTACTAAGTGGTGCACAAGGATAAAAAATGGGGCTTGCACTTAGAGCTTGATAGCTCAAAGGTAGGGCTCAAGTAAAAGATATTAGTTAAGGATTTTGTCTTGTATGTATATAGTAGTTTATGTACTAAGATATTGCCTCTATTAGGATACATTATGATGTTCAACCATTGAGTTACTTTTGGGTGCATACTAGTGATGTTAAGTGTGCACAAACCATTATTTGAAGTTGAAATAATTAGTATTCCATTGTCTTGGCATGGTTTAAGTACTTTTTAAATGCAATGCTCTAGCAATGTTTTTGAAATGGTTTGTTTAGTTGTTTGCATTGCTAGGACAAACGCACGCATATCTTCTTGCAGGGTAAGCTAAGAAACTAGTTGCACATAAATTATTTTAATTTATCCACAAGTAATGGTTAGCCAACAGTAATTGAATAGGATCACAGTCCCTAAAAACCTACAAGTTAAGTAATTTGGGATACTAGGACCCCACTCCGTAATAATAGAAGCCAGTTGAGTGAATGTTTCAAAGGAGATGGAAAACTAGCCACTGAAAAATGACTGAAACCTCAGTCGTTATTCAGTCACAATCAGTCGTTTTTTCTATGAATGTAGTTGTTTTTTAGTGGTTATGTTAATCCTTTTTAGCATATTTGTTTGTTAAATGTAAATGGCTTATTTAGATACATACATACATAAATCTATATATATATATATATATAAGTTTAGAGTCAATTTGCTTTAACTTAAATCAACTTCTTTTTTTAACAGCAAGACAAAATAAACTTTATTAAAGAAAATGAAAAGTACATACACATACTTTGCCAGCAAAGAGCTGGGTCTACTTCTACCCATAATAGTTACAGAACCTAACTCCCAGCACACTAATGCACCAAACACATAATAAGATGCCCATAAACAAAAAAAAAAACCTATAAACTTTAGCTTCCTAAACTACTGAACAAAGTTTAGCACCTAAATCTCATCATTTCGAATGTTTTTGGCTACACCGATGGAAAAGAAATAAATTTATCTCTCATATCAACATTGTTTGGACCAGTAACAGTGAAGAACTTGTAATCCGTCACCCTTGATTATGCTTGAAATATGAGAATGGCTGAGGAGCACCTGTACTTTTATCTTTGATAAAATTAGATTTTCAGTGCCAAGATAGGGTTTAAAGACCAATCCAGCCAAGAGAACTTTAATTTACAAGATCCATTTTAAATCCAAAAGTATGATTGACTTTGAATCTAAAAGAGTTTTTCTGATGGTATGAATTGTTTTCCTTTAAGTATGAGCTTGTTTATACCTTTCCATATGCACCGAGTACCCACATGCACACTTGCCTTTCATCCTATGATTTGCTATTTTGAATGCAACTATTGAGTTCTTAGATGTAACAACTGCAAAAACTCCAGTGAAGACTGAAAAGAAATTTTCCAACAGCTAAAGAATACTCGCCAAATGACTTCAAAGCTTGGACAAAGTGCAATGGCATGGTCTATTGATTCTCTTGCTGCATTGTACATACTGCATGTATCTATGCCCCAAATGTATACCATGAACCACCATATTTTGCTTTGTTGGAATCCTATTTTGAAGTGCCCGCCAAGCAAAAATATTGATCTCATTTAGAATTAAAGAATTTGAGTAATCAATCGAAGTATGAGACCCAATTTGAAGCAAAATGTTATCAACTAGTAGACTAGGGCTTTTGACTAAAAAGATTCTATCAGAGAACAGCTCCCATTTGCACATATCCTTGGTGCTCACAAAAAAGTTGACATTATCTATTAATAGGTTTAGTGCCTCCAATTCTTCAATTCCTCTGCCATGGAGTTGCCTTCTCCAACACCATCTTTATTTCCACACTCCCTCAACCCAACTCAACTTTTCACATATTTTGCAATCTTTTTCTACTTCTATAGCAAATAACCTAGAAATGATTCATCTAATTTACTCTCTCCAACCCATAAATCTTTCCAAACTCTAACCTACTAATCATTCCCCACTTTCCACACAAAAGAAGAACTAAATTGGATACCTAAATCCTCTAAACCAAAACCTACTTTTATAACCTGACCCTAAACTGCTCCATACCTCTTGTTGACTCCTCTATTATTCAACCCACCTTCATCACCATATAAAGTAACAATGGCTTTTTGCTACAAAGCCCTCTGCTCTATTCTAAAACACCACCACTATTTTTCGAGTAAAGCTATATTCTTTCCACCCAAACTACCCACGCATAACCCTCCCACCTCTGATGATGCTAGCACCTTAATCTATGCTACCCATGCAATTTTCCTACCCTTCCCAGAAGGTAGGGGCCCCCCCCCCCCCCCCCCAGGAAGAATTTTTGCCTTATACTCTTAAGTGTTTTCAAGACACTCACTAGGGCTCAAAACATTCCACAAGAGTAAGTCTGCCACCAAAAGATAAATTTGTTGACTTCTAACAGCTTAGTCTTTTTTTCACCTTTTCAATCCCTTGCTGCTACCTCACTTCATTTTTCATATTGGCTGCCATAGGTACCTCGAGATAATGGAAAAAAAAAATATTTTGCTTTATATCTTACTTCATTCGCTACTGCCTTTACGATGGATGAATTGACCCCAACCCCAAATGACTGACTTTTTGGAGATTAATTTTCAAGCATGAAGCAATTTGAAAATAGGTAAGAAGCCTCTTTAGATTGATCAGATTTTCTTCACTCTAACTCCCAATAAATACAGTGTAATTGGCAAATTGAATATGGGGAATTTCCAACTTACATCCATCAATTTGTACCTCTTTAGACACCCTTTAGACACCCTTTTTTGACTGCTTCAAACATCATAATATTAAGTGCTTCCACTACCAGAATGAATAAAAAAGGAGATAGAGGATCTCTTTGATGAAGCATTCTTTAAGGCTGGAACTTTCTTGTGAGGCTACCATTTACTAATATCAAAATACTTGGAGAAGATATACATTCAAAAATCCATCTCCTCCACTTTTCACCAAACCTCATTTGACTCATCAAAGAATCAAGGAAATTCCATTGTACATAATCAAAAGCCTTTTGGAGATCTGCCTTGAAGAGTGTCAATTGTCTTCTAGACCTCTTTGCATAATCAATCAACTCATTTGTCACAAGTACCCCACCAAGAATTTGTCTCCCTTTGATAAAGTCTGATTGAGATTATCCAATGATGGGTGAAATTACTTGCTTTAGTCTTTCAAATAGTAGCTTTTGGTTGATTACTTGGATGATCCATCCAAGCATCAACAAACTTGAATGGAATAGGGCCAAAATCAGTAGCAAACAATTTAATAAAAGCAGACAATGATAGATATAGTTCTTGGTAACACAACTTTAGCAGAATCAGGCAAAAATGAAAGGAAGTCATGCGACACCAAGACCCTATCCAATCTACTCATCTTAGTGCCTCCCTTATTGTACCAAGTATACTTCCTACCTCCTAATTTCATATCAATTAACCAACTTGAAATCTTCCACGAATTTATTGAAGTCATCCGCTATATTCTCCTGAAAAATACAGCCCTTCTTCTCATCTTTGAATCAAACCACATTAAAATTCGCAACCATACACCATACTCCATTAAATTTCTGCTTCACATTTAACAGACTTTCCCACAGCAACATATAGTTTTTGGTTGGCATCCTGAGGAGCATAAATATTAACTATAATTACATCTACCTCATGACCTTCCCACTGCCCAATAGCACCCGCGTAGCCATTCCCACAGAAATGATCAGATTTCCTGAAGACAAACTTGTCCCACAAACTCAATAATCCGCCAGAGTTTCCATTAACATTAACCTGAATATAATCAAAGTTTAGAGAGTTCCACACTGACCTGGTTATAATCATGTCAATTCTTGTTCGCATTGTTTCCTGTAACACAAGAAATTCCACCTTTTCCTTGGAAATCAATTCTCTTACTACTCTGCTTTTTAGATCCTTGCCCCAGCCTCCGATGTTTATTGATAACAGCCTCATATTTGCTCTGATGAAATGCCCTTTAGCTACTTATTCTATGCAGGCCCATAAGTCTTAACTCCCTTTTGAGCAGTCCACCAAATCCTGAAAACACTGCACAATTGCATTATCCTCCTCATTAATATTGAAACCGACCAGCTTCCCCAGATGAATTGTAGCCGACACTTCCTTATAATTCGATTGTTTGTTTTTATCACACACCCATCAGAAAATCGAATTGCACGGCAACATCATTCTGCTCTAGCGAGTCCATTTGTGATGAACCACTTGTGAATTTTGATTTGCGCTGCTTCTCTCTTTTCTTCTTTCGTTGCTGTTTACCTGCTTCTGCCACCACTTTGATCAGTCTCTTTATCGGTTTTCACTTAATCCAAAATAACTTATTATTATTTTTACATCTTTTTTTATCTAAAATTAATTTTATTTAAAAGGTAATATTATATACATATAATAATCTATTGAATTTACAAAATAAAAATAATAATTTATTGAAAATATAATTTTTTTAATTTCATCAAACTTTTATGAATTTTTCATTTTTAATTCTCAGAACTGTAAAATTTTAAAAAAATTAATAATATCATAAAAATTTACTTTTAAATGGATTATTATATCTACATAATATTAATTTTCAAATAAATTCGATTTCAATTAATAGAGATGTAAAAATAAAAATAACATATTTTAAATTAAGTTAACTTAAATTAAAATGAATATCTGAAAATCTGTTTCTTCTTCTTGTTTTTTTTTTTTCAAATTCTTACCCAAAGAAGAAGCAGGCTTCGACCCAATACCCGGATTAATATTACTGCCCGAGATATTGGGCTTCTCATAGGCTACTAATTATTCAGGCCCATCAGACTTCTAAACCACTACATTTGCCGCCACTGTAAATCCTGCCTTCAAAACTGCAGACTTCTCACCAGGATTTTCATTAATGCTTCTCGGATTTTGTTCTGAATTTGAATTTTCCTTGCATGCATTGAGAGTCTCTTGTTCCCGAGACATTCTCTTAACTGTCAAACACGCGTTGCATCAGACCAATAGTCTTCCTCCTCGTCATTGTCTGAAGAACTAGATGAGTTATAAAACTCATCCACAAATCCTTGCGTTGGATTAGATTCATATACTCAAACTGAGAAAACTTCATCATCTACTTTAACACGCAACACCTTAGAAATAAGTCCTTCTCAGAGGTTAAAACAAGACATTACAACATAATTGGGTTTTGGTGACCAGCTATAATCACCGATCAAGCTATCAAGGAGATTCATGTCACCTGATCGGTTAGCAAAAAGTACAACGGCCCAACAAGGAGACTAACCGACAAGTGATTGGCTGAGTTTTGATCAACAAAACTGGTCACTAGACAGTCAATAACCGGTCCCTATAGTGACCAACATAGTGACCAACTTTATTTGGTCACGAAAAAGCTTCCATGTTAGCAATCTGCGATAATTATTTTAACCAATCAATTTTTGCACACCTTTCCCATATAGATTCAAATTCAATGAAAATTACAGAGAAATAAAAATCAAATAGATGAAATGGGCATTTAGTGTTGTGACTGGTTGGTGAGGAATTTTTCGATCACTAACATTAGTCACTATGCTAGTCATTTCTCTTTATTGCCCATTAGCCCATGTCTATGTTGAAAGCATGCTATGTTTGGCTATGTATGCGCACTTAGTAAAGAACATGCAAGTAAAAGTAGAAAAAGCATGAGATTGGATGCTTGTGTAAAGTTTGGCTAATAAGGAATTTAAGTGCACGTATGAGAATTAATGCATGCCTAAGCATTAGTTGTATCTAAAGGCATTAAGTGATTATGTGCACTAGTGAACACCAAAACACATAAGCATGCAAAGTATATGCATGAAAATAAGTTTTCAAACTTAGGTTGGTGTTTTGGTTGTTATGCCTATTCTTGGCTAAGCCTGGTAAAGACCATGAAAATGAACAGATGAAATCCACGTAGGTGCTAGCTTGTTTTTTAGGGCATTTCAACTTAACCTTAATTAAAGAACTTAACGAGCTAGTACTGGTAAGTATCCTAGGGTTCGTGCCCATAAGTCTTAATGAGTTTTTAAAAATCCCTTTTGTGTAATAAAAACTTCCACTGCATGTTTTAAGTAATCGGGCCTAAATGAGCCAAGGGCAGTTTAGGGCACGACAGCTTGGTATCAGAGCAGGTTTGCTCTTAAGGACCAAAGTTTTGGTCTATGATTTGTTAGTATAGACTTCTTCCCACATAGGTTAAGCTCTTAAGGACCAAAGTTTTGGTCTATGATTTGTTAGTATAGACTTCTTCCCACATAGGTTAAGTCCACTAATGAATATTTATGAATATTGAGCAATTGTATACCTTGCTTGTTGTTAATTACAGGAGAAGAACCAGAAATATGAACCGAGGCCAAAACGGAAATGACACTTCCCATCAGGGGAATGAGAATGCTGGCTTTGTGCCAGAGGCCCAAGTCAGGCCTTATGAGCCCATCAGGGCTAATGTTACTGGGCCTAGCATTGATGCCCAAGAAAGAAGAGAAGCAAGAATGGAAGCAATGATGGAAGCTATGCAGGCCAATATGGCCCAATTAGCAGCTAGCATGCAGATCCTAGCAAGGGGTCAAGCCCAAGTCCCTGAGCCTGCTGGGTAGCAAAGAGAGCCACCAATGAGAAGGAGGCCAGGAAAAGAACCTGTGCTCGATGATCAAGCTAGTGAGAATGACGATGATGAGGACGAGGAAAGAAGAAACCCACGAACTAGAAGAATAAGATCTGAGATCCAACAAGAATTAAGAGAAGAAGAGGAAGAAAGTCCAGATGCAAAAGAGCTGGACATGGAAGATATTGATGGGCCTACCCAACTCACTGTCACCACTAGGGCAATGAGGGCCCAAAGAGGGAGGCCCAATATTGATAATGCTGGGGGCCTAAGAGAAGGCCAACTGGAAGGGTTTCTTGCCCTGAAACCTCCAGTATTTAAAGGAAGCTGTAACCCAGACGAAGCAGAATTCTGGATAAACCAGATTAAGAAGATCTTTGAGAGGATGGATGTTTCCTCTTCTCAGAAGAACTTATTGGCAACCTTCAAACTAGAAGGAAATGCTGAGTTATGGTGGATAGCAGTCCACAAGACATATGCTAGCAAAAATGCTAGGCGGCCCGCTCAAAGGAGAAGAGCAATGAAATGGGCTGAATTCCAACAAGTGTTTCATCAACAATACTTCAGTGAAGCACTGAAAGACCAAAATTAGGTTGAGTTTGACCTGCTTGAGCAGAAAGAGCTCTCCGTACTAGAATACGAACAAAGGTTCAGTAATCTCATAAGATATGCACCACAGTACGATGATCGAGAGGATCTAAAGGCCAAGAGGTTCCTTCAGGGACTTAGGCCAAAGCTGAGGCAAATACTCAGAGCAGTAGGAGCCAGCAAATACTCAGAGCAGTAGGAGCCAACAAATACCACGACGTTGTACAGAAGGCTATGGCCCTAGAGCAAGAGTTTAGGGGACAAGCCATGATTGGCCCCGGAAGTACCAGTGGACTACAAAAGCCCTCTAGAAAGAGAGGAAAAGATAGCTTGGCATATGAGCCAAGAAAAGATAAAAGAATGAAGACCATAGCCCCCTACAGGCCACAATGTGAAACGTGTGGTAAGTTCCATGGCCAAAAGTCTTTCTACAGGCTCACTTCCGGATGATTAAAATATGGCGCCCAAGATCACTGGGTAAAAGACTGCCCTGCCAAGGGAGAAGATCAGAGGACCCCAGAAGGATTCAATAACAAATGGGCACAGAGACAATTGCCCATAAAGAGGCCCAATATACCTCCACCACCGAGGAGGAACCAGGGCCCTAGCATGCCCCAGGGCAGGAATAAACAAGCTCAAGCTACTGGAAGAGTATTCCAGATTGAGAGTTCAAGAAAAGCGTGAGAGGACCCAAAGGTCAACGGGGCTGGGCTGGTTAGGAAAACTCTTACAGGTACCATTATTATTAATGGTTACAAGGTATCGGTTTTATTTGATACTGGTGCTTCTTTATCTATAGTATCCTCTAAGCTAGTTAAAGATATGAACCTAGAAGTATGCAATACGGATAAAATGTACCTGGTTAAAACTGCCGGGAATGAGGTCTTGATAACATACCATATGGTAAAAGATTGCATGCATAGGCTAGGTGAGCTAGAGCTTAGAGCCGACCTAATAATCTTGGATACTAATGGATATGATATCATACTAGGTATGAACTGGCTTAGTACCAACCGGGTAGTCATAGACTGCCATGCCAAGCAACTTTATCTGTTTGGACACAAACCTCAATCTTTGGAAAAATCACCTAGGTTAGTCCTAGAAAATCTTTTGAAAGTGGTGGAACACAAACCCCTAATAATAAAAGGTGAATACCTAGGGTTAAATGAAACCAAAGTTAAAATAGAGCTGGGTAAAATACCCATAATAAGAGAATTCCCTGAAGTGTTCCCCATTGATCTCCCAGGGCTCCCTTCTGCAAGAGAGGTTGAGTTTGAGATCAAATTGGTGCCAAGAGCTGCACCAGCATCTATTGCTCCTTACAGGATGGCTATTCTTGAAATGATGGAACTAAAGAAGCAATTGGATGAGTTGCTTGAGAAGGGTTTCATAAGGCCAAGTACATCTCATTGGGGAGCACCTGTACTTTTTGTGAAGAAGAAAAATGGAACCCTTAGGTTGTGCATTGATTACAGGAAGCTCAATGCACTGACCGTCAAGAATAAGTACCCTCTCCCAATGATCGAGGATCTATTTGATCAGTTAAAGGGAGCTAAGGTCTTTTCCAAAAAAGACCTCATATTTGGATACTTCCAGCTGAGAGTCAGGGAAGAAGATGTCCCAAAGACAGATTTCAGGACCAGATATGATCACTTTGAGTACACAGTGATGCCATTTGGGCTTACAAATGTGCCAGCCTTTTTCATGGACCTCATACAAAGAGTGTTCAAGGCTTATTTGGACCACTTTGTTGTGGTATTTATCGATGACATATTAGTGTACTCAAAGGATGAAGAAGCCCATAAGGAGCACCTGAGAATGGTGCTAAACCTGATAAAGGAACATGAGTTATATGGCAAACTAAGTAAGTGCCAATTCTGGGCTAAGGAAATTGGGTTTCTCGGACATGTGATCAATGAGTATGGATTAGCTGTTGATCCCGAGAAAATCAAAGCTATCTTGGAATGGAAGCAACCTCAGACTGTGACGGACATAAGAAGCTTCCTAGGACTTGCTGGCTACTACAAGAGATTCGTGCCCAAATTTTTTGTACTAGCAGCTCCACTCACTCAATTGACAAGAAAGGACTAAAAGTTTGAGTGGAGTGAGCAATGTAAGGCTAGCTTCCAATAACTTAAGGAAAGATTGACTACAGCCCCAATACTGGTTCTACCAGACCCTACTAAGGAGTATATAGTTTACATTGATACTTCTTGAGTTGGGCTGGGCTGTGTTTTAATGCAAGGGAAGCAAGCAATACCCTATGGGTCAAGACAATTAAGGCCTCATGAAAAGAATTATCCAGTTCATGATTTGGAGTTAGCGGCAGTGATCTTTACTTTGAAGCAGTGGAGGCACAACCTACTTGGAGGCAGATTCCAAGTCTTCACAGACCACAAGAGTCTAAGGTACCTATTTACACAAAAGGACCTGAACATGAGGCAAAGAAGATGGCTTGAGTACCTAAAAGATTTTGAGTGTGTCATCGAGTATATGACTGGGAAAGCCAATGTGGTAGCTGATGCTCTCAGTAGGAAGTACACAGGAATACTCAAAGCCACTGGAGAGCCTGCTGAGGCAGAGGTACTCAATTTATCTGAATTGGCCCAGGAATGGAAACATTGGGAGATGGACCAAGTAAAGGTCCTAACTATTAGGTTTGAATGGAAAGACCTAATTCAGGAAGCTCAGCTTCAAGACAAGGAGATTCCCAGGATTTCTGGGCAGAAATGAGGAAAATTGTATCAAGGATTTTCCTTTAAGGCTGGAATATTATATTTCTAGAATAGGATTTATGTGCCAAATAAGGATGAAATCAGGCAATAAATCCTAGAAGAAGCTTACTCCAGCTTGATGAGTATGCATCCTGGAGCTCAGAAAATGTATAAAGATTTGAGATCTCATTTCTGGTGGCCATATATGAAGCAGGAGATTGGTGCTTCTGTGGCTAAGTGTATGACTTGTCAGCAAGTCAAAGTAGAACACCAGAGGCCTAGTGGAAATTTACAGAGCTTACCCATACCAGAAAGAAAATAGGGATCTATATCCATGGACTTTGTAGTGGGTTTGCCATTGACCCGAAGAAAGAATAATACAATCTGGGTCATAGTGGACAAATTGACTAAGGCAGCCCACTTCTTGCCCATAAACCTTACAGACTCCTTAAAGAAGTTAGCCCAGCAATATGTTAAGGAGATAGTAAGGCTACATGGTGTACTAGACGACATTGTCTCAGATCGAGACTGAAGATTTGTTTCCAGATTTTGGAAGTCCTTGCACCATGCCTTGGGCACTAAGTTAAAATTCAGTTCTACATATCATCCACAAACGGATGGACAGACTGAAAGAACCATTCAAACCTTGGAAGATATGTTGAGCTGTTGTATTATTGACCTCCAAGGGGAATGGGATAAACACTTGCCTTTAGTGGAGTTTTTGTACAATAATAGCCATCACTCAGTGATTGGCATGGCACCTTTTGAGGCACTCTATGGAAGGAGGTGCATAACTCTACACTGCTGGCATGAGCCAGGTGATAAGTTGAAAATTGGCCCAGAACTCATAAAAGAGACTACTGGGAAAATTAAGCTAATCCAGGAAAGGATTAAGGCTGCCAACAATAAGCAAGAATCATGTGCCAACCTCAAGAAAAGAAGAGACCTGGAGTTCCAGGTAGGAGACCAAGTATGGTTGAAAGTATCTCCCATGAAGGGAGTAATGAGGTTTGGTAAGCGGGGAAAATTAGCCCCAAGGTATGTAGGACCATACTTAATACTCGCAAGAGTAAGAAACGTAGCCTACAAGTTAGAGCTACCGCCTGAGCTGGGACATGTACATGACACATTTCATGTGAGCCTGTTGAAGAAGTATGTCTCCGACCCTAAACAAGTGATACATGTCACTAGTGTGCCCATTACCCAAGATCTTACATATGAGGAAGAACCAATTTGGGTATTGGCAAGGGACACTAGGAAGCTCAGGAGTAAGTGGATATCGATGGTGAAAGTCCAATGGACTAACCATTCTAAGGAAAAGGCAACATGGGAGGTTGAAGCTGAAATGCTTAAGAACTATCCGGATACTTTCCCTAAGCTTCTAGGAAATTTGGAGGACCAAATTTCTTAAGGAGGGGAGTGTTGTAATGCCCGGACAATCCAAACTGATTAGGTCCCAGGGTAAGTGGATTAGGAGCCAAAGAATTTTCCTAATTTGGGAATTTAGTTCAATTAATTTGAGGAGACATTGAATTAAGTATGACATGGGCATAAATGAGTGATGACCACTCTTGAAAATAAGCTTGGCTTAGGACAAGAGAATTAGTGGTGAAAATTTAAAGTGAGGGACTCAATTGAATAAAGGGGACTTTTGGTGGTTGGGCTCAATTGCTCAAATGCGAAGAATTGAGGGACTAAGAGGGGATTAGCCAATTTTAAAGACATTGGATGCCATGGCTGCCACCTCCCTCCATTTTTCCATTATTTTAATCCACCTCCACCCAAGTCATCACTTAGGATTGTTTTCTACACCTACTTGTCCCCCACTTTTGACAAATTCACCCAACTCTTCCAATTTGTCTCCAATTTGTCTCCCACTTTGTCTCCATGTGAATCACATGATTTTCTCTCACTCCCCCTCCATATGGCCGGCCATCACATGCCCAAAACACTCCCAAAACAATTCCTTTCGTTCTCCCACTCATTTTACACTCTTTCACCTCCAAACAACTCAAACACTTTCAACTCTTCTCTCATTCTCTCTCATTTTTTTGCCATACAAGTTCTTACCATTCCATAAGCTTTTCTAACTCTCTCCTTCCTCTAAACATTCTGTCATATCAAGGGCATACCCTTCTTCAAATTAAAACCAAGTATTCTTGATAGAATTCATGCTCTAAAGCCATAAGGAGCAAGAATCAAGTGAAGGATTCAAAGAAATCCAAGAAGGAAAATTTCGGCCATCTTCATTCTTGGTGGGTTTGAGCTCTTCTCAAGGAGCTCTTTGTATACATAAGCTTCTAAGCTTATTGGAAGGAAGAAAATCAAGAAGAAACTTGAAGAACATCAAGCACAAAAATTCGGTCTCACCTCCTAGTTGAGGTTCCGTAAGTATGCACCAAGTGTTCTTGGTATTTTACATTCTTTAAATTAATTACCAAGTGTTCTTGGTATTTTATGGTTACTAATAAGATTTGGCCATTTTGGTTCTTGTGCTAGAAAATCATTTCTAGAGTCAACAAGTGAGGAAATCGAAGGAGAACAAACTCCTAAAAAGCTTTCGATATTGGGTAAGGATTCCTATACTTTTTTGAGTATTCGGGCCCCTAGGTGATGGTCAAAGAATCATGTGATCCTAGGTCTGCTAAGAGGGCTTAAGTTAATTTATTGCTTCGGCAATTCCATTTCACTCATGAGCTAAGTTAAGCAAGCATTAAGGGCTGGGATTTAAGTAGGCCACCTTAAATTCTTATGCTAAGTAAGATCTCCGAAAATTAAAAGTATGTGAAATTAATGAAATAAAACTTGAGGGATGCTTGCTGCCCTTCTGTAAATCAAGGTGTCAAGTGGCGTGTGTTTGCGTACTTCTATGAAATTGTTGTGCATGCTAACCCCCGATTTTGATTATAATTGTATATGCATGTATCTTTGTGTTTTCTTTGTCTTTATGTTTTCTTTGCATGAATTTTGGAATAATTATTGCCATTACATTCTTGGCATATGTTAGGCCTTCAAGGCCATATGATAGGCTTCGGAAGCCATACAGAATCCTTATTGAGTTTTATAACTCACCCGCCCTACTCTACTTTTGTAGGTAAAAGTGTGCTCGAAAGATTAAGCTAAGAGTCTTGAATACTCTTTTTGTGGTATAAAGGTTGGGTATGTGTATAATAATGCTCAATTATACTAAGTATTCTAAGTATTTTAAGTTGCTTGAAAATCAAGCTAATAAGTGTGGACTTTGTGTGCAGGACTACGAGTCTAGAATTTGTGGGAACAACGTCTTAAGGTGGATAATTAGTGTTCCATGGCACTATGATTTATGGCTTACTTTTAAGCATGTATTTTGTTGGTCTAAGTTTAGTGACCAAATTATGGACTTAGCTAAAATTCGGCCAAAACTTGGCTTTGGGCTTGTATTATGGACTTGGACATTTTTTGGTGTTTTTATTGCTTGGTGGACTTACCAAGGCCCGTGCATGAATCTATGGTTTATGTTTTCATGAAACTTGAAGCATGTTGAAATTGGGCTTAAATGTATGTTTTGGGCTTAAATAAGAACTTGGAAAATTTGAATATTTTACTGGTTAATTTTGGGCCATATGCATGTTAAGTACTAAAAGGCCCATTAGCCCATGTCTATGTTGAAAGCATGCTATGTTTGGCTATGTATGCGCACTTAGTAAAGAACATGCAAGTAAACGTAGAAAAAGCATGAGATTGGATGCTTGTGTAAAGTTTGGCTAATAAGGAATTTAAGTGCACGTATGAGAATTAATGCATGCCTAAGCATTAGTTGCATCTAAAGGCATTAAGTGATTATGTGCACCAGTGAACACCAAAACACATAAGCATGCAAAGCATATGCATGAAAATAAGTTTTCAAACTTAAGTTGGTGTTTTGGTTGCCATGCCTATTCTTGGCTAAGCCTGGTAAAGACCATGAAAATGAACAGATGAAATCCACGTAGGTGCTAGCTTGTTTCTGAGGCTTGTTTCTGAAAGCATTTCAACTTAACCTTAATTAAAGAACTTAACGAGCTAGTACTGGTAAGTATCCTGGGGTTCGTGCCCATAAGTCTTAATGAGTTTTTAAAAACCCCTTCTGTGTAATAAAAACTTCCGCTGCATGTTTTAAGTAATCGGACCCAAATGGGCCCGGGGCAGTTTAGGGCACGACAATAGGAATGGATTGGGAACTGTAAGTAATTTCAGGTTAAATCGGGTCAATTCGGTTTAACCCAAACTAACCCCAATTTTACATGTTAGAATCAGTTCAAGTTTGGATCAACCCAATTACCACTTATTCCCTCCCCTAACATGACTATAACCTGAAAAATAGGCTCAGGTTTTGGGTTAGAGTTAAAACCTTCACCCCTAAAAACAGGTTATTTTTATTTTTATATTTTTTTTGTTTGAAATCAATTTTATTTGAAAACTAATATTATATAAGTGTAATAATGCATTCCTTAGATATGCGGGCTACTTTAGGGATTTATGGTTATTAAAGTCTAGGATTCAATTAAGGTATTGAAGTAGAGACCTTAAACCCTAAATTCTAAGTCCAATATCCTAAACCCTACATCTAATACCCTACACCCTAAACCTATATCCAATACCCTAAAGCTAATTCAATATCCTAAACCATAATTCCCATATCCCTAAACCCTAATTCCAAATCATAAACCCTAAAAAAAATCCCAATTGTAGAGCTAATCTAATACCCTAATCTCTAATTCAATACTCTTAAACCCTAAAAAACCCTACATCATAATTTCATATAACAAAACCCTAAACCCTAAACCTAATCTACCATTAACTCTAAACTATAAACCCTACACCCTAAGTACAAATCCTATACCTAAATAAAAATCCCAAACCCTAAACTCATATCCAATACCCTGATCCCTAATTCATATCCTTAAACCCTAAAAAAATCATAAATCTTAATTCTAAACCCTAAAAAACTCTTAAAAAAACCCCTAAATAACTCTTAAAAAATCCTAAAACCCTAACCCTAGCTAGCTAATTCCATATCCCTAATCACAAATTTCAAACCCTAAACCCTAAATAAAAATTTCAAACCCTAAATCTATATCCAACACCCTTAAACCCTAACAAACCCTAAATCTTAATTATATATCCCTAAACCCTAAAAAAATTTCCAATACTCTAAACCCTAAAAAAACTCCAAATCCTAAAAAACTCTAACCCCAAAAAAATGTCAAACCCTAAATCATCCTAGTCACTAAAGGCCAACTGTAGTTAAATTAGGCAACTAAAATATTGATTAAAGAGTGTCTGCAGTCAAATCTAACAATATAACTTACCAACTGAAGAGTGACTGCAATGTGTGATACTGACATCTTCAGTCGCACAGTAGTTGTCAACTAAAGAACACCTTTTTTATTTTGAATAATGACTATCATAGCTAGCGACTGACTTTTGGTCGCCCTCTTTAATCATAATCTTGCATTTTGCTTGTAGTATAAAAGTTTGACAGTGACACTTAATTAGTCTATCTATTAATTGTGCAGTTGCTAAATCACTCATGCCTTATACTTTATAATATATAATAGATTAGAATCCCACAAAATATTGGATTAAATTAGAATGGTTTCTTAAATTTCCTAAAACATGTGAATTAAACAAAAGTTGATATATTTAATTACTAAATAATCCCAACAATGGTTCAAGATAACTTCTGATAAAAATAGATTAATTTTGACATTTATGCTTTTTTAAGAGAAAGTAATCTGAGAAAAATTAGATAGATAAGTAGGACAGCCGAGGCTGTAAGTATGGCTTAAGTCTTCTAAATATGATGTGCAAGAACGAGTTTAATTGTGGATTTTTTTTTACAAGTTTTCTTTGATAAAGTTTGAGTGCATAATATGATTTAAGAATTTAAAAAAAATTATTTTTTAAATTTTAAAAAATGAATCTTCTAAAATGGAAAATATTTAAATCAATTTTTTATTTTATAGTATGAGTTTTTAAAAATTTAGAAAGCAATATTTTTCATATCCTTGAAGCAAGTTATGCATTCAAAATTTTAGTAAAGAAAATTTGGAAAGAAAGATGAGAAATTTTCTACACGCACACATAACTTAAATCCCTTATTTATTTATTTATTGCTTCCCAAGAACCTAAACTACTCATTTGGTTGGTCGTCAATCAACAACAATCATTAAAACCGCCTCCCTAGAGCTTAACCGAAAAGACATTATATGTTTCTTTGCAACGTTCTGTTCAATAGCTATGCCTATGTTTTTATTTAACTCAAGAACACGGTTAAGTCCATGGGCGGCTTCAAAATTGGGGCAATTGGGGCAATTGGGCAACTGCCCCAATTTAACTCATAAAAACCTTAGGTTATATATATTCAAAATTAGTAAATATAAATCTTTAGCTTTGATTTACCCCTCAAATTTTTTGGACTTATTGGAAGCATATGATGCTCACGCAAACATATATTAAATTTGGGTCCTTAATATATCATTTAGTCTTTCTACAATTTACTAATATACAGGAAATTGAAGGCATCACTTATAATTTAGCTATAAATACTGCATTGCTACCCAATGAATTCGCTGCTTCACACAAATTAATTTTCTTTGTATCTTCTTTCCATGCCTATTCTTTGAAATAATTCTTTAGTATTTTTAAGAAATTAGTTATATTATTTGTTATCTATTTTAATATGCTATAATTTTAATTTTATTTTATTTTTATCTGATAATGAATCTTTTAAATTTTACTTCATTAATTCATCCATATGTTTTCTCAACTCAAAATTGTATTATAAGAGATATTTACGAGAAAATCATATTGTAAGTCTACCATATATCCCACTTCATCCTACCTAAGCTAATTCATTTAACTGCATAGAGAAGAATCCTCTTTTACTTCATCTATGTAAATCATAATATATTTGCTCTTTTTTGTTAATTTTATAATTATTATTTAGAAGAATGCATAGTTCTCTTGTAGAACTCGAAACACTAAAATATTCTTCATTGCCTTCATAATTATTAGATTGCAAGTCATGCAGTTACTTTTCTTTTTAGTTTATAAATATACAATTCTCTATTTCTTTTACTTCTTAAAATATAGAAAGAATATCAATTAATTGCTTTTACCTCATATTGCAATATGTCAACAATTGACATATATCTTATAAAATACACATTTTAAAACACATAACAAATGCAAAAGGATCAATTCCAACAATATTGAAACAAAAAAAAAGGCTCAAAAAGAACAAACTAGCCTCTTGATTATGAGTCAATGCGTTTTTCATGCAAAAATAAATATCTATGCTATCAAAAGAAAAAAATATATAGTTTTTATTTATGCATTTAATCAATATGTTTATATGTCATTTAGATATGAATTTAAAAAAAATAACCTCAATATCAATTGTGCTAAAAATATGAAAAAATTTTAAATAAATGAAGCACAAAACTTGGCTCCACACGATATAATTCTGGGTAAAATCCATTCGTGGTCCTTTAACTTTCATGTTTGTCCTAAGATTGTCCCTTATCTTCAAAAGTGACTATTAGAGTCCCTTTACTCATCCAGTGTGTCTAATTTTAGTCCCTACCGTTAATTCAGACGTTAGGTTGGATGGAATTTCCTTATGTAGCATATGTGGCACATACACTGCCACGTGGCTTCCTCTTTAACTAAAAATGGATGATCATATTATACAGAAATGAAAATTCAGACTCAAACTGATGTAAATTATAATCTTTGGGACTTAAAACACAAATAACCCAAACTCAATCATCTTCCTCAATTCTAACGAGATCTGATCGGTCTTCTCCTCCGCCTCTGGTGCACGGTTTTCTTCATCGCCTCTGGCATATGGTGCACAGTCTCCCTTCTCCTCCATCGCCCTCCTCCTTCCTCCCTCCTCCCTCCTCCCTCCTCCCTCATCTTCGTCTCCTCTCTCCTCCTCCCTCTCCGCTTCCGGCTCCCTCCTCATGAATCGGTCAATCGGAGCCATGGCCACCTCCATCTTCCTCCTCGTGAATTGGTCAATTGGAGCCATGGCCGTTTGATTCCAGAGAATTCCAAAAGGCAACGGGCAGCGGGACATCGAAACACCCAATCTAAAAACTATCACGAGCAGAACCTTTCCAAGAATCTCAAATCTTGCGGAGCAAGCTTGAAATTCCGATGGAGAAATCGCCGACTGAATTCGATGGCTCGAGAGAGCTTCAGTGCGTCGGTAGAATGGAAATCGTCCGCCCCAAACCCGTCGGCTTCCTCTGCAGCTCCATCCCCGTCCCCACTGACAACTCCTTCAACGCTTTCAACTCCACTCTCCTCCCCTCGGGCCAAAAGTACACCTATCTTCCTTGCCATTTCTCCTCTATCTCACACCTAAACTGTGGTTTAATGTTTTTTTCCCCAGTGTTTTTTGTTTTGTAGGGTGAGTGCGCCGAGATACAGGATGTTGCCGACGGAGACGGACCTGAACAGGCCGCCTCTGGTTGCTAATTTCCCGGAGAGGGTGCTTCCACTGGGCGCGGTGCAGTCCAAGACCACAGGAGGTGATAACTGTGTTCTCTGTACTTTTATGGGAAAAAACCTACATCGACTTGGATTTCTTTATGGCTGTTTCTGTGAACGTCGGAAGATTTTATGAGGATATAATGTTTGGTGAAATGATTAATTGATTCTGCTTTAGTTATTTTAGCTTTAGTTCATGACCCTTCCGTATATTTATTGCTGA
Organism: Aquilaria sinensis; assembly: GCA_005392925.1. Taxonomy (NCBI): domain Eukaryota; kingdom Viridiplantae; phylum Streptophyta; class Magnoliopsida; order Malvales; family Thymelaeaceae; genus Aquilaria; species Aquilaria sinensis. The sequence goes on from SMDT01002129.1 coordinate 125,868, forward strand.
AACACTTGCTTGGCAGCATTGTTGCTGTGAACTCATTTGCGGAACCGTTTATTTGGTCTTCTTGGATGTGTAGAAGTGTTACAGCTTTGTTAATTCGTCAGTCTCCGTTCAATCGATAGTTTTGTGAATAGAATTCTTGACTTGTTAGAGTTGGATTTTTCTTTGCTTGATTTGCCTTCATTTTTTTTGGTTTTTGATTCTTCTCCGCTCGATTCTTGTTCTTCTTCTCGCGTCGTTTTATTATTCCTGTAGGTAGATCGATCCCATGGGTGAGGCTGAGTTGAAGCTTGTGCGGGTAAAGGAAACAGTGGCACAGGTCGAGATGTGAGATTGAAAAGGCAGAAACCGATAGGAGCGGCGGGGCGGCGGCAAGATGGTGGCGGCGACACTCGTTGAGAAGAGAAGATTAAAGAAGATTGGGTTAATTAACCCTTTAAGTCCCTAAAGTTATATATTTTGTCAATTCTAGTCTAAGATTTATTATACTCCCAGTTTTATTATTTATTGTCATGAAAGAGTATGCCATGTGGCATTGTGGGACCAAGCAGGGGGTATTAAGTGCCACCTTCGCTTTTTTCGTTAGAAATAATGCTTGAAATAACGGATGGGACTCAAATTGGATACGTTGCTTGAGTTAAGGGACTCTAATAGTCACTTTTAGAGTTAAGGGACCACTTTAAGACAAACCAAATAGTTAAGGGACCAAATTTAGATTTTACCCATGTAATTCCTAAAGCCACCACTAGTTAAGTCCACTCTCAAAAGTAAAAAGTAAAATGTTCTTCTTGTGGTAAGGTAAGAAGATGTTTCCTCTCTTTGATTGGCTTGGCCTATGAATGCTAGCCGTTTGTATTATTTATAACTTTCACTTCCCATCCAATATTATAACTTCCACATCTCATAGGATAGTGTAAATGGCTATAATTGTCCTCGAACTATTTTGTAGAAAAATTAATAGTATAAATCAATTTAAGTCAAATTTAAGTAAAAATAAATAAATTTAGTAGATAATTTGAGACAGAGGTAGTAGTAAAATCAAAGGTCAAAGAAATACAAACATAAATACAAAATTAAAATTTACTCACACCGTTCAACTTTTATGATGTATTTTTTTAGATACGGAGATTAAGATATATATAATTTATATTATTCTTTTTATTTTTATCTATGAAACTAAAATAAAAATTATTTTTTTGGAATTTTGCATAGTGAGGGTTTAAATGATGATTAGAAAAAGAAAAGATTATTTTATAAAATAATAAATAAAATATTAAAATTACAATAAAATAAAATAAAATTATAAAACAAAAAATAAAATACTATCTCTATTTCAAATCTTTGCAACCTTTTCATATTTAGTGAATTGCTTCCCCATATTACTTTTCAAACTACCATTTTAGTATTCACGTTTTAACCATATTTATTGATTTATCATGCAAAAAGTGAATAATAAAAGTGAAAATAATATATAGATTTTTTTCCCTCTTTCTCAATCTTTGCACAGACCCCATATGTCTAGCTTTGCCCTTCTACATTTCTTCCATAAAAACACTTTGCCCCAACAACTACTAAAACTTTTTTAAATCAAATGAATTAATCTAAAATACCTATAAAGAAGAACAACAATTTCACACTCATGGGTTTTAGGAATTTCCTACAAGTAACCTAAACCACATAGGAAAAGGGAGTTTGATTTGAGGTAGTATCCTCAATCAAGTAATTCAAGGCCATTAGAGATTGATGTTTATTTGAAATTTAAGAAGGTTAAAAAAAGCTTAAGTGTATTGGAGCCTCATTCCTTGTGGGCTACGTAAGGCATCGTTGCTACTTAAGAGTCTAAGTGTTGGGACAGTGATGGCTAAGGGCACTTTTAGGTAGTAGGGTGGTCAAGAAAGGAGTTGAAACCCCAATGGAAAAGGTTGGGTGATCCATAGTAGCTTGAAGTACTTAATGGGATCCCAAAGAGAAAATTTTTTAATGGTGGCCTTGGATGTGTTAAATGCCCACGAATTGGAATAGTGTTAAAGCCTCCAAAAGTTGTATCGGCTAAAGGGGTCTTAGTGCCTAAGTTATAGGTAAGGCCAAGTAGGTGCCAAAGTAAATCTTCCCAAGGCATAAAGAGGTTGTGAGTCTTGGTCAAGCATAAGGGTGCATACACCATGGGCTATAGGTGTCAGAAATACACTAAGTAGTCAACACGGGTAAGGCATAAGGATAGGTTAAGTTAAGCAATGGCCTAAGTTCACGCCTAAGTGCTTGGGAGGCAAGGCATAGGTACCAAAGTGGTCTTCCAGTCAGCATAAGAGTTGTAAGTCTTAGTTGGCATAAGTGTGCATGTAATGCACTCATGGGCAGCACTTGAAGCATAATAACCCGATAAGTCTAGAGTGTTGAGAACCATCCTTAAGCATTCCTAAGGGACTGAGAAAGGAACAAAAAACCCCAAGTGCCCAAGTGTTATGTGAAGATCAATGCGATTTGAAGTCCTCAAAGTAGACCAAGGGTGTGGCATAGGTATTAAATACATCTAAGTAAAGGAGCTAAGACAAACTAAAAAGGCTAAGTGCTAAGGGTCTAGAAAGCTTCCTAAGAGGGCCAAAGGGCTTGTAGAGCCTGAGTATGCCTAATACCAAGTGTGCACAAAAAATGGTCAAGTGGCCAAAGCGAAACATATAGGGAGATGGTTATGCCATAAAGTGGCAACATGAAAGATTTGAGACACCAAAGTGAAAATAGTCTGGCATGTTAAAGGTCATTGTTTTCCAAATGGACCAAGAAAAAGGGCTAGTTAGCCAAAAAAAACTTTTATTGCCAAACAAGATCATAATGGTCAAGAAAAACTCTCAAGTAAAAAGAAATTAAGAGCCATGCTATGGTGCCTAGGAGTTTGGGTCAAGTTTGGTAAAGTGGCTTGTGATATCCGACAACCCTAAGTGTAGCAAGAGATTACCTAGAGGATTCACGGGCAGACACCTTGAGGCTAAGAAATCCTAGGGTAGTGAATATTTCAAGTGTAAACTACCTGTGGCAGTCTAAAAGTTAGGTTGAACGAGTGCCATTATGCCTAAAGTGCTAGATGGCAACAAAGTTAGGACCTACTCCAAAGGGTTTAAATCCTAAGATAGGGAAAGTAAAGGTTGTCAAGTCTAATCATGCTTAAAAGCATGCACTAAGTGATTATGAGACTGAAATACACCTAAGGTGGTTGAAAAGCCTAAGTAGGTTGTAAGTGTTGTCTAAGGTGGTCTCAAAGTCCCCCAATGTAAAAGTGGTCATGAAGCCTAAGCGATATTTTTTTTCTAGGGAGTGACTGGCAAAACAAGGCCAAGTGTTTATTTCCTTAAGAAGTGTCTATAACAAAAGATTGCATAAGCATCCTAAGAGGTTTCTTGACCCATATGTCAAGGGACTAATAGTAAGTTACCGTCATGGCTAAGGTGCTATGGAGAAACCATAATAAATAATCCAAGCAAACGTATATCTCAGATAAATTAGAAATTTGGAGGGCCAAATATTTAAATGAATGGAGAATGTAGAGGCTCCTTTAGCATGAACCTAGCTCAGATAAACAAGGTAAGTAAAATCCCTGGTAAGGAACTCAATTTAAGTTTGTTTATGCAGGTCAATTAAGTATTTAAGTTTTTAAAAGGTTCCTAAGTCACTAAGAGCACTTAAGGGTTATTGAGGGCAATATGGTAATTTTTCTAAGTTCAATGGATTTAGGGTCAAAACTGTAAAAATGGCCTAAATATGAAATATCATACGTTATATAGCCCATATAAACCATAAAAGTTGGTGAAAGGACCTAAGTAATTAAATTGGTGATTTTGAGCTAAGTGTAAGTATTTGAGCTCTTAAGGCCTAAAAACTAGCTTGAGCTAAGTGTGAAGGGATAAATGGACTTCTATAGGACTTAAATGAAGGACTATGAAAAGTCTAAGAAGGCGTAAAAAGAATCCAAGCAAGGATTGAGTGTTTAAGTAAGAAGAGGAACTAAGGTGATCAAATGGATAAAAGTATAAGAGATTAAAGGGGAGTTTGTGGTAGGAAAAGCTCACTATTTATCTTCTTCCTCCATTAAACCCATAGCACTCCTTTATCCACCATAGATATAGCTCTCTAGCTCCCAATTCCATGAATTCTTGATGAAAATGGAAGCATCCAAGTGATATCTACTAAGCTCAAGCTAGATAGAAGGTATTAAGGCATTTTATGGGTGTTTTAGGAATTTAAAGCTCAAAATCAAAGTATGGTCCAATCCATTTGTTAGAAATGGATTTTGGTTGATTGGTAAGTATAATTGGTCTCACTCTAGCTAATTTAGGTATCCATGGTGAAAGATTTTGCTTGGAACTTTAAGAACACTTAGGAGGAGCTTATGGTAAATAATGCACACTTTGGCTTGGAATTTTACATAAGTGGAGTTAAGGTAAGGGATTTTAAGTGTTTCTTACACATTCCTAATTCATTTGTGTTTCATTTTATCTTGGAAACAAGAATTTGGTGATGGAATTGGGTTTGTTCAAAAGGGATCAAGAGAAGCAGAAAAAAGGGGCAAAGAATGGGCGCAGTGTGTAGGGGCCTAGAGCCACAGCCCTCACCCCAAAGCTTTGGCGCCCATCCCAATTATGCCCTAGGTGCCACATCCCTAAGTGGCACCAGAGCTAAGGATGATCAGTATTCAGTTCAAACCGAAAAACCGAAATAATTCAAAATTTTGATTCGGTTAATTCAGTAATTTGGTTCAGTTTCAGTTGAAATCGAATAACAAAAATTTTAGTTTTGATTCAGTTTTAATTTTGAATTTCAGTTAATTTGTAAACTAAATTCAACGAAAATTTTTTTATTAGATTTTTTTTTCATGAATAATAAAACTATAAACTAACCCAAATTATATTAGATTCTTGTTTTCTTTCTTTCCATGGACAATAAATCTTCTATATTAAATGACATTTGGAAAGAAAAACAATGTCGCTTTCTCATTTCCTCTTTTATAGAATATCACTCTCATTTTTTCGAGTTAATTCAGTTTGGACCGAACTGAACCAAAATATTTTTGGTTCAGTTTGAATTCGGTTTTATAGGCTAATTCGATATATTCGGTTTTTTATCATCCAAAACCAAAAACTGAATAAACCAACTAATTCGGTTTGATTTAAACTAAAAAAATCGAATAATCACCCCTAACTGCAGCGCTAGAGGAAGAGAAGTGGCCCTTGGTGCCACAGCAATGTGCTTTCATGCTACAGTGCCCGGGCACACTTTGGCTTGACTTATGAGGTGTTTCAAACCTTCCTAAAAGGTTCCTAAATGTCCTTGAACATTCCTAAGACCTGATAGTATATGAATTTAAGGGTTAAACCACTCCTCGAGTAAGTTAATGCATTGGATGTTAGGAAACTAAGGCAATATGGCTAAGTCACCAAGCACCTTAAGAGCTAAGTTGTACATGGTGGATAAGTATGGATTGGAACTATAAGTGAGTAAAGATAGAGGTCTTGGACCTAAAGAATCATGATAAATCCTAAGGAAGTCCACTAAGAGCACTTAAGAATGGCCTAAAGAGGCTGAGAGGGACTAAGGAATGAGGTAATGTCCTAGTTGCCCAAGTTGGATAACTTATGATCCTCGGCTATTAATAATACTCTTAGTAGCCCAAGTCAAGCTTTTTAAGCTTGGTAAGAGTGCTGCTTGGTAATTAAGTAACTAAGAAAAGGGTTAATAAAAGGTGATTTAAGAATTCAGGCTAAGTAGGGTAGGCAAGAAGCTAAGCACCTTATGGTGCAAGGTAGGCACTAAGTGTAGGGATAAGATGGATCTTAGACCCCTAGTGACCTAATAATTAAGGTCATGAACCTTCGGGCACTAAAGAGGATACTAAGGGCCATCACCAAGCATTGGGTTTGGTAAGTAAGAGCCACTAAGGTGTTCAAATATGTAAGCCACTAAGGTAGCTACCAAGCACAATAAGATAAAAAAAGAGAAAGTAAAGTAACAAGTGCTAAGAAGAGTCTTAGATGACAATTTAAGACAGTGAGTAAGGGATGCCTTACTCTAAGATGTTGGACTAAGGTTCTTGGAAGAAGGACTTAAATGAGGTAAAGATTTCAAGATACATGGGCCAGTGTCTTAAGTACCTCTACCGTTTGAGCTCATTGCATGTAATGAACACCTTTAGGTGTAAGAACTCCCAAGTATTGTGTGTTGCATATGCATTGCATTTTATTCATTTTCATACATTTCTTGCACACACACACACACACACACACATATTATTATATATCTTTCTTACAGATGGTAGGTATGTTGTATGTATATATGCTAGTATGCTTGTGTATGTCTTCTACTTGTAGGCTCCTTTGTCTTAAAAATCCTTTACTGAGAACCAATGGTTCTCATTCCCTTAAGTTTTGTATTGTGCAGATAAGGGAAAAACATGGGGACAAGTAGGCCTAGCAGCTAGATGGAGCTGCTAAGCTAAGCTTTTTTGTAGGTACACTCTATGAACCTTCTTGGGTTCTAAGTTATATTTTGTGAACTTAGGCATCATTAATTATAAGTGTTTTATGGTTTCCTCATATTATGAGACTAAGTGCACAAGGAAGGTTCCATAGGGCTACACTCAAAGTAATCAAAAAAATGTAAGCTACAGTGGAAGATCTTAATATAGTGTAGTTGTCTCAATTAGGGTACTTTGAGCACTAAGGTTTGTCTTTGGATTTAGACTACTTAAAGGTTACTTTTTGGTTGTATACAAAGAGAATTAAATATGTACAATATTCTTATTACTTATGGTTAACTTTTGTTTCCCTAGCTTTGGCTAGTTTTTACTTATTTTTAAAAAGTCTGATACTGGCATTGTTTTAAATATATTGTTTTATTATCGAGCACATGGCCAAAGCCACTCATACATATTTTTTGCGTAGGGTAAGTAACGGTGTAAGAAAATGACCCAAACTTGATATCCGACCTAAAACCCGATCTGAAATATCAAGTTAAGGTCATGTTAGAAAGAAGGAAATGTGGCATTCGAGGTGACCCAAACCTGACCCGATATAAAGAAGAAAGAATCGGGTTGGTTCATGTCCAACCCGAATCCATTTAAAATCCCTAACCCAGCCCATTTCCACGCCACCAACTCTTTAAATCCCTAACCCAACACATCTTAACCCAACATTAAACTAAATCCCTACCCAATAAAAAAACCCCAGCCTAACCCAATTCTCTAACCTAATCTAATTGACCTAGTTTAGCTGCCTTCCACCTGTCTCCCTTATCACCTCACCTTTTTCTTCTTCTATTTCATAACTTTTGTCTCAGTCTCCTTATCTCTTCTGCTTCCCATATAAATCTCCGTTGTCTGAGTCACCTCACCTCCACCTGAATCTCCCTCGTGCCGTCGTCCTGCCTCAGTCATTGCCCTCACGCACACAACTATCCATTGTCCTTTGCATCGTCATCCTCCCTGTTGTCCGTTTGTCGTGCCATCATCCTCTGCGCCGTTCTTCTGTCTCATCGTCATTCGTCCTATGCATCATCGCCCACCTGCTGCACCACAATCCTCTGCATCATCAGTTCATCACCCTTCGGGTTGTCCTCTACCATTCACAGTTGAAGAAATGGTTGCCAGCGGTTGAGTATCGGGTAAATCCAATCCAACTTGAGTTGACTTTTTCTGATCATGGAAGAGTATTTATTTTTTAGTTAAGGTTGGTTTGGGTTTTCCCTCAATTTTTGGTCAATTTGAGTTGACTTTTTCTGATCATGGAAGAGTATTTATTTTGAGTTTCAGCCCCAACCCCACCCAAAACCCGAAACTTTCACCCTTAAGGGTAAGATAGACGGTAGTTGTATATAAGGGTTTTCCTAACCTTAGGTATTAACTAAACAAAGTACCCAAATTTCAACAACTCAGGTTCAGCACTTTTTTGGTGCATTTTCTTGTTCCAAAGCCACTGCTTTTGCCGCACTTCCAAATAAGGTAGTTGTCTTGAGTTAACTTTATACTAATGAGATGGCCAAGGTTCACAGATGGCATTGGTGGAAGAATAGACGGATTGTTGCTTGATGGTGGAAACTTTAAGGAGAGAGACTAAGGTGAATTTCCATGGCCGTTGGTTTTTGAGTTGTCAATCCTAAAAGGCTCTGATGCTATGTAAAACTAAGGTATTGTAGCACACAATGCAAGGCTACTCTTTTTATATTTACAGTGTAGAGTTCTAGTTACAGTAGGATACTTATTATACTATGCACATATGTCTAATTAAACATATACTAATCTACCCTTAATTTTCTATATATAATTCATCTCCATAAAAAAAATTGACAAAATTGCCCCTCACAAAAAGCTCTCTCTCCTTTCAGAAATCATATCACATTCCCATCACCGCCAAGGTTGTTACTGCCGCGACTGCCTCCAGCACCACTGCCACCTCCAAATCTTTCGTCATTGCTCACATTTATATAAGTGTCAAAGACAAAAATGCAAAGTGTCTAAAGCAATTAGGAAAAATGTGCAAATAAGTATGTATAAGTATATAAAAAAATATGCAGATTATTTTTTCTCTTCAATAATGGTCAAACTATTTGTTCTCTGCCAGAATAATATATAAATATGTAGAAGTGTCTAAACAAATGTGGTAAAGCATCTACAGAAATATCTAAAAGTGTCTGAGTAATATGTAAACAATTTTTTACCTTAAAAGTGTCTGAAAAATAAATTAAAAAATTTCAATAAATATATAAAAATATTTGAATAAATGTATACAATTAACTCAGAACAATCATCTTTAAGAATTTGAACCAGCAGAAGAAGTCAGGAAGCCTCTGTCGTCACTCGTAAGCCCCTAGCAGCCTCGTCCGCCTTTTTGAAACTTAGGAACCAAACTCAGGCTCTGTGCTTGTTGGCGTCACGAATCTCCACCGCGAACTTCCCCCATGCCGCCTCAGCTCTCCGCGATTCTTGTTCTCTTCCGTCCTTACCACCGCACTCCATTCCTGTTTCAGTTCCGAGCGACGGCAGGCCTTCGATCCCAGCGACGATGGGGAGCTCTAGGCGGGATATTGGAGATTGGAGCAGCGTGAGAGATTGGAGATCAAAGCGGCACGAGAGATCCGAGATCAAAGCGGCTTCAGTCAAGAGATCGGAGATCATAGTGACGAAGAGGAACGCAAAGCGGCAGCGATGGGCGGCCATTGCATTGTCGGAATGAAGAGTGGCGGCGATGAAGTCGGAACGAAGTCGAAACAAACAAAGAGCAGCGGTCATGAAGTCGGATTGAAGTCGAAACAGGGGAGAACGATGTCGGAAGAAACGCAAAGCGGCGACGATGAAGTCAGAACGAAGTCAGAATGCAAAGCGGCGGCGACGAAGTCGGAAAGAACAGGGGAGAAGGAACGCCGGCGAATAGACCGGGAGATTACTCACTTGAGAAGGGGAATTTTATGGGTAAAATTGTAAAATAATCACTATATCTAATCAGACATATGACCTAATATCCTTAGTTGTAGGATACAATATAAGCTTAGGATAAATACATTGCTTAGGATAGATAAAGGTGACCTCTATCCAAAGTTACTATTCTCGCTGACATGTCATTACATAATCATCGACCTCCAGAAAGTACAGACTCCACAATGGTAGACATACTTGAGAAGGCGTTATTGGCAGGGTGTGAATGTGTCGCAACATCATTTGGAAAACCATCCGAACCAGCAAATCTCAAGTCGATAAAGGAAAGGCTGAGTGGAGACAAGTCTGGTAGTGGCACATCCCCTTCCAAGTACCGAACTACTTGGCGCATTATGGGGCGAGAGTTGGGCTCGGTTTGCGAGCACAAAAGCCCCAGCTTCAACACTAGCTCCACGTCCTTTGCCACAAACTCCGACCCTAGTTTGGTGTCCCTTGCCTCAAGAATGGCTCCTGTCATCCACCAAGAGAATACCCAATCTAGCAATATTGAGTCCTCCTCATGACTCTTTCGTTGGATTGGTCTCTTCCCAGTTGCAACCTCAAGCAAGAAGGCCCCGAATGCAAACACATCCGAGCTCGTGGTTGCCTTGCCTGTTCGGGCGTGCTCCGGTGCTAGATATCCCAAAGTGCCCACTATGTTGGTTGTTTGTGGGTCTGTACCGTGATCATATAGTCTAGCCAATCCGAAATCTCCCAATCTTCCATTGAATTCATTGTCCAACAAAACATTGCTTGCTTTCACGTCTCTATGAATCACAACTTGTTCCCATTCTTCATGTAAATAGCACAATCCCAAAGCTACGCCTTTTATGACTCTAAATCTTTGGTGCCAATTCAGGGTCACCCTCGGGTTGCCGTAAATGTACCTGTCAAGGCTCCCGTTGGGCATAAAATCATAAACCAAGAGAAGTTCGCCCTTCCGCCTGCAATACCCCAAGAGGGGAACCAAATTCCGATGGCGCAGCCGGCCAAGAGTCACTATTTCAGCCACAAATTCCTTCATCCCCTGACTCGATTCATGGGAGACTCTCTTCACCGCGATCTCGAGCTTCGAATTGGGTAAAATCCCTCTGTAGACACGCCCGAATCCGCCTGAGCCCAACAGCTCTTCCCCTCTGAATCCCCCCGTAGCGGTGTACAAATCTTTGAACTTGAACCTGTGAGGCCCATATTCCATCTCCCAATCTTCTACGAGCTCTGCGAATTTCCTCTTCCTTCTGATCACATAAAAGATACAAGAAGCTGCAAGTAAAATCTGACTTGCAGAAATCAGAGGCAGCCCAATTGTTAAAGCCTTGGAAACTTTCTTGTGTCCAATTCGGGGAAGCTTGGGAAGCTTAGAGATTTCCAGCTCTTTAGCTTCGCCATTGACGCTGAAACTACAACCCAGAATATAGTGAACCCCCGCTACGATACCAGAGGAAGATGAAAAACCAATGAACATATTTTCCTTCAGAATCGGAGACAGATCTCTGGAAAAGGACAGAAGCGGTTTTTGGGGTTTCGGGAGATGAACTGGAGCCAGAGTGACATCCATTTTCCTCTTTAATCCGTCATATTCCACCCAAACTCGGATCGGTCGGCCGCTAATCAAGCTGAAGCTTTCAAACCGGCCAGTCTTATCGTCAAAGTACGCAGCCGATTTCGAAACTTCCGACCTCAAGCTATTGATGTCGATGCCTACATGATTATTATCGATGTCGCCCACGTCAATGTTCTGAATGGTATCGAGTTCGACCGCCACAACACTGTTGCTGGCGTTTCCGTTGGTTGTGCCATTAAAGAGGCCAAGCTGAGAGCCACGTACTGGACCTGGCAGGGCTCTGTTGGAGGAGAGGACCAAGGCGACGCCATGGGAGCTAACCCGTGGGATGAACTCAGAGACAATGGCGAAGACGAAGGAGGTGGAGAAGGAGGTGGCAGTGCCGTTGGTGGAGTTCTTGAAGGATAGTGTGTCCGGATAGAACGCGCGGCCAGCACGAAAGATGGTTCCGTTGGTGAGCTTTAGTAGTCCGGTGGATGTTATCTGGGCGACGCCGTCGAGAGTTAGATTCGCCGGCGGCCAGAAGCCGTTGTAGGTGAAGTTGAGTGTTGAAGCGGTTGCTGGTAGTAGAGCTGGGAGAAAAATTACAATGGCTAACCAGAAAGACATGGTTATGTTAATTTCTCATGCGTTACTTTGTTTTGGAGCTAGGCCTGTGTTTCTTATATCTCCTTGAACTAAACCATGTTATTATGTTAATCTTATATCTGAAACGCAAAAAATATTTAACCCCAAAACTCATGTTAATCTTATAGTATCTCCTTGAACTTATTAAACCATTTATTTTCCCACAATTTGCACAGGAAAACCATTTAAAGTCTTGTCTTCAACCCACAAATTCCTTTTTTTCTTTAGCACTAGTTGCATTTAGGTCGTCTTCCATTTATCTCTTAGTATTATTTTGAGATTTTGTATTTCAATGGAATATTTATTTTACAATTTCAACCAAACTTATATTTAAGTTTCCGGGGTATATTTTCCTAAATATTTTATTCCTATATCAAAATTGATTTTGGTATATTCTGATAGTAAATTTACTAAATTCTAAATGTTTAATTAACTAAAATTAAATACTAACTCGTTTCATATCTTAAAAGGTATATTATTCTTTCATTTTTACTTCTAGAGTCGGTCTTAAAAAGAAAAAAAAATTATACTTCTTCCTTTTCCAAAGTGATGGATCATATTCCTTTCTGGACTAAACAAAAAATACGGAAATGTTTCTCTTCTTAGAAAATTTTAATATTTAATCTATCTTACTACCATTATTTAACTCAAGTTAAACAAAATCTAAAATGAGGTATTTTTTTGTTAATCCTCATTTAAATTCTCACAACATAAAATTAAAAAAAATTAATTTTAATTTTGAATGAAAATAAAAAATAATATAAATTACACTCATCTGACCAAACAAATGGTTTATCACTTCATCCTTTACCCATGGAGAGAATATCTGTTTTCAATAAAATATTTTAAGAGTATCTTAAGAGTGTTATACATTAAATGTTTTTAATCATTTATTTTAGAATCTCAATGAAGTCAAAGTTTTGTTTTACTAGTTTATTTCGCCTCTTTCTCACACATGCGCTGACTTCTCTCACTGTCGTTCTCTCACAAGTCAACTCATACTGTTGTCTCTCACCTTTCGCACTCACTAATCCTTTTCTTCTTCTTTTTTTTTTCTTTTAAATCAAAAATAAATACAAGGATGATGGGCAAGCAAGGAAAAGCACAAACGTGCGCAAAAAATACACGTTGTCTAGGCTTGCCAAGGAAGCCCGCAGCATCGACCAGTCACTCGCTAATTAATACAGAAGGAAACTTCTTATTGATAAAAATAATCCCATATATTGTTTCTTTTCTTTGATTTTGTGCCAAAATGTACGGTTTATCCCTTAATTTTGTCAACTCGCACTAGTTAGCCCCTTAACTTCAACCAACGAGACTTAGTCCTCTAACTTTGAAAAAGGTACGACTCAGCCCCTTGGTGTTAGTAGCTTGTTGAGGAAAACTCATGCTATTAGTCAATGAATTTTATTTGTTAGTTTACATTTTGCGTCTAGGTATTATATACTTGCAATTTAGTCATGAAACCCAATTGAAGGGCTAGCTCCTCTGATCGCCCTTAAGTGTTTCTAGCCATCACCACCACTATTTGCATTGCTCTCTTTCTCTCCCTCTTCCTCATCAAATTCACAAGCTTCGGCTTACATGGAGGTTGTTGATGGTTGTGGGTTGAACTTCATCAATTGATGACTGACAGAGCCAGTTGAGACCACTCACTAATGAAACCAATTGATGGCTTTTCGGCTTTTCCTAGTCAATTGCGATAGTGTTAGACGGTGAAGATCATGGCAAGGCGGGGAAATCCATGACCCAATTAGAATTTTTTTCATAAATACTATTTCCATTTATTTTACAAAAATGTAAGGAAAAAGTACAAAATAAAAAAATATAATGATTTTAAATTTTGCACAATAATGCAATTGTCATAATTTAAAGAAAATTATATATTTTTATTAATTACAATTTAAAATTACCAATATGCTAAGTGAAATCTATTAACAATATAATTTATTTGGACTATACTTTCAGCCAACTTTCTTTATGTACAATAATTAATCAGGTAGATGAATAATTCCATGTTTGAAAATTTTTATGATTAGAAGTGAAGAAATCTCAAATTTTTTAATTTATTATAGAATAATTATTTTGTGGTCAAAATGTAAATTTGAAGAGCGTTTCAAAATTGAGTCAATAAATTAAGGGGCTACGTTGAGGTTTCATATAAAGGTTAACGTGGTACATAATTAGCCTATCTATTAACTCTGAAGTTACTTAAACCATTCACAGCTTCTGCTATGCAATATATAATAGATTAGAATCCCACAGAATATTAGGTTAAATAATTAGAATGGTTTTAATGTCCTAAAACTTGTCAATTGAACAAAAGTTGATATTTCATTGCTAAAGAATTCCTGAGAATGGTTCAAGATAACTTGGGAGCAAATAATTAATTTGAGATATATACTTTTTCTCAGAGAATGTAAATTGAGAAAAATTAGATAGATGAATAGGACATGTGAGGCTATATATATCGCATAAATCCTTTGAAAAAAGAGGGTGGACTTCGCAAATCGTGACCCTAGCATGTGGGGAAGACCGTAGAAGTAAATATCTCAGCATACCATACAGTATGTAGTAACAGATGTTTTCACATTTTGTTATTTTATTGTGTGGTATGCTGTGATATTTCCCAAACTGTTTATTTTTTTGTGTATATTTTATCTAAAAATCATAGTATACCGCAAATAGCGTGAGGTATATACGCAATATTTTATTTTTCATGAATGTGTGTGAGATTTCTTTTTTTCATTTTACAGAAAAATATCATAAATATATAAAATATTAAAATATAATTAATAAACATATCATAAAATAAATATTTTACTTTTATTCTTTTAGTTACTTTTCTTAGTTAACATAAAAATTTAATGGTTACGTTGAGCCACCTAGGAATTCAGTATTGTATCAAAAAATGTATTGTTATTATTAAAATATTATTATTTTTCTTATATCAATAAATTAGTTTCTTTTTTAGTATTATTTATTTTTCTCTATATATAATTTTTTTTATTTTCTATATTAAAAAAATCTTCTATCAAATATATTTTATTTATATTTGACAAATTATGATGAGAAAAATTAGAATATATATAACATGTGTAAAAAAAATTATTGAATTTATGTCATATTAAAATAATATTTTAGCATTTATTTTTTTGTAAAAATAGTAAAGTATATAGTATGGTATACCATACGGTATACCTTAAAAATTTGAGATGTGGTATGCTTAACGGTAACGGTATTTAATACCTTGCAAAAGAACAACTAATAAGGAGATGTTTAGTTGTGGGAATTTTTTTCATTTTTCTTTTTACAAATTTTCTTTAAAAAGAGTTTGAGTGCTTAACATGTTTTAAGAATTTGAAAATCTTATTTTCTAAATTTTGAAAACTCATGTGTTAAAATAGAAACATTTAAATGAAATTTTTTTATTTTATAATATGAGTTCTCCAAAGTTTAGAAAACAATATTTTTCATAGCCTTAAAAGTTATGCACTCAAACTTTTATTAAAAAAATTAAAAGAATAGAAAATTTATCACATTGGAACATTACTTAACTCTGACTTTTATTTATTTATTAATTTTTTGCTTCCCCATCGCCTGGAGCCTAACTCCTCACTTTGCTGGTCGTCGAACCAAAACAAAAGAGACCTTTGCGTTCTGTTCTATGCCTATGCTTTTATGCAACCCAAGAACACAGATAAGCTTGCGGTTTTTCTTGTGGTTCGGTTAGACTTGAGAGTTAAGAGGATGTTTTTCTTCTGGTTAGGTAAGACTTAAGAGGATGTTTCCTTTCTTTGATGGGCTTTGCCTCTGAATACTAGCCGTTTGTAGTATAACTTCCGCTTCTCGTCCAATGTTGTAACCTCCGCATCTTATACGATAGAGTAAATGCCAATAATTGTCCTCGAACTATTTTGTAAAAATCTTTTTTTATAGCAAATAATAATATAAACAAGTTTAAATCAAATTTAAGTAAAAAAACTGAAATTTAACAAAAATTTGAGATAGAGGTAGTAGTAAAATCGAATGTCTAATAAAGCAATTCAGACGCAAATACAAAACTAAAATTTACTCCCTCCTCCTATTTTTTATAATGTACTATTTCTTTAGATGCAGAGATTCAAATATGTGTAATTTATATTAATTTTTTCAATTTTACCCTCGAAGGTTAAAATAATAAAATTCCTTTTCAGATTTTGTCTAACTAGAGTTTAAAGAAGAGTAATCAGAAAAATTATATGTTAAAAACTTTCCAAAATAAGAAACAATTCATCCTTTTTTAGACAACTCAAAAAGTAATATTTACCATCTTTTTGGACAAAGAGAGTACATTTTAAGAAAAATATAGGGATAAACAATTGAAAATAAAAATTAAAACACAACTAGTAATATAAAATGTGATTAATCACATCATATTTTTATATAATAATAAAATAAAATACAAAAAATAAATAATAATAAATAATAAATAAAAATAAAATATTATTATTAAATTAAAAATAAATAGAAATAGAGTGACTATGATATGATTATATCAAAATGACTGTAGCAACGTAATTTTTATCAATCGGTTTCACCTAAGTCGGTTAAGCTAAAATAATCTTATTAAAGTGTCCGGGGTTCAATTTTATCTTTTCTTAACTCTTTATCTTCTTTGCTTGATCATTGACAAAAAAATAATTTTTATTTAATTCTGTTTAACTTTTAATTAATTTAATTTCAAACCGTGAATCTTACCAAACCAATCGGATATGGAATATTATATGTCCTAAAAATTTTGAAACTTTACTAAATCCACAAAAAATTTGGAAGGAAACATCTTATTATAAACCGTGAGTCTTACCTGACCAATCAGATTTGAACTAATAATCAGCCTAGGAATTTTATCAAATCCACCAAGAATGGATTCCCAAAAATTTGTTAAGAATTTAAAAGTTGCTTAACCAATATTTTGTGTATGCTACTATTAGACACATGGTGAGAATTAAAATTAAACTATTCTAAAAAAATAAACAAGAGATGAAACAAACCAAATCAGAATCCCATGTTGTTCCCCTATGTCAATTTCATAACCAAGTTTAATGCAAGACCAAACCAACAATAACAAAGAAGACAAAGAAAAGAACAAACAATAAAAGCTTGTTGTCAGTGACTAATCTGTAAAATAAAAGAAAGTTAGTAACTGAATGAATGAAATAAAAAGATCAGGGGGGCTAATCAAGAGTTTTACCAACAAAGAAGGTTGACCGGGTCGGATGAAGCTGTTAACGGGTCGGGCTGAGCGGGTCTGACACGGGTGTTGAAACGGGTTCCTCTCCAATCCCTTCTACGGCAGTGAAAATCAGGCTATCAGACAGCGGGCTATGATGGTGGTGGCTAGGGCAACCTACAGAAGGGGCGTATGGTGGCCAAGGATGGAGGAAACGACGGGATGCAGGCAGATGGATCGCGAACGGCCTCTCCCTCAGCATCTTCGGCGGCAACTCTGGTGCGACGGCGATGGCGTGGGATAGTCGGAGAGCGGCTGGAGGTGACGGCGGTGGGGCTTGCGGTGGCTGGAACGGCAAGGGAGAAGTCGGAGGCGTTGGGCAGCAGAAGGGAGCAACCAAGGGCGGCGGCGGCGGCTGGAGAGAGTTTAGGATTTTAGGAAGCTGAGAGCGAAAAATCAGGGACCTGGGTCTGCAGTATTCCCTTTCCCAGCTAAGAGCTTAGGGTTATTTCTAATCTGCCCCTCTTTTCATCAATTAATGGCTCATACTTATACTAAGAGAGGCTAGGCGAGATTAGCTAGGTTTAACAGAGTTTAAACAGGATCCAAATTCAATTTGAAAGGATTAGGATATAATCTTATAAAATACCAGTTTAAGTCCAAAAAAACTCCCAAGCAGCTGATCTTGCCTAAAATTCTGTGTAAATTTCAATTTGACCCAAAACTTGAAGGATTTGTTAATTGAGCCCAAAACTTTCTAAAATTTTCCACATTTCCTTAAAATTTCAGGATCTCATCAGATTGGCCCCCAAACTCTCCATTTCTTACAAATTTACCTCAAACTTTCTAATTTTTCCCTAAAATCCTCTAAAAATTCCCAATTTCTTTCCAAACTTTTCCATTTTCCCTAAATTGACCCAATAAAACTCTGAGGACTCTAAATTTATACCTAGACTAAATTAATTCCTATTTCTACCCTAGGTGAACACTTTAAACTCCAAAAATCAATAACACCTAAAAAGACCAAATTGCCCCTGCAAAACCAAAATGCTCCTAAACTAATTTTTTCTAACCTAGAACTAAAACAAAAGTTATTACCTGAATAAAATTGGGTGTCAACAATGACATAGACACTCTTTTCAAATCCTAATTTTGTTTTTTAACTAATAAAAAGAGTACTTAATCCCTTATCTTTTCAACAGTTAGAATAAATAAGCAAAATATGAAAATTTAATGCATAAAGAAATAAGAAACAACAGACACTATTTTTTCCTGATATTTATTTTTTTCTTTTCTTCTAAAATATTTTTAAACTTTAAATTATATTTTTTTATTTTCATTGCTAAATTATATTTTTTTATTTTTTATTCTTACTTATTATTTAATTACATAATTTATATTATTTTATTTCAATATTTTAATTATTTGTCTCTCTTTTTATTTATTTTTTTAGGCTTATGTTGCTATTATTGTAACGTCCCCAATTTTATAAATTATAATTTTGATAAATATTATAATTTCCAAGAGTTAATAAGCAATAATGAAAAATAATTTAAGAAATACAAGGTAAAATCAGTTTCTTAAACTATTTTTTCACTTAAAGTACTAAACTAAATCAGAATAATTAAATGATAATTTCAAGGAAACCAAAATATGAAATGATCCAAATTCAACAATCCATATTATTATTTTTAGAAAAAAAAATATAACATGGATTAAAAATCCAGTCCCAGCCAATTTTTTTAGAGGCTACAGTATACCGTCACTCTGTCTACTCCACATCCCGAACCTCATCATATGATTCAGCATACTATATTTCATCACAGAACTCAAATGGAAAAAATATTAGAAAGAGAGGTAAACACCACTTGCTCAATAAGGGGGAATTATCAGGCCCAACACATGGGTCTTAACATACCCTTAACAAACAACAAATAAAATAATAAACTTTAAGTTACAGCAATTTAATCAAAGAAAAATTTCATTCAACATCACAACAACAACACCAAAGTCCTACTAAAATGATTGAACTAATATACATATGCATGATTCCTTTTATTGATTAAATCATATTGCATTGATCAATTCATTTAATTTAATACTTGAATTTCATATGACAAACCTAGGTTGACACGTGTGTATATCACCCACGTTCCAAATAACTCTTAACGGTACACTAGAGATGCTATCAAGTCAGAGCCTTTCAGAATACTTGCACCCAGATAGAGCCTCTCGTGACACTAATAATAAGTATGGTCCCCCGCTAGTTATGATCAGGCAACGTACAAATTATAACTTCAAATTCCATATCAATATCGAATCGTGACTAAGGATGGTTTGTCACCACCGTAACATGCCCCTCATGTTAGAATCATTTGTTTTGAACCATTTTTCTAAATTTACGGCTCATCAGGTCATGTAGATATAGTCCACTGCCAACCTTGTGTGCCTCATACATTATCTTATTCCTCAAATATTTTACTTAATATAGTTTTGTGTATGAAAAACATCAATCATATGCAACAAACCGATCGATGCATGACCAAAATCCATTTTATTTTAAACCTTTTTAGTATAGCGTTATGACTCTAGTGCATCCAATTTCTTTTATTTTGTTATCTTTGTTTATTTTTTCATGATGAATTAACAATCAATGATATTTCTTTAAGTACAATTATGCTAAATGTTCTTCTCCTCTCTCATTAATTCTTTCCCAAGTTAATCATTTAGCGTTTACACACCTAATCCTTTATCTACCAACTTATAATAGTTTATTACGACCCTAGCATGCCACTAACGGTTGCTTTTGACCTTAATCATGCTGCTAGCGAGCTTGTCAGCCCTAATCATGGTATTATTGGTGTTTGTCTTATCGGCCCTAAACATGGCACTAATGGAGTTTATTCAAATGGTCATAGCATACTTTTAATTGAATAATGGTCCTAGCATACTTCTAATGCAATTCTTTTTGTAACAGTCCCAACATGATCCTAGCATATACCACATCGTTACAACCATACCACTAATCAATCAAAAATACATCTCAATGAAAAAAAAAAAAAGTAAAAAAAAAAAATTCTGGAAAAATTAATTCATTACTCTACCCATGTTGCCATTAATTTTTTTTCAAAAATATATTATTTAGCCCAATTGTTTGTTTAAAACTTATTATTCATATTGATACTTATTTTGGGCTTAAGAGGACCCACGAGAACTAATATGCTCTTCTCCCTTACCTAGTGTAAAATAACTTGGCAAAAGGGTGGTTTACTAGAATAGGTCCTAAAAAAGATCAAAATATAAAAAATTAGAAAATATGCTAAAATTTAAAAATTTCCTAAAATGGCACTTGGAAGGTTAACATTTTGATATCTAGGCTGAAATTTTACCTAGTAGGTAAAAAAGGTTTTGTCGCATCTCTGAAGGACTTGCACCAAAGTAGGTTAGCTTTTAGGACCTTTCTAGAACATGAACCTAAGAGCATAGTAGCCAAAACAATGAGTTGTATAGCCACTTAATGGCTATAAAAACTGAACTTCACATGTCAAAAATTGAATTTGATTAACAATGTGTTTTCGAGATCTATAGAGTTCCAAAAGTCCATAAGAGCACTAAGCCTTTAAGTGAAGAGTTCCTAGGCTTCTATAATAACTTGGACAACAAAGAGAAAATATTTAGAAGGGCTGTAAAGCTCATGACTTGCATCTAGAAGATTTCCAGAAAGGCTATGGTAGCTTACCGGTGCTCGAGTGTAAGAGGTTTGATCGCACTTAAAACAAGTGCACTAGCCCAGAATTTTGAATAAAGATAAACCTACCAGTGAAATACAACATAAATTTAATATATTTAGGTACTAGAAAAAAAATAAAAGGGTGATACCGAATGATTTTGACTTATAAAAATAAATTCAGAATCACCGGTATACGTAGGATCACTTTTTGTGTCCCGATTAGGTTTCCCTTCAATCTAATGAACCAAGCTAAGAATAGAGAATTAAATAATATTCAGAGTACCTTAGGTAATAAATCAACAAAGCCCAAAGGGATTGACTTATACTAGTTTGATAAAGAGCGTGATAAAGACAACCACTATACACAATGCTGACTTCTCCACTCCAAAGAGCAAGACTAGAAATAATAGATGAATTATAAGCCTATCTAAATGAACTAAAAGAATATGAGAGAGAAATATAGCCAAAGCTACATAGAAGTGACAAGGATGGCAGAGTGGAGAACGACGGCCAAAGGTGTTATTGCTTTTCTCGTTGTGGCTTGGCGGCAAGTTTTTTATGGAGAAGAAGAAAAGAAGAGCAAGAATTCACCTAGGTTCTAGTTTCTAAAGGTAAATTGGGCTTTTAACCTAGATAGAAACATGGGGAAAATAAGAAAAAGAATAAGAATAATAGTAGGATAATTAATAGTGAATGTGATTGGAAAAAAAAATATAGGTAAGTAGATAAAATAAATTGAAATTGAACTAGAAAAAAGACAACATGCTAGGAAGGCATGAGACTGCAAGTTTTTTTTTAAATAGAGATTAAAACTAGGTGAGAAACTATCCCATGTAACAATAGCCTTAAGGATCCAAATTTCTTAATCTCATTGATGTTCTAAATTGATGGAAAATTACAAAAATACCCTCAGGGGAAAATTATAATTTTTCCTTTAAGATAATTTGGTATTTTTCTTTTTCTAAGTTTCTAGGAAAGTTAGGAAGCAGCTTTAAGCTATGGATATTTCTTCTAGAGCTCATCCCCAACTTCCCAACTTGTTCCTAGTCTTCTTGATTATTCCAAATAACTTTTACTAATTGAATGACCTTATTGCATAGAACCTTTTCTTTATGATCCACAATGGCTAAAGGCTTCTCCACATAAATCAAATCTTTCATAACTACAATGGCTTCTATGGAATAAAATATGTTAAATCTAGTAGATACTTCTAAATATTACTCACATGAAACATGTTATGAGTTCCAGCCATATTAAGTAGTAAAGTGGCTCTATATGTCACCTGTTTAACTGCTCTAATATCTCAAAAGGTCCAACAAAGCATGGGGCTACTTCCTTCCCACTCCGAATTGTTGAACTCCCTGGGTTGATAACTCTTTTAGAAGTATATGATCACCAACGACAAACTCTAAAGGACAACATTTCTGGTTTGCATAACTGTGCTTCATATTTTAAGCTACCACTAGATGTTGTTTAATTTCTTTAACCTTATCTAAAGTCTATTGTGCTACATCTAGTCCCAATCAAGCCCTATGACTTACTTCTTCCTAACACACAGATGATGTGTTGACATTTTATGTGCATTTTGACCTCAAACTTTAGACCAATTCATCATTATTTTACTAGTTTATTGTTTCTATTATTCATTTGTAGGTGTTAAGAACTATTGAAAGCATGGGAAAGGAATGAAAGCAATTTGAGCAAAAATGAGAAAAGTTGATGATGAAGAAGGCCAAGAAAATGAGTGACTTCCAAGCCACATCTCAACCTTTGCATGAAAGATTGATGCTTTAGTGAAAGCATATAAGTTGTAACTTTTTCTTTTACCTTCATGTAGGATTTTAAATCGCTTCAATCAAAAAATTTTACACAAAGTTATGGCTAAAATACTAAAAGGTGTCAAAAATGTTGAAATGGTGGCGCCTATAAGCCACAGTTCAAATCTCCCTTACTTGAAAAAACCACCCACTGGCAACTGGGCTCTAGAAACCTCGAGCCTGGGTGTTACAGCACCAATTATAACCTTCTTTGGCGCTTAGAGGCCCCTGCACCCAGAGAAAAATGGTCCCCCACCTATAATTTGAATCCAAGGTTGCTATTGGGTGAAAGATTCTATCCAAATGTTGGTGGGTAAGACAAAATGGTTGGAGAGACTTAAAAGGGTCTAGATCCCAAGCTTCATCTTCATATTCCAAGCTAAAATTAGGTTTTCTTCATCACCATATCTTGCAAATTTTCATCATCTTGTGAAGGCATTTATGAAGAGTTTTCTTGAAAAAAGACTTAAAGCTCTTGAAAATTTCTTAAAGACTTGAAGAGTCAAGCTCATCTAATCCATTTTGGATTTTTCTTTCTTTTTCCTTGGAGCTAGACATGGATGATATTTTTTGTATTTTTATGTTTATATTTAGTTTGATTATTGAGTAGTTTTCCCTACATTTTCTATGGTTTAGCTACTTGAATTGATTATGCTGGTTGGATTAATGGCTATTTGAATTTGGGTTTCCTTCATTGCTTATTTACTTTTCTCCTTGAGCTTATTATTATGTTGATCAATTGATCCATTGCCAAAACATGGGCTAACTTGGTCAATTGATCAACTATCACCCAAATTGCATCATGTCAATGACAAGTAGTAGGTAAACCAACTATGAAATCCATTACAATGTCATCTTACTTCTATTAAGGAATCTCCAATGGTTGTAACAATCTTCCAGGTCTCTGGTGTTCTACTTTGACATTTTGGAAAGTTAGGCATGTAGTGACAAACTCTATGATATCCTTCTTCATGCCACTCCAACAAAAGTTTTTCTTTATATCATGGTACATTTTGGTGCTCTCAGGGTGGATTTAACCAAGATGCATCTACCACTGATAAAACCTTGTTCTTCACCTAACTTTTTTAGGGAAAAACTAATCGATTTTGAAAATTTAAAGTGCCATCCACATCCACACTAAATCTTTTCTGCCCTAAAATTGACCATTCTCGACATTGTGGACCTTCTTTCTGAGCCTCTTTAACTCTTGCCACAAATGTAGGCTCCATGTGCAAACTAGCCATGAAAACCTGAGGTCCTTTCACTTTAAACCCTAAGCTCATCTAACTAAACTCCTCAAGTAACTTCCACTCAAAAACCACCATAGCGTTCAATTTAGCATCTGTCTTTCTACTCAAAACATTAGCCACTAGGTTAGCTTTACCTGGGTGATATTAAATAGTGCTGTTACAATCATAGAAGTATTTAATCCAATGATGCTATCGATTATTTAGTTTTTTTTATGACAATAAATATTACAGGCTTTTATGGTTAATGAAGACCTCAAACTCTTCCCCATAAAATAATGTCACCAAAGTTTTAACACATATGTCACAATTGTCGGCTCTAGATCATAAGTTGGGTAATTTAGCTCTTGAGGCTTCAACTATCTGCATTTATAAGCAATCACCTTTCCTACCTACAATACACAACCAAGTCCTTGATGTGATGCATATGTATAAATTGCAAAGTGACTTCGCCCATCAAGAAAAGTAAGAACAAGTAAAGTGACTAACCACTTCTTCAACTCTTAAAAACTATTTTCGCACTGCTCAGTCCATTGGAATAGCTGATCATTCTTAGTCAATTAAGTCAAAGAATGCGCTAACTTTGAACAACCTTCTACAAAACATTTGAAATAACACGCTAAACCTAAGTTACCACGTGACCAAAAAAGATAACACTGTCCAACCAAAACCCACAGTTACTCAACTTTGCATACAACTTATGTTCCTTTAATGTCTGAAATGTAATCCTTAAATGATTTCTACAGTTCTCAGCATCTGGTAAGTAAATCAGAATATCATCTATGAAAATAATGACAAGCTGATCTAGGTATAGTTGGAACACCTATTCATCAAACCCATGAAAGCTAAAAGTATGTTCATTAACCACTAGGGCATCACTAGAAACTCATAATGCCCACAATGGGTTCTGAACATCATCTTTGGTACATCTTCCTATTTTATTTTCAGTTGATAATACCCAAACCTTAAATTAATCTTAGGGAACACTAATTCTCCCCTCAGCTGATCAAACAAATCATCAATCCGAGGCAAACAGTATCTATTCTTTATAGTCACCAAATTTAGCTCTCGATAATAAATGCACATCCTCAAGCTGCCATCTTTCTTCTTCACAAATAAAACAAAAGCAGCCCAAGCTAAAGTACTTGGATGTATAAATCCATTTTCAAGTAGCTCCTGTAATTGACTTTTTAGTTTTACAATTTCTGACAAAGCCGTATGATAAGGTGCTTGGGAGATATGAGTTGTTCCTGACAATAAATCAATGGGAAAGTTTATAAAATAGCTAGGTGGCATTCCAAGCAATTCCTCCGAAAACACTTCTGGAAATTCTTTTACAATGGAAATACCAGCTACTGATTTAGGTTTCTCTAACCCTATCCGTACATAAGCCTAATATCCAACGCATCCCTGATACAGATATCTACCAACTTGTAAATTAAAAATTAAGATTGGAGTAGAGCTTTTTTTATCCTCCATCAAAATGCACTGCTATCCTATCAGGCAAAAAGAAAGTAACCAACTTTTGATAGCAATCCACCTTAGCATGAGGCATCGATGTGACCAATCCATGCCTAACATACAATCAAATTAAATATCTTGAGCACAAAAAGGTTAGCATCTAAATCCTTTCCTCCAACAAAAATTGAGCTAGATTGAGTACACAAGAAGATCTCATACTAGTGTTTAATGGTGTAGAAACCACTAGTATGAAAAGAAATACTTTAGTGGGCATACCTAACTAGTCAACTAATTTAGAAGATATAAAAGAATGTGTAGATCCTGTGTCTATAAGAACTCTAATAGGAAACCTATAAATAGAAAGAGTACCTATGATAAATTCAAATAATTACTAACCTAAGCATGCCACTATTATGAATATGAGATTAAAAGCTATAAATAACATGTAGCTTGCACCACTCCTGGAACTTTTTCTGCCCCCTAACTATCACTACATAAACATGTCCTTCCACATAAAGTTTCTTTGTTGGTGGTTCTGCTGGGCTTAAGCTCCAAAATATAAACACCTAACACTTATGTTTGATATAAATGATAGCCCATATGATATAGGCAAGTATTCTGTTGATCAAATATGCAATTGGGTTGTCACAAAAAAAATCGAGGATAGCATTATGCAGGTTTAAACTAACCTGGCTCTAATACCAAATTGTAACACTCCTTAATTTTATAAATATTAATTTTAAAAAATATTTTAATATCACAAACTTATTAAACAATCAATTAAAAATAATTTAGTAAATACAAGGTAAAGACATTTTTCAAAAAATTTATTTTTCCAATCAATAAAAGTACTAAACCAAATCCAAACAATGAAATGAAAATCCCAGGAAAACAAAATATAAATAATGTCTCAATTTCAATAATCCTTATATCTCTTTTAGAACATAAAATAGCACAAAATTAAAATCTAGTCCTAGCCAATTTTTCAAGGGGCTATAACATGTCCTTACTCAGTCTGCTTCACATTCTAAACTTTATTATATGATTCAGTGTACCCCGTCTACTCATAGTACTCACATAGGAAAACATGTTAGAAGGAGAGGTGAACATCATTTTCTTAGTCAGGGGAAAGTATCAAACCCATCATGTAGGTTCTAATATCCCCTCAACAAATAAAAAATGAATATTAAACTTTAAATTTAAGTTAGAGTAATTTAATCAAAGAACAATTTCGTACAACATCAAAATAACAACATTAAAGTCCTATTAGCATGCTTGAACAAATATACAAATGGATACTTTTTTTTATTAAATCATATTGAATTGATCAATTCATTTAATCTGATACTTGAATGTCATAGGAAGAACCCAGGGTGGTGAGCGTGTACATCACCCACTCTAAGGATAACTCTTAGGCAGTGCCACTAGAATTGCTATCAAGTCATAGCATATTAAGATACTTACACCGAGGTAGAGCCTTTTGTGATACCAACCATAAGCTAGGTCCGCTGTTGCTAGGGATATAAGGGGGAAGATTAAATTACTATAACCTAAAGTTTATAATTCATTTGTTGTTTGCTGAAGGAATATTAAAACCCATGTGATGAGCCTAGTACGTCCCCCTTATTGAGCAAATGGTGTTCACTCTCATTCTAACATATTTTCTTAGGTAAGTACTATAAGGAGATGAAGTTTACTTGATGCAGTTTTCTGTATAACAAATATCAATCATATGCAACAACCAATTGATGCATGGCTGTAGCTCATTTTATTTTAACCTTTTTTAGTAGGTGTCATGATTCTAGTGTAGCCTATTTATTTTATCTTGTTATCTTGGTTTACTTTTGCATGATGACATGACAATGAATGATATCTTTTTAAGTATATTTATGATAAATGTCCATCTCATCTCTCATGAATTCTTTCCAAGTTTGTCATTTAGCATTTACGCACTTATTCCTTTATCTAAAGGCTTATAGTAGTTTATTACGGCCCTAGCATGCCACTAGCAAGTGCTTTTAACCTTAATCATGCTACTAGTAAGTTTGTCGGCTCTAAAATATAATACTAGTGGTTTTTGTCTTACTAGCCTTGACCATAGTACTAACAAGGTTTATTTAAACGATCCTAGCATACTTCTAACTCAATTCTTATTATAAACAGCCTTAGCATAATACTAACACCAAACATATATCATATATCACATCATTACAACCATGTAAAGGGCACCACCTTGGCAACAAATGGACCATAAAAGCGGGTTAGTTTTCCTGGGCCCTTTTAGGCCCAAAATAAGTATAAACTCGAATAAATTCTAAGTAAAAAATTGAGCTAAATAAAATCTTTAGAAATGTAGGCAACATGGGTAGATTAATTAAATTAATTTTTTTAATATTTTATTTTATTTTATTTTATTTAGTTTCTTTTCCATTGAGATGTAGTTTTGATTGATTGGTTACATGGTTGTAATGATATGATATGCTCGTTAGTGTTATATTCTCCTTTAATGACACAAGTCCAAAGCCGATCCATGGAACACCTACCCACACTACATAGGCTATTATTTATGAAAATAATAAGCACCAGGTGATCAAGCCTTAGAACTTGAAGGCCAATATACACATCAGAAAAGACATAGACTTCCCATGTGGGATATAAGATGTTACAATCTCCCTACTTATATGCCCGACATCCTCATTAGATCACAAAAATATCCAGAATTGTGAGCCCAGTAGGTAATGGATATAAACTATACATAGAATAGATGGAGCAAAATCGGACCTTCGCCCACAGAGAATCAGAAGTACAGCCCAAACCATCACAGAACCGAGTCGGATCTGAAGCCATTTGTGATGATCCAAGTCCAAAGCTGATCCACAGAACACCTGCCTACATTACATGGTCTATTTTTTATGAAAAGGATAAATGTTAGGTGATCAAGCTCTAGAACTTAGAGTTATATATACACATAAAAAAAATCACACAGACTTCTCATGTGAGATATAGGGTGTTACAATCTCCCCCACTTATATGCCCAACATCCTCGTTGGGCCACAAATAGATCCATAATAGTTTGTAACACCCCTTATGTCACATGAGAGAAATATGGAAAGTCTTATATTGATATATAGGTTCAAATTCCAGAACATAAACATCTAGTATTTATCCTTTTCACAAAGGATAGCCAATGTGGTATAGGCAAATGTTTAGTTGACCAATTCTGGACTTTGGTCATTATAAATTATATCAAAGCCGACCCAAAACCATAATGATGTAGCATATTGGGTGTGCATATGTATCATTTACTAGGGTTGTTCCTAGATTAGAGAGGTTATTTGACCAAAGGCCAAGTAATCCAATTAGAGAGGTTACTGGTCTTGGGGACCAAGTAATCTAGTCACCCCAAGAGGGACGTTGGATACATAAATAGGAAAGTTTGTAACACCCTCATATCCAACATGAGAGAAATGTGAGAAGGCTTATGTGGATATATAGACACAAGTTCCAGAGCAAACACCCAGCACTTATCCTTTTCATACAGGATAGACCATGTTACGTAAACAAGTGTCTATAGATTGATTCTGGATTTTGGTCATTATAGCAGCCAATGAGAACATTGGGTACATAAGGAGATGGAGTTTATAACACCCTTATATCCTACATGGTAAAAATGTAGGAAACCTTACATGGATATATAGGCTTAAGCTCCAGAGCATAAGCACCAAATACTTATCTTTTTTATAAAGGATAGCTCATGTGGTATGGATAGGTGTTCCGTTTACCAGTTCTAGAGTTGAATCGTCACAACGGGGCTACTGCTCCCGCACATTCTAGTTCCAAAGTACCAGCCCAATGTAACAACTGTCTGATGTAACAGCTCATCATTGGCCTGCTAACCAATATTCTAGGCTTGTTGCCCATGATTCAATGCATCTTATCCATGCACTTGAGCATGCTATTCTCGACTTGATGGAAGTGGTTTTTGATCCTGAGCTTGCAGCTTATTATCCTATGCACCTTGTTCAGAACCCAGGACTGGATACTTATGTAGGTCCATGGCCCAAAAAGAAAAAGGTTTAGTCTAACACTGGCAAACAATTTTGGAAGACTTTTAACTTATAGCGCTAGGTAGAGCTCTAAGTATCTCCTATCTCATTTTAGTCACTAAATTAATTGGTGTATTGTTTTATAAGTTCCTTTACTAAAACCAAGTTGTTAACTTTTGTTTCTAACATTTCTAATATTTTATTCTCAATTATGGTAACTATTGAAAACCTATACAAAGTCTTTAACTTTGGCAACAAACAAAAAACATACTTACTAAGTAAGGTAACTACCTTTTTTGAATTTGGCTTTGATATCAAACTATAACACCCCTATTTTTATGAATCTTAATTTTGAAAAGGATTTAATTTCCAAAAGTTTATAAGCAATTAATTAAAATATTTTAAAAAATACAAGATAAAAACATTTTTAGAACTTATTTTTCCAATTAGCAAAAGTTCTAAACTAAATCACAATAATGGCTTAACCATATGATTATCATTATTCGTATTTTTCCAATTTCATTATTTATATTTTGGTTTTCATGAGATTATCATTTCATTTCACAATAATGAAATGACAATCTCAGGAAAACCAAAATAAACATAATGATCCAAATTCAGCAATCCATATTATTTTTTTAAAAAAATAAAACAGAAATTAAAAATCTAGTCCCATATAGTTTTTCAAGGGACTACAATGTAACCTCACTTAGTCTGCTCCACATCCTGAACCTTATTATAGTGTTTAGTATACTCCGTCTCCTTATAGTACTCACCTAAAAAATCAAGTAAAAAGGAAGGGTAAGCATGACTTGCTCTGTAAGGGGAAAGTATCAAACCTATAATATGAGTCATAATATTTCCTCAATAAACAACAAATAGAATAATAAACTCTAAGCTATAACAATTTAAAAGTTCATACAACATCACAATAACAGCAATAAAATCCTATTAGCATGATTAAACTAATATGTATAATTCTCTTTATTGATTAAATCACTTGCATTGATCAATTCGTTTAATCTAACACTTGAATGCATCAGACGAATCTAGGGTGGTGAGTATGTATATCACCTATTCTAGGAAAAATTCTTAGGTAGTGCCACTCGGGATGCCATTGAGTCATAATCTTTCGAAATACCTACACCAAAGTAGGGCCTCTTGTGATACCAGCCTTAAGCATAGTCCCCCGCCAGCTATGTTTAGGCAGGGCATAAATCGCATATCTTAACTCCATATCAATCTTTAGGCATGATTTGGGATGGTCAATAGTCACTCTAACATGTTTCTCAAGTTTGAGTGGCCCATTTTGAACCTTTCTTCTATATTCATAGCTTGCCAAGTCATGAAAATATGGTCTACCACCAACCTTGTATGTCTCGTTTTTTATCTTACTCCTCAAATATTTTACTTAATGCAATCTCATGTATGAAAAACATCAATCATATGCAACAATCGATTAATGCATTGATAGCCGAAGGACTATCTCCTCTCCCAGTGCGTACTTCCTGCCGAAAGTATGATCAGGAAGCCTGGCGTCACCCGAAAGAGACACCATCACTGACCTCGGAAGGAACGAAGCCAAGCACCCCGAACTTGGAACTTCGGCAAGAACGCCAAGGATCGCAAAGATGGTACCGGCTCCCTCAGGGGACCGAACGGATCGCCTTCGGATGCAGAGAATTAACTATCGCAAAACAGAAGGGAATCTCCCTGAAGATGGAACCTCCGAACAAGGGAACCCCCCAAAAGCACGAGCATAACTCCCGAAGAAGGGCAACCGTGTCAAAAAATGACTTCGCCCAGAGGACCTCGGGAGTATGGCATGAGCATTTAAGGAGCCTCTAACATACCGCCCACAGACGCTACCTGTCACCTCAAACGGCGGCTTGACACGCCGATGCCGTCCAGGTCTTGTCACGACCTGTCTCGGTTCAAGACTCAAGGAGCCTGCCACCGGCTACTTGTCCCCTACGCCCAGAAACTCAGAGAACATCCGACCGAACACGTGTCGTCATCTGAACGGGCTGGGCACTCCTATAAATACCAGGGAACAGACCCTGGCAAACGGTTCGACTCCTCCTCCTTGAGAAAATACAGGCAAGCCCACTAAAAACTCTAGTGCTTCCCCCTTACCTTCTCAAGAAACTAACTTGGGCGTTGGAGGCTCCTCCCCGGAAAAGCACCCCGAGGACCTCCTAACCCTATTCTCTGAGCTTTTCAGGCACATTCCCCTGGGAAACCTCAACTCCAGACGCTCTCCTTCACAGGAAGTCCTCCCGGAAGTCACCATGCCTTCCAGTGAAGATGTCTCAGAGCATCATTTGGCACCGTCTGTGGGAAACCATCCTCGGGTCGCCGTCGTTGAGACTCGGCGTTCTAAGGACAAGGGACTCCCGAGGTCCCCGTCCGTGCCTGAAGTCCAACCGGCCACTGAGCAAGCCCTCCTAGGGACTTCCACGCCTGAGGAAGAGCGTCCTCTGGTCATAACCATGAGCTTTCTGTGCGACTTTCAACGTTCTGTTGTGGCTGAAATGACAC
Source organism: Aquilaria sinensis (assembly GCA_005392925.1). Taxonomy (NCBI): domain Eukaryota; kingdom Viridiplantae; phylum Streptophyta; class Magnoliopsida; order Malvales; family Thymelaeaceae; genus Aquilaria; species Aquilaria sinensis. Next base: position 157,564 of record SMDT01002129.1, read on the forward strand.
AACAGATAGACCGAAGGTGGCCGCAACAAGCTCAAGCCCAAAGGCCTCATTCGCCAGCACACCCTCGAGAAAAAGTCCCAAACCAACCCATCGTAGTTCGGGATGCGGAGACCCACAAGAGGAGTCTTCAACGGAAAACATGCCCCTCGGGGCACGGCTCGCGGGACAAGCAGGGTCAAGACGACCCAAAATCACACACAGGAGGAGCCAGTCACCTGAGGCGAGGTCCTCATCCCCTTAGCGCCGAACTCACTCTCCGAAGAGGCACCGACAATCTCCCCTCCCAGAAGAAGAACTTAGCGCCACGATCCTTATGGAGAAGATATTGGCGAGGTTGGACAGAGTGGAGAAACAGGTGGCCCGCAAACCCGTCTGGGCTAGGCTGTCTGGAACCTTTTGTGGGGATGAGTCCCCATTCACCCAAGATGTAGTTGAGGCAGCCATGCCCGGCGACTTCAGAGTTCCTCGGCTGGAAACTTATGATGGTCGTACTGATCCACAGGCCCATCTGACCAAGTACAGACGCAGCATGATGATGCACGGTGCCGACGACGCTACCTTGTGTAAATGTTTCGAGGTCACTCTCACTGGGCCAGCAACAGCATGGTCTAATTCATTGGCCCCAGGAACCATCACGGAGTTCCAGGAGTTATCCACAGCGTTCACGCAGCAGTTTATCGGAAGTCGGCCAACGGCGAAGATGCCGGTTCAGATGTTCGACATAGTGCAAAGAATTGGAGAGACCATCCGTGACTATGTCGAGAGATTTAACAGAGAGGCCTTGAGTGTCCCAGACTTTCGGCCCGAAGTACGCATCCTCGTGATGACACGGGGCCTTCGGAGGGACTCACAGCTGTTTTACGAATTCTCCAAGGACCCCCCGGACATGCTGGGCGAATTTTACCGAAGGGCCGAACAGCACATGACAGCCGAAGAACTGAGAATGGGCGGACCGAAGTCCGATCACACCCCGGCCGAAGGGTCCAACCAGCAAACTCGGTATCCCACTGAACAGGCAGGCCGACCTCGGAGAATGAGAGGAAGGAAACTCCCCATTTTCACACCCCTGAACACTACAAGGACCAACATCCTCATGACAATGGAAAGGTAGGGAACTCAGGTTCAGCGGCCACGGGCCATGACCGCCAACAACAGAAAGAATATGAAGAAGTTCTGCCAGTTTCATCGCGACCACGGCCACAACACCGAAGACTGCTTCCAATTGAAAAAGTATATAGAGTCGCTAATAAAACAAGGCCAACTTCGGCGTTATCTGCGCATGCCTTCCCCGAAAGGGAGGAAAGAGGAGGAAGGGAAGGCGGAAGATGAGGACTACGACTCCGACAGGCGGAGAAACTGAAGTCCGAAAAGGCGCCCCCCACCTCCAGCGGGAATCATACAAACAATTACGACGAGACTGCCATCCTCGGAAAGAAAGAGGAAGGCCAGAGAAATAGCAATCATGGAGTATCAAAGTCCAACAAAAAAGCTGGCCCGAAAGGATGGTTTAGCCGTCATTTTTCCCCATGACAACCCATTATTGATCATGGCGAGAATAGGAAACTGGGATGTCAAGAGAGTGCTGCTTGACGACGGATCAAATGCCGACGTCCTGTTTTCACACTTGCTGCCGAGGTTGGGTGTATCTAGCAGCAACCTCAAGCCCGTCACCTCGCCTACCTTCGGGGTAGGTCCGTCCGAACTGCCCGTCCTCGGATGGATCGATCTCCCTTTGATGCTGAAAGGGACTTCGGTGATTGGGACAGCAGAGTTGTACGCCTCCACAATGGCAAGGTTCATCGTTATGGATGTCCCTTCATCGTACAACGCCATCCTTGGAAGACAGACACAGGGAAACCTGCACATTCGCCCTGATGTCAAGTACTTAACCGTCACTTTCGCCGCCAAGGATGGAGATGCGGAAATCTTCATAGATCAAGGCGAAGTAAGGAAGGTGTTCGTCAAAACACGAAAGGCTCCAACAAACAACTTCGCGCAAGCTGTGGAAGCAAAAGTGCCAAAAAAGGGCGAGGCAGAGAATCCCGCGAAGGCGGAAATGGAAGAAGTAGAACTTGTCCCAGGCCAAAATACCCGAATAGGGAAAAACTTGGCCGAAGGTGACAAGGAAAAACTTGTATCTTTTCTACTGACAAATAAAGATCTGTTTGCCTACTCGCCGAAAGACATGCCAGGGGTAAACCCTGACATAATTCAACATAGCCTCAAAGTAAGTCCAGAAGCAAAGCCTGTCCGGCAAAAGAAGCGAGGCATCTCAGTTCATAAAAGTAACTTTGTCAAAACCGAAGTCCAACGACTGTTAGAAGCCGATGTCATCAGGGAGGTCAAGTACCCTGAATGGTTAAGCAATGTGGTAGTTGCCACAAAAGAAGGAAGCAGCAAACTCCGGATGTGCATCGACTTCAGAAACTTGAACGATGCTTGCCCGAAAGATTCATACCCTCTCCCACCGATAGACCAATTGGTAGACTCAACTGCCGAATACGGGCTCCTAACTTTCTTAGACGCCTTCAGTGGGTATCATCAAATAAGGATGGACCCTGAAGATGAAGAAAAAACCGCCTTCATCACCGAGGGAGGAACATACTGCTACATCAGGATGCCCTTCGGGCTCAAAAACGCAGGAGCCACCTACCAGAGGTTGATGAGCAAGGTCTTCAGCGACCAAATAGGGAGAAACATGGAAGTATATGTGGACGACATGATAGTCAAAAGCAAACTGCCTGGCGACCACGTCGCAGATCTAAAGGAAACTTTCCACCAGCTCAGAACCTTCGGGATCCGCCTTAATCCCGAAAAGTGCATCTTCGGAGTGACCTCGGGAAAGTTCCTTGGGTACATGGTATCAGAAAGAGGCATTGATGCCAACCCAGAAAAAATTAAGGCTCTACTCGAGTTCCGAACTCCTGCCACAATAAAAGATGTGCAGAGGCTCACCGGAAGGATAACCTCCCTCAGCAGGTTTATTTCCAGATATGGAGACCGGTGTCGACCATTCTTCAAAGTCCTCACTAAGGCAGCAAAAAAGGAGGACAACCTCGGGAGTAATGACCATCCTTGGGGTGAAGACTGCCAAAAGGCCTGGGAGGAACTCAAAATCTACTTAGCCGGTCTGCCCACTTTGCGGCAACCTCGCGAGGGAGAGCCCCTCGTGTTATACCTCGCCGTCACAGAAAAAGCCGTAAGCTCGGTCCTTGTGAAAGAAGAGGGGGCGAAGCAATGGCCAGTCTACTACGTAAGCAAGTCCCTGCATGGCGCCGAAGTCAGGTACCCTCTGTTGCAAAAAGCTATATATGCCTTGGTGCTAGCAGGAAGAAGGCTGCGACCATATTTTCAGGCTCACCCTATCATCGTCCGAAGCAGTCTACCTCTGCGCGATGTCATGAGAAAAGTTGATCATTCGGGAAGGCTTTCCAAATGGTGCATAGAGCTTGGCGAACACGACATCACTTATGAACCTCGAAAGGCCATAAAAGCTCAAGCTCTGGCAGACTTCATTGCCGAAGTACCCACCACCAAAGATAGCCATCCAGATCCAAGCGAAGGTGAGCCAGAGTGGACTTTGTACGTCGACGGAGCCTCGGGGTCCGAACACCAGGGAGCTGGGGTAATTATCAGAGGTCCCGAAGGCCTTGAAGTAATGAAGGCTATTAAGTTCAGCTTTAACGTCACCAACAATGTGGCTGAATATGAAGCCCTCATAGTAGGACTGCGCCTAGCCAGAAGAATTGGCGTGCGAAATCTAAAAGCCCACAGCGATTCCCAGCTAGTAGTTCGGCAAACGGCAGGAGACTATGGGGCGAAGGACCCAATCTTGGCAAAATATCACGAACTGGTGACAAAGCTCATTCGAGAGTTCGACACCATACGGATCGAAAACGTACCTCGACGGGATAACGCCGAAGCAGACTGCTTGTCGAAGTCAAAAACATACACCGAGGTACTAAGCCGCCCGAGCATTGAAGTACTGAGCATAGTAACTTCGGAAAAAGGCTGGAAAGACCCGATAAAAAGGTATCTTGCGAACAGCGCGCTCCCCGAAGACCCCATCGAGGCTGCAAAAGTGCGAAGACGCTCCGGGCGATTCTTCCTAATAGGCGAAGAAATGTATCGGCAGGGATATGCAAATCCTTTACAGAGGTGTGTTGGCAAAGAGGATACTGAAATGATCCTCGAAGAAGTCCACGAAGGTGCTTGTGGTTCACACATTGGAACCGACGCCCTAGCGGCAATAATACTACACCAAGGAACACGAAAAAATCCAGAGGACACCCTCGGAAACGGTGACTTCGGCTGACTATCCCTGGCCCTTCGCAATCTGGGGCATAGACCTCATAGGACCACTCCCAACAGCGCCCGGAGGCGTGAAATTCTGTGTAGTAGCAGTAGACTATTTCTCCAAATGGGTCGAGGCGGAACCGTTGGCTACTATCTCGGCAAAAGAAGTGCAGAAGTTCGTATGGAAGAACATCGTATACAGATTTGGCATACCAAGGGTACTAGTAGCTGATAATGGATCCCAGTTTATAGACAAAGGGTTCCAGGAATTTATCAGTGACCTCGGAACAAAAATGCACTTCGCCCCAGTAGCTCACCCCCAAAGCAATGGGCAGGTAGAAGTATCTAACAGGACCATAAAAGATGGTCTGAAAAAGAGGCTGGGGGAAGCAAAAGGGAAATGGCCAGGAGAGCTCCAAAGTGTACTGTGGAGCTACCGAACAACACCCCGAAGAGCAACAGGGGAAACGCCTTTTTCACTCATTTTCGGTACAGAGGCCATCATCCCAATCGAGGTAGTGCAACCATCAATCCGAGTACAAGTTTTTGATGAAAGTAGAAATGACCTCGGCCTAAGAACCAAGCTCGACCTCGTCGGCGAACACAGAGAAATAGCGGAGCTGAGAAGAAAAGCTTTTCAGCAGAGAGTGGCCACGGCTATAAACTTGCGTGCCAGGCCAAAAGGAATAAAGAAAGGAGACCTCATTCTCCGAAAGGCTGAATTTGCACCTCGTAGGCCATCCCACGGGGTATTTCGCGCGAACTGGGAAGGTCCCTATCTGATCCTTGCCGAAGTACGAAAAGGGGTGTACAAGCTCGGCGATTCCGAAGGTATAGAATTAAAAAATACGTGGCATTCGGACGCCTTGAGAAAATTCTATACTTAGGATCTCGGCGAAGAAGATTGTGCTGTACAAGTTAGAAAAATTCTCTAAGTACGAAAGTTTCTTAGCCAAAAAGTCTTAAGCATAAGAGGTGCAAAATTCCGCAAAAGTGGCCGACCAGATAAGGTTTTCCGAAGTCTCTTGAGCGAACGTGTTCGGGACAATGGAGAAAACCTGGCAAAAGACTTAGCCAAAATTCTTGGGCATAAGTTGTACAAGTCAAGATTTCGCGAAGAAGGTCGCCATGCTAAGCGCAGATAAGGTTTTCCGAAGTCTCTTGAGCGAACGTGTTCGGGACAATGGAGAAAACCTGGCAAAAGACTTAGCCAAAATTCTTGGGCATAAGTTGTACAAGTCAAGATTTCGCGAAGAAGGTCGCCATGCTAAGCGCAGATAAGGTTTTCCGAAGTCTCTTGAGCGAATGAGTTCGGGACAAAGGGAAACGAAAAATCTCGCAAAGATACTTAGCCAAATTTTCTAAAAAAGTCTTTTATTAAGATAAATTTGCTTACAAAGAAGGAAGATTGCCAGAAGAAGAAGTACAAAAGAGAAGGAAAATAAGGCAAAGGGCCCTAGAACAAACTAAGGATTCTCGGCGTCCCGGGAGCCACCAGCTCCTGCGTCCTTCTCCACAACCTTCCGCGCCGGAAGCGAAGGAGGCAGGTTCAGATGCTCAATCTTGGACCAAGACCACCGAGGCCCCTCGGGAATGTTCAGAGCCTCAAAAAAAAAAAGGTCCAAGTCAGGGAACCTTTGAAGAACTTGATACCGAGCAAGGCAAAACCCATCCTGAAAACCAACTTTGGTCATCTGGTCGGATTTGTCCTTCTCGACACCGAGGTCTTCAAGGTCCCCCTTCAGATCCGCGACCTTCTTCTTCAGCGCCTTCATCTTCTTCTTCTCCGGCTCCTTCTTCAAAGACTCGACCTCGGCTTGAAGCGTGGCTTTCTCTTCAAGCATCTTCGCCAGAAGAGCCTCAGATTCTGACTTCTCCTTTTGAACTGCCTCATCCGCCGAAATCAGCTCCGCCACCTGGGAGCCGAGGTCAGAAATCTTCTGGGATGAGTCCTTCAAAAGTTCTTCCTTTTCCTTCAGGAACTCCTCCCGAATGGCAGCAACCTCCTTTTCTGCAGCTTGAGCCAGCTGCGCGTTCCGTGTGGCCAGTTCCGAGCACTTGGCCTTATATTGGTCTATGGTGCCTAAGGTCAAGGCTCGGAACAGTGCCTGCCTCGCCACCCGAACTCTGAGGAAACCGGCATACCCCAGCAGCTGCAGAGAAACAAAGACAAAGTTAGTAAGGCAAAGAAGAAGAGGCAGACATTTAGAGGAAATCGAAAGGAAAAACAAAAATGCGAGAGGCGTACCTGGGCAGCATGCTCAGAGACCTTCGCGGCAAGGGAGCCATCGTCAGGGTGAGCCTCAGCGATGGCCTTGAAGGAGGCCTCGGTAAGCACCCCCTTGGAGATCTCCTTAGCCATTTGCTGACAGTCTCCGGAGTACAAATTCATGTCCTCTGTAAACGTCCAGAAATGCTCCTTCGGGACCTTCCCCTTCGGGATATGGGCATCCCGAAGGGCCCGCTTTCAGGTGTGCTCGGCCGCCCAACCCGGAGATGATATCTCCCCTGCATGGCAAAAACAAAAAAAAATTGGTCAAGGCAAGAAAATCTCAAAACCCACAAAAAAGGAGGCACCACAGTTTAATAGAAAAACAAACCTGCTGGCACCTCGGCGACGTCGTCGTCGGAAGCCCGAGCCTCCTCGGTAGAAACCCCCTTGCCCTTGTTTTTACGTCGCTCTTCGGCAGAAGGGGCCTCTACCAAAGCACCCAGAAGAGTCGCCGAAGGAGTGAGACTCTGAGCAGTAAGGTCAGCAACGACCTCAGCCGATGGGACAGCAGCAGCCTCGGGCTCTGGGAGAGGAGGGGGCGCACTCTTCTTCGCCCGCTTGGCCACGGATGGCCCAGCCCCAGACGTTTTCCGTCTTCGGGAGACGGCCTTCTTCGTATGCTCACCTTTCTCGGATTGCCCGAGGAAAAGCGATTTGTAGAAAGTAGCGGTGTCGTCACCCATCTCTGAAAAGGAAAAAAGACATCAGTGTGAGTCCAGGGTAAAAATATAGAAAAGGAATTTGGAGATAACTTACTTTCATAAAAACTTTCGTAAGACTCTTCCTTCAGAAGAAGCTTCACCAGCCAGGAGTCTTTCCCGGCAATGGCAGGAGCCGGCATCCCGAGGTCTGTCTTGTGCTCCTTTACCACCTTTAGCTCCCGAAGGACCTCTTCGGTCATCAACTTCCAGTTAATGGGAAAGGGGTAAAGAGGGCGCGAAGGGACCTCGGAATCCCAGTCGGAGACAGCTCGGATCCGTCTGTCGAAATCCGCGAAGATAGGTGCCAACTTGGGAGTCAGCAATATCCTCGGGTCAACGACGTCCATCTCCAGCTTTCCCCAAGCCCATTTGGTCGGAACATGCGGCCAGGCCTCCTCCTTCTTCAGAAAAAAGAATTTTTGTTGCCACCCTCGCCAACTGTCCTTGTTGGCAAAGGTGAACTTGTATTTTTTGCTCCCTGATCCCCGAGGAAGCATAAAGTAGAAGCCACCCTTTGGGACCACGAAGACCTTATAGTACTGCAGAAAAAGAATGAAGTGGGGTTCTATTTTGAAAACACCACACATACAAAGAAAGGCGTTGAAGTAGCAGTACGAGTTCGGTGGAAGTTGGTTTACAGCAATGCCATGGAAATCGCAAAACTTGCAAACCATCTTCGGCGGAGGGTACCGAAGTCCGGCCTTCAGCTGGGCTCGGAAAACGGTAACCTCGTCACTACGGTTTGAAAAACTAAATTGGTCAGAACGTGGCAACCTCGTAGTGGCATAGGAGGGAAGGAAGAACTTCTTCTTCCATTTCTCCAGTTTTGCAGGAGTGGTGCAACAAATGTGAGAAAGAAGAGGCTGCCAGCTCTCGGGGATAGGCATGATTGGCTGAAAAATGAGTTCGCAAAAGCTTGAAAAAGAAAAAATCAGGGGACCCTAGAGATCAAAAACCCACCGAACGATTTGCCAAAATCTGGATTTGAAAATGCCGTCGTGAAAGGTGGCAGGAAAAAACCCCGTTAAACAGCACCGCCGCGAAAAGCAAGGAAGAAGGCAGGAGCACTTGAAAGACAGAGGAGAGCAAAAAGAGAAGCAAAAGGGGTTATGAAGGAACAAAAGTATATATAGGCCGAGGGGGGATAAGCGAAACGGCGTCATAAATGCTGCACGAAGGCAAGGAGTCGCCATAACTGCTTGCTAAGCATAAAAAGGCACGCCCGCTGTAACCGATACAACTCCAGCCAATAAAAAGGTGCCACGTGTCAGCCATCGTGCCAAAAGGGGGACACGCCTTCTGACAGACGGCACGCTGCTCCAGACTGACACGTCTGGTTACGAGACGCGACGTTTCACAGACCTACAAAAGTAAAGAAGTAGGTTACCCCGGGGACACCAAAAGACGGGCTATGTTTGAACAATCCGTGTCTTCGGACAAAAGGTGCACCTTCGGCAAGAGTGCTATACCCAAGGCCCCGAAGTACTCCCTTTGAAAGCTGCCAAACCGAAGTTCCCACTTCGGCTTTCTGGAGGGGGGCTTGTGATAGCCGAAGGACTATCTCCTATCCCAGTGCGTACTTTCTGCCGAAAGTATAATCAGGAAGCCTGGCGTCACCCGAAAGAGACACCATCATTAACCTCGGAAGGAACGAAGCCAAGGCCCGAACTTGGAACTTCGGCAAGAATGCCAGGGATCGCAAAGATGGTGCCGGCTCCCTCGGGGGACCGAACGGATCGCCTTCAGATGCAGAGAATTAGCTATCGCAAAACAGAAGGGAATCTCCCCGAAGATGGAACCTCCGAACAAGGGAACCCCCCAAAAGCACGAGCATAACTCCCAAAGAAGGGCGACCGTGTCAAAAAAAGACCTCGCCCAGAGGACCTCGGGAGTACGGCATGAGCATTTAAGGAGCCTCTGACATACCGCCCACAGACGCTACATGTCACCTCAAACAGCGACTTGACATGCCGACGCCGTCCAGGTCTTGTCACAACCTATCTCAGTTCAAGACTCAAGGAGCCTGCCACCGGCTACTTGTCCCCTACGCCCAGAAACTCAGAGAACATCCGACCGAACATGTATCCTCATCTGAACGGGCTGGGCACTCCTATAAATACCAGGGAACAGACCCTGGCAAACGGTTCGACTCCTCCTCATTGAGAAAATACAGGCAAGCCCACTAAAAACTCTAGTGCTTCCCCCTTACCTTCTCAGGAAACTGACTTGGGCATCGGAGGCTCCTTCCCGGAAAAGCACCCCGGGGACCTCCTAACCCTCTTCTCTGAGCTTTTCAGGCACATTCCCCTGGGAAACCTTAACTCCAGACGCTTTCCTTCACAGGAAGTCCTCCCAGAAGTCACCATGCCTTCTAGTGAAGATGTCTCAGGGCATCATGCATGACTATAGCCCATTTTATTTTAAACCTTTTTAGTCAAGTGTCATGATTCTAGTGCATCCAATTTTTTTTATCTTGTTATCTTGGTTTAGTTTTGCATGATGACATGTCAATCAATGATATCCTTTTTAGTACATTTATGCTAAATGTCCATCTCCTCTCTTGTGAATTCTTTTCCAAGTTAGTTATTTAGCATTTACATGCCTAATCTTTTATATACCGGCTTATAGTAGTTTATTATAACCCTAGCATGCCAGTAATAGTTGCTTTCAACCTTAATCATGCTATTAGCGAGCTTGTCGGCCCTAACCATGGTATTAGTAATGTTTGTCTTACTGACCCTAAACATGATACTGATGTAGTTTATTTAAGTGGCAATGGCATACTTTTAATGCAATTCCTATTGTAACAGACCTAACATGATGTTAGAGACAAACATAGATCATATACCACATCATTGTAACCATACAACCAACTAATCAAAATTACGTCTACAGGAAAAGAAAAGAAAAAGAAAAACTTCTAGAAAATTTAATTAATTACTTTATCCATATTGCCTGTGCTTTTAAAAAAAAATTATTTAGCCCAATTGTTTGTTTACAATTTATTATTCATGTTAATGCTTATTTTGGGCCTAAAAGAGCCCATGAGGATTAGCATGTGCTTCCTTTTACCTAGTGTAAAATAACACAAGATAAACAAAAGGTTTCTTATAACAGGTCTTGCAAAGGATTAGGAAGGTACAAAATTATAAAATATGCTAAAATGTGAAATTTTCCTAAATGATACTTGGAAGGTTAACATTTTGACATCTAAGCTGAAATTTTACCTAGTAGGTAGAAAAGGTTTCAAGCTGTCTCCAAGGGCTTTGTACTAAAGTAGGTTTGCTTTTCGGACCTTTCTAGAAGATGAACCTAAGAGCACAACAACCAAAACAATGAGTTACATACCCATTCAATGGTTGTAAAAACTAAATTTGGAATGTCAAAACTTGAATTTGATTACCAATATGTTTTCAGAGTCTCTAACACTTCCAAATTCCAAAAGAATGCTAAACCTTTGAGTAAGGACTTCCTAGGCTTCTATAAAAACTTAGATGGTAAAGAGAAAATATTTAAAAGGGGTTATAAGATTCATAATCTGTAGCCAAAAGAATTCCAAAAAGGCTACAGTGGCTTACTCGAGCTCAGGTGCAAGTAGGGGTCCAATCATACTAGGAACAAGTGAAAAAGCTTAGAATTTTGAATAATGATGAACCTCAGCAAAATAAAGCACAAATTTAAGGTATTTAGGTTCTGAAAAAAAAAAATTTTAAAAACGATGCTAAAGGATTTAGACTCACGCAAATGAATTCAGAATCGTTGGTACCGTAGGATCACTTTTTGTGTCCCGGATGGGGTTTCCATTCAATCTAATAAACCGAGGTGAGAATAGAGAATTAAATAACATTTAGATTTCCTTGGGTAATAGAGAAACAAAACCCAAGAGTGCGATGAAGACGGTAACAATACACAAATGGTGTGGTGGTGATTCTTTCAGCATGAAGACTTATCCACTGCAACGAGCAAGACTAGAAATAATGGATTAATTATGAGCATATCTATATGAACTAAAAGAATGGGAGAGAGAAATATAGCCAAAGCTACACAAAAGTGATGAGGATGGCAAAGTGGAGAATGGCAGCCATGCGTGTTCCTTTTTTTGTTTTTGTGGCTTGACAGCAAGTTGGTGATGGGGAAGAAAAAAAAAAAAAGAGCAGGAATTCGAATAGTTTGTAATTTCTAGAGGCAAACTAAACTCTTAACCTAGACAGAAACTTAGAGAAAAAAAATGAAGAATAGTAGGATAATTAATGGTAAATGTGATTGGAATAGAAATATAGGTAAGTAGATAAAATAAATTGAAATTGAATAAAAAAAACAACATTATAGGATGGCATGCGACTGCGAGTTTTTTTTAAATAAAGATTAGGGTTACATGATAAATTATCCTATGTAACAATAACATAAACCAAATATAAATAGTGCACTCGCATAAGCTAAATTTAAACAAATAAATTCAGAATTGAATAAGATAAAGTTCTTTTCACTCATTTTTATGAGAAGAATCAAATCATGCTTTCAAATTTTCAATTCAATACTCGATTAAAGAGGATAAAAATTCTCCTAGCCTCGATAAAATTTACTTGAGCTTCCAACTTGAAATTTGACTTAGTGAGCACTAAAGAAATTCTTTAAGAATCCAAATTCCTTAATATTGATTAGTAACCTAGACTAGTAACCTTTCTAATCAGATTATTTGGCCCCTAATCAAGTAACCTCTCTAATCCAAGATTATCGCGGTAGACAATGCATGTGTATATTGAAAACTTGTCAACAGAGCACCTATCCACATCACATGGACTATCTTTTATGAAAAAAAATAAGTGCAATGTGTTTATGTTCTTAAACTTGTGTTTATATATCCACATAAGTGTTCTCACATCTCTCCCATATGGGATATAGGGGTGTTACAGAAGTTCTCTCCAACCCGCTCATTCTCCCTTCATCCACCAAGGCTTAAATGATGACTTGTTGACTCTTTTTATCTTTTTAGTGACTTTGGGAATTGAATTGCTCAAAACAAAAAATAAGAATGATTAAAACACTCATTTCCCACTTTTCAGACTTCCATGAAAGAGAAATCGATAGTGGCGGAGAAGACGAAGAAGACGCGATCGGAGGGCCGGTGCTCGCTAGGGAAAAGGATCCGAAACACGACATTCGTCGATTTGATCCAGCACTTGATTTGGTCTGGTTGGTGATCTGCTGAGCCCCCGGAATCTAGTCGTCGTCAAGACCATCCTGAAGAGCTCCTCGTTCGTTCTCCTCATTTTCATCATCTTAGTCGTCTTCTCTCAACTCACCGCATCTTTTTTCGCTCAGTGACGGTGTTCTATGTAATTTGGTGGTTCATTGGGTTAGCTATTTAGGAGACTGCTTATGTTTTATTTCTTCTCCTAAGCATTTTAGCCTAGTTTTTGGGTTCATTGACATTTTTATTGGTTGGGATACGGCCAACTTATGGAATTTATGCAATTCAGTCTTATCTTTTAGTCGTTTTTTGAGCTTAGGGTCTGTATCGTGTAACTGGGTTTGGTGCATTTGCTTCCCATCTTAATCTGCACTAATTCTTCCTCTTCCCTCTGCAAAAATTTGCAGCTGAGACTAACTTGGTGTTTTTTGTTTTGAAAATGTGGAATTGACTGTTTTAATCACTCATGCTTTTCATTTTGAGTAATTCAATCACCAATGTTACTAATCAGATAAAAAAGAGTCAATAAGTCATCATTTAATGGCAGCTATGTGCCACCTGACCTCAGCTTTTCTGCTTACTACCTAGCAAAACATCAAAATTAGAACTAACAGAGCAAATGATTTCATAGTTTTAGGATGAATTTGGAAAGTTGATGAGTTTTAGGATTAATTTGGCAAAATGTGAGAAGTTTTAAGACTGACTAATATAGTTTTCCTTTTTTATTTATATATCAAACAAACAAAGGCGTATATAGTATTTCTAATTGAACCCATAAAAGTCATTTTAGCAAATCACGACAATAGCCCTTGAAATATATGGGCTGCGAATGCCAGTGAGCAGACCAAGAATTTACGTATTGAATGTAGGCCCAGTTGAAATTTGGTTTTGCTTTTTCTGGCCGCGTTTTAACCTTACCTTGGTTTAGACAGGACCTGGCGCGTCTTAACGAGGCCATTACGACCTTAAAAAGTGTATTAAATTTTATGGCCCATTTAGAAACAGATTTTAGACTAGTGTTAGAGTTCTTGATAAATTTTTACCAGTGAAAATAAAATCACTAAAGGTAAAAGTTAAAACTTACATTTAGATATTCCCTCTATTTTTAGTTCTTTGCTCTATTTGTGTTTGGTAAATAAATTAAGAAATCGTAAAAATATATATCTTTTTTCCATTTTACCCTTGGTCCCACATTTCTCCTACCTCATCTACTACTACTACTGCCGACTACTATTATTCTCCAGCTTCTCTGATCTCTTGTCATCCAATCCCCGATCTTTCGCCGTCCGAACCTCCTCACCTCGTCATCCTTCACCTCCGATCATTTGCCATCATTCGTATCAGATCTTCTAGCCCCGTCACCTGCTACCTGCCACACCAACCTCCTCGCCTAATCTCCTCGCCTTGATCTTTTTGCCCAATCGCCAACCACCTACAGCCCTGACCTCTTCACCCTGCTACTCGCCAGCCTGACCTCCTCCCCCTGTCGTCCGTAACCCTAATTGTCCGTCGCGTTTGAATTTCTCACCTTTCGTCCATTTTTTTCAGCATCAGATCGCCTCCTCTCGCTCACATTCAATCTCTCGCATCTGATATCTCTCATTCGATCTCTTGTGTTCGATCTAGCATCGCCATTGTCTCATCCGATCTGCCACCGCCATCGTCTCGTTGAGAAAATAGGTTCACGATTCTGGTGACAACAATGGAATACAGAGAAAACGGCGTCATGATGGCAATGGCCGTTGGAGATCAGAGAAGCCACAAATGGTGTATTTGTCGAATTATAGTGGAATGAAAGGAGTAAAAGTGTAAAATTAATTGGTAAAACTTACTAAAATGGGAATGGTGCAGAGAACTTGGAACGGCTCAAAATGACAAATGGAGCAGAAAACCTGAGACGGATAAGGTAGTTTTTTTTAACTCTAACTTTAATCATTAATGCTAATACTAAATGAGGCCATGATTTTTTTTTTTTTGTGTGTGTAAAAGGAAGTCATAAAGACAAAGACTCGCTATACGATTAAATAGGGCAGATAATCCCAAGTAAATCCTCTTCAAGAAATAAGAATAATCCAGGTTATTAGAGGGGAATCAAAAGTCGAAGCTATAATCAGCTGTACAATCTTCCTATAGGTTTGGTTCTAATACATTTACATCCACCATTTTCGAAATCTACCTTTATCTCTTCCTTTTTGTTAAAGCACCAATGGAAAAAAGAAAGGATTGCCTTGTATTTATGAAGGAAAAAAATAATAGTTGAAATTTTTTATTAACAATAATAATTTACAAATCATATTTACTCAAAATCTTACAATCAGATGAGTTAGAAACCTAAAAGCTGATGTTAAATAATACTTTATCCGTTTCACAAAAACTGGCTCTTTTACTATTTACAACAATTAATTTTTTATTTTATTTCTTTCAAAATTTATTATAAAAATTTAAATATTTTATATTAAAATAAAAATTTAAATATTATAATTTCTAAATATCATTTTTAAGAATCTTTTTTTCAATACATATTAATGTAATATATTCATGTCAAACTTCAGTTAAAAAAAATAAAATATTCAATTAATGTGAAACGGATGGAGTGTATAAAAAGTAGTTATTAGGTCAAGCTCTTTAGACAATAATTTTAATCTACCTCTTATCGATTAAGGGCTTCCCAATAAGTAGGAATTGGGGAGACATCATCCAGCTCGTTTTAACTTAAATTAATTGACTTCAAAATGACTTATTTTTATTCTTACATATTTTTTACCCAAAACTAATTTTAATTAAAATCCAATATTATGAAGTTGCAGTAATCCATTGAAAGTACAATTTTTGTAACCTTACTAAATTTTTATGAACTTTTCTAATTTAAGGTATTAAAACAGAAAAATTCATAAAAAATTTAACACCATTATAAAAATTTACTTTCAAATGGATTATTGCATCTACATAATTTTAATTTTTAAATGAAATTGGTTTCAAGTAAAAAAATTTAAAAATAAAAATAAGTCAGTTGACTTAAGTTAAAATGAATTGGCCAAATATTGTGGCAATCAAGGTATTAAATACCATTACCATAAGGTATACTGCACCATGAATTTTTAAGATATACTGCATGGTATACCGTGCCGTATACCGTTATCATTTTCATAAAAAATAAATGTTAGAATATTATTTTAAGATGATATAATTTGTTTAATAATTTATTTTTACACATTTTATATGTATTCTAATTTTTCTCATCATGATTTTGCAAATATAAATAAAATATATATGATAGAAGATATTTTTTTAATACAAAAAACATAAAAAAAATGTTATATATGGAGAAAAATAAATAATACTAAAAAAAACTAATTTATTGATATACTATAAATATAAATAATACCATCCATATACTTTGCATATACTATAAATATAAATAATATCATCCATTAAATTTTTATATTAATTAAGAAAAGTAACAAAAAAAATTAAAAGTAAATGTTTATTTTATGATATGTGTATTATTTTTATTTTAATGTTTTATATATTTATGATATTTTGATTTAAAATAAAAAAATAAAAAAATAGGCGCAAAAAATTAAATATCACGGTACATATCACGTGATATTTGCGGTATACCACAATTTTTTGACAAAATACATACAAAAAATACTTGATATGTGATATACCACAGTATATCACACGGTAAAATGATAAAACATAAAAATAATTATATTGCGTACCGCAGGTATGCAGTAAGTGGTATACCACAGTATTTAATTCAGTGGTAGCAATTGTCAGTTGTTTGCTAGCTTTTTTTTTTTTGCAGACATAAGAGAGGATCGATGCCAAGCGGAAGTGAAGATTGAACCTTGAAGTCAACTCTTTTTAACTTAAGCTAACTCAATCTAAAGGACTTATTTTTATGTTTATATCTTTTTTATCGGAAACTAATTTTTTTTAAAAGCCAACATTATTTAGGTGAAATAATCAATCTATTGTAAAATTTTTATGATACTATTAATTTTTTATGAATTTTTCTTTTTTTAGGCATTGAAAATAAAAAATCATAGAAATTTAATAACATGATAAAATTTTTGTTTCAAATGAATTATTACACCTATATAATATTGGCTTTCAAACAAAGTTAGTTTAGCTAAAAAAGGTAAAAAAAAATAAAAATAAGTCATTTTAAGATTAGGTTAACTTAAGTTAAAATGAATTGGCTTTTAATCTCTTATTAAAAGTAAAAACGTTTAGGGAGGTAAAAGTAAGTTTTCAAATTTGGAGACATAAGCCTAACTATCTAACTAATTTTTATTTTTTTTACGCATGAGGCGTCTCAACTCAATAGGTTAGACTATTTCCAGCTTACGATTCGTGACTTTTTTCCCTTTCAATTCACTATAAATTATTATATTCTCCAGACCTAATGTTTTAAATCCAAAAGTATAAGATATTAACTTTTGTTGAGGCTCCATTCTTTTTCAATTCAAAAAATTATTAAAAAATTCAATATTTTCAATTTTATTGATTCTTTTTAATCTAGAATTAATACCGTTTGAAAGTTAATAATATGGATTTCTGATAATCAATGGAATAGAAATTTTTTAGAAAGGAATTAATTTTTTTTAAATTATTGCGATACCCAATTTAAAAATATTAATAAAAATAATTTTTAGAAAAATATTTTTAAATTATTTCTGAATTTTTTAAATTGTAGAGTTTCAATTGGTATATTAGTTGAGTATAAATCCAAAAAAATTGAGAATAATATATTAAATAAACATAATAAATATTTTTGTTATAGCTGCAAGCCTGCAACAATAAATACTTCCTCAAACACAAAATATATCTCTCTTTTTTAGAGAAGAAAAACAAAAAATATACTTCCTCACCTATTAATTTCAGCATATGCTGGCACGTGCAAACCAAATATTCAAAACATTTGGCAGCAATTATTCTTTAAGATAGGAAAAAAGAAGCAAAAAACAAAATTGGTTAGTTCTAATATGGTTGCTTTCTTTTTCACTACCTAATTGCTATTTGGTCCCAGGCTTTTACTGTGTAACCTTGCCGGCACTCTGCTGGATACTGTTACTTTCTACCTTGATTTTGTAAGGACAATTCAACGCATTATTAATCCAGTGGCACGTCGTCTAATCAAAGTATTCTTTCATGTTTTAATCATTGTCATTAAGATTGAACAACTCTTAATTGCCGTCATGCAGCCCAACACGTATCTCTTCAATTTCTTCTCAAACCGCGCCCCATGTCCCACCATCGACCACAAAATTGGAAATATTCATCTCCCTCTACAAAACAGGCTTCACACACATGGATCATTCACAATAGTTACGCTACAAAGGTAATCATGATGTCGGGTTCTTTGTGGCTTCAATGCATGGCTAGCCGAAGTCATTGAAATTTTTGGGACTATATATAAATGTAACAGATTAATTAACCTAAAATGTTAGGTAAGCCTACTGGAATTAACACAAAAAATGAAAGGTTGATGCATTTTCCCCCCTAGATTTTGTTTTCTTCCATGGAAGAACATGCAACCTTAAAAATCCGTGCCAGATTAACCAACTTAAGTGACTTTATTCACCATGTCAAAGAGAAAATTAAAAAAAAAAGTAAAAATAAATAAAAGAGAGAGAATTGAACGTTAAAAAAAAAAAAGGCACCAAAAACTTAAGATTTTCATGAAGGATCTCTAAGTGCAACTTCAAATAACCGGGGTAAGTAGAATGAAAAAAAAAATGATAACACCTTCCATTGAGCTTGGACCACAAAAGGCGAGATATCTGTCTTGCAGTTGGCTACAATATAATTGCAACAGGTAAACATAACAACTTCAAATGCTACAAAATTAATGACAAACTTGAGGGTGGAAACCGGTATTACACCACCATTTATAGGACACCTGTCCCCTCCTCAACGTTCACTTCTCCTTTCATGTTTTACTAGTATGATACCCGCGCTGCGCAGCAGGTTGGGCAGGGATTGGTTTGTGTTATGTGTGTAATGTGTTTGAGATCGAAGGTGGGAGGAAATAAGGGCAGATTTATTATTTCAAGTTTTCAACTGCAATTTATTTGAAATATTACATTCGGTTGTCAGTTGATGGATGGTACAACTCATATAGGGTGAGGATAAAACTATTGTTGTCTTGCATTGTTTGTCTCCGCTGGTGGCTTTTTCCTTCATTCTTTTACGGCTAGTCCTTTTTTTCTTTGTTTTGTGGGTGGGAAAATTTCCTGGAGGATGAAAAACTATTGAGGTCAGTGTGAGTAGGAGAAATGGGAAGTATCAATTGGTGGGAGTGTTTTTGGTGTAGGTAGAACTTACATTTTGTGATGTGTAGGTTCTACAACCATTTCTAGCCGATCTTGTCCTAAGGAGGATGTATCTTATTGTTCTTCACTTTTTCCTAAGCATGAAAAGGAGAATGTTATGAATAGATAGTACATAGTTTGGTAGTGCAAGAAGTTGAAATTTTAGGAGCTTACCTTTTGCCTCTGGTGTTGTTGTTTGTGTCTTGGAGGGAAGTATCATTAAGGGTGGGTAGGTCTGAAAGGTTTGAGCGCTTCAGAGGTGTTATTTGTTGCAAGAGGTATGATGAAGTGGCAAGGTCAAATATTTTGATTACTCTAAAACTAGCAATGTTGGGGTCAAAGTTTTGGGTGGCTAAAGATACTTGGAGTACACGAGTGAGACCTAGCTAAAGTTGCTTCGCCTATGTTATCTTAGACAATTGTGCTCAGTTTGTACCTAAGAAGCTTGAGTTGGTTAATATAGATTGTATATATTTACGGAATTAGAAGAATGTAATAATATGGATGATGGTATGGGGAGGAGGATGAGTTAACATGGTTTGGGTGGTTGGTCATTTTTGGGACATTTTGTACACCAGAAAGTGTTTTCCACGGATTTGATGGTGCTGCGGTAATTGAAACAGGATCGGTACCACCAACCCTGAGAGCAAGCAATGCTTCTGATTGTTGCTAAGCAGGTAAATTTTTCATTCTGCAAAAGGTACAGTGATTTGATTAAGCATGGTAAAAGAGGTTTTACACGGAAGAATTAATAAAAGGTTGTGCGGATTAATTGTACCCGATGGTCGACTGGATTGAGTTACAGTAATTTGTTAATGTGCATTCTGTTTGTTGTCATTTGCTAGAGCAAGTGCATAGCTTGGATGGATGAGGAAGAGTGTTTTGTGATCAAAGTGTAGTCGCTGGTGAACCTATATTGTGTGTTACAAGTCAAGTGAATGATAGGGTATCTAAAAGTGACAGATTTTTATTGGGGCATGAGATGACCTTTCTTTCATTTCTGATGTTTGCGGTATTGGTAAGTCAATGTAACATTTTGTTGCTGAAGTACTACTGAGTGATGGATTACCTACAGTTAAAAGGCAAGTTTGTTAGGTCTTTGGTTAATTGTAGATGCTTATTGTTTAATGTCTGACGTTGTAGGTGATGGTTAATTTAAGGATGGTTTATTATAAAATGTTATTGGAAGGATATCGTGGAGGTAGAATAGATGAAGTAGCACGTAGTACCTTGAAATTGTTTAACAGTCATGCCCACAAGTATGATAATGATATGTTCGTTCTTTGATTTCACAGCTATCATTTTCTTATTGACATTGGCAATAGGAGTATCCCAGAGGGTAGCGGACAATGTGTGATTACTGTTGCAATATAGTTGCAATAAATTTGTGCAAAAAATATGTGGGAATAAATTGGTTGCAAGTACGGTATATAGTACGAAGGTGTATGATGTAACTAATGTCCATAATTTCCATGGTCATTTTTTGAGTTTGTCATCCCTTGATGTAGATTGTGGAAATAGGGCTTATGGCAGTTATTTTTGTGATTACGTCTACTAGGCGAGAAACAGTCTCCAATGAAGATTATTGCAAATGAATATAGTGTAAAAGTGTGTAATAATAGGTTCTAATACCGGTCAAGAATGTATCTATTTGTAATCTTAAAGATGTAGTATCGAGTGTTACAAAAGCAAATCCATGGGGTGAGATGTTGTCCATATCTAAAATGGGTCTACATTTGTCCATCTATTGAGAATTAAGGCAAAATCATGCATAGTAGCTCTATATTTCCTTTTGTTAGGAATAAGGGTAAAGTTTGTTATGATGAATGTTGAACCTTCAGTTAGGGTATCATTGAACCAATCAATGTCTTGTCTACAAATTGTGGCTTGTATGATAGTACCCGGCATTGGAACAGTCCTTTGTTTTCTTAATTGTTGTAATCATATGTTAATGTAGGAGCGAGTAAACGCATATGTGTGGTTAAAATAACAAGAGAACAGTGACCTCTTTATCAATTAGGACACTGTTTAGATTGAGGATGAAAGGTGTAGGGCTTGGGAGAATTGCATTCCATAGGCGACAAACTCAACCTTTAAGCTTCCTTGTATTCCCCGGTGCTAGATGAGAAAGAAAGATGTCCTTCATATTTTTCTTTGTGTTATATGACAAGAGAGATAAAAGTAAATAAATAAACAATGACAATTATATATTATGGAATGTGAATAAATATATTATAAGAATTGAAATATATTGGCACTTATGTCATTGTGTGTTTTGAAGAATATATATACTTTTGATGTTAATGTGTGAATATATATGAGTACAAATATCTTACATATGGCAATCATTTTGCCATATGGAAACAACCATGGAAGGATGATAATCAAAGTGAGATTTGATCAACTGTTAGAAATTATATAAATAAATATATTTGTGTCTAGTGGTTGTTTTTGTTGTTGATGATCTGCGGGATCATGTTATTATATGATTGTGAGGCTAATATTTAGTATTAACAATATACATATTGAAATTTTTCTCATGACGTAACACATATATAGCGAATAGAAGATACATAAGGAATAAGGTTTAGGCAGTGTAGGAAGGGTTAGCGGATATAGAAAATAATTTATAATGTCAGTAATTATCATGTTAAGGGAATTGAGTCCTTGGATGTTTAGCTTCTAGGCGTCATTTTTTTGCTACTATGATGAAGGTTTTCATTCTCCTGGGATAGGCGAACACACTTTCTAGCAACATCATCATTTGTTTTCTAAAGATTGTTATTTTCTTTTTGAAGCTAGCTTAGTTGCCTCTTCAGATAGGCTGTTTCTTCATTATAATGAGATGTTTCTGCTTTGAGCTTGATTTCAGGTTCAAAACACTGAGTACAGAGCAGGTGCACCATAGTTGCTACATTATCACACCGTGAGCACATACGTTCATATAATTCCTTGAAAAGTTCCTTCTTCTCATAGAAAAGTTCTTTGATAGCTAGAGTATATAAATCGAATAAAGTTTCATTGGTTGTTGCAACTTCTTTTTCTTGTGCTTCTTCATAAGTATGATTGGAGTAATTATGGGCTGTGAGAGGTAGAATAGGTTTTGTTGGATTTGTGATGTCTACATGGACTAAACATTCAAAGCTATCATATATAAATGCGAGAACTTTATAGATAAATTATTTGTAGCCAAGTTGTTTTGTTAAGTCTGCTAGAATAGACTTCATCGATAAAACAATAGACTCTATACTTATGCTGTACAAAAGTGTTTAAACAAAAAATTGTCAGAGATTACATAAGTATGGAAGATAAGAGAGATATAAAGTGTGATCAATATATAGAAACTAAAATGGCAATATGTAGGAAGAGGAATGAAGAAAAGAGAGTAATTGCTGCTGCAAAATTGCTTTTTTCATTCTCATTTACGTATATAAATACTGGTACAAGGATGAGTTTCGATAGGTTAGGCAACTAAGAGATAAACTAGAAGATAATTACATATATACAATTTATCTACATATATATCTTCTCATGTTATCCATATCATCAGTTCCTTCACTCCCCCTCAGGTTGGCGCATGTAAGTCTATCATGCCCAACTTGCTTAGTAACGATTCAAAGGCATTCTTACCTAATGCCTTGGTAAACAAGTCAGCAACCTGTGCTTTAGTCCAGATTTTCATTGGCTGTATTTCTCACGATTGTACTCATTCTCTAACAAAGTAACAATCCATCTCCACTTGTTTCTTCCTTTCATAGAATACTGGATTCATCGTTATATGCAACGCTGCTTCGTTGTCACAAAATAGTGTGGTTGGCCCTTCCTGTGGTGCATGCAGCTCCTTCACTAACCATCATAGCCATAAAATCTCACTAACTGTTGTGGCCATTACCCTGTACTTTGCTTCAGCTGATGACTTAGCCACCACAGTCTGCTTCTTAGTTCTCCACGAAATTGGTGACCCACCTAGTGTGATGAAGTAGCTAGTGCAAGATCTTCACGTTGCCTGACAACCTCCCCAGTCGGCATCGCTATACGCTTCTAGTTTCAAGTCACCATAGGCTCTCAACAAGATAACTTGTCCGGGAGCTAACTTTAGGTACCTTAGAACTTTTCTGCTGCGTCCATGTGTGCTTGTCATGGTGCTGCCACAAACTGACTCAAGACATTAACTGCAAACACTATGTCCAGTCTTGTGACTGTTAAATACAGCAGTCGTCCGACTAACTTCCAGTACCTTGCTGCAACGACAAGTGCTCCACCATCGTCAGGTTTCAATTTGCAATTTTGTTCCATAGGGAATCCACTGGGACGGCAAGCTTCCATCCGAGCTTCTTGCAAGATGTCTAACATATACTTTCGTTGGCTGAGAATGATGCCTTGCTCTGATCATGCCACCTCTATGCCCAGAAAATATTTCAAGTCTCCCAAGTCTTTTATGCGGAATTTTTTGTTCAGATGCTTCTTTACTTCTTCCATTTTCTTGTTGTCATTTCCTTCCAATATCACGTCGTCTACATATATTAACGCTGCAGCAAAATTCTCACCTCTTTTGTATATGAGCAAGGAGTGGTCTGCTTTTGATTGTTGGAAGTCTAGCTCAATTAGGGCCTCCGTAAATTTCCAGTACCAATTTCTTGATGCTTGTCTGAGTCCATATAACGATTTTCTCAACCGACATACTCTTGTCTCTTCCTTCCTTGCAAACCCTTATGGAATACGCATGTAAACTTCTTCTTCTAAATCTCCATGAAGGAAAGTGTTGTTTACATCAAGCTGGTGGATTTTCCAATTTTTCTTAGCTGCTACCGCCAACAAAGTTCGAACAGTGACGAGTTTCGCGACTGGTGCATATGTTTCATGGAAATCAATGCCCTCAATTTGAATGAATCCTTTGGCAATGAGGCGTGCTTTGTAGCGCTCTACTTCTTCGTTTGGTTTGAACTTAATTTTGTAAACCGATTTAGAGTCCACTACATTCTTTCCTGGCGGCAAATGCTCAAAAATCCATGTCTCATTTCTTTCAAGTGTTTCTATCTCCTTTCGCATGGCTTCTCTCCATAGTTCATCTTTCACAGCCTGGAAAAACGTCCTTGGCTCATCACGTATAGTGATGGCCGACAAAAAAGCTTTATGTGAATGTGAAAACTTATCATAACTGACAAAGTGTGACATAGGGTATACCACAGAGTTGTCTGTCGAAGGAGCAGGCTGTTGCGGTTGCATAATGGAGGGTGGCAAATCAACTTCATATCCTTCAAGACGCTTTTAGGGCTGTCTGGCTCACTGACTATGTCTTATCTCAACCTCTGTCCCATTACCATGTGCCGAGGTGCCTTCTTTAGTGCTCGCCTCAGGGACTACTTTTTTTTGGGGAATTTTGTGCCCTTCATCTTCTTATGGGAACTCTTCAAACTCTTGATTATAAGATATTCTTACTTCTTGTCTCATTCTTTCTTGGTTTACTGTGTCATCCTCCTACTTCTTGTATGGATATTCATTTTTCAAGAATATGACATCTCTTAATACGTGAATTTCTCCACTCTTTAAGTCATAGAGTTTATATCCCTTTTGCCCACTAAATATCCAACGAAAACGTAGGGTTTCGCCCTTTCGCTAAACTTATCCTCTTTCATTTTTTTGTGAGCATATGCAAGACATCCAAAGGCTTTTAAATAGCTATAGTTTGGTTTCTTTCCCAATAAAATTTCATGGGGTGTTTTGTTGCCGATTGCTATGGATGGTAGTCTATTTATTATGTAGATTGCTGTGAGCATGCATTCTACCCAGAAATCTATTGGTAAACTAGCATGAAACCTCAGTGCACGTGCAACTTCCAATATGTGTCTATGTTTTCGCTCAACTATGCCATTCTGTTGGGGAGTATAGATGCATGTGGTTTGTACAACCATGCCTTGCTCTTCATATAGTTCTTGCATAAGATGTGATTGAAACTCCATACCATTGTCTACCCTTATTTGTTTCTCTTCTTCTTAATTATGCCTCAACCATTCTTAAAAACACAGGCAAATAATGGCTCACTCCGGATTTATGCTTCATTAGATAAACCCAAACCCCTCAACTGAAATCATCAACTATGGTGAGAAAATAGTATGCTCCTGATAGAGATGTTGTCTTATAGCCTCCCTATATGTTGTAATGTATTAAATCAAAACATGCAGCATTTTTTATTTCGCTTTTAGGAAAATGAAGTCTAGTTTGCTTAGCCCAAATACAAGAATCACAATGCTCAAGTTTACCACCTCCAACTTGTTTGAAACTTGACTACATTATCTTAAGTTTCTTCTCTTATGTGTGATCCAGCCTTTGATGCTAAATTTCTGCCTCATTTGTCTTAGTAACTGCCATTGCCACACCTCCATCTCGCATTGGCTCAAGGAGATATAGCCCATCGCACTGCCTACCCACTCCAATCAGGTTCCTCATAGGCAAGCCCTGCATTACACAAAGGCCAGCCACGAAAATTAATGCACAGTTTAGCTCTTTTGTCAATTTGCTAACTGAAATAAGGTTGCATTTAAAGTCAGGAATATTCAAGACAAGATCAACTCTCATTCCGTTTGGCAAGCATAGTTTTCCTGTTCCCTTGACTAGCACTCTTTCTTCATTTGGTATTTTCACCGGTCGCTGTTTTTTCTCTTCTTGCTTTTCTTCAAGTATTTCACCATTGCATGTAATATGTTCAGTTGCACCTGAATCAATTATTCATGGTTTTACGAAATTTATCTTACCAGCCATGTTGACCGCTGGCATTGCATGTCCTTCTATTTTTGGCATATCTCCTTCCCGACTAAGACATTGTACTAAGCTATCATATTGAGCCTGTGTCAGACCTGGAATGGGGCTGCTGCTCGTGCCTACTTGGGCCGCCTTTGGACTGTCTTTCTTGTTAGTCCACGCTCCAACTTTCTTGTTGCATTTTCCTTTGTTCCATCCTAACGGGTAGCTTATTATTTCAAAGTATTTTTCCTCCAAGTGTCCTAATTTATGGCAGTGGTCACACCTTGGCTTCTCTTTCTTGTTGGCCTTTTGGTCTTTCATTACTTTGGCATCACGGCCCCTTTATGCCTGGAAAGCTGTCGCCTTTGCCACTGGTTTATACGTTGTGGAGATTTGCCTCTGCTGTTTATCCTAAGCGACCAGGTGGTAAGCACTGCCAAGACTAGGGATGGGCTTTGTACTAAGGATCTGTGTCTTGTTGGTGTTGAATGTGTCATCCAAACCTATGAGAAAGTTATACAGTTGTTCTTTGCCTTTCATCTCTGTCAGTTGCTTTTGAACATCGCATATACACCCTTTATAGGTGCATTTTGGCCAAGGTGAGATAGATTGCACCTCTCCCCATAGGCCCTTTAACTTTGTGTAGTAGGCTGAAACTGAAAGTTTCTCTTGCCTTAGGAGGGCTATGGCACCTGATAGCTGAAGGGCTATCGCCTCTCTCACCACACACTTCCTGCCAAAAGCGTGGTCGGGAAACCTGGCGTCATCCGAAAAAGGCGCTAACACTGACCTCGGAAAAAGCGAAGCCAAACGCCTCGAACTCAACGATTTCGGCCAGAACGTCAGAAATTTCAGAGATGTTGCCGGCTCCCTCGGGGGACCGAACGGATCGCCTTCGGGGATAAAAGACCAGCTATTGCAAGCAGGAGAGACTCTCCCCGAAGGCGGAACCCCCGAATCCGGGAAATCCCCGAACTACGGGCATAATTCCCGAAGAAGGGCATCCGTACCAAAGGACGACCTTGCCCGAAGGACCTCGGGAGTACGGCATGAGCATTTAAGGAGCCTCTGACATGTCGCCCACAGGCGCTACACGCCGCCTCAAACGGCGGTCTGACGCGCCGACGCCGTTCAAGTCTTGTCACAACCTGTCTCAGTCCAAGACTCAAAGAGCCTATAAACGGCTACTTGTCCCCTACGCCCGAAGGTACAGAAAACATCCGGCCGAACACGTGTCGTAATCTGAACGGGCTGGGCACTCCTATAAATACCAGGAAACAGGACCTGGCAAAGGATCGGACCCTCTCTCCCTGAAAAAACACACACAGGCAAGGCCATCTAACCTCCTAGTGTTCCTCCTCTATCTCCTCTCAGGACACTGACTTGGGCGTCGGAGGCTCCTCCCCGGAAAAACACTCCGGGGACCTCCTAACCCTCTTTTCTGAGCATTTCAGGCACGCTCCTCTGGGAAACCTTTGCACCAGACGTTCTCCCTCTCAGGAAGTCCCTCCCGAAGTCATAATGTCACCCGACGAAGATGCTGCTGGGCATCATTTGGCGCCGTCTGTGGGAAACCACTCTCAGGTCGCCGTTGTTGAAACTCGGCGTTCAAAGGACAAGGGACTTCCTGAAGTCCTCGTCCGCGCCTGAGGCTCAACCGGCTACCGAGCAAACCCTTCCAGGGACTTCCTCGCCTGAGGAAGAGCGTCCACTAGTCATAACTATGAGTTTTTTGCGCGACTTTCAGCGCTCTGTTGTGGCTGAAATGACACAGCAAATAGACCGAAGGTGGCCACAACCAACTCAGGTCCAAAGGCCTCCCTCGCCAGCACTCCCTCGGGAAAAAAGCCCTAAACCAACCTATCGCAGTTCGGGAAGCGGGGATCCACGTGAGGAGTCCTCGACGGAAAACATGCCCCTTGGAGCCCGACTTACGGGGCAAACGGGGTCCAAATGACCTAAAATTCCGTGCCAAAGGAGCTCATCACCTGAGGCGAAGTCCCCATCTCCTCGACGCCGAAGTCACTTCCCGAAGAGGCGCCGGCAGTCTCCCTTCCCAGAAGCTTACAAGCACCAGGAGGAAGAGCCCAGTGCTACACTTCTTATGGAGAAGATACTGGCAAGGTTGGAGAGAGTAGAAAAACAGGTAGCTCACAAGCCGGTCTGGGCTAGGCTGTCTGAAACTTTCTGTGGGGATGAGTCGCCGTTCACCCGAGCAGTGGTTGAGGCAGCCATGCCAGGTGACTTCCGGGTCCCTCGGCTGGAAACTTATGATGGCCGAACTGATCCACAGGCTCATCTAACCAAGTACAAACGCAGCATGATGATGCACGGTGCTGATGATGCTACCTTGTGCAAATGCTTTGAGGTGACCCTCACAGGACCAGCAACAGCGTGGTACAATTCATTGGCTCCAGGAACCATCAGGGAATTCCAGGAGTTATCTACGGCCTTTACACAGCAATTCATTGGAAGTCGGCCAACGGCGAAGATGCCTGTCCAGATGTTCGACATAGCGCAGAAGAACGGAGAGACCATCCGTGACTATGTCGAAAGGTTTAACAGAGAAGCCTTAAGTGTCCCAGACTTTCGCCCCGAAATACGCATCCTCGCTATGACACGGGGCCTTCGGAGGGACTCACAACTATTCTATGAATTCTCCAAGGACCCTCCGGACACGATTGGCGAATTCTACCGAAGGGCCGAGCAGCACATGACAGCCGAAGAACTGAGGATGGGTGGACCGAAGTCCGATCACACCCGCGCCGAAGGGTCCAGCCAGCAAATACGGTATCCAACCGACCAGGCAGGACGACCTCGGAGAAATAGAGGAAGGAAACCTCCAACCTTTACACCCCTGAACACCACAAGGACCAACATCCTCATGACGATGGAGAGACAGGGGACCCAGGTTCAGCGGCCAAGGGCCATGACCGCTGATAACAAAAAGAACATGAAGAAGTTCTGCCAATTTCACCGCGACCACGGCCACGACACCGAAGACTGCTTCCAATTGAAAAAGTACATAGAGTCGCTGATAAAACAAGGCCAACTTCGGCGATATCTGCGAGTGCCTTCCCCGAAAGGGAGGAAGGAGGAAGAAGGAAAGCCGGACGACGAGGACTACGATTCCGACAGACGGAGGAACCGAAGTCCGAAGAGGCGTCCTCCACCTCCGGCGGGAATAATACAAACAATTACGACAGGACTTCCATCCTCGGAAAGAAAGAGGAAGGCCAGAGAAATATCAGTAATGGAATATCAGAGTCCGACGAAGAAGCTGGCCCGCAAGGATGGTACCACTGTCATCTTTCCCCATGACGATCCGCTTCTGGTCATGGTGAGGATAGGAAACTGGGACGTCAAGAGAGTGTTGCTTGACGACGGATCAAACGCTGACGTCCTCTTTTCACATTTGCTACCGAACTTGGGCATATCCAACAGCGATCTCAAGCCCGTCACTTCGCCTACTTTCGGGGTAGGACCATCCGAACTGCCCGTCCTCGGATGGATTGATCTTCCCCTAATGGTGAAAGGGACTTCGGTAGACGGGACAGCTGAATTATTCGCCTCCACAATGACAAGGTTTATTGTCATGGATGTTCCTTCGTCATACAACGCCATCCTTGGAAGACAAACACAGGGAAATCTGCACATTCGCCCTGATGTAAGATACTTAACTGTCACTTTCGCCACCAAGGATGGAGACGCAGAAATTTTCATTGATCAGGGCGAAGTAAGGAAAGTGTTCGTCAAGGCACGAAAAGCTCCAGCAAACAACTTCGCACAAACTGTAGAGGCAGAGGCTTTGCCAGGTGGAAAACCGAAAAAGGGCGGGGCAGAAGATTCCGCGAAGGTAGAAATGGAGGAAGTAGAACTCGTCCCAGGCCGAAGTACCCGAATAGGAAAAAACTTGGCCGAAGGTGACAAGAAAAAACTTGTATCCTTTCTACTGATGAATAAAGACTTGTTTGCCTACTCGCCGAAAGATATGCCGGGGGTAGACCCTCGCGTAATACAGCATAGCCTTAAAGTAAGTCCGGAAGCAAAACCTGTCCGGCAAAAGAAACGGGGCATCTCAGTCCATAAAAATAACTTTGTCAAAACCGAAGTCCAGCGCTTATTGGACGCTGGTGTAATCAGGGAGGTCAAGTACCCCGAATGGTTAAGCAATGTGGTTATTGCCACAAAAGAAGGGAGCAGTAAGCTCCGATTGTGCATCGACTTCAGAAACTTGAACGATGCTTGCCCAAAAGATTCATACCCTCTCCCACCAATAGACCAATTGGTAGACTCAACTGCCGAATACGGGCTCCTAAGTTTCCTAGACGCCTTCAGTGGGTATCATCAAATAAGGATGGACCCTGAAGATGAGGAGAAGACCGCCTTCATCACCGAAGGTGGGACGTATTGTTACATCAGAATGCCTTTCGGGCTCAAAAATGCAGGAGCTACGTACCAGAGGTTGATGAGCAAGGTCTTTAATGACCAAATGGGGAGGAACATGGAAGTTTATGTCGATGACATGATAGTCAAGAGCAAACTGCCTAACGACCACGTCGCAGATCTAAAGGAAACTTTCCACCAGCTCAGAGTCTTCGGGATCCGCCTTAACCCCGAAAAGTGCATCTTCGGAGTAACCTCGGGAAAGTTTCTTGGATACATGGTATCAGAAAGAGGCATTGATGCTAACCCAGAAAAAATTAAGGCTTTGCTCGAGTTCCGAACTCCGGTCACAATAAAAGACGTGCAGAGACTCGCCGGAAGGATAACCTCTCTTAGCAGGTTTATTTCCAGGTATGGAGACCGGTGTCGAGCATTCTTTAAGGTCCTCACTAAGGCGGCAAAAAAGGAGGGCAACCTCGGAAGTGATGATCATCCTTGGAATGAGGATTGCCAAAAGGCCTGGGAAGAACTCAAAATCTACTTAACCCGTCTGCCCACTCTGCGACAACCTCGCGAGGGAGAGCCCCTCGTATTATACCTCGCCGTCACAGAAAAAGCAGTGAGCTCGGTCCTTGTGAAAGAGGAAGGGCCGAAGCAATGGCCGGTTTATTATGTAAGCAAGTCCCTGCACGGTGCCGAAGTCAGGTATCCATTGCTACAAAAAGCTATATATGCCTTGGTACTGGCAGGAAGAAGGCTACGACCATATTTCCAGGCTCACCCTATCATTGTCCGAAGTAGTCTACCTCTACGGGACGTCATGAAGAAAGTTGATCACTCGGGAAGGCTTTCCAAATGGTGCATAGAGCTTGGCGAACACGACATTACCTATGAACCTCGGAAAGCCATAAAAGCTCAAGCCCTGGCAGACTTCATTGCCAAAGTACCCATCACCGAGGATAGCCATTCGGATCCTGGCGAAGGTGAGCCAGAATGGACTTTGTATGTAGACGGAGCCTCAGGGTCCGAACACCAGGGAGCTGGGGTAATTATCAGAGGTCCCGAAGGTCTAGAAGTAATGAAGGCCATCAAGTTCAGCTTTAACGTCACCAACAATATGGCTGAGTACGAAGCTCTCATAGCAGGGTTACGACTAGCCAGAAAAATTGGTGTAAGAAACTTGAAAGCCCACAGCGATTCCCAGCTGGTAGTTCGGCAAACAGCAGGGGACTATGGGGCGAAGGACCCAACCTTGGCAAAATACCATGAACTGGTAGCAAAGCTTATCCGAGAGTTCGACGCCGTACGAATCGAAAATGTGCCTCGTCGGGATAATGCCGAGGCAGATTGCTTGGCAAAATCGAAAACATGCACCGAGGTGCTAAACCACCCGAGCATCGCAGTGCTGAGTATAGTAACTTCGGGAAAAGGCTGGAAAGATCCGATAAAAAGATATCTCGCAACCAGTGCGCTCCCCGAAGACCCCAGCGAAGCAGCAAAAGTGCGAAGACGCTCCGGTCGTTTCTTCCTGATTGGAGAAGAGTTATATCGACAGGGGTATGCAAATCCACTGCAGAGGTGTGTTGGCGAAGAGGATACTGAAATGATCCTCGAAGAAGTTCACGAAGGCGCTTGTGGTTCGCACATTGGAACCGACGCTCTAGCAGCAGTGATCCTTCGCCAAGGATACTTTTGGCCTACCCTAAGAAAGGACGCTAGGCAGTTCGTCCAGAAGTGTGGTAATTGCCAAAGACACTCGAATATCCAAAGAACACCCTCGGAATTGGTAACTTCGGCTGACTACCCCTGGCCCTTCGCAGTTTGGGGCATAGACCTCATTGGGCCACTCCCGACAGCGCCTGGAGGCGTAAAGTTCTGCGTAGTCGCAGTAGACTATTTCTCTAAATGGGTCGAGGCAGAACCGTTGGTGACTATCTCGGCAAAAGATGTGCAGAAGTTCGTATGGAAGAACATTGTATGCAGATTTGGCATACCGAAGGTACTAGTAGCCGACAATGGGTCCCAGTTTATAGACAAAGGATTCCAAGAATTTATCAACAACCTCGGAATAAAGATGCACTTCGCCCCAGTAGCTCACCCCCAAAGCAATGGGCAAGTAGAAGTATCTAACAGGACCATAAAAGATGGTCTGAAAAAGAGGCTGGGGGAAGCAAAAGGGAAATGGCCAGGAGAGCTCCCAAGTGTGTTATGGAGCTACCGAACAACACCCCGAAGAGCCACAGGGGAGACACCTTTTTCACTTGTTTTCGGTACGGAGGCTATCATCCCAATCGAGGTAGTACAGCCATCGGTGCGAGTGCAAGTGTTTGATGAAAGGGGAAATGACCTCGGCTTGAGAACCAAGCTTGACCTCGTCGGCGAACACAGAGAAATAGCCGAGCTGAGAAGAAAAGCTTTTCAGCAAAGAGTGGCTGCGGCTATAAATTTGCGAGCCAGGCCAAAGGGAATAAAGGAAGGAGACCTCGTTCTCCGAAAGGCTGAATTTGGACCCCGGAGGCCATCCCACGGGGTACTTCGCGCAAATTGGGAAGGTCCTTATCTGGTACTGGCCGAAGTACGAAAAGGAGTTTACAAGCTAGGCGACGCCGAAGGCATAGAATTAAAAAATACATGGCATTCGGATGCCTTGAAAAAATTCTATGCTTAGGATTTTGGTGGAAAAGTTGTATTGTACAAGTTAGTTAGAAAAAATTTCTAAGTACAAAAGACTTAGCCTAAATTCTTAAACATGAATTTTACAAGTTAGAATTTCGCGAGGGTGATCGACGTAGGTATGATTTTCCGAAGTCTCTTGAGCGAACGTGTTCGGGACAATGGAAAAAACTTGCAAAAGACTTAGCCAAATTTTTTCAAAAGAAAGAAAGAGTCTTTATTAACAAAGGATCTGCTTACAAAGAAGGAGGCTCTCCAAAAGAAGAAGTACAAAAAAGGAGAAAAAGAAGGCAAAAGACCCTAAAACAACTTAAGGAATCTCGGGATCCCGGGAACCGCCAGCTCCTGCGTCCTTGTCCACCGCCTTCGATGCCGGAAGAGGGAAGGGCAGTTTGAGGTGCTCGATCTTGGACCAAGACCACCGAGGCCCCTCGGGGATGTTTAGGGCCTCCAAAAAAGAGAGGTCCAGATCTGGGAACCTCTGAAGGACTTGATGCCGAGCGAGACAAAAGCCGTCTTGAAAACCGACCTTTGTCATCTCGTCGGCTTTATCCTTCTCGACCCCTAAGGCGTCAAGTTCCTTCTCCAGATCTGTGATCTCCTTCTTCAGTGCCTTCGTCTTCTTCTTCTTTGGCTCCTTCTTCAAAGACTCGACCTTGGCCTGGAGCTCGGCCTTCTCAGCAAGCGCCTTCGCCAGGAGAGCCTCAGACTCTGACTTCTCCTTTTGATAGGCTTCGTTTGCCGAAGTCAGCTCCGCCACCTTGGAGCCAAGGTCAGAAATCTTCTGGGAGGAGTCCTTCAAAAGTTCTTCTTTTTCCTTCAAAAACTCCTCCCGAACGGCAGCAACCTCCTTCTTCGTAGCCAGAGCCATCTCCCTGTTCTTGGCAACCAAGTCAGAGCACATGGCCTTAGATTTTTCCATGCAATCTAAGGCCGAGACTCGGAAGGCCGCTTGCTTCGCTGCCCGAACTCTGAGGAGGCCGGTGTACCCCAACAGCTGCAAAGAAGTAAGAACAAAGTCAGAAAAGCGAAAAATGAGCCAAGTACTTAGAAAAAATCAAAAGGAAAAAACAAAGGCGTAATGTATACCTGGGCAGCGTGCTCGGAAACCCTTGCAACAAGGGACTCATCGTCCGGGCACGCCTCGGAAATGGCCTTGAAGGAGGCCTCAGTGAGGATCCCCTTCGAAATTTGGTTGGCCATTTGCTGGCAGTCGCCGGAGTACAAGTTCATGTCCTCCGTAAACGACCAGAAAGGCTCCCTCGGGATTTTCCCCTTCGGGATATGGGAATCCCGAAGGGCCCGTTTCCGGGCGTGCTCGACCATCCATCCCAAGGATGGTACCTCCTCTGCACGACAAAGAAAAGAAGTTTGTCAAGACAAGTAATCCTTAAAGTTCAAAAGATAAAGGCATTGCAGACTTGTCTAAAAAACGAACCTGGCGGCACCTCGGCAACGTCGTCGTCGGAGTCATGGACCCCCTCGGCAGAGATCTCCTTGCCTTTGCTCTTGCGGCGCTCCTCGGCAGAAGGGACTTCCACCAGGGCGTCCAGAAGAGCAGCCGAGGAAGTGGGACTCCGAGGAGGGGCGTCAGCAGCGACTTCGGTCGGAGGGACAGCAGCCGTGTCAGGCTCTTCGCGCACCTCCTCGGGAATTTCTGGCTGAGGAGGAGGCGCGTCTTTCTTCGCCCGTTTTGCCGAGGATGGCCCGGCCCCAGACGTTTTCCGTCTTCGGGAGACGGCCTTCTTTGTCTGCTCGCCCTTCTCGGCTTGACCGAGGAAGAGCGCCTTGTAGTAGGCAGCGGATTCGTCGCCCATCTCTGAAAAAGAAGGAAAATATCAGTGTGAGTCTAAGTGGTTTCCATAACAAAATTTTTTGGATAACTTACTCTCACAAAAAGCCTCGTAAGTAACCTCCTTCCGAAGGAGTTTCACCAGCCAGGAGTCTTTCCCGGCGATGGCAGGAGCCGGCATCCCGAGGTCCGTCTTATGCTCCTTCACTACCCCTAGTTCCCGAAGGACCTCTTCGGTCATCAGTTTCCACATGATGGGGAAAGGGTAGAGGGAGCGTGAAGGGACCTCGGAATCCCAGTCGGAGACTGCTCGGATCCGTCTGTCGAAGTCCGCGAATCTGGTTGCCAGCTCAGGAGTCAGCAGCATCCTCGGGTCTACGACATCCATCTCCAATTTTCCCCGAGCCCACTTGGTCGGAACGTACGACCAGGCCTCCTCCATCTTAAGAAAGAAAAACTTTTGTTGCCACCCTCGCCAGCTGTCCTTAGTGGCGAAGGTGAACGTATACTTTTTGCTCCCCGATCCCCGAGGTAGCATAAAGTAAAAGCCACCCTTCGGGACCGTATAGAGCTTATAGTACTGCAAAAAAAGAATGAAATGGGGTTCTATTTTGAAAACGCCGCACATACAAAGGAAGGCGTTAAAGTAGCAGTACGAGTTCGGGGGAAGTTGATTTACGGCAATGCCATGAAATTGGCAAAAGTCGCAAATCACCCTCGAAGGAGGATACCGAAGTCCGGCCTTCAGTTGGGCGCGAAAAACGGTAACCTCATTTTGGCGGTTCATAAAACTGACCTCCTGAGGTCCAGGAAGTCTGGTGGTGGCGTAAGAAGGAAGAAAGAATTTTGCGATCCATCTTTCTAATTTTTCTGAGGTCGTACAGCAAGTGTGACCGAGAAGGGGACGCCAACTTTCCGGGATAGGGGAAGCAGTTGGCAAAGACATTTTTGAATGAAAAAATGACTTCGGGGAATGAAAAAACCGACTTCGGGAAAGCTTTAAAATCAAAGGATTCTGAAAATCAAAACCCACCGAATCTTTAGCCAAAATCAGGGTTTGAAGTCGCCGTCGTGAAAAGTGGTCGGAAAAAACTCCGTCAACAGCACCGCCGCAAAAAACAGGAAAGAATCAGAAAGCAGGAAGAAAGCAAAAGCAGAAACAAAAGGAGGTTATGACGGAGTAGCATATATATAGGCCGAGGGGGAGGGTAGGCGAACCGGCGTCATAAGTACTCCGCGAAGGCGAACAGTCGCCATAACTGCTCATTGCGCGTAAAAAGGCGCGCCTGCTGTATCTGATGCAGTCCCCGCCACTAACAAGCTGCCATGTGTCAGCCATCGCACCGAAAGAGGGACACGCCTTCTGACACCCCTAAACCCTGGGCGCGCCGCTCCAGACTGACACGCTTGGTTACGAGACACAACGTTGCGCAGACTTACAAAATGAGAGAAATAGGTTACCTCGAAGACACCAAAAGACAGGCTTTGAGCGAACAGCTTACGTCTTCGGATAGAAGGTCCGTCTTCGGCACAGGTATTACGCCCACGTCCCCGAAGGACCCTCTCCGAAAGCTGACAAGCCGAAGTTTCCACTTCGGCTTCTAGAGGAGGGGCCTGTGATAGCCGAAGGGCTATCGCCTCTCTCACCACACACTTCCTACCAAAAGCGTGGTCGGGAAACTTGGCGTCATCTGAAGGAGGCGATAACACTGACCTCGGAAGAATTGAAGCGAAACACCTCGAACTCATGATTTCGGCCAGAACGTCAGAAATTTCAGAGATGTTGCCGGCTCCCTCGGGGGACAGAACGGATCGCCTTCGGGGATAAAAGACCAGCTATTGCAAACAGGAAAGACTCTCCCCGAAGGCGGAACCCCCGAATCCGGGAAATCCCCGAACTACGGGCATGATTCCCGAAGAAGGGCATTCGTACCAAAGGACGGTCTCGCCCGAAGGACCTTGGGAGTACAGCATGAGCATTTAAGGAGCCTCTGACATGTCGCCCACAGGCGCTACACACTGCCTCAAACGGCAGTCTGACGCGCCGACGCTGTTCAAGTCTTATCACAACCTGTCTCAGTCCAAGACTCAAAGAGCCTATAAACGGCTACTTGTCCCCTATGCCCCGAAGGTACAGAAAACATTCGGACGAACACGTGTCATAATCTGAATGGGCTGGGCACTCCTATAAATACCAGGAAATAGGACCTGGTAAGGCATCAGACCCTCTCTCCCTGAAAAAACACACACAGGCAAGGCCATCTAACCTCCTAGTGTTCCTCCTCTATCTCCTCTCAGGACCCTGACTTGGGCGTCGGAGGCTCTTCCCCGGAAAAACACTCCGGGGACCTCCTAACCCTCTTTTCTGAGCATTTCAGGCACGCTTCTTTGGGAAACCTTTGCACCAGACGTTCTCCCTCTCAGGAAGTCCCTCCCGAAGTCATAATGTCATCCGACGAAGATGCTGCTGGGCATCAGCACCCCTAGCTCATAAGCTCTTGGTGCATTCCTTTTCCCAGACCTTTATTCAAGATCCTTCCAAATCTCTTGGGCGATCTTTGAAAAGCTAAGGACAAAACTGAATTGGGTGAAGCCATTTTCATTGAATTGTAACCATGTATATATACAAGGTAATGACCAGTACAAGGTCCTACAATTAAGCCATTAGCTGACTGTAAAATATCTACATAAGGAAATTGTGTATTTAAAATATATTTCTTCCATAACCAAAAGGTTTGACTGATTATTTTCTTTACACTTCCCCTTAAGTTGGAGAGTGGATATCCTGCACTCCCAACTTGTAAGTCATAGGAATGAAAGTCTTTTTGCCCAAAGCTTTAGTCAAAACGTCTTCCAACTGATGTGTTGAACTTACAAATCTTGTAACAATTGAAACCTCTTGAATTTTATCCCTTATATAGTGACAATCCATTTCTATATGTCTTGTTCACTCATGGAAGACAAGATTCGCAGCAATGTGTAGTGCTGCCTTATTGTCACAGTACAACAAGGCTGGTTCATGATGCATTATGTCCAAATCTCCAAGCAAGTGTTGTAACCAAGTCAATTCACAACAAGTACTAGCCATAGCCTCAGCAGATGAAAGTGACACGGTCTTTTGATGCTTTGATCTCCAAGAAATAAGTGATGGTCCAAGAAACACACAGTAGCATGTAGTAGATCTCCTAGTAAGTGGACAACCTGCCCAATCCGAATCACAGTACGCCCTCAATCTGAGATCATTGTTAGAGGAGAATAAAAGACCCTAACCAGGAGCGTTCTTGAGGTAACGCACCACTCTAAATGCCGCATCATGATCCTTTCTCGACTGATGCATGAACTGACTTAATACATGGACTGCATAAGTGATGTCCGGCCTTGACACAATCGAGTATATTAACCTTCCAACCAGTCTCCTATAACGTCTTTAATCCTTGAGTAAGTCACTTTTATCAAATAATTTCAATCATTTTCCCATAGGTGTATCAATTGGGACTACGCCCAACAACCCTGCATCGTCAATAATCTTAATACATACTTTCGTTGGGAAATAAAAATCCCATTTTTGGAAGTAGAAACCTCAATGCCAAGAAAGTATTTTAAGCCTCCAAGGTCTTTAATATGAAACTGGCTATGCAAAAAGTCTTTTGTTGCAGCAATACTTTAAGGATCATTACCAGTGATCAAAATATCATCAACATAGATTAATAGAACAGTAAATGACTTGCCTTGTTTTCTGGTGAAGAGTGAATAGTCAGCCCGTGATTGTACATACCCAACAGAACAAATGGCTTCAGAGAACTTGGTGAACCATTGGCAAGATGCTTTGTTTTAGGCCATATAGTGACTTGTGGAGGCGACATACCAAGTTTTCCTCCCCCTGTTGCCGAAGCCCTAGTGGCAGAGACATGTATATCTCTTCATGCAAATCACCATGAAAAAAGGTATTATTGACGTCCATTTGATGAAGTGACCAGCCCCGGGCAACAGCCAAAGCAAGTAAGCAACGTATTGTGATTATCTTGGCAGTGGGTGAAAAAGTATCATGGTAGTCAATACTTTCAAGCTAAGTGAAGCCCTTAGCGACCAAACGGGCTTTATAATGCTCGATAGAGCCATC
This sequence comes from Aquilaria sinensis, assembly GCA_005392925.1. Taxonomy (NCBI): domain Eukaryota; kingdom Viridiplantae; phylum Streptophyta; class Magnoliopsida; order Malvales; family Thymelaeaceae; genus Aquilaria; species Aquilaria sinensis. The sequence goes on from SMDT01002129.1 coordinate 196,059, forward strand.
TGAACGATGCTTGACTTTGTAAACCCATCAAAAGCCAATTGGTGTTTTGCCAGCCGGAAGTGAAGTAAGAGACCAGGTGCCATTAGCTTGGAGAGCCTGTAATTCAGATTGCATTGCTGCCTGCCATTCAGGATGAGCAGCAGCTTCTGAATAAGATCGAGGTTCTGTGACAGTACTGATGTGAGCAACAAAGGTTCTATATGCAGGCTTATATCTGTGATAGGAGACATAATTGGCTAATGGGTAACGTGTACCTTTTGTCGAACCTGGAGTTAAGGAAGACGATTGGTCGGAGTAAACATGCGAGCAGACATAATCATTGTACTTGATTGGCGGGGCAGTGTGGCGGCTTGAGCGACGGAGTAGAGCAGCAGGTTCAGTGGGTCTTTGTGGCATTTGCGGTGAAGAAGGCTGTGTCTCGACTGGGGGTTCTGGCAGAGTTGGTGATGGGGATGCCTGAGTTGGGGTGGTCGACTGTGGTGAAGGTTGAATTGAAGAGTTAATGGGGATGGAGGGAGGCTTAGGGCGTCGGCCATATGTGCGAAGGACTGGTGGTGGAGCTGGTGGTGATGGTGGAGAAGGTGGGTTAGAAGGCGAATGGTCATTATCCGACATGTAATGAGAAGGAAAGTCAGAAGAGAAGTCAAGAGAAGGATTTGGGCTTGAAATATGGGCCGGGGAAAAGAGAGGAAGGCTAGGGTGCGAGTGAAGTGTTGAGCTGGGCAAAGAAGAGGCATAGGGAAAAATATTTTCATGAAATTTGACGTCTCGGCTGGTGAAAACTTTCTTCGTTGATAGATCAAAGAGTTTGTAGCCTTTTTGCCCTATGGGATAACCGATAAAAATTGATTGTATGGCACGGGAGTCAAATTTATGTGATGTGTGAACATTAGTGGCATATGCTAGACAGCCGAAAGTGCGGAGATGGGAATAAGATGGAGGTTTTGAATAAAGTAATTCATATGGAGTTTTGAAGGAAATAACCGGTGAAGGTAGCCGGTTGATGATATGGACTGCAGTGAGCGCACACTCCCCCCAAAACTGAGTAGGGAGTTGGGCATGAAATTTCAAGGCCCTAGCAACTTGCAAAATATGGCGATGTTTTCGTTCCACAACCCCATTTTGTTGGGGCGTGTAAACACAAGAATGCTGAAAGATAACACCATTGTCTTCAAAAAAAGAACGAAGTGAAAGAAATTCCCCACCATTGTCACTTCGAAAAGTTTTGATGCGAGACTCAAATTGGGTGAAAACATAACTAAAAAAACGTTTGAGAAGGGTTTGTGCCTCATCTTTTTGTCGCATAAAAAAGATCCATGTAAAACGTGTATAATCATCGACAATAGTGAGAAAGTAATGACAACCAGAAAGAGAAGGGTGTCGGTAACGACCCCAAATATCACAATGAATAAGTTCAAATGGTTTTGTAGATGAAATAACACTAGTACTGAAAGGTAAACGACTCTGCTTGGCCAAAGGACAAATAGGACAAGCATTATTAGTTTGAACGGAAAAATTTAAGAAATTCTTAGCAATAAAACTTAAACGAGAAGGTGATACATGGCCAAGACGACTGTGCCAGAGATCGGTGGAAGAGGCGGTGAGGTTACAGGCTGGTCGGTTTGTGGATGAGGAAAGGTTGGTTAAAGATCTTTTTGTCGCTAGTGCCACTAGATAGTATAGTCCATCTTGTTGTTTACCCAAATCAATCGTCCTCTTCGTATCCAGATCCTGCAAAACACACCAATGAGGATACAAATGTCACTGAGCAGCTCAGTCCTCTTGTCAATCGACTAACAGACAACAAATCAACTTTGAATGTAGGAATAGATAACACATCACGTAGATAGTAGACGGAATTCAGAGGCAAAGTCCCTGTGGCCATAATATTCGCCTTTTCTCCACTAGGCAGTGATACAGGCGGCAATGAATAATTTTTAGCCTTTTGTAACAAGTCAGATGATGAAGTAATGTGATCTGTTGCCCCGCTGTCAATGATCCAATTACGGGAAGTGATTTTAGACAAACCTGGCTTTGTTACGACATTTGCTTTAGAACTAGTACCCTCCTCTTTGTTAATAAGTGACAGCAGCTATTTGAGTTGATCCTCTGTCAATGAAACTGAAGGTCTATCCTCCGACACGTTATTGACAGCCTTATTATTGCTATTGTAACGCCTTGGGCCTGAATTGTTCCTTGCCTTTGGGTGGCCCTCCAGGTACCCACGTAGCTCGTAGCAGGTCTGTTCCCAATGGCCAAATTGATCACAATGTGTGCAGTAAGGCTTCTTTCTTTCTAAGCCAAAATGACACTGATTAGGATCAAACCGTCGTTCTCCTTTGTAGCCGCAATCTTTTCCATTATATCTACGATCTGTACTAAACTCTTGAGATCCATATGATTGATCAAATCGCTCTCCCCTTCCTGTATCTCCCGAGGAGGCAGGCTTGTTCCTGCCCGATTAAGCAGCCATGGCAGGGCTGCTGCTGAAATCTGTCGCTGCCGATGTTGAACTGATTACTTGTTGTTTTTCTTCCTGAGACAGAGTTGAATATGCCTGTCAAACTGTGGGAAAAGGCTTGATCAAGAGAATTTGGCTGTGAATTGCACTGTAGGATTCATTTAATCCCATCAAGAGCTGCATCAATTTTTGTTCATCCTGTTGTGTTCTTTGCATCGCATCTATATAGGAACCTAATTCATCCTAAAGCCCTTTGAGCTTTGTGTAGTATGCGGAGATTGACAATTGTTCTTGACGAAGGTAAGCAATGTCTCGTCTGATTTCAAAAATGTGAGAGGCATTGCCTTGAGAGAAACACTCGCAAAGATCCTCCCAAACTTCTTGAGCAGTGGAGTAATAGATTACTATATCTGAGATTTCTAAACTAAGAATGTTGACAATCCAGGAATGAACCAGGTCATTGCAGCGCTTCCAAGCTACAAATTTGATTACATCAGAATCCATTAGGGGCGCCTTGATTGAGCCATCGACGAATCCTATCTTGTTTTTGGTGTTCAAGGCAAGGACCATAGCTCTGCACCAGGCTGAGTAGTTATCTCCATTAAGAATTTTGGTGTGTAAAACAAGGCCCGAGTGATCAGAGTGATGAGTAAAATAAGGATCAGAGATGTCTGATGGAGGAATGGAGGACTCAGCGCTCTTTCCCGTATCATGTTTTGAAGTAGCCATGGTAGTTGAGAAACGAGATATAGAAAGTGAGAGCTGCACAAGAAGATAAAATGCAATAAGGGTGGAGTCAGGACTTCAAACCTCGCTCTGATACCATGAAAAGATGAGGACAAAACTGAATTGAGTGAAGCCATTTTCATTGAATTGTAACCATGTATATATACAAGGTAATAACCAGTACAAGGTCCTACAATTAAGCCATTAGCTGACTGTAAAATATCTACATAAGAAAACTGTGTATGTACAATATATTTCTTTCATAACCAAAATGTTTGACTGATTATTTTCTTTACAGTCTTCGCATACCGCACGTTACTTCGGATTTCTTTATCCATCGAACTCTTCAACCACCCTTTGACCATGGCATCACAGTGCATCTAGTGGCTCAGGTCTGCCAAGTTTATTGGTGGCCTTGGGATTGTCCTGTCACCGAAGCCTGCTTTGTTCTTGGTGAATAGGGCGTTACTTATGTCATTCACCCATTCCCCGCAGTTTCCATTGTTGAGGAGTACACTGACATAGATCTGCCCAAGGCTATCCGAGGCATGTATGTAGTATGGTGACATCACATCCATGTTTCTCCATTAGCTGCTTGTGGCTATCACTCCATCTTGGATGTCATTGCTTGTCATCCTTTGGTTGACATATGAACCACAATGTTACTTGTGATTTAAGAAAGCCAGGTTTGGCTCTAATACCATGAAGAAAATAGAGTAATTGCTGCTGCAAAACTGCTTTTCTCATTCTCATTTACGTACATAAATACTGGTACAAGGATGAGTTTGATAGGTTAGGCAACTAAGAGATAAACTAGAAGATAATTACATATATACACTACATATATATCTTCTCATGTTATCCATATCATCGGTTCCTTCAAGGAATACATTCATATCATGGTAAAGTAATGTAGTATTTGTGAATTTTTTCAATTAACATCGTCAGTTTGTATTCTATAAACCAATATATTGTTGAGGATATACATGGATTTTGTGCTTATTATGTATATGCATGAAAAAGTGAAGCATGAATTAAAAGTCATATGTAGTTTGAATGGGTTGCTTGTTAAGTCTATAGTTTGAGTAAATATAGTGAGGGAGTGCATGTGTTTATTTTACTATGCTTCAATCCATAGTGATTAAATGAGACGCAATGATTGGAGAGAGAGTAACTAAGGTGTATATTTTCCTTCATTTTTTTGTACATTTCATAAGTAGTTTGGCAATAGATAACTTATAAAATAGCAATGTTCATGTTATATAATGTGTAAAATATGTAAGTTAGTTCTCAATTTTCCAATACAGTAGGATATTTGTGTAGATGATGATGAGGAAGAAAAGGAGATTAAGTATGTAGATGCTTGAATAAGTTATTGTTAGTTAGATAATTAAGATTTAGTCTTGTGGTTAATATGAATGTAGAAGACAGTATGGATTAGAGTATAGATAGAATAAAAATACTTACATCATTAACGTTAATGTGAAATACGGAGTGGGGGAAGGAATTTTTTTTCCTTGGTGTGAATTAATAATTTATGTCTATGCCATTTATTTGGTTAAATTAAAAATGCAAATTAGGAGAATAATTAAAGATACTATATCAGAAAAGGTCATCTAGAATGGAGCGGAATGAGGAAGTTAATACAACGACAGCAGTCTGAATTATAAAAGTTCACAAAATAGGTCATCTAATGATAAGGATTAGACAAAATAACATAAGTCAACATGGAGGACACTAATACCATAATATATTAACATGTGTAGCTTCTAGCTATATATTTGGATTAGCAATTGTGGAGAAGAAGGCCTTTAGGTAGGTCAAAAGGGTATCATAGGCCTGCTGTAGAATTTGCAGATAATTGTAGCTTGCTTGTAGAGCAACAATGCATGATTCTTTCGAACATCTATAAGCTTCCCAAAAGCAATGCAAAGGGCAGAAGTTAGTGTTTTTCACCAATATGTTAAGAGTTTGTTTTAATATATTAATCATCTTTAGAGCCACAAGGTGTTGGGATACAAACAAATCTGAGGAAAATGGGCAATGTATGACTAATTTGGCTTATGGGAGGTAATGCTCAATGTTGATTTCAACAATACTCATGACTGTGCTAACTTATGAAATAAGATTGTAGTATGTGGATGAGGGCAGCAACAGTTGCTGACTAAGCAATTTGAGCAACTTTGGGTAGGGTAAGGGGATGAAAGCCACAACTGCAAGAGTTGGTGGTCAAACCTGATTAAGGAAACAATATAATCTATTATATTAAGGTAGGTAACATATTATGATTAACTGTATGAGTTCTTTGATAATCGAAGCTATTTTATTAACCTGGAAATATGCTGTGAATATTTTTTTGGAAACATGTTTATTGTGTAAGATTCTATGGAGTTATAGAAATTTAGTATATGTTTACGAAAGTATTAAGTGTGTAAAGATGACAATAAGTGACCATGCATGTGAATATAGTGAAGAATCAAATAAAATACAAAAGGTTGAATCACTTGGGTATAGTGAAGGAGGTAAACTAAGATTTTGTTCTAAAGGTAAAGTAAGGAGCCTGCATGTCAAGGGGGAAAAAGTCATAATCAAAAGATAGAGTATGATCATAACATGTTCAGAAAAACATATCATAATTATCATAATGGGAATGAAATTAATTAACAAGGAACTTTGCTAAATAGGGAACTTGTTTTATTGGTAGAGTATGAGTTTAGCTAACTATTGGTAGATATTGAGGGTTCTATTATTAACATGTTCAGAAAAACATATCATAATTAACATAGTGGGAATGAAATTAATTAACAAGGAACTTTGCTAAATAGGGAACTTGTTTTATTGGTAGAGTATGAGCTTAGCTAACTATTGGTAGATATTGAGGGTTCTATTATTAGTATATGGAGGAAACAAACATGTAAATAGGTATTCTTATCAATGTTTTCCTATGCAAATAGAAATAGATTTGTACTCCTAGAAGTAGTATTTTGTTTAGAATGAGCAATTTTTTTTTTAATACTTGTTTGTTGCATGTATGGATTGTTTTGTCCATAATATGTAGTACTTGGGGAACAAAAATATATTTCTCTGTTTAAGTGAGGTAGATAACGTGCTATAAAGATGCAGAATACTACAAAATAGGGTGGGAAAATTTTTTTACTTTGAGTGCAAACGGTAAATTGGGAAGCATGAGAAGTTTAATAAATATTATTTTCCTTTTATATAGGCAAATAAACTGATTCAAATTATAATAAGACTATATCCGATAAGAAATGAAGAGATTTCTCAGTTTGTGTTGCTGCAAGAGGTGCTATGATGTACTTGGCTAAGAAAATTGTAGAAATATGGAGTCTTAGAGCAGAGAATGGACAAATAATCCTGTGGAAAAAAAGGTAAGGAGGTGTAGTATTTTTATATGAAGTAAAAGTGCATGCAAACAAATAAGAATATAAAATTAGAAGAAGAATGAGGGGATGACCTATCAAATATAACAGACGCCGGAGTTAACAGGTTGAATAGTCATGCATACAATCTGTAGCACAAAGAAGGGCTAATTTGCCTGTAAGGAAGAAGATGATTGATAAAGCTAAGCTTTTCTTGTATAAAATAGAAGCCTAGTTAATTTATGGAAAAAGAAAAGAAAGAATAAAAGAAAAAGCTGTCTGTGTGTTAGTGTTTTTAGGAGCAACAGTGATGGAGTTTATGGAATAAGGTCCATTGTATTTATAGAATGATTAAGAAGGAGGAGGAAAATGGTACTCAGTAGTCTCGAGAAACCAAAGGCCTTGGCAGAGGAGATGTGATAATGATATGAGTTTTGATATTGAAATTGCAAATTTTGATTTCTCATGGTGTCTCTGCTCTGCTGCATGTGGAAAGAAAGTCAATGGCAATGATGATAAGAAAGGGGTTAGGGAAAATAAGGTTGTCGTTGCTTCGATTTCCATTACTCCCACCGTCTGTTATGCCCAATGAATATTTGACTGTAGATATTGTTGAAAAAAACACGAAATTCTCACACATCAAGTTGTTTGTATTTTTTTTTTTGTTTTTGATTTTCCTTTTTTATTTCCCCTGTATTTTTCTCCTTCTTTTTTATTGCTCGCATAGGGTTTAAATGTATATACATACACACACACAAGAAGAGAGAAAGAGAGAAAGAGAGATATATATATAAATAAATGTAGATAAACATATAGAAAGTGATATAAATCTAGATAGATGTATGGGCATGGATGTAGATATATAGTTACCTCGTGTGTGTGTGTGTGTTAATTGTATTATCAATGGGAATTTATATCAAGCATTTATCACAGATATTAATATTTGGTATTTCTCACTTCATGTTTAATATAAATATTATATGATAAGACTTTGGTGTAGGTGACGTTTAGGTACTATTTTTCGCAATATATGTATATAAGAAAATATGTGCATGGGTTACACAGATTAGCACACATTATATACATATTCTGCGAGTAAAATTGCCTGACTTATGGGATTTAGCAGTTGTTAAGTGTTGGTTTATTCTAAGCATCTAAATTTTTTTATAAGTGAGAGAATAAGTGTTGAGATAAATTATTTGACAAATAAAGAGATATAAGGCAATAAACTATTGAATTAGTATGTTATAACCAAAATTGAAGATGATGTGTTTTGAAAGGGAATAAATTGTCCAATTATGTATAATTTGATTTTGTAAATTGCAATTTGTTGACAATAATTTGATTAATTCATGGTAGGAAAGAATTGGTAAAGTATTTATTCACTATGTTTATACATGATAAAAAGGCAAATATGAAAGGCATTGTTAATTAGCATAACACAGTATAATGGGCTAGAAAATTCCTATGATTCTTTTGCTATATGTTTTAATGTTTTAATAATTCTGCAATTTAGAGGTAGTGGAATTTCAAGGTCGTTCCTTGGCCTAAATTGATTGGAAATTCGTTGTTGTGTATTTTTTTTTTTAATATATGATGCAGGTAATAACTGGAGGAGGTTGGGGTGGACTTTTTAAATTCTTTTAGGTGGGTTGTAGGAGTAGGGGATAAGGTAAGATTTTGGGAGGACCTTTGGCTGGGAAATGGTGTCCTGAAGCATAAGTTCCCTAGGTTGTTTGAGTTGGAGGTGTCAAAGTGTTGTTTGATAAATGAAATGAGGAGGGACAGTGAGTGGGTTTGGGGGTGGAGGAGGGATCTAAGAGGGAGGGAGTTAGGTGAGTTTGTGGAGTTGTCGAAATTACTGGGCTTATTAAACTTGAATGCAGGATCCTTTGACAGGTGGAGGTGGCATCTACACTCCTCTGGGACATTCTCGGTTAAGGTGCTGTCCAGTTTGGTGGATGAAGCTCTTCTACCGACAACACCCGGGGGCCAAGCGGCAAGATGGAATTCGTGGGCCCCTCGAAAAGTCAACGTCTGCATCTGGAGGGCTTTGCAGTATAGGCTCCCGTCATAGGTTAACATGGCGATTCGAGGCTTCTCAGCTCAAGATACCCTTTGCCCATTCTGCAAACAGGAAGAGGAATCGTTGGACCACTTGTTTGTGAACTGCTCTCATGCAAGGGGTGTTTGGCATGCAGTATTTTCTTGGTGGCATATTCATGCGGTGCCAGCAGGAAATTTGATTCAAGCTCTGGCCAGTCAACATCTGGGCTGCTTTAATACGGCTCATCAGAAGGTTTGGGAGGCTATAACTTTCATCGTGGTTTGGTCTATTTGGAATAAAAGAAATAGTTTAGTCTTCGTAGATAGTAGAAAACCATTAGGGTAGGTGCTGTTTCAAGTTCAAAGTCTTTCTTACTTATGGATTAGGAATAGGTGCCCAAAGCTTAACTGTAGTTGGTTTGAATGGTTTTCTAATCCAAAATTGGCGATTCAGAATTGGTTGTAAAAGGGAGGGGTTGGGTTATAAGCTTTGTTATCTAAGCCGTTGTAAGCTTTGTTGTAAGGGGGTGGGGGGAGTTCCTGTGCGGGTTATAGGGCTAGCTCCTTGCTAGTGTGTCTTCTTTCTCTCCCCCTTTTAGTAATAATTTCATTCTTTATGCCGTTCAAAAAAAAAAAACAACCTATATTTGTTTTGGCTTAATTTTATAGATATTAAGAAAAGAATGGCAAAATTGTTGCAAACAGGTGAGGTAAATTTAATTAGGAGAAGGAGTTGGAGTTTTTATCTAATATTAATTGATGAAGGTACAAAGAAAGGGTTTTTTATTTATTTCTTAAACCATATTTTAGAAACTCATTGTACTTTGTACTTGTATTTTGTTTTAATTCGACATGTACAATAAAAGGTGTTAAGCACAATTAAAGTTTATACTAAATAAGTGAAATATATAAATCAAACAGAAAAAACTAAATTTTTTGGTTGAATAAACCTATTATTTTTTTATGAAGAAATACAATATATCATTAATTTATAGGAATAAATCATATACATGATTTCGTGCTATATTTTGTGGGAATTAAAAATTTTGTTTACATAAAATACAGTTTTTCCCTCAAATCTAAAACATAATTCCTTACAAAAGTATATTCAATGTTTGTTACATCGATAATTTTATCGTAATAGAATAACATGGATCTTATTTTAGCTTTCTATTTCTACTATTTATCAGGTGAAAAAAGTTCACACCAAGAAAAAAGGCAGCCAACCATTTGTGCGATTAAAGTTGGAGTAGAATTTTTGGGTTTCCATATACTGTACATTAGAATGAAATATATGGCAGGTTAGTTGTCTAATATAATAATAAATGATTGAAATTGAATATAGGTACAATTGTCTTCATAAATAATACCATAATAAATATAGTACAATGCTTTGAGAAAAAATGGTGGGAATAAATATTCGGTAATATAACTGAAGTCTTATTTGTGAGAAAATCTGTCTCAATTTCTTATATTATTTTAACTTCCCTCCCGTTTTTAAACTGAGGAGTTATTGGGGGATATGACCAATCTGCATGAAGCAACGATAGTTGGTAATATAAATATATAAATAGGAGATTGTGAAAATAAAAGTTTTTTAAAACATATGGAAGACTATAATCACAATTAGTAATTAAAATTAAAAAATATATACCTATTGGTAAATCATCAAAAATTTTATTGTATACTATATTCTTTGTGCAATCTTGAGGTTTCAACATATCATTTTGCATTAAAATTTTGAGACTATTATGTGATGTAACATGTGATAATGCAACATATAATTGACTATGTGAGAATACAAGTTTTGGAAAATAAACTCCAATTTTTTCCAATATTTGTCCTAATTTTTTTTTATTGTCATAGCATAACAAAGTCGAAGAGAAAATTGTTGCCATTTTAAAATAAATAGTCATTTCGTACTTGATGCTTGAGTAAAAATTCAAGGTATGTGAGTTTTATGCCCAGTGTTATTTTTCGAAATGATGACAGCTTCAATGATTCTTTAAGTAATCCTGGTTATAGTTAATTGAGTACCATTACAAAATCTTTCTATTTGGTTTAAGTTACGTAGTAACATGACAGGTACTCCAATTTTTAATTGTAACTTATGTTCTGGAATACTAGTTATTTGTAATGAATATAAAAATTCTAAGGATATACCATATCATAATCATTATGATTTTTATGAGTCATAACAATTAAATTAGAACCTAATAAAATTTCTTCTTTACATGGTACTAATGGTAAAATATAATTATTAAGACTAATAACTGTATCATTCCAAAGACTAATAATGACACATTCTTTTAAATAATTTACATTATTATACATATGATTAAAATTTTCATAGGTTACCTGAACAATGACTTCAACTAGAATAATGGAAGCTTTAATTAGTAAATCATCAGGAATTTTAATCCATTTATCATTGTTAGTATCAATGGTTGTATCTGTGTATATAGTTTTACTCCCAGATCTTACTGATAATAACCAATCATTAATTTTTTTTCATTTTATTACCTATATCTGAAGATGAGTTTTTCAGCAATCTCATATTTTGAGTCAATGTATAAACTGCACAATATTTCAAAAAAATATAATCTAGTAATACATGCATTAACTATTTCTGAACGACCACCACCAACAATGAAGAGAAGAATTTACCTAAAATCATCTCTTAGTAGTACTATAATACCTTCAAAAGGTTTTGGTTCATCAAAGTTATCTATGTTGAGGATATCTTGTAATATTCTATTTAGTGGCTTGAAATAATAACAGTGGGTCATAGGAGCTTCATCATAGACAATTAATTTAACTTCTTTTATCGGTTCTACAAGGAGTATACCTTTTTTAATTACGCATGTAGCATAGGCACCAGAATTAAAAGGAATTTTAAACTGTGAATGAGATGTTCGTCCTCTTGGTAATAATAATAATGCAATACCCGAAAAAGCAATTCCTAGTAAAACATATCCTTCACTGTGAATTTTCGAGATTATTGTTTCTCATGAATAAGTTTGACCAGTACTTCCATAACCCGAAAAAGCAATTCCTAGTAAAACTCTTGCATTGTCACATATTTCCGTTTTCCCATTTTATTCCCTATAATTATTTTGTATGGTATCCAAATATAGAATCCATCTTTTCCAAAAGGAAATAATAATGAATATTGTATTGCCATAAATGATCTATGTATATGATTGATTCGATATAATCTTCCTGATTTATATTCAACACTTATATCACAATTTGAATATTCTTTCTCACCAAAATCACCTACAATTAGCCCAGCAATTTCAGATGATGGTGGAGTTCCATAATTAATGGAGTCTATTGGTCATTTTTCTAAGATTTTTAACCTTAGAGATGTGTTTATGGCGGAACTGAGGAGATCACAAATCATTTTAAAACCCCTGACAATTTCATTATTACTATTAAACATTTTTATCAACTCTTTAACAATTTTAGTTTCAATTGATGACAAATCAAGACCTGGTACTATACTACATTGTGTAACTCATTAATAAAATCATAGATATATAATTGAGCAAATTTAGAAGGTTGACCGTCAACATGTATAAAAAATCCAATACGATGATCATTTTGACCATGAATACGATAAATAAGGCCCAGAACCGTCATTTATATCGTGATTAATTTTTGCTCCTATACAGGTAAAGACAAATATAGAGTTGTATAATCTAATATTTTTGCAAAATTGACTACCTTTGACACCAAATGTTAAATCAAGAAGATGGTTTAATGGAAAAGGTGTCAGTTTTAATGGGGTTAAAGATACATAACCATTTTCGCAACACAGTGAAAATTGTGGTTTCCCTTGTTTGGTTTTCCCTTTTAACTGTTCATTGTACCAAAATATAACACCACAAAATTCACATGTTTGATTTAAGCCCCCAAAATCAAGCACCATATTGGTAGTCTTTGTGGAATATATATAATGATAAGATATTAGAAATATTATCTTATATAATTGTATACTTATAAAGAAAATATTGGTACACTTTTTTTTAACAACTTAATTGTAAACCATGGTAAGCATTATATATTGTTGTGTTGTTGTCATATGTATAAAAAGAGTCTTTATTTGTTTTCACAAATCTACAGTTTCGCAAAAAAAAAATGTTTAATGCAATGTGTTTTAACTGCTTGAACGCCACTACCTTTGTTACACATACTACGACTAAGGTGGTGTTCTTTCAATATACCATAATGCCTCATCTGATTAGACAAACACTGGGAATCTGTTATAACCTATTCTACTAAAGAACAAACAAATAAATTAGAGCCATATGGAACTTCAACATATATTAAAATAGTGCAAAACCACATTTGCTATCCCCTTCCATTAAAATCCAATACCATATACATAAAAAAAAACTTGCGCTGCCTAGTTCGCCTATTTAATATACAAAACCTAGATGCAATTTTAGCCTTACTTACATACATATACATTAGATATTATTTTTCCCATATGAGGAGGAACAATGAAGATGACACTATTTAACCAATACTTCACTTAACCATATTCTCCAAGCTCAATTGATGAATTTCCAAAGTGAGATCACTCGTCTGTTCCTCCAACTTCATAGAACATTGCTGTAGTGTCTCAAGTTCTTTTTGTGTGAAATCCAACTTCGCACATACATTGTCATACAATTGGCTATAGCACCCATTGCTGCATCCAAAATGCTTTATTTGAATACCAAATAAGTGGCACAAATTCTTTACAGCAAGTAATGTTGCATCTTATTTTGCATTGTCAATACTGACTTTAGAATAACCATAACCATTTAGAGACATTATAATTTGTTGAGTAGATGGAAAACGAACATGAATAGATGCACAATAATAACCATCAATTGGAACTTCGGAAGCGTACAATGACATAGACAAAGACATCATACCACACAATTCAATAAGAATTGTTTTTGGAGATAAGTAAACCAGGTTCATACTGTCAAACCAACAGGTTATTATAACCATAATAGTTTTAACTTTTATATCTATTAATTCTATTGAAATACATACACATTAATTGTCATCCATTCCCAAAAGACTTTATAGAACAAAAAAAGCCATTTTATGTAGGGGGAATAAACAGCTAACCTTTCCAACTGGACAACTTGGTGTCATCCACCTAATTAAACCAAAGTGCTAAAAGCGAACCACCACTACCAAACAAAAATCAATCATGGTTTAGACTCTACACAATGAAGAATGACTAACAAAGATGACAATGGCTTTAAAAAAATAATAAATAAATCATATATTTGAGAAAAAGGAAACAAATGAGGAATTCACACAAACAAAAAGAGACACACTAGGGGTAACAAAGGGTGGATAAAAAACACTAAACAACAATTTTCCAATCCTGAAAGAACAAAGATAAAATTTACCCAAACAAATGATAAATACCCGAACAGACATCTCAAGTGCTTTCTCGAATTTGCGATAGAATAAGAACAGAAAAGAGAGATCACATTTCCTCTGCTTACTTTCCCTACAGAAATGAAACCCTTATATATAACAAATCTATTTCCAGCAACAAATTACATAACTTGCAATTTCATAATCAAATGCAATGCATGTGAATCATTCAATTACCCATTTAATGCATCTAAATCATGCATTAGCTATAAAAGTCCCATAAAAACTTGCTTCACCAATACCTCAGCTTTTTCCAGACACCTCAAACGGCCGAACATCCTTTACCAGCCACATTCATAACACAATTAGCAAGTAACAGGCACATACCTTCAGCTAGAAGGAATCGAGAAAAACAAGAAGTATCTATCCTAATCATGATGCCAAGGACATGATCATAATGTCCCTCCACATGATAAAGCACAAAACTGACTGTCAGTTTAAACACAATCACACCCAATGAAGATAGCACCCAAGCCTACGAACAAAAAATGCACAAACATGTAAATGGCTATATTGTAATTAACCCAATTAAACAACCCCTAATAGGAAATAAAGGCCTAATGTTTCCACCCATACAAACATAACCTTACAACATGTCAAATCAGACCCACAGAAATAACAAAGCAAGAGGAAAAACATTCCCAGCAAGAGGATATTAATGGAGGGAACTACAAAGTGAAATTACTACTCACAAACAGTGCACAAAGCTATAAAATAATTGCAATGACTAAACTACACATACTATACAACAAATGCCCAAGACATACATAACCACAAAAGAAAAACTCTCACGCCAATTTCCCTATAAATAGGTGAACACGTGCTAATCCAACAGCACACGACTAACTCAGAAATTGGAGTAAACCTTGCACCAACCGGATATCCAAAGTAACTCAGAGGACTCAAATGGTTCTTTAACATAAAACAAAATGCTAGGTGTCACCATCACCCAAACCCCTTCTCCTTTAGTGTTATATATAGGTATTGATCGATTTCTCAATTTTGCATTCAAATCAGCAACTTAAAGCTTAGTGCTGCTTCTTAAGTATAATTAGCTGGCAATTAACAGCTCTAAATTACAAATTGAGATTATTTAATTAATTAATAATGGTGTTTAAAGGTTATGGGTTACTCACTTTAAACTATTGCTTTCATTTTGATCACCTAATTTATTTGTACAATTCTCAGGCTTTTACTATGTAACCTTTGTTGTCACTTAGCAAATGACTCATAACTATTCTTTTGTATTTTAAAAATGGAGACACTGTTAGAAGAGATTTACAAAACTGAATTTTACATAATTTGGTAGTCTTTTTCAAAATAATTAATTGCATACTTAATTGGCATATATACTATTATAAATCTCACCTTTTGACACTTGAACTTAAAATTGTGCTCAACAGGCCTTACAGCCACCTGCATTGTTGATCATTGGTTTTATGTAGTTTGGGGTAAAAAAAAAAAACTTTGTTGCGTCATTATCTAACAAGTTATTTTATAATTAAATTGTTCTTTCAAATTTCAAGAAGTAGATTAATTAAATTGTCCAACTTGAAGTAGTAATTATAACTATATATTAATTGTGGAACAAAAACACTATTGACCTTTTTTTCCCCTTTTCCCTAAGTAATGATGTAACCCATCCTCTAGCCAATACATATTTCCTTTATTTCTATTTTGGTCCTTAAACTATTCCATCTTACAATCAAGCCTTGAGAGAGTCAAACAATGTCAAGTTAGTGTAAGGGTCGATATCCATAAGTTTGGGACTACAGCTGTCAAAGAGAACAACTACAATAACTTTCTATAGGTTTTGTTTGTCTCACAATTTTTGTGCTTATAATAAGTTTTAGTCCCTTTACTATCTGCCATTTTATTTTAGTCTTTATATTCTATTTGTTCACAATTTTGGTCTTTTTTTTGTCTTTATTAAGTCAATGTTAAACCTTACTATCTATATTATTTCCATTTACCTATTGATCTTGAAATTTTAATTTGACTTTTGTGTCAATGTTTAAACATCACTATTTGTGAGAAAGGTTAATTCTATCCTCTAAGGAAAAAATTTGGTCACTTTGATTTGTCAACCATGACTTGGATTGTCCTCAGATTGTGCGTGAACTTTTCGATTTAAACCCCTAATTCATACCATTTTTTACTTTATTTTTTTTATGTCAATGGTTAAACACTACTTTTAGTTACTAAAATCCCACTCTTTACCCTATTAATCTCAAAACTTTATTGTATAGATATTAGATCATGATTTTAGGCCAACTTCAAATCTCAGGTTTTTAAATTTGATGGAAAAGTTTTTTGCATCAATTGTTAAAGTCAGTTTTAAATACTAGAACTCTAATATTTCCCCTCTTTATCCCCTAACTTTGTTATTTAATAACTATTTTTCTATGTTATGTTAAATACTATTACAAATTGAACCACTGCATTGTGTGGGGCAAATGAACCTCATTGAATACAAAATAGGGTCATATATGATGAGGCCTGGGGTAAGAAGAGCTTTGAGTTGAATGCTACTTTTAGTTATGGGCTAGTTGGTCATGAGCACAATATAGAGATTTTAGGGTCTGTTTGGGAATTGACTTTAGGTATAAGGGTTAAAAGGTAAAATTTGTGACAATTTAAGGGCAATTGGGGATATAGTTTTAGCTGTATGACTTTCTAAAAAGTTTAAAAATATATTTCCCAACCATAGATTCATAGTCATCTACCAGTGTCCAGGTTGTTTTGCTTACCAACAAGACGTTTAAGACTCATTCTTGAGGCAAACAAAATGGTATTGTTTTATACATAAATGTTGGGTTAATTTTCAGTTATTTTTTATATTCAATTACACTTTTATAATTTGAAACTCAAAATAGTACATGTTTCCCATGCTTCTTGATATTATGCAGCAGTAATTTTTAAAATCCTAGTTAAATTATCCTTAATTGTCTATCAGTAATATTTATCTATATAATATTTTTTAGAATTAAAAAAATTTTAAATTATTCAAAAATATTTTTTAAATACTAGTTATTTATAATAAAAATACAAGGTAATATGAAATTATTAGAATATAACTACAAAATAATTTAAATTTGAATTTATAAATTATTGCCAGAAAGCTAAAAAAAAAAAAAGAAAAGCGTTGGTTTCTGAACCTCAGAAGTGTAAATCAATGTAGGTTCAAGTGATACTAGTAACTATAAAGGATAATTATAATTTGTTTCCTGAGATTTAGATGAAATTATACTTTATTTCTCATGGTTTAAAAATATACACTTTGCTCCCTATCTTTCTAATACAATTTGACAGCAACTTCTAAAATCTTAATTTAGACTTTATGGTACTAATCTTTAAGTAATTTCATTTTGTATGATTTTTTTCACAGGTAGTTGATATTTAAAAAATATTAATTTCTATTTATAGAAAGAATAGAAAGAAAAAAATTGATAATTTAAAATTTCTATTAACTGTAAAAAAAAATATCATACAGATTGAAATTATTGAAAAATAAGTACCATAATGTTTAAATTAAGATTTCAAAAGTTATTGTCGGACTGTATTAAAAAGGCAGAGAGCAAAGTGTATATTTCTAAAGTAGGGGGAGGAAAAGTATAATTGCACTTAAATCTCAAGGGACAAATTGTAATTAACCCTAACTGTAAAATTCTCTAAGTCTTCTAGTTCATTGGAACATAGTTTTCATTGTGAGGTTAAGTAACATTACTTAAGCCATATAATTCACATTAACCGTTAAAAATTATGGTTGGGTTAAGTAACATTAATTAAGCAATATAACTTACACTAACTGTTAAAAAATTGGATCTTTTCTTTGTGTCTTGACTAATTCAGATAAAGTCCCGTTGAATCCTATTTTAGAGAAAAAAAAACTCTCTTAAAATGTGTTTTCCCAACATTTAATTAGTAATCAAAAGCTTCCAAATTGTCAACAATATCTAAGTGTCAGCTCTCCACTTCCCCATAACCTAAATTAGCTGAAGACTTTTAATCTCAACATACTGATAAGAATCGAGTGCCTCAATGAATTTAAAAAATCTATGCAACAATTACCCAATGAAGAAGTATGGGAAATAGGGGAAAGAAACTACTACAGTGACAAAAATTCCCGCTTCATCATTTAATACTTGTACAAAGGAAAAAATGGGATTGTTACTATGACTTTTCAGTTTTTAATCTTCATTTGGGGATAAATGTTTAAAATTAGCCTTGGAGATTAGAATAAATTATCAACAGTTATGATAGGTTTTTCAAATCCAAACCTCTAACACTAAATGTTGATGCCATTCTTAAACAAAGCCTTAGTAAGTTTTCATTGTGGCAAGAAATAGATACATATAACCACTCCTTGATGCTACCATTAGGGTCTCCATTTTCCTTTTCCTATAGTAAATTAGTTCTCAATCTGTCATTGTATATTGGTCTCAAATTTTTATAATTTATTACATATTGATTTTTTAGTTAGGTAAGACTAAGTTGACACAGAATTCTGATTTATAGAAGGAAATTGATAATTTAAATGATCCATTAACTATTAAGATTATGATAGAGAATTAATATATTGAAAAGCAATTATTGAATAATTTAATTAGAATTTGCAAATTTAAACTATTCGGAAACTATTTTTCAATAAATTCTAACTATTTCATAATTTTTTTACAATTAAAAGACCTTTAAAGCTATTAGTTCTTCCTCTTTAATCTTTATAGTTCAGGTTTGAACTTAATTTTGCCTAAAGTTAGGGACAAATATCAAATATGTAATGCATTGCAAAAGTTTTATACTAATGTAACGAAATTAAGTTTAAGGATTAATTTGTAATAAGAACCAAAGATTATGGACTAATGATTGTAGAGGACAGGAGGTGCAGTAGTTGGCAAGAGCTTGATTAAATCTTATGAATTTTTTTAGTTTAAGGCATTAAAAAAGAAAATATAATTTTTTATAAAAAAAATTAATAAAATTATTAAATATTTTTAAATGAATTATTGAATCTACATAATATTAACTTTTAATTAAAATTAGTTTCAAATAAAAAAATATAAAAATAAAAATAAATTATTTTAAAATTAATTGACTTAAGTTAAAACAAACTGTTAGTTTGCTTTCTTGACCTTGATCTCTTCAACCAAAGATTATGGACTAATGATTGCAGAGGACATGAGGTACTGTAGTTGGCTAGAGCTTGATCTCTTCAACCTCTTGCTTTCTTGACCTTGTCCTGGATTTTGTCTTTTATTAATTGTGTCGCTACTTGTGAGGTAAATTATTCGTTTTCTTTGCTAATGTTTACCTGCTCAACCTTAATTACTCTTATTTGTATGAGCATAATTATGCTAAAATTAGTGGCAGCAAGCAACTAGCTCTATTAATTTCCTTAATTAATCCTAATTCTGATGCATGAAACCATTTTGCTGACTATTTTCCCGGTTGTTGCAATTCAAAACTAGCAACCTGAAGCCTGGTGCTGGTTTTTTAAGTGTATTTAACTGGCAACTAGCAGCCCTAAGTTACCTACGACCAATCAAGATTATTTGATTAATTAATTATGGCCTTTAAAGGTTGTGAATATGGTAATAATTAAAGGGTAAATCATCAAAATCCTTTAAGGTTTGGCTGAAAATACAGTTCGCCCGCTATTGTTTCAAAAATCCCTTTTGTTTGAAAACTTGTTTTAGAATGTCTAATAGCTTTAAAATCGATGAATAATTTAGATTATTAAATTTTAAATATTTTAATGTAAACAAACTTTGTTTTTTCCCTTAAGAGTGTCAATTATGGTACAGCTTTTGTGGTTAAAGTGCAGGTTCCAAAAATATGAGGCGGCCAAGTGTATTTTCGCCCAAACTTCAAGAGATTTTTATAAATTACGGTAATTAATTCGGAAAAATGAGAGTTCAAGTTTCTTGGGATTCTGGGTTGGTAGACGCTGGAAAGGGCTGCTGGGTTTCAATATCGAGTACAGCTACACGTTTTGTTTTAACCTGTTAATTAATTCCAGGTTTTTATCCATCCACAAGATTATTGGTGTTTAAGTTCAATAATCAATCACAAATTTGACCTTTACCAGGTTGTTGTACTACGTTTATTGGGACTAACGATTTATCTGCAACTTGATGCAACACAAGCAACACAAAAAAGTTCAGTAGGAGGAGGAGAAGAAGAAGAAGAAGAAGAAAAAGAACAGAAGATCAGAAAATTTTTGAACATTTACCCTTTGTATGTCCCGCCAAAAAGTAAAATGGAGAAAAAGTTCATCAGAAAACAAAGTTATAATTAAGGAATCATGGTAGCAAAAATAGCCTTCCAGAGTAGGATCATATTAAGGAAAAGGAAATAATATGATTAGGGGATGATTAGTTTAATGCACCTACCTACCATTCTTTATTTTCTTCTTTTCTTTTTCTAATTCAAAGACAGAGTCAAGAGGTATTTTGGTAGGGAGACAAAGCGCTGACATGATGCCCTACAAAAAAATACATCGTTTTCTGGATTTGTCATGGTATACTGTTATGTTTGAAGGGGAAAAGAGGATTAGGTGAGTAGCTGAACTATATAAATCTCTCTCTTGCAGAAAGTCTTCAACACCCCTTAGAAAACACACCCCCAATTCCTTTAGAAACACCTCTCTTTTTTTTTTTTTAGCATCATCTAGAAGCCTGCTTAGCTGAAAATCGATGAAGAAGAATGCACATTTTGATCATCAGGAAGGGAAGATGGCAGTGAGCAAGGTCACTTGGAAATCATTGCTCATCTTGGCAAGCTGTTACAGGCCGAAAACTCAATCACCATCTGATGATTCTGTTGTGAAGGCTCATTTGAGGACATCTTTTCGGAGGCTCTCTCTTTCGGATGTGAGTGACCAGGGTTCACGGCTCTCAGTTGATGATCTCTCCAGCTCCTTTGTTGGTCCCAAGCTCCACTCCTTCACCCTCGCGGAGTTGCAGTCTGTGACAAGCAAGTTCTCAAGGAGTAATCTCATCGGTGAGGGTGGTTTCGGACCAGTTTACAAGGGGTTCATTGATGACAAGCTGAGGCTTGGATTGAAGGCTCAGGCTGTTGCTGTCAAAGCACTCAACTTGGATGGGTTCCAAGGCCATAAGGAGTGGCTGGTGTGTTTTTGGCTTGAGGTTTTAATCTGCCTCTTAATGCTTACTTCAAATGTTGAACGTAACAGTTTCAAAATGTCCTTGCAGGCAGAAATTATCTTTCTTGGGCAGCTGAGGCACCCTCATCTTGTTACATTGATTGGCTATTGTTGCGAGGATGAGGACAGGCTGCTAGTTTATGAGTACATGGCACGGGGCAGCTTGGAGAATCAACTCTTCAGAAGTATATAAACTGAATCTTATCTGTCAAAATTGGTTCAGATCAATCCAATGGCATGATGATACTTGTACTGAAATGGATTTCGTGTTCATGGCAATACATATGCAGGGTATGCAGCACCCCTGCCATGGTCAGTTCGGATGAAAATTGCGTTGGGAGCAGCTAAAGGTCTTGCCTTTCTTCATGAAGCAGATAAACCAGTGATATACAGGGATTTCAAGTCTTCAAACATCTTGTTGGATGTTGTAAGCCCTCTCTTCTAAGCCAGTTCTATATCCTAGCTAGTTGGTTATAGTAGCGTGTCACACAAGTAAAATTGAACAGTTAGTGAAAAGCTTTCTCTGATTTCTTTCAATCAGGATTACAATGCAAAATTATCAGATTTTGGGTTAGCAAAAGATGGTCCGGAAGGAGAACAGACACATGTCACAACGCGTGTGATGGGCACACAAGGCTACGCTGCCCCCGAATATATCATGACAGGTAAGAATTGAAGCTTGCTCTTTGCTCTTTTGGACTTGGAAAATTTGGTGTCCCAGAAAAGGTTTTTGTTTCATCCGAAAATATATCTACAAAGCTTAATATAACCAACTCTAAATTGTGCTAATCTCAGGCCACTTAACGACAATGAGCGACGTTTACAGCTTCGGGGTGGTGTTACTAGAGCTTCTCACAGGGAAAAGGTCATATGACACCACCCGAGCAAGCAGAGAGCAGAGCCTTGTGGAGTGGGCAAGGCTATTGTTGAGGGACTCTAGAAGGGTGGACCGGCTAATAGACCCTAGACTTGAAGGGCAATTCTCCACCAGGGGGGCTCAGAAGGTAGCTGCACTGGCCTACAGGTGCCTTAGCCACTACCCCAAGGTTAGGCCAGCTATGCAACATGTGGTCAGTGTCTTGGAGTCAGTACAGGGCTTCCATGACACGTTTGTTGAACCATTCGTTTATGTCGTGCCATTGGTGAAGGAAGACAAAACAAGTGACTTGGGAAGTGATGGAAAGGGCCAAATTCAAAGCCGCCGTTGGAGGCACAAAATTAGGTTGCCCAGATCTTCAGTTCCCAGCTCTGTTTCTCCCTTGTAGGTTGAGAATTTGAGTGGGAGAACTTAAAGGATTAGTCAAGATTCAAGAATGTATAAATATGTGCATAAGATTCTAGGTAATTGTTGTAAGAGAAACATGCATTATTATTTTTTTGACTCAAGTGAAGTAAAAAAAAAATTATTAATGAGGAAAATATTGAACATCATGTAGAATATACTTTAAACATCGAACATTGTTCCCTTTCCCTTAAATATGTATGTGCTCTCAACCCTATACATTTGTAAAAATGCTTTTGAGTAACAAAAAAAATGTATCTAAAAATATTAATCTTCATCCACTAAATGAAGAATACTTCATATTCACAAGAATTTATGTGAATATGGATAAAATTTTTATCTACTTGAATCTTTATAGTTTTTGTAAATCTACTATCTCATTTACGTAAATCTGGGTACATTGGTGTAGTGTATGTTTGAAACTTTTAGATAAGTTATCATTAAATCGGTCAAGACATAATTTATCAAGGGCCTTAAGGATGACTTAATCTGTTCAAAACTCATAAATATAAGGACTTCTTATATATTTTGGCCTAAAAAAGTTGGACGAGCGAAGCCAAACTCGTCATTCCCGGAGATGTTCGAGTACAGGAATTTCAAAGCTTGGGCTTCCTTGGAGGGAAACAGAAGAGGGCTATGAAATCCAGCAGGTGGCTTTCCGAGCAAATCTCAAATCCCCAATTTTGTTTTGTCTCAAATCTTCTTTCCTTCTCTTCTCTCTCCAGCCCCAAACGCCTATCTTCGTCTTCCTCCCAATGGTTCTCTGCGCTCCGCTACGCCATCTCCGCTTCCAACCTCGGCCTTGGCATGTGCATCCACGCCCGAATATTGGCCTCCGGAGAGTTCCCTGATCGTTTCTTGTCCAACAATCTCATCGCAATGTACGGGAAATGCGGTTATCTTCCGTATGCCCGCCTCCTGTTCGATAAAACTCCGGAGAGAGACCTCGTTACTTGGAATTCTATACTAGCTGCTTATGCACAGTCAGTTGATTCTGGGATTGAGATTGTGGAAGAGTTTTTTTGCCTTTTTCGGCTTCTCCGTAGGTATTATGTTTCAACGAGTAAAATGACGCTGGCCCCTGTTTTGAAGCTTTGTTTATTTTCTGGGTACAACTGGGCTTCCGAGGCTGTTCATGGGTATGCTTTGAAGATTGGTTTGGGTTGGGATGAGTTCGTTGCAGGAGCTCTCGTTAATATTTATGCAAAGTTTGGGCGGATTAGGGAGGCTCAAGTTCTGTTCGAGGAGATGCAGGACAGAGATGTTGTTTTGTGGAATGTGATGTTAAAGGCCTATTTGGACAGGGGCCTGGATGAAGAAGCCTTAACTTTCTTTAGGGATTTTCATCGAAGTGGGCTGTGTCCAGACAATGCTAGTGTGCGCAGAGTTTTAAGGGACGTTTCTGATGTTGATTGTGGTGTAGGAAGGAGACATGTGGAACAGATTCGAGCATATGGGATTAAGTTATTGGGACATGAAAATAGTTTGAACATAGTCTCATTGAACAAGGCATTGAGCAATAATGTTCAAGCTGGCAAAAATTTCTCTGCTATAGAGTGCTTTCTGAATATGATACGATCTGATGTGGCATTTGATAATGTGACCCTAGTTGTTGTATTCGCTGCAGTTAATGGCTTGGGTAATTTCAGGCTGGGGCAACAAGTTCATGGCATGGTTCTTAAATCAGGTTATGATTCTGATATTGCTGTCGCAAATAGCATTGTGAACATGTACTCCAAAATAGGAAACATCTCCTTAGCTCAAAAAGTGTTTTCTGCAATGGAAGAATTGGATTTGATATCATGGAACTCGATGATATCAGGTTTTGCACAGAGTCAGAAAGGAAAGGAAGCTGTGAATGTATTCATTGATCTTCTAGAAAATGGCTTAAGACCAGATAATTTCACCCTGGCAAGTGTTCTGAAGGCTTGCTATTCACTCGCAGAATGTTTATCTCTGACTGAACAGATCCATGTTCAAGTAATTAAAACTGGAAATGTCTCTGATAGTTTTGTTTCAACTGCTCTTATTGATGTTTATTCTAGGAACGGAAGAATGTCTGAGGCAGAGCTGCTTTTTAGAAACAAAGGCAAATTTGATTTGGCTTCTTGGAATGCAATGATGTCTGGTTATATATCAAGTGACAACAGTCAGAAGGCGCTAGAACTCTTCCAGCTGATGCTTGCAAAAGGAAGTAGAATAGATGAGATAACAGTTGCAACTGTGGCAAAAGCTTGTGGTTGTTTGTTAGCCATGCCACAAGGTGTGCAAATGCATGCTTATGCACTAAAATTAGGATTCAAATCAGATCTATTTCTTGCAAGCAGCATTTTAGATATGTATGTTAAATGTGGAGATATGGCAGCTGCTCACTTGTTATTCAATAATATACTAGAGCCAGATGATGTGGCATGGACAACTATGATATCAGGGTGCATTGGAAATGGGGACGAAGACCGGGCTCTTTTTGTTTACCATCAGATGAGGGAGTCAGGTGTTCAACCAGATGAATATACCCTTGCTACTCTTGTCAAAGCCAGCTCTTATCTTACAGCTCTGGAACAAGGGAGACAACTTCATGCAAATATAATCAAGCTAGATTGTGTTTCAGATCCTTATGTAGGGACGTCACTTATTGACATGTATGCAAAGTGTGGAAACATTGAGGATGCATATTTTATATTCAAACAAATGGAATTGAATAATATTGCTCTTTGGAATGCTATGTTGGTTGGTTTAGCTCAACATGGTAATGGTGAAGAAGCCCTTAACCTTTTCAAACTAATGAAATCTCATAATATCCAACCAGATCCAGTTACCTTCATAGGTGTCATCTCAGCTTGTAGCCACTCTGGCTTAGTGTCTGAAGCTTATGAACATTTTTATGCAATGCAACAGAATTATGGCATCAAGCCTCAGATTGAGCATTACTCTTGTCTGGTGGATGCACTTGGTCGTGCCGGGCATCTTAAGGAGGCAGAGGAGCTAATATCATCAATGCCATTTGAAGCTTCTGCTTCAATGTACAGAGCCTTGCTTGGTGCTTGCCGGGTTCAAGGGGAAATAGAGATTGGTAAACGGGTGGCAAATAAGGTCTTGGCCTTGGAGCCATCAGACTCAGCAGCTTACATTCTTTTATCCAACATGTACGCCACCTCCAACAGATGGGATGACTTGACTGATGCTAGAAAAGCAATGAGGGTGGAAAAAGTAAAGAAAGATCCTGGATTTAGCTGGGTAGACAACAAGAATAAGGTGCATCTGTTTGTCGTGGATGATAGATCTCATCCGCTATCCAGTCTTATATATGAGAAGTTGGAAGACATAATGAGAAGGATCAAAGAAGGAGGGTATGCACCTGATACAGAATTTGTGCTGCTTGATGTGGAACAAGAGGAAAAAGAGCGTGCATTGTATCATCACAGTGAAAAGCTTGCCATAGCTTTTGCGTTGATGAGCACTCCATCAACAAGCATTATCAGGGTGATCAAGAACCTCAGAGTTTGCGGGGATTGCCACAATGCAATAAAGCACATCTCCAAGGTTTTTGCAAGAGAAATTGTAGTGAGAGATGCAAATCGTTTTCATCGTTTCAAGAGTGGGATGTGCTCTTGTGGTGATTACTGGTAGAGTAGGGATCTACTTCGACTGGCATAAGAATTTTTGGTTCTTACACTCTTCTCTTCTCTTTTCATTTTATTTATTTTTTGTTTGCTGTTTATGTTTTGTTTAAATGTTCATTTATTGTTCTAGTCATCATTCATTGGAGTTCATTATCACTTGATTCGCTCTGTATGGTTATATGCAGGCTTGGCTTCTATTTCCTGCAAGTCTTTCTTATCTTTGGTATTGTTCATTCTGTTTGGTCAGGCCCTTTCGTTTTCTTGTGCCATTTGAGGTTCGTTTTCATTAGCTGTATTTGCCTTTCAGCATAGTTGTGGTGTGGGTCAAGTAAATGTACCTGAGATTGTGAACAATGGCATCTCATTTTGCTGGCATATAGTTTATGTGATTGCTTTTTATAATTGCTGTTTGTCTTGAGTTCCACTTTATCCTGTGCAGTTGTGCCTTCACTTCTCATCCTCAGCAACATTTTGCTTCTCTAACAGCTTCTATGAACAAACAAGCATCACTTACTCTGCCTATTTTAAGGACACTTGGTTACAAACATATAACCAAACTTTCAAATACTGGATGTCTCTAGGTAATCTAAAGAATTTAAAATTCACTGTTCTTTTAAAAATTTTCTGGGAAATCTTTGGATGGTCAGAGTGGAGACTTTGAATTGTTTATTCTCTAACTAATATGTTATCACTCTTCTCTTGTCTTCCATTTTTTTTTTCATAAAGAGATGCTTTCTGACATCTAACAAAAATTTTCAGTTGCATATTATATAGGGAATTTGACAAGGATCACAAATCTTCAAACAAGAAGCACAGAATGTGGACAAGGAACCAAAGGACGTTGTTGCTGCCCAATTTAATGCACACTTGAGAAACACTTCTTCTAGATTACAGTAAATCCTGACATCCTTTTTACTCAAAACTTTCAGAGTTTGTGCTATTGTGTGGTGATGTATGTAAATATTTGCTTTTAGGATACTGGTGCATCTATCAGGAGTCCAGAAGCTGCTAGAAAAGGTGAAGAAAGTCAGCAGCTGGAGCAATGCAGATGAATGGTTGGTGACTTTCTTGCATGAGCCTGGGTGTTTGACAACTCTAGACATTATGGCTTGTCTCCTTGAAATGTTGGGTTGTGTTACATGTTGTTTTCCATTAGTTGCTTGGGCGCTTTAAAAATTACTTTTGTGGATTTCACATTGCAATATTGTTATGCCAGGCTATGGAAGCTGGAGATTGAAGTGTTGATTCTAACAGGTCAGAGAACTCAGACTATGGATAAGGGTAAAAAGGCTTTCTAAGAATCTTCGTCTCATGCTAATTGCTGCAAGTGGTTGATTACACTACATTGTTTGTAATGCCGTGATGAGATGGTTTATGTCTTCATTTCACACAAAAGCTTGCAATTCTGTTTCTGCTTCATCTATCCCTCTTTCTCTTCTTTAAAGAATTGTTCAAGTTAAATTTATCTTGAGAACAGTTTAGGATTTATTAATAGATCTCAGAGAGTCAGATATAAGCATATTTGTAGAAAATTTATTTAGTTTTGTTCTGTACTGATATTCCTCAACTTTATTCCGTGCTTATCAATGAAAAGTGTTTTTACTTGCATGGTAATATACATTGTTTTCTTTCTTGATAGGCCCAAGAAACTTCAATAGAATTGAAGCCAGAATAGAAAGACCATCTGCTCCTCAGCATGAGCAAGAGAAATAGCATTCCACTGAAATTTTTAGAGCTTAATATCTTGCTTACACCAAACCCAATAGTCCCTATTGTGCAAAGGCAACGTTCTATCCCAATAGTTGAACATCTGCAACAACAGACAACAATGCCAAAAATGTCTGTTCACATCGCCAAGTAATATCACTGCCTTATTTACTCTCAAGCTAGGAAATCTTGAGGTACTGGAATTTGATCATACTGGAACAGAGATGCTAATGAAGGAAGCAAGAGCATTCTCCAACCTAGATGGCTCTACAGGGAAGCAGAGTAGCAGGTACCTTTTTTTCTGTTTTGCCGTAATGTTTGGATGAGAAAATTCTGGGTTTGATTTATTTTGCTGTTTCTAATTTCGATTCATTTTATTAGAGGTTGCCAATTCTTTGTTTTCTTATTTGGAACTTGGTTTCCATCATTGCACACGAGCAATTAATTGTCTTTTCTATTGGTTCCCAGCTCAGTTCAGCTGGATTCTATGGTTTTTGTTTGGTGTTTCAAATTTTCTTTCTTCTTTTGGTTCAGTTGTGCTTAAATAAAAAATTGCATGGTGAATTTGGTTAAGAAACAATATTGTCCCTTGAGTATGCATACAGTTCCGCTAAAGCTTTTCACTTTTCTTTTATTTGCTTATGTATCTGTTGATATATTTAATTTGTTTGGGTGGAAATTGGTTATTCTTTTTTTTTTAAATATATTTTCATTCACTATAAGTTGGTTGATTATTTAGGGAAGGAGTTTTGGTGAACATCTTTTATTACAATTTGAACACGTTAAGTCAGACTTATAGCGGTTGCAGATGATTTTGTAAAACAAAAACCAACTACATTAAAGGTCTAATGACTTCTAGCATCAGGTTGACAGGGGATTGTAAATGAACTTTATTTTGGTGTTTTATTCCAGAACCTCCTTCCAACGTTTTGTATTTAAATTGAAATGAACTAAGCAGTTAACTCATGAATAATGTGAATTTTGGCACTCATTATCTTGCAAGTTGGATCAAGCAAATATGCACATTCATGGATCGGTGATTCGAGCTGACACAAAAAGCATTACTTGGGTACATAGAAATTTAATTGATCACAAACTACTGAAATGTTTCTGGTAAATGTTTCTTATTTGATTTTAGTTGATAAACTATATTCCTTTTTTGTAGTGATTTTATGAGATATAATTTCAAACTCTTCTACTTTGGAGATGCTGTAAAATTTTGCGGGAGCTCAGGGTTAGGAGTTGTTGAATCGAAGCATGGAATTGTAGGGGAACAGTTGCCTTATTGAGTATTGTTGAAAACATTGAGAATTAAAGTAAACACCAATTTGAGAACCGTCATTCGTGACGGTCTCAGCACGTTTGAAGTGATATTTGATACAGAATCACCAGGTTGCAACATGAGTTTCTCTGCTTTTTTGCCTGTTCTTTTGCTGAGACCATGGTTGAAACTTTATGGGGGCACTGTAGCCAAGAAAGAACACCTTTTCCCCTAGTTTTTGAAAGTATTTTGGTTCTACTGATCTCGAGCTATAGCCATGTGTTTCCTGGGACTAGAGATATGCTCAAGTTTAATTTGTCAATATTTTGAATGCCTTGACCTAATTCTGATTTTATGCACCTGTTGTTCCAGGTGGTCAGTGGAGCTGAGTTGATGCTTGCTTTCTTTGTTGCTGGATGAGCAGTTTGAAAACGTTACTGGCGGTTTCAAGTTTAACCGAATCGCTTGAACGGGCAATGAATCAGGACAAAAACTGTGTCGAACAGCTCCTTACTTACAGTTCACGTATGCTCAATGCTATGCGGGAGAGGGATTAAAAAGCCTCTTATGAAGCAAACAGATCATGTTGAAGCTCTTGTGATGCAGACCATCAAGCTCTCAGCACCAGCTCTCACACAGCACCCGCAGTGATGCGCTTCAACATCTAAAAGCTTCCTAAAACTTAATTGGTTGCAAGGTTGCGTACCCCAGCTTGGTCTGTTTGGATTCAATTGATAAGGAGGGAATGAGAGGGAAGGTAAAGGAAGAGAAGGGGAGGGATGAATTATTTTACCTCAATTGTTAGAGTTAAAAAAAAACTGTGTATAAAGGAGGAAAGTAGATGGAGAATGACTCTTTTTCCCTCTCTTGCCTTGTATCTTGCCCCTTCCCTCAATCCAAACAAAGCAGTAATGTCTTAGACTACTCGATGCAAGTGGATTCACATTTTTGGTAAGATAATACCGATTTAAAAACAATGAACGGTAAAAATAATGACGGTCTAATGAACCATCAATCTGCATTGAATTTATGTACACTGTGTCCACAAATCCAATAATAAGGAAACTGGATAACTCAATCAGTGTGATTTTACGATTAATAGTCGTTAATGTCATTAAACTTCTTGAGGTATTCATTATGACCTTAAATTTCATTACCTTATTATAAAAAATGCTAAATACACTAAAATGTGATAGAGAATAATTAGATACAGAGCTGATCAGAGGCTTATTTAAATTTAAATTGTCAACTAATTATATGTCATATGGCAAAAAAAAAACTAATTAAATGTCACATTAATTAGTAAAAGAAATATTTTGTGGAACTGGGATAAGGAAGTTGAGGATGAAGACTAGGTACTTCTTCTTAAGGGTCAATCTGATTGCAGCTGAACTAGGTTTAATTCCCTAAAATTTTTACGGATTTTCAAAAGGTTTCCTTGAAGTAACTAAATTTTTTCTTTCAAAAAAAGTCACTATATAACTATAAATAAATTTTTAAAAATTTTGGCTATTTAGTAATTTTCAACCAATACGAACACCTCCAAGGTTATCAAAATCTAGTTTCTACTTAGAGTCATTTTAGTTTTCTATAGTCGTAAAGTTATAAAAAGTCATGAAGTCGTAAAATTCTATAGAAAAGCCCCAAAAAGTAAAAATCATAAAAAAATTATTGTTATCCAAATTATTTTTTAAGTTTGTTTCAAAATATTTTCGTGTTACTGTAAAATAAATTATCATTTCATAAACATAGGAATTAAGATTTAAATGTGTTATAGTTAATTAGGACTGAAATATTTTTTAACAATGATGTGAATAATTTGGGTGGTTGTTTTAGACAATTTGAAATGTTGGAGGCTTAATTGACAAAGAGGTACGACTTGGATGGCTTTTATGAGGTTAAGCAGCTATTGGCTTAAAAGAAACAGGCTAAGAAATACAGGCAAATGAGAGAGGAGATGGTGGGTTTGCCTGCTGGAGGAGATGGTGAGTCGAGCCATGGTGTTGGCCAGTGATAAGTGTGGCCATGATGATGGAGGGGGTTGTCGGTGGTGAAGTTGATGGAGGAATTGAAAGACGGAAGGGGCCGTAAGGGGGAAGGAAGTGATATAGTCCACTGGTTTTGTCCCACGTGGCTTGTGTGAAAAACGGAGAAAGACGTCAAGCTCATGAAAAGGGGTATGCTTCGGGTCTTGTTTACTCATCACCACTTTCGCCTCATAGGCCTTGGAGTTGGGTTCATGGAGTTTTACACCTTTAGTCCGAAGTTGGAATATTAGTTTTTTGTTAAATATTGGCCTAGTTTTGTAAAATCTTGAGATCTTTTGAATCTTATGATTCTACAAGTTAAATTGTGTTTTTGTGCCTTTTTATTGCCAAATACGTTTTTTATACGACTTGAGTGGAT
The DNA here is from genome assembly GCA_005392925.1 of Aquilaria sinensis. Lineage (NCBI taxonomy): Eukaryota > Viridiplantae > Streptophyta > Magnoliopsida > Malvales > Thymelaeaceae > Aquilaria > Aquilaria sinensis. Next base: position 227,567 of record SMDT01002129.1, read on the forward strand.
TTTGGTTGGTAGTGTTTTAAAGTTGTATGTTTTTACGACTTGAGATGCATTTTTTATAACCATGAAGACCTCCTTTAGGCCTAACTTACATAATCACTTAAAAATAATAAGTTAGTGATCACTATTTAATTGAAACTGAAAAAAAACTAAAAAACTGAAAAATCAAATTAACTTAGAAAAATTGAAAAATCAAATTAATTTAGAAATTCGAGTGAAAAACCAAATTAATTTAAAAATTCGGTTTGGTGAATTCGATTTCAGTTCAATTTTTGTTAAGGTAATCAGTTATTTCGGTAACCAAATAAACTGAATTTTTATTTCTTATGTAAGTTGGTAGATATGAAAGGAATGGGGGCTGAATGTAAGATAAATAGAAGGTTGATGGCTTATATTAGGTTTGGCCATCTTAGATTGGGAAAAAGAAACAGGCGACCAAAAACAACAGCGGCGTTGCGTCGTTGACCATCAATTGATAAGGCCGACTGTACTCCAAAGATGACGCCTTATCTGGAGGCAGAGGAGGTCATGATGAAGTGGTCCATTGTCAAGAAAGATGCTTCTCTGCTTTTGAATAGAGATACTGCCGGTGACAACCTGCCGTCAAAAAGGAGAAAGTCGAGGATTTCGCTCTCAGATGCCCAATTTTGGCTGAGATTCGTGGAGAATGTTCTCTAATAACATTGCCAATGCTGAGATTGTGGAAGAAGAATAATTTTGGTCAAACCTCAAACTGCTCTTCCATGTATAATTAATAGTTAAAAAAGGCAATAGATATTTATAGTATTACATTTTAGTCACTAGGTCTAGATTAAAAGTTAGTATTTCGGTTATTTCGGTATGAAACCGAACCGAACCAAACCAAAACAATTCAGTTTAGTTTTACTTCGGTTTCATTAGTCATTTCAGTTAATTTGGTTTATTACAATAAAGAACCGAAAACCGAAAAAACTGAAAATTTCGGTTCGGTTTTAATCGAATTAACCGAACGATCACACCTATATCTTACTATCAATTTTATTTTTTATTTTGAATCAATGTTATTTAGAAATGAATACTATATTTAACTAATAATCATTTTGATCATATATTTTTTTATGAAAGAATTAAGTTTTATGAATTTTTTGTTTACCCAAATAAAAAATAATATTCTATCATTTTTTAAAATTTTTTTTTCAATACATATTAATATGAATGTATTTAAATCAAACATTAGTAAAAAAAAAGTAAAAGGACCAACTAATACGAAACGAATGGAATAGAAGAATGCTTGCGTTTATTACTTTAAAATATAGGGTTTTGATTTATTACTTTAAAAGTAAACAGACTTCTTAAAATATAGGGTTTTGATTGATATAAAGTTAAGCAAATAATTACTTTATATGAAAATAGTCACTAATAATCATTTATCAATGATTTCCCAAAGTGCACCATCAAATTTCTTTTCTTGATATGTTACTCCCTCCGTCCCGTGTTGTTTGAAATAAATGTTTTTGCACGTAATTTAAGGCCAGCTCTATTTGTGAACGTGTTTTCCCCTTCATCTTCATCTCCAGCTTCTGTCTCTGCCTAGCCCCTTCGTCGCTTTCGTTTGGTAGCCTTGTCTCTAGCTTCTGCCCCAACCTCCTCGCTTCCGTCACCGACCTTGTCGCTTTCATCCCCATCACGTCAATTGCTGACCCCGTTGTGTCGATTGCCTTCCCTGACATGTCGATCGCTATCCTTGTCACGTCAATTCTGTTCTTCACGTGTCGATTGTCTTCACCAACCTCCTCACTTTCATCTCCTATGCATCGATCAGTCACTTCGATTGTTGATTGCCGTCACTACCTTTCTCGCTTCCCTCTCCGTCTCTATCAAATCGATTGTCTCAATCGTCAAAGACATCATCTCTTTCCCTTACTTCAGCTGTTACCGACTCACTGCCAAGAAGGAATTGCTGACTCTAGCAGTGAGTTTTAGGGTGGAAGGGAAGAATTAAGTGATGAGAGAATGAAGGTATAATGGTAAATATACATGGTAAAAGTTACTAAAATGGGAAATGTTTCAAAGAATTTTGGGCAACCTAAAATGAAAAGTGTTTCAAAGAATTTAGGACGAAGGGAATTCTATATCGTTCAAATTCTTTGAAAGATTTGAGTTTGATATAGAAATTAAGAAAAGTGAAAAAAAAAGTGAATATTAAAATTGTAATTGAAAATTAATATAATAAAGTAATTTACTATAAACTATTGTAAAAATTTTGGATAACCCAAAATAGTTAATATTGAAAAGAATGTGGGACAGAGTATTAAGTATATACTTCATCTGTCCCAAAAAAGATGGTTCGTATTCTTTTTTGCATGTCCCAAAAGGTTAAAGAAATTTATTTTTTCAAAAAATTTTTAAATACCTAATTTACCTTATTACCTATATTTAAACTCTCAGCACATAAAGGCCAAAAAAGAATATTTTTTTTACTTTTCATTAAAACTTTCATTACACAAAACCCACAAAAGGAATTATTTTTTAATCATCCTTTTTACTATGACTACACAAAACACAAAAATGATTTTTTTAATTTTAGTTTTAGAGATAAAAATGAAAAAATATCATAAACTAGACACACATTAATCTCTATAACAAAAGAAACACATCATCTTTCATGAAACTGATGGAGTATATTAATAATTTTATTGTTTTTCTTCATCTTCACATTGGAAAATCTGACATAACCCCAAGACCTAACTTGATATGACCCAATTTGATAAAAAAAGTCAACGACCTAAACATGACTGTACCTGAACTCGATTGAAGTGAAATCTCAAAAAATTTGAACCTAAATGACCCGAATTCGAAATGATATGAACTTGAAACCAAATCAAGATTAACGTAACTTGAACCCGAAATAACCCAATGACTAAATCTAATAACCCGATTTTAATCCTCATCTTAAATCTTAACTTTCCTCTTTCATTACCTTTCATATTTTGTAAGTCCCATATATAGGAGCTTTCATATTTGGTAACTTCGATTTATTGGAACTTCCACATTTAGTAAGTCTGATATATTGGGAAAGGTGACTTGCATAATTAGTAAGTTTCATTTTTAAGGACTTCCATATTAGCAAGTCTAATATATGAGGAAGGGACTACCATATTTAGTAACTTCATTTTTTTTTATTTTCAAATTTAGTAATTCTTATATTTTGAGAAATTTTTTTCATATTTAGTAACTTTCATTATTTGAGGACTTATATATTTAGAAAGGAGTAAATTATGTAAAAGGTTCCTAACCTTTAGTCATTATTTCTTTGTAGTCCCCAACTTATTAAATATTCTATTTTGGTCATAAACTTATTAAAATTGTTTCATTTTGGTCCCTTACTAGATGAAATTCATTAACTCAAAATAATTGTCTGGCAGAAATTTTTGAACTTCTAATTTAAATATTCGGTAACTATTTTTCGGTAAATTTAACTAGTTTAATATTTGTTGACAGTAAATAAAAAGTTTAAGTTAATAATCTTTTCATTCTGAATGAAATAAGTTCAATTTATAGATAGAAAAAAGGTAATTTGAATTTTTTATTAACTATAAAAAAATTATTATATAGATTAAATTTATTATAAGATAGTTATTAGATAGTTTAAATTATTATCTAAAAAGTTGTTATTAGACAAATACTTTGAGTTAAAAAATTTCATCAAATTGGAACCAAAATTATTATGGCCCTACTAGTGGGAAGCATACTTAAGGAAGGTAAAGTGTTTTAAATTAAATTTGGAACCTTAATTCAAGTTTACATATCAAGAATAAGAAAGTTTATCAAAGTTCACTGAGTTCTGGGGAAGTTAAGGCACTAAATGAGGTTCAGGGGTAAAATGGTAATTTTTCATCCTGAATAACTAGGCTTGTTCCCGAGTGGTTAAAATAAAGTTTTATAACTTAACTTTCAACCTTAACCCCAACTTGAAGAAATAAACAAGACTTATTCAAGAATAACTAAGTTACCAAAAGATAGGGGCTTAAGTGTATTAAGTCTAATACTTTTGTGGCTTTTGTGTTAAGCAAGGGTTATAAGAAGGGAAAGTGAGGGATGACTGCCACAATTTCGAGTTCATCCTTCTCACCCTCATTTGCCTTCCAATTGACCTTGAAATCCTAGTTTCTTGGTGCAAAGAGAAGCCATTAAAGGTATATAGACAATTGGGAGCCCATTTCAAGTGTTAAACCATGGTTTTGGAGCTTGGAGACATGTGTTCTCCCATCCACTATTTTTAGTACGAGGTAATCAATGTGTTCTTGATTGAATTCATGTTTATTGGTTGGTTAGGAGCTTGGGTTTTGATTAGGGAACAAGAATTTGATGCTTGGTGCTTATGTTTTGCTTGGAACTTAGGTGGTATTTTGGTGAGCTTAGTGGATTGGAAAAGAGTTTGATTCTTGCTTGTTACTTGGAGTTGAGGTAAAGGAGTTATGTTCTGAAGTTCAATTAATGCTATTAGCATGAGTTTGCTTGAAGAAATTGAGTGATTCTAGCAATAACATTAGTTAGAGGATATGGTTAAATTGTGGTAGACTATGAGGTTTGTGGAAATTGGAATGATGTTATAAGGCATCATAGGTTGGCTTGTGATAGTTGGTTGTGATCAATGCAGCATGTTTTACGTGTATGTGAAGTTTGGAGGCATTCCAAGTTTGTTTGATATGTTTGGGAGGTGTCCAAAGTTCATAGCAGCAAAATGCGTGAGAATTCTACCGAAACGCAGATTGGCGACGAGTCGCCAATTTCGTGCTCCAGTCCACGACGAGTCGCCAATCCCAGAAAGAGTCGGCAAAACGTTACCAACTGTGGCGACACGTCGCCACATGCAAGTTAGCAAAATTTTCCAAGTTTTGTTAGAAGGGTCGAGGGGAGACCTAAGAGGGTTCTTAGGGTACCTAGGGGTCTAAGTATTCCAAGGGCACTCCAGGACTTCCAAAAGTCCTCCAAGACCTAGGGGTTTTCTTGAGTTTTGTAAGGTTTTATGGTTTCTTGTGCCATAAGCAAGAAAACTAGTTTACAAGAGATCACAACTAGGCATCACTAACTTGGGTGAAAGGTTTAGAACCCTTGACGACCTAGCCATGCCGATAACCACGAGGTTGCAAGATGAAACCTTGATACACCTAGTCTACAAGGTCTTTATGGCCTAGTCTACAATAGTCTCACTATAATTCCCCTGTACAACATAAATGGGAGAGGTTCAACTGGTGATTTATCACTAGTTAGGCTGGCAAGCTATGTTTGCTAGAGGACAAGGCAATGCCTTGTAGTTCAAGGACCAGGATGAGGAGAGGTCTCAAAGGACCTAGTTATATATGCATATATTTCAGACCTTCAAGCTGTATGAGCTCACAGTGGGTTACATATGTTATCATATGTGGAGTCTTTAGTAATTTTCTTGCAGGTATAATGAAGACCCTTACTGAGAATGTTTATGTTTTCACTCCCTAGTTATGTTGTGCAGATTCTGAAGTTGTTGGGCCGGGTAACCGCCGAGGGTTATCGCGGTAGTAGCTTTTGTACAGGTATTGTACTTGAGAATCCCTATTATTCTAGTCTACATAGGTAACTTGTTGGTCAAGTAACAGTACTAACTAGAGTTTTCCTTTGGCTACAAAACCTATTAGCACTTGGACAAACACTTTTGAGACTCGCCACTGGGATTAGCATTCGAGGTGCGAGTTAGATCAAGAAGATCTCAGTAGAGGCTTGTATATATAGTAATCTTAGTTGCCTCCATAGTCTATGTTTTAAGGAGTCCTAGACTCTAGGGTTGCTCTTGGGTGAGGGCATTAGTCTAGTTTATGTATGAATGTTCTCACGAGTTGTTATGTGTAGTAAATTCACATAAATGTTGATTTTGTATACTTTGGCTTTTTGAACTTATTTTCTATGGAAATCTCTTGGCCAAGTTAATATTTTATTAATCCAAGTCGAAGCATGAAGAGCATGCATCCTGCATATTCTAGGTTAATCAACTAGTATCATGAAGTTTTAATCCGCATACATATACAGCTAGCCAATTGCAACCACCGTGGGACAAGCTCTCACAAGCTTACTGGGCAGGGGCCAAAGACGGCCGTGTCAAAAATAAAACATTTTCAATAAATTTAGAACTAAAATAAAACACTTTAATAAGTTTAGCACTAAAGTAGAACATTCAATAGGTTAGGTGTTAAAAAGAACTAATGACTAAAGGTTGGAGACCATTTATAAAATTTACTCATTTAGAAAGTCTTATATTTAGGGAAAGGACTTCTTGTTTAGTAAAGTCCCATACTTAAGTTCTTTTAAAACAAGTAACTTCTATATGTAGTAAGTGTAATGATTTTGATATGCAATTGTCAAAATAAGAAAATTTGTCCATAAACTTTTAAGTATAGTGCAATAAAGTATTTAAGTTTTGAAAAATTTAATTTAGTCACCCATAATAATTACAACATGAATCTCTAAACTTTTGAAATCTTTGCATTTTTCCCAAAATTTTTGAAAATTTCAGTTTAGTAACTAATAGTAAACTAGAATTGCATTTCATAGTAATTTTATAGAAAATTCATTAGAACAAGAGCACAGAAAATTTTTTGTAATATGTGTTTGGTTGATAGCTGGGTGAGGGACAACATAGACTGTATAGTGATAGCAGAATGATATGGGTCTACAAAAATAACAATGTATTATGAAGTGTTACCAACAATGTTAAATAACCTAACTATGTAATAAACTATAAAGGTGAACATTTTTATGAATTTTTTAATTAAACATATTAAGAAAAGAAAAATTAATTTAAATTAAATTGCATATAAAAATTGAATTTTTTAATTTAATTTTAAAAAAAATTGAATTGATTTAATCATTTTTTCCTATGCACTAGTAGCCCGAGTGATCCTGAAAGTCAACCCAAATCTAGTCCGATATGGAGTTATCTGAGACTGAAATTGATCCGACCTACATTAAACCTAAATCCAAATTGACCCGACCCAACTAGGTTGAACCTAAAATCAATCTGAACCCAAGTAACCTAATCTAGACCTGATTTCATACTAATTGAGTTACGCAAACTTGAATTGAATAACTAAAATTTGACCTAACCTATCTAATTGTCATCCCTATTGATATTCAGTCAGATGTAAATTCTTAAAAATAATTTCTAATTAGTCATTGTTTATCGCATTTCGCGAATGCATGCGCAAGTAGGCATGGCAAAACGTTTTGGTAGAATTTCTTGCTTTATAGGTAAAACTAACAAAGAAATTACTATTACTTGTGTTTCAGTACAAATCTATCACTATAGGATTCTTCAGCCTGAATATACTGCTGATATTTCTTTTTTTTTTTTCTTTGGTACACAGAAGTAGGTATTACATGTTAAAATTTGAAGTTTTATGGGAAATAGCGTGGGGAAGCTCTATCCAGAGTGGAGCCAGAAAAAATTGTCAGTGGAGACAATAGATCATGCTTTTGTAATATATAGCTATAAAATTTAATACCTTTGGAGTCAAATTATAAATTTTATTAAAAATATAATACTAAATATATAATTTGCCCAAAATTTCTAAAATTCAATTGGACAATTGCCCCACTCGCTTAAACGTAGCTCCGCCACCGGTTCTATCCCAAGTTAAGGGATACGAATTTGCGTTCATTTCTTGCTGGTCTGCCTCTACGTCAAACCACATGAGAAAATATTGATATTTTTAGATGGGCTAAATTTGCCACTTTCTATACATTGCGAGAATGTATATATATGTACAATGCTTATAGTCTATAAAAAATATCCTGGATGATGATATTTTGAGTGAAATAAGTATTTGTATTACAAAATTAGGTAAACACTAGGGATCTATAGCTCTTAAATATATTATGATTGGGTAAAAACAACACTAATATAAAAATTAGCATACAAAAATTAAAAAACATATTTTGGAAGTGATCGTTACTATCACATATTAAAAGTAACCATTCAATGCTGAACTGACATGGAGCATACTTGAGTTAAAAATAGTGGTCTGTTTGAATCCAAGCACAAACATTTGCAGTTTTTTTTTTTTGGTTATTTTAGCTTAAATACACAATAGTAGCCTCGAACTTGAGGGAATTGGTCAAGCTAGACCCTGATTTCCAACGATGCCATTCCGAGGCGCATTATTGTTTTTTAGCTAGTAGCTACTGTTTCTTATGGGGCGGGTGGCCGAAGCTGAGCCGCCAAAAGGCTGCGACTACATTCTTACTTCTTCATCTTGCCCTCTCGGCTCAGCAAATGAAGTTTTCCAGATTCTGGAAAATCCGAGCAACATTGTCCTCTCTGTAGCTTCCGGCTGTCCTTTCTTCTTCGTTCAATTTTCGTTTTAAATAGAAGCAGCATGTCTTCTTCTCCGGAGAAGGAGCTTTGCAATCACCGTAAGAGGAGTTTCCAGTAGATGAATACTGACCCAGTTGATAATAACATGCATGTCGATGTGAGTGAGGCTGATAATGTTGTTAATGGGCAGAAAGATCAGTGCCCATCAAGTCCCAGCCACATGATTCTTGGAAGGTTTGTTTCATTTGGTTTTACGTTCTTTCTCTTAGGGGTAATGAATTTATTTGGTTTTTCCAGTTTGAATTTAAGGGTAATACATGCAATTCTGGTTTAGTAGTTATCAATCGAGGGTGTGTGAAGCTGCAATGAGGAGAAATATTATAGCAGTTCTGGACACAGGTGGTAGCAAGACAACCACTGCGGCCATGTTGATCAGGAATATTGGTTCTTCTGTGAAGTTGGGTGGCACTAAGAAGCTCATCATTTTCTTGACTCATCTTGTTCTTCAGGCAAGTTCTTTCTGTATGAGCTTTCTCTTTTTATATTACGTTTTCTCATCTTGGCAATGTGTTTTACTTGTTGCGAGTTTTGAAATTTGTTCGGTATTTGCTTGCAGCAATTTGATTATATAAAACAGCATACCAATTTAGAGGTGGGTATGTACCAGAAAGCAAAAGGAGAGTCTCTATGGACCGTAGATTGGTGGGAGAAAGAGGTTAATAAGCATGATGTGAGTTCTTTCGAAACTTTGTAATCCCTTTTGGTTAATATTTGTAGTTACATAGGTTGCTGCTGTTTTCTTAGCAAATGGAAATTCTTTTGGACCCCATTGACGGACAAGATAATTGAGGATTTAATTAGTGCCTAACATAAAGCATTCTTCCCACAAGCAAGATTATACTGGAATCAAAATTCTAATAGGATAGCATATCAAACATAATTAGGACTAATCTAACTTCCTAACTTGTGGAGTGTCTGTCTCTCCCCCTCAAGCTAGAGCATAGACATCGTAAGCTCCAAGTTTATCACAGATAAGTTCTACTTGAGTTCCCCTAAGAGACATGGTGAACATATCAGGAAGTTTATCCTCAGATTTGGTATAATAAGTTTGAATAACTCCAAGCTGAAGCTTCTCTCTGATGAAATGGCAATCCCCTTTCAGTGTGCTTGGTGCTCTCGTGGAAGGCTAGGTTGGAAGCAATATGAATCGCAGCTTGATTGTCACACATCAGTTACATGGGAGATGAGTGCTCAAAACCAAGTTCCTTGAGAAGATGCTTTGCTCAAAATAAAGTTCATTCAGAAGATGCTTTAGCCATAATAACCCACATGTTGTTTGTGCCATGGCTCTATACTTGGACTTTGCACTTGACGGAACCACAACAGTTTGCTTGTTGCTATAAACCACATTTCCACCTACAAACACATGGTAACCTGTAGTAGACCGTCAATCATAGGAATCAACTTGATCTGCATCAATGTATCATTGGATAAGCGTATGGCATGATTTGGATATAGCAAACCACGTCCAGGTGCTCTTTTAAGGTATCACAATATACAAGTTATGTCATCCAATGACTTGTGTGAGGGAACTCCATAAACTGGCTGATTACACTCCTAGAGAAATATATATTCGGACAAGTTATAGTCAAAAAATAAAGTTTGCAAACCAAACACCTATTCTAAACGTTCTTGGATCCTTCAAACCTTTAGAGGCACCAAACTTCACATTTGAATTCGTAGGGCTATCAATAGGTATAGCTACTAGAAGACCAATTTCTTCTGACAAATCAAGCACATGTTTTATCCAGCATAGATAAATTCCTTTCTTCAACCTTGCTACCTCAATGCTGAAAAAATGTTTCAAAGAACCAGGATCCTCAGTTAGGAGTTTGGTTTGTTGAAAAGACTTTAACTCCTGTATACCATCCGAATCATCTCCTATGACAACAATATCATCCTCATAAATGATTAGAATGGTTGACCCAAAACTAGAGTGATGAAAGAATATTGAGTAATCAAGGACACATCTCCAAAGACCAAATTCCATGACTACTGTGCTAGATCTTCCAAACTATGTCCTCAGAGATTCTTTCAATTCATACAATAATTTATTCAATCGGCAAACTAGACCTGTCTCCCCCTAAGCAGCAAAGCTAGGAGGTTGCTCCATATAGATTGTTTCCTCCAACTTCCCATTAAGGAATGCATTCTTGACGTCAAGCTGATGTAATGGCCATGAAACATTGCTACAAAAGAGATAAATACTTGAATTGAGGTAAGCTTTTGCAATAGAGAGAAGTTCTTGCAGCAACCCGTACCACATAACTATGCATATCCCTTATCAACAAGATGTGCCTTCAACCAATCAACTGAGCCATCAAGTTAGACCCTTGTTGTACACTCTTCAGTTGGAAACACTTTTGACTCTTTGGAAGAGAAACCAAATCACACGTATCATTATTCCATAAAGCAGACATCTCCTCTGTTGCTTGTTTCCACCTCGGGTGAGATAATGCTTTTCTAAAATACTTAGGAAGAGGAAGAAAGGATGTGAACGCAAAGGCGTAATGTTCTGGTGATAATGAGCTGTATGAAACAAAATTCGAAATGGGGTAAGAAGTACATGGCCTTTTACCTTTATAGAGAGCATATGGAAGGTAATAGTATCATCCTCCGGGATTGAAGGAGAGAATTGACAAACGAGGTGTCTCCTTTGATGTTGAATTCCTCTAAATGAGAGGATGAGTATAAACCTACAGATTAGGACAAGATATACGTTCTAGAGGAGCATTCATACGAGTTTTAGACTCAGGGATTATTGGAATCAGCTAGTTATTACTCAAAGGAAGAGGAAAACAGTCACAAGTCTCTCACACATGGATGGACTAAAAATAAGCTGTGGGCTTGAAGAACTTTACATTGGTGCACCTAGAAAAGTGATTTGAAGATTGGTCAAAACAACGATAACCTTTTTGCAATCAGGAATCATCAATCAATCAACTAAGCCTTAATTCTATATCCAGGGAAAATACATTTAATTGCTCCATTTTATCTATTCCAAGTTGGAGTTGATGAAATGAACAGTAGACACATCCAAATACACGAAGAGACTTACGAGGGATACAGAGTAAGGAATTTTGCATTTGAACAATTGATGGCGTGCAATTTATGAGGTAGGAAGCAATAAGCATCACAACACTCCAACAAGTTTTAGGAACAATCATGTGGATATAGAGCGTATGTGCAATTTCAGAAATATGTTATATCTTCTTTTCAGCCACCTGATTCTGTTGTGACGTATGAGGACATTGCGATTGATGGAGAATGCCATTTTGCTGCATGTTGAATACTCTTTTGCATTGTCCTTATGTAGAATAATGAATATGCTTATTCAATCGTGTTTGAATCCTTGAGCAAAGGGCAAAAAAGATTGAAAGTAGCTATGAACGATTTTTCATTAATATAACCATGTCATGTGAGAATAGTCGTCAACGAAAAGCATGAAACAATGACAACTTAATTTAGATTTGACACAACTAGGACCCCAAACACTTGACTAACAAGGGACAAGGAAGGGACTTGATGTTTCCTGAGTTCACAAGGCTCACATTCTAAACTAGAAACTTGTCGTAAACTAGGAAGCACTTCCTTTAATTTCTCCAATGATGGATGACTCAAATGACTCTGAATTTGTAGAGGTGAGACATAAATTGGGTAAGCAATTGGCGAAGGCTGTGAGAGTGCTCCATCAAAGTAATACAGTCCATTGGATTAATGTCCTCCAATCATCTTCCTTATCTTTAAATCCTTGATAATAGCACAATGTGGAAGAGATAAGACAAAATAATTTTGAGTGTTTGGTTAGTTTACTCGACATAAGATTCAATGGAAAATTAGGAATATAAAGTGTAAAATTTAGGGTAAGAGATGATGATGCAAGAGGAACCAATGGTGATTGTAGACCCATTTGCAATAGTGACTTTACATGAAGAAGATAAAGACTGAATATGACTAAAAAGATTACGTGTACTTGATACATGGTCACTGGCACCCGAATTCATGCCTGAAGATTGTTTGTTCTTGGAATTAGATGAGAAACAACCATTTGGACTGACCAAAGTGGCCGAGGAGGCAATAGGAGAAGAAGCCTGCTGCACAGATTGATACTGTAGAAACTTAGCTTATTCTTCTTCAAACAAAGTGCTTGCCTTGGTGTTATCACCATGCATCAAAGCACTACCAACATTCGTAGAGAAGATGACATTTGCAGATTGAGATGCTTTGTCAGTCCCTTCCCTTGGTTTTCCAACAACATCCAAGTCATCATCAGTCTAGTGATCATCTTGTCCAAACATAGTGCACTTAGGACGATCTCTACCATGGCCTTTCCCTCATCTGCCACCACAGTCTCTACGGTGACCTCTTCTATATCCATTGCTGATATATGCACCAAAATAGCCAACACAGACTTCTCATAATTGCTTTTTTTTGCTGAATTTTCCTAAATTGAGGACCATTGAAGTCAACAATAAACCTGGGGATGCAAGTGTAAGTCAGTTTCCCCCAGAATTTGTGGCCGAACTGGTTTGAACTCTAATCTTAAGCCAGCTAAGAACATTATAATTACATCTTCTTCCTTTTGGCGCTGCATTCGTTTCACATCAATATAGGCTAGATAGGATTCAACTCCTCAAACACATTTGTCATAATTGCTGTTCAGTAAGTAGGGATGGCAATTGGGTGGGTTGGGTCAGGTCATTTAGGTTCAGGTTTAATCAGGTTAGCATGTATTCGGGTCCAGGTTCGGTTCAGGTCGGGTTATTTGGGTTCGGGTTGATTTCGGGTTAACTAGATTTCGGGTTTGGGTTGGGTCAGGCCGAGTTTATTTGGGTTTAGATCCAATCAGGTCGGGTTATCGGGTCTTAACCCAGATTCAACTTGATTATCGAGTTAACTCAGTTCACTGATACATAAGCCGAAATCGTTAAATTGATTCAATTTTTTTGTTTAATTTTGATTAAAATTTAATTTAACTAGACATAAAAAAATAATATAAAATTTATGAAGATATATTAATATATAATTTATTTAATAAAATACTCCCTCTGTATCAAGTTGTTTGCAATATTCACTATTTAACAATTAATCTATGATTTTTATTTTCAACATTTTAGAATATAAATGAAAATTGATTATATTAAATAATAAATAATGATCTATAGTTTCTAAATATATGCTTTTTAAATTTTTTTCTAACAAATAATCTCCCTTTGTCCTATTTTCTTTACTCTATTTAACTTTTCTGACTAGTTTGACTTAAATTTATTTATATTATTTTTATTAAAAAATTAAAAAAAATATATTTAAAAATTATAGGTCTTGATTTATCATTCATATATAAAAATTTTTATTTATATATTAAAATGTTGAAAATAAATATATATATTAATTGTTAAAATATGAATGGTGCAAATAATTTAAGATGTAGGGAGTAATATGAATAAATTCAATTCAAACTATTCAAAAAAGTCAAATATTTTAAAGAATATGGGACAGAAGGGTACTATAATTTTTAAAACCTAATTATTTATATCTCTATTACCATTTCACTAATCGTTTCCCATAGCTCTTACTTGCTCGCTCTATAACACAAATTAGCTTAACAGAATAGAAGAAACTCATTCACATATATTAAATCATAATTTTTCTAAAGTCTTTACTGGCCATATATTTTATATTGATTTAAGTTAAAATCAGGTCATTTCAGGTTCGGGTCAGGTTAGGTTCGGGTTTTCTCGGGTTTCACTTCAATCGGGTTCGGGTTCAAGTCGGATTGGGTATAGTCGGGTTTGGGTCATTGCCTTTTCTAGTCAAATCGGGTCATGTCAGGGCTTGGGTTCAGGTGAGTTAGGTCAGGTCTTTGGGTTGGGTCAAATTTTGCCATCCCTATCAGTAAGAGATTTGTCATCTTATTTTCTGAAAGTTAACTTGATTGACAAATCATATATCCTAGTAACATTGCCTTCTCAATGAAGTTCTGTTCTTATAAAAAAATATTCTAGCAATATTACTAGGATATAGAAGTTGACCATATTCCCATGTTTGCTTGTATTTGCTTACATGAGAAAATAAATCCTGAATCTTTGGTTCCATAAATCCCATAACATACTTAAGTACAGAGCATCATCGGCCATCCACACTTTGTTCTTGGTCTTCTGACTTTTCTCATTCAGAGGGTCACCACTAAGATGTTACTGGTACCAAAAAATTCCAGAATCCAAGAATCAAAAAGGAATGCGAGAGAGAAAGAGAAATCAAAGAGAAAGGATAGAGATAAGAATGAGAGAGAAGCAATTTTGATGTAATTCTCATTATATTGAATCAAATGAACATTACCATCCTTTATACTAAGCTATCAATGGATTAAGATGAGAATCGATTAACAGCAGCAAGGCAACTAATTGCGACATCAGCAACGACTCTCAACCAACTAACTACTTTTCCCGCCAAAAACTATTAACACATTTTTTATTTTGTATCAGTGATGAAGCCCTCAGACCAGCAAACGGAAAAGCTCTGACCATGAGAAATAGTTGGTACCACCCAACCATGCACAATTAAGTTGAGAGATGGATATTTGACCAAGAAACATGAATGAAGGGCTCTACATTGATTGAAATTAGGCACAAACTTTTTAGACTGGGTGGATTGTAGATGATGCTCTGGAACACCTGTATTTTAATTTGAAGGCAGCAATTTGTGGTCATAATTGACAAAAGCGAAGACCAGATATGACTTCAAAAGACTATAGCAAGCTGACCCATCAGACTGCTGTAACTGGCAGCTGCAAATGGCGGCATGTGATGATCACGTGGCGGGGGGTGGATGGTTTTCTGCCAACAATGTTGCTTCTGGCGCCTCCAGAGTGTGGCTATCTTCTCTCTCTCTCTCTCTCTCTCTCTCTCTCTCTCTCATTTTTTTTTTATTTGGTTAAGCAGAAGTGAGGGTATTGAATCTGGGTCTTTGGTCAAAGCAGAGGTTGGCTAGTGTTTAGGCTTTGATGCCATGCAAAGAAGATAACTGAGGATATTCGTTGGATGCCCATACATGCATCACTCTTCTCTATTTATAATTATAATGATTAATCTAGGAATATTAAACATGATTAGAACTAGTCTAACTTTCCTAAGTTACTTGTTGACTTTCAAACAACTATTTTGGTACAGCTTAGTGAACTTGCAATGATAGCCTTGAAAGTTACAATCTTATTAAATCTTGCTCAAGTTGTCAATCTCTTCCTGTTTCCTTTTTTATAAGAGCTAGTCTCTTTCAATCCATTTTAGGTACAGTTTGGCTGCGCTTATATTTGTTGTATGCCTTTCTGAAATGCATCCTTTATTTGTCTTTGCAGGTACTGTTAATGACACCCTCAATTCTTTTGCATGTCTTGTGGAAGGCTTTTCTGAATCTAGATATGGTCTGCTTACTGGTCATAGATGAATGTCATCTTGCCACTGGTAACCATCCATGTGCCAAAATAATGAAGGTAAATTTAGAGGAGCAGAGTTTCATCATTGTGTATTGTAATCCCTTAATGTTTACCCAAGGAAAAATAGGAGTGTCTTAAAACCTGTTGTGGTTCTGGTGAAGGAATTTTATCATAAATCTTACAACAAGCCAAAGATTTTTGGAATGACAGCATCACTTGTAATTAGGAAAGGTAAGATACAGCTGATTGATGATTGTTGACACCATGATATTTGTCTATATTCTGTTAATTACATTCCTTGTTTCTCTGGTTGGCTTTTTTCTTCCGAGTCTGTTTTGCTAGAAAGATTTTAGGTAATGCCATATAGTTTTCTATTTTGCATTGAAGATTGCTTTAGAAGTGGAATTGCTATTCTTGCTTCTCAAGAAAATTGGAAATCTGAAGTATACTACTTTTCCATAGATGGTTGACCATTTATATAGCCAAAACTCTGAGTATTTGATACTGAACTATAATCTCTTTTATATTTCAGCATGCCTTGTATTCTACTTTCTAGTTATAGTTTGATCTCTGCACAAGAATTTTCTTTTATTGTCTGGACTTCTTTGACTCCTTTGATCATACTGTCATAATATTTATTCTTCCATGGATGGGAGTGCCAACTATCAGAGCTGGAAAGCATATTGGACTGCCTGGTATTCATCCCTTTTCCTTTTAACTTTAAACTTCATCCGCAAAGTTACTGTAGGTTAAGTTGCTAGTGTCTAAAGATGTACCTGTTGTTGCAGATATACACCATGGAGGACAGGACAGAGATAGAAGAACATGTCCCATCTGCAAAAGAAATTTGTAGGTTTTATGCTGCAACTAAATTTTCTTTTTATGATTTGAAAGTGAAGATAGAAGCCTCATGGTCCAAGGTATTCGTGTCCTCTGTTTGCATATATGGAAGATATACATGTCAAAAGAAATGCATTTTGGTGATGCTAATGATAAGGAAATGTTTCATGTACAGTTTGATGCTTTGTTTCATCAAAGTTGTGACGGCTACATGGATGATAAACTTAAATCTTTGCAAAAGAGATTGTCCAATCATTATGCTAAGATTCTGCACTGCCTTGACAATCTCGGTCTCATATGTGCCCATCAGGTATGATTGTATTATTTCATTTTATTGAAAAAGTCATACGTTACCTTTTTGTGGATTCTTTTAATCTTGATTTAGAATTTTGCCAATGAGCATAAATAACTACATGAACAACACTGGTTTTTCCCTGTTATGGAATGTCAATTAGTTTTCTTAGGGTCTGTTTAGCTGTAAAATTCTCTATCACCCAGTGAACTCCATTGCATTAGATCCCTATTTCTTGCTCACATATATAGCTTGCCACGAACAAAGCGGAATGGAGACATAGGATTCACATGGCTGACCCCAACTAGTTGGGGTTATGGCTCAATTGATTGATTGATATCTTTCCAGCTAGGTAATGGGAGAATCCTTCTCTTTTTACTTGGTCTCTTAAGTCTTCGCGCATACCATGTAGGCCTGAATGAATCCAAAGATTTTCTCAAAATTCTGGTTTCTGAATTCCCATATCATATTGCCTAAACTCCATCCATTGAAAAGGTCTTCATTATAAGTGGACATAATGGGTTCATTTCATAGTAGTAGAGATTCCAACTGTAAGGTTAATTACTTCCCATTTCTCTAGCGTGACCTTTTTTTTTTTTCCAAAAATATCATTGGATTTTATATTTTATGAATGTGGAAAGTGTTTTATAATGTACATAAAGTAGGGTTTTATCCTATTACATTGAAGTCCTTTTAGAAGATGGAAAACTGCTTTCTAGGATTCTTCTAATTTTCTAGGAAACTAGTAAACAAGGGATTCCAGATTTATGAAATGTGACTAATCCTATTCAGGAAAAGTTCTAGTATAGAAAAATCTTCTAGAAATGGCCCTTAGTACTCCACTCCTTTGTCTTTTAGGCCTACTTTACTCTACTTAAACAGCACTGGCCAATACCAATAAAGAGGAAAAGGTAGCAAACTTAAATTTTTTCTAAATTTGATGGTATGCCCCCTTCTTCGTTTTTGGTTTTATCAGTCTTCTGCTCTGAAATATTTTATTTGGATTTCACATAGGCTGTTATGGTCTCTCTAGAGGATGTTTGGGACACAGATAATGAGTCTGAAATATATGGAGGATGTCTTATACATGGAAAAAGGTTTCTTGAAGAAGTACTGTCAATAATCAGGGAGTCTCTGCCCCCAGGTATTTCCTCTAGATTTTTTTTATAATTGTGGTTTATATAATTGCCTCTTCACATTCATGAAGTTTGGTCAAGCCCAGAGCATTTCATTTAAGCAGTTTATTCCATAGTTATGGGTCTTAATATGTTGTCTCTGTATCTATTATCTGTTGAATTGAAGTTCTATAGCTTATATATATGTTATCCTTTTATCTGTTGTCATTTCACTACTGCTTGTGGGTAATTCCACATGGGTCAGGTTATAATGTAAGTGCACCCTGAGTATTTGGTTGATTTTGATTTCCAAAAAACTGGAATCTTAATGTTACTCCTGCATGCTGATTAGCTTCTTGTGGTATCTGGAAAAGGAATTTTTATTCTTTGTTTGTGAAATAATATGATCAACATTAACATGCAAGCGGTGTTTCATTCTCCATGATCTTTTTTTTTTTTTTCCATTAGAGTAATAGCTAATAACTAATAACCCTCTTACACATCTTCTTCAATTCAATTGCAATTTGTTGGGTCCAGGCCTTGTTCCTCATTTTCGGTTTCTATTGTTTGTCATCCATTGGATGAGGAAGTATGTTTTCGGGTTAGTCATGGTTTTTCTGATTTCCTCCATTTTTTTCCTTTTAACATGGAACCCATGGAGTTGTTCATACCAAGTTATAAGAGCCTCTCCTTTATTTTTTAGGTCAATTTTCTTTTCTGCTTGTCAACTTAAGGTTGCCATGAGAATGTGCAGGGAATTCGAGATTCTTTGCCTTGGTATATGATTTTCTTTAGCCCCTTACTTTGGTATCTATGGGAGCTGGAATTCAATTTGCATTAATTCTTTGATCTCCAATTTTTGTATGCATATTGTGAACAATTATTTGTAAAGTTGTGAGTTGAGGCCATGTTTACCTGGCCCTATTGCATTGCAATTCTCTTGACCAAATTGAGGTACCAAGGAATTGCAATGCAATCAATTGGTCAAGTGAACATGCCCTTAGTTCTTGTTGAATAAGAGAACGGAAGGAAAACACATAGGAGATACAAAAAAATTGGAGAAGGGGAGACTTCTTGGGAAAAGAACAGAGAGATTGAGAGATACAATGGAGTGGACTGTTATCTAAAGAGTGTTGGTTCTTGCTGCTTCTGCCCATGACTCGTCTGAGTCAAAGCTATTAAAATGTTTATTGGTTTTACCATATCTCTGCTTCCATTTTCATGGCCTATCTTTTGTTGCCTTGTTTGGTTTTACTAATTCATTTCTTCTCCCATCTCATCAGATGAAGGAACCTCCTTAGATTCAGAGTTTGACTCTTTCAAAGCCAAGCAATTGGGTTATATATCTCCAAAACTCCATGAACTTGTTCAAATTTTTCAGTCACTTGGGTAAAATCTTGATTCCTTTCTGTAAGTTACTTACTAGGAAGTAACAAAGTCAGTTCACTCTTATATTTTTGGTTGCAGAGATTCTAGCCAAGTATTGTGCGTCACTTTTTTTGAGAGGATCATTACAGCTAAAGTCATAGAAAGATTTTTGAAGAGAGTGACTTGTTTGTCTCACTTCAAAGTTTCATATTTGGCTGGATGTAATACACCAGTTGATGCCCTGGGAAGACCAGTTCAAATAAAAACATTGGACTCATTTTGCCCCAGAAAGGTGCGTGAAATCATACTATGAAATTGACTCTTTTCTTAAAAAGACTTTGTAGTTAGTAACTGCTTCCATCCAGGCCAATCTATTATTTTCAACTGATGGAGGTAGAGGGGGTTTCATGTTTTAAGCTGCTCTTGTGTTATTCGCTTTGACCTGCCTATAACAGTGCGAAGTTATATTCAATCTCGAAGCCAAGCTCGGCAAGATAATTCCCAATTCATTATGATGCTTGAAGAGTGAGGCCCAACCCTTCTGTCTCGAAGCGGTTCTTTTGTTTTTTTCCTTTTTCATTTTTGTATCTGTTCCTTGGTTTCACTAATATGTGAGTTAATTAGTTGAAGCATTTGGGTGGTTTGGGACATAATAAGTCTGAGTCCTACTAGTTGTGTTGCAGGGGAAATGTGAAACAGAGAAATAAGATGTTTGAAATAATCAGAAGTGACTATTCAATGGTAGGCACTGCTATTAAGAGGGACTGCAAGATGTGCCATTCCAAAGCTTGGACCCATGATGAAGCAAATGTGTACAGAGTGGATGCCACTGGAGCATCTGTTTATGCAGATTCGAGTGTCAGCCTTATACATCACTACTGTGAAAAGCTCCCTTGTGATAAGTATGGATAACTAGTTAAAGTTTCTACATTAACGTGTGGTAGACTTTACGTCTTGTGGCCCTTCATTGAAGTCATGAGTAATTGTTGTTTGCATGCATCACTGCTTAATGTAGGTATAACAAGCCAAAGCCACATTTCCATTTTATATCATCAGAAGGTTCATATATGTGTCAATTGACATTACCTGCAAATGCACCATTTGAAACCATAGTTGGTCCTGTTGGTAGAAAATCCCTAGCTAAGCAGCTTTTGTGTGCTTAGAAGCATGCAAGAAGCTTCATCAGGTGGGTGCGTTAAATGATCATCTTCTACCATCTGTTAAAGAGCCTCCAGGGATTGCCCTTGGTACAACAGAATGCAAGAAGTTTCATCAAACGGGTGCATTAAATTATCATCTCCTACCATCTGTTGAAGAGGCACCAGGGATTGGTCTTGTTACAAAAGGAAAAGATTCTGTGTCACTTCCAGGTGTGGGTGTGTACCTCTTGTTTATGTTCTACTCTGTATTTATAAAAGATATGTTATCTTGCTTGATATCATATGAGCTGGCAAGGGAGCAATTTAGATTTTTTTTTCTGGTTGCTAAAGTTTAAAAGAGAAAAATGTGGTACCGTCAGATTCATGATAAACCAATAGTCAGGTTGCTCTAGCAAAGTAATAGGCAATATGTAAAATATATCCAATAGGAAGAAAGAAAAGCTGTGCCCAATGCTAATCATGTGTCAAAGACTTCTCTTGCTGATTTTAGCCCATTTAAGTCGCTCTTGTAATATTTAAACTTTGTTAGTCCTTGAACCTTTGTAAACAACTAAGAAAGTGTCTGCTGTTGTTTGTTACCTATAGAAGGCAACTTGCTCAATTCTCAAGATATGATAATTAATTATTACAGCTTTTTGTGGCATTTATTTATCAAACACTTATTATTTATTTGTACAATAGGCATGAAGTTGTCAGTTGGCATGGCAGCTCAATTGCTCAAATAGTCTGTATGGATGATTTCCTTTTGCTTGATGTTTGTTTTTATTTTTTGGTATGTATGAACTAAATGGTTTTTATTCTGTTTTCCTTTCATGTAATTGTGCAAAGTTACAACGAAAAGGAAGGAATTACATGGGACAGTTTGCATTCGGGCTTTATCTGGAAGTTGGGTGGAACAATGTGATAGTAGAACATTTCATGCATATAACTTTGATTTCACCTGCAATATCCCAAACCAGGTTTATTCAGGATTCACTATATTGATTGAATCAGAACTTGACCATGATGTTGCCACCATGGAATTGGAACTCTATTTGCTGAAAAAGACAGTCAAGACTTCAGTTACTTATGGCGGGCAAGTAAATCTAGAAGATGAACAGGTAGAGCTTAAAATTTTTTCATTTATAGTAGTATTTTTCATGGTAAAAGCATTTGGCCCGACATTCCCAGCCTTACCTTTTTGCTTTTGCTCCAGATGAAAAAGGCAAAATGCTTTCAAGATTTTTTCTTTAATGGCTTGTTTGGGGAGTTATTTTCCAGATCTAAGTCATCTGGGAAACCAACAGAGTTTTTACTTTAGAATGAAATGAGCTCCTTGTGGTGTCCGACCAACTCTTACTTTCTTCTGCCATTTGAGATTTCTTCTGAGAATGGATGGAGACTAAATTGGGATGCAATTAATGCTGCTTCTGCTTCCACGCAATTTTTGAGGAAAAATTCGTTTTTGGGGATTGAGCGAAATAACAGTTACAAATATAATGTGTTGCCAAAGAGAAGTGATTCAGCTGGGGCAGAATGTGTTGGGAGAAATGTAATCCACCTGGCTAATGGTCCGACTGATGCTAACACTACTAGAAAATTGTCATTTAGCAACAGTTTAATTAGCGACGGCTAAAAACAGTCGCAAATTAGTGACGGTAAGCAGTCGCTAAAAGTCCAGTGAAAGTTTAGCGACGGTTGACAGTCGCTAAATTTTAGCGACAGTTTGTCGTCGCTAGCTAGCGACGGTTAGTAGTCGCTAATTTAGCGACGGCTTGCCTTCACTAATTTAGTGACGATTAGCCGTCATTAATTTTAGTAAGAGGTTCAAAAATTAAATACGGGTTGCCCTTGATAATATTCCAAAGACTATAGATGACTAACTATTACGAGCTTTTAATGAGACTTTTATTCCATTTTTTTTTCATTTGTTCGATAATGATAAATTTCAAATGCTTTCAGTTTCTTTTCCGATGAAAATGTATGGATCGACGGATCCATGCATGTATAAAAAGATATTATAATTTAGGATAAAATTTTATTTTATGGTTAAAAAATTTATTATCTTAGTTATTTTTTTAAAAATGAACGAACAAAGTTTTAAAAGTGATGGCTAGCTGGAGACGGTTTGCCCTCACTAAGTTAGCGAAGGCTGGCTGTCACTAAATTGTAGATAGTGCTAGTGATGGTTATGGCTAGCTGGAGACGGTTTGCCCTCACTAAGTTAGCGAAGGCTGGCTGTCACTAAATTGTAGATAGTGCTAGTGATGGTTTGTCTTTGCTAATTTAGCGACGATTGACTGTCACTAAATTTAGTGGCGGTTTGCCCTTGTTAATTTAGCGTAAGTTAGCCGTCACTAAATTATAGATAGTGCTAGTGACGGTTAGCCGTCACTAAATTTAGTGACGGTTTGCCCTCGCTAAATTAGAAAGGGTTAACTGTCACTAAATTTATCGTCACTAAATTTAGCGACGGTAAATTTAGTGACGGTTAGACGTCGCTAAATTTAGTGACGATTTGCCCTCACTAAGTGTCTGCTAGATTTTGCGACATGCAGCTCTCATTAATATAGATCAGTTCCAACTCTTAGGATTTTTTTTGTTCAGATATATGAATCAATGGATCTATGTGTTTATGGAAAAAATATATATTATAATTAACGTTAAAAAAATTATTATCACAATTATTTTTCTAGAAAAGAAAAAAGAGAAGTGAAAATCTCTTGAATTTCAACTGATTTTTGCCATTATTTAGCGATCGCTAATAATTAGAGACGGTTAGCAGTCGCTAATAATTAGAGACTAATACCTTCGCTAGTTTGCCATTATTTAATTTTTATTTTACTTATTGTTTATTTTACTTCAGCAAAACCATTTATCCTTTTATATGTCACTTGTTTAATTGTATAATTATAAATTTTAATTTGATTAATTCGGATTACAAATCTCTTAATATTTTTGTAGTAGTTAACAAAAAATCTATTTAATAAAAATTGAATTCATTTGATTTGATTTATTGGCACATAAGATTTAGCCATTTTTTAGCATTTTGTCATCTCATTGTGGCATAATGTTACTAGAAGTAGGTTAAATATGTTAAGAACTAGCAAAGGTGAGAAGTCGCTAGTTTTAAG
The DNA here is from genome assembly GCA_005392925.1 of Aquilaria sinensis. Classification (NCBI taxonomy): domain Eukaryota; kingdom Viridiplantae; phylum Streptophyta; class Magnoliopsida; order Malvales; family Thymelaeaceae; genus Aquilaria; species Aquilaria sinensis. The sequence continues at coordinate 251,270 of SMDT01002129.1, forward strand.
CGACACTTAGCCGTCGCTATGCGTTTTATTTGTAGAGCGTCTTCTCTTCTCTCCAGATGCTGTCGCTCCCGAAACCCTTCTCCTCACTCTCCTCTACTCTTTCTTCCTCTTCATACTTGCCCTCCTTGGCGTCAGCTCTGTCACCTACATCGTCTTCCATGGCTTCTTCGGCAGACCTGTCAAGCTCTTATCCGCCATCAGGTCGGCCTTCGTCTCCTTCCTTCTTTTACTCACTACTTCAATTGTAACACTGGTTTTCGCAATCGGGTTCATCGCGATTCTGGGGGTTTTCGCGATTTCCGCGATTAAATTGTACCAACTCATTGAATTCGAAGCTACTTATTCTTCCCCTTGTGTGGCATCTATTCTAGTGATCCTATCGGTGTTCCTGCTTTTGGGCTTGGTTTGTTTGGAAGTGAGTTGGAATCTGGCTTGCGTCATTGTGGTGGTGGAATCGACCTGGGATCTGAGTCCGTTGAAACGGAGTAGAAATTTGGTCAGAGGAATGCGAGCTGTTACTCTGTCCCTGTTGCTGTTCTTTGGGTTTCTTGCAGGTGTGTTGATATGGAGCAATTCGTCGCGTGGACTGTCTAGCTTTGGGAACAAATGGAAGAGCTGGGCTTTTTTGGTGGAGATTGTGGTCTTCTCTTCCTTCATGACAGTGCTTCTTCTGTACAATTTCAGTAACATTCGTTTTGTCTCTTTTTCTGAAACGTCAACAGATTTTTTCTGTTTCCTTTGTTTTCATTACCAATTGACTTTGAGTTTTTGTTTAGTTTGCATTACGCAAATGTGACTGTAGGGACGCCGCCCTTGTCGTTCCTTGTGGCGCTAGATATGGGCAGTGATCTGTTCTGGTTGCCCTGTGATTGTAGCAGTTGTGTGCGTGGCTTAAGGACTTCCAGGGGACAGGTATGTTTCAGTTAACAAGAATAAAAGCTATTGAGACATTGAAGTAAGAGTTCGTGGAAAAGATTTGATCTTTCATGGCTTTTCCATTTCCTAGGGAATTCGCTTTAGGGGTTTGTCCATTCCTGAGTGTCAAAAGGTATTACCAGCTGCAAAGCCTGATGGAGAACCTTTACCGGAGGGTCTTTTGTGGCTTCTTTTAACTGGAAAAGTAAGCAATAATTTGCTTTGTTCTATACGTATGATTTTGAGAACTAACTTGCTGAGATGTTTTTGGGGCTACTCTAACAGATATTCTTTTCCTGGTTTTTCCTTTTGTTTTTATCATATGTTATGTTCCAAGCAAAGATCAAGTTGATGGTTTGTCTAAGGAATTGAATTCTCGTGCCACTGTCCCAGGTTTAGCCTTTATCTTTTGCCCCACTCTGTTCTCCTGTCTATATTATTGTAACTAGTTTGTTTAGAATAGGGGCCTTTAGTAATTCTTATAAAATTATTCTGACTAACCTGAAAACCTGTTGAAAATAACCATAACAAACGTGTTCAAGCAATAAAAACAGTTAAGGTATGGCGAAAATCAGAAGTTGGCTGTGCAGCAGTACCACCCAATAGAGCCAACTCTGCAGCAGTAGCACCCCATCCGCTAGGTAAAACCAGTCCAAAATCTCTTCAAACTCAACCAAAAATAGAAGTGAGTTTGAGCATTGAAGACGAACATTAAAAATTCTTGTCTTACAAGCCATTTAGTTAAAACTGAAGGGTAGGACCTGAGCTTCAAAGCCATTACTTAGCCCCCATTAACTAATTTTGTTTAGTTATTATATTGTAGACATATGTCTAATTAGACATACTAATCTACCCCTAATTTCCTATAAATAATCCATAATCCAGTAAATAAATAGACTAATTTACCCTTGAACCAAAACTTACCCTCATTCTTAAAAACTCACCTCTGTTGTCGCCACCGCCACCGCCGCCGTCGCCACTGTCTCCTCTTTTGATGAACTGTCACCACCCTTCAGATCGCTTGCAGATCTCGCAGTTGCTCGGCTCCGGATCTCGTTATCATCCACTGGATCTCGTCGTCACCCGCCGGATCTCGTCGATCACCCGTCGGATCTCGTTGTCACCACTGGATCTCGTCGATCACCCACTGGATCTTGTCGTCACCCACTAGATCTCGTCGATCGGCTGTTGGATCTTGTCGTCACCGGCCGGATCTCATCAATCACTCGCAGGATCTCGTCGTCACCCGCCGGATCTTGTCAATCGGCCGCTGGATCTCGTCATCTCCTGCTGGATTTTGCTTCTAATTGTTTCCTCTAAGCGCATCCTTATTGCTTCCGAACAGCAAATGTGTCTGCAATAAAATGTAAATGTGTCTAATATAGTATGTGGAAGTGTCTACAAAGTTATATAACACAAATTATTATAAGGTTACATTAAGTGTCTAAAGCTATAAGAATAAGTATCTGATTGAATATTGTAAAATGTCTAAATAAGCATGTAAAAGTGTCTGATTAAATATATAAAAATATTCAAATCAACATGCAAAAGTGTCTAAAGTAATAAGCAAACGTGTCTAAAAAATTATGTAAAAAGTGTCTGAATAGATACAAAAAAATGTCTTAAGAAATATTTAGAAGTGTCTAAACAAATATGTAAACAATTTACTCTCTTAAAAAATAACTATTTGAAATAATAAAAAAATGTCTGAATGAATATGTAAAAGTGTGTAAAGAAAAGTTACAAAATGTCTAAAGCAATATGTAAACAATTTATTTTTGTAATAAAAAAATGTATACAAAATAATAAAACAAGTGTCTAAATAAAAATTTAAAAATGTCTAAATTAATATCTAAAAGTATCTAAATAACCATTTAAAAAAATTACAAAATGTCTGGACCAATACTCCTGTTCATAGCGCCATTTCGACCTCGCATCGTTGCCTCACCTCTACCCTCACCTTGGACTCGCCGTGCCGCTTCGCCTCCTCGGATCGCCGATTCGCAGCGCGATGATCTCCTCTGGCTAGATCTTATCGTTAGATCACAGAGATCGGATCTCCTCTGGCTAGATTTCTTCTTCGTCCTTCATCGTCCATCGCAACCGTTGCCGGCTTAAGGGGAGAGAAGCTTACTGGCCTCGGTGAGGGCTCAACAGCTCCAAAGGATCAGAATGAATCACCATGCCTATTTTTCGCTGTTTGATTCGATCTCCTCCGTTTGGCGGAACCAAAGCCGGACTTTCGAACCACGCCATCTCTGCCAAATTGGCGTTGCTCGATTGGGACCAAGGTTTGGATCCTCGCGCCTCCTCGTGTTCGCCGGTTGTTCTTGTTCATTGGTGAATTGCCATCTCCTTCATGTTCGTCGGTTGTTCGGCTATCTCTCAGTCTCCTTGTCATTGTCTCCGTTTGATTCGATCTCCTCTATTCGATTCGATCTCCACTTCTCTCCTTCGCGTGCTCAGTTTTCTTCATCGGTGGCTCGTCGTTGACGTCGTCGGAGTTCTTCTCTCGTTCGAGTGCTCGGTTCATAACAGAGATCGGAGATTGGAGAGCCGGAGGAAGGAGATCGAAGAGTGGTGAGGGAAATCGAAGAGCCGCGAGAGAGATCGAAGAACAGAGGAGAAAGATCAAAGAACGGTGAGAGAGATCGAAGAGAGACCGAAGAACGGTGATGAAAGAAGGAGAATTGTTTTAAATTTAAGGGTAAAATTGTAAAATTACCTACCATGTGTAATTAGACATATGTCCATGATATCCATTGTAAATTTTGTTTCTCTTCTAACCGACATTCTAGAGGATTTAAATGTAGATGATTTTTAGCTGAGCTAGTGACAGTTGGCTGTCAAAGGTTCAGAGTGAGATATTAGAAACAGATAATCAAAGAGAAAGTTGGAAATTCAAGACATTGAACCACGACATGCCCAGTTTCTTCATTGACAAGCAAATTGGAGGCTCAGTTTACTCCAGCAGTGTTCTTGATTCCTCTTAATTTATTGTAAGGGTTGTGTTTGCTTCTCTGTAGTTTACTGGACTCAAATCTGCCCTGGAAAAATATTTATGAAGTATTGCAGCATGGAATGAGGCCTAATAAGGATTTGTGCGATGAGATTATTCCCAGATGATGACAAAACTGAGGCGTACTGTTAGTGTACTACAATACTGTTTACTGATTTAGCTAGCTTCTGGTCTGAATAGGCAAGTTGATAGGGGACAAATAATGCTATGGCCAAGCATTTCTGGATGTCCCTGGAGCTCTCTGATTTTCTGAAACTAGTGGACTACTTGCCTGCATGCTTCTAATGTGTGTTTCTGATATGTTCATGTTGCTTGATACTCATTAAGAATTTTTAGTGTGTTTGTGGTGCAGGAAACTAGGCAACCCTTACTGCGTTCTTATAGCTAATGCCCCTTCTGTTTTAAATTGCAGGAAATGGGATTCTAGTTGAGCTAATTTTTCAGTTTTGTTGTGCGCTAATTATGTTTTTCAAGTAAAATTTTAATATTAACCCTGAGTTGTTATTGTTAACTTGGTATATTGCTAGTTGCTTCTATTAACCAGACATTTTGGACTGCACTTTGCAGACTATGATGCCAAATTTTGAAAATCTGCTGCTCGAGTTCATTATTTTGTGTTAAGCATCTAAATGTATTACAATCATAGGTCTAGGGTGATCTGGGCATAAATGAGACCTTGCTTCCGCTGTAAGAAAATATACTGTACATTTGATGGTGTATTTTTATTGTTTATGGACTGATGTAATAGTGAAAAATTGTGTGTAAGAATTCTCTGACAAAAGTTGCTTGGAAATTAATGTTCTTGATGTTTTCATATAGTTCTAAATATTTATTGGTTGAAGAAATCAACGGAGGCACCATTGGCTTATGATACAACATTTCCAGCCTTGAGAAATTAGGGTTCGGTTCATTTGGATTGGGGTTTGACTTGGTGGTGGACTTTTTGTTTTTTGGCAATCCAATGGCTTTAAGGGCTGGTTATAATAACTTTGGAATCAAAAATAATTTCCCCTCTAGTGCATTAGGACAGTAGCAATGCTACAGCTTTTTTGTGTTTACTTGGATTGCAGTAGATGGTTTAATCCTTTACTAAATGTTGATTTTGAAGTAACTGTAAATATCAAGACAGCCAACACATTACGGGCCATTTCACTAAGAATGGGCAAACGCCCACTATTCAATTTCCACCACTGTAAGATATCAAAGTCATTATTATCAGGCTCATATTGCTCATTCAAATATTTAACGAAATCTAACAAAGTTTTATCATTCCTCATCAGTGACCTGAACTTCTTTTTCCTTTCATTTGAATTAGCCTTTTCATGTGTTGGACTTCAAATTCAAGTTATGGTTTGTGCCACTTAACTCACCTAACTTTGGCTTCGGTTGTTGTTCATACCAAGTAAACATCTGATTTAAAGAATCTTTAACCTTTTGTATCACCTGAGCCCCCACATCATGTTTATGCTAATATATATCATTCAAAACAAACTCAACATACTTTAACTTGTGACACGGGTCAAGAACAATAGCAATGTATATCAACATATTCATCTTCTTAACATTGTGCCAATATTTTTTCATACTTTTCCTTCATCTTTAAAGCAATGAAGGAAAACTAAATGTCCTCACTTAGTAGCCACTATTGTAGAAGACCATCAAGTTCAGAAATCTCATGGAAAAAGGTATTCGATAGAACATACAATGAACCAGAAATCCTACAAGTCAGCTTATAAAAATTTTCCATAATAGTAACCAATCTTTTTCACATTTTCCAAATCAACATCTGTGAGCACACCAATTGTCTCTTTTAGTTCAAGTTCAAAAAATGGATCTTCCTCAACATATGCCTCCATGCCCTTTCAAATTTTTGGTCAGCATTCAACATCAAATAAGTGAAATTCCACCTATTATTAACATCTAGGCACAACAAAGATTTACTTTCAATCTTTTCTTTTTCAACACATTTTTTGAGATTGTCTCACAAACTTAACAGTGGCTCTAACCTTTGACACAGAACCATTCATCTTTTTTAATCCATCCACAACAACAAAATTAATGATATGCGTAACGCATCTCATATGCAAATACTTGCAATTTACAACACTTGTACCCCAGTTGTTAATTTTCTTTTTCAACCACTTAATTGCTACATCATTTAAACTATCATTATCAACTGTAATGGTGAATATTTTATCAATACCCCAATCAAAAAGACAATTTTCAACAGCTCTTTCTATAGTCTCACCCTTATGACCAGTTATTGGACAAAAATTCAATATCTTTTTGTGCAATTTTCAATTTTTATCTATGAAGTGAGCAGTGGAAGACATGTAATTCACTTTTTTGTAAAGAAGTCCATGTATTAGTGGTGAGACAAACTCTTTGAGAAGTATTATTTAACAACTCTTTCAAATGTTTCCTCCCTTCTACATACCGATCAAAGCAATCTATAGCAATAGTATGTCTTGACAGAATACGAAATCTAGGACATGCAACATTCATGAATTGCCTAAAGCCTTCATTTTCTACAAACTTGAAAGACAACTCATCAACATTTATCATGAAAGCTAGACCTCTTCGTACAATATCTTGTTTAAACTTCTAACATGTTAAACCCCCCTGATAAATGTTAATTTTGTGGTCAAACATATTGACTTTTTGTCAACTTTGACCACAATTTTCTACCTTACCACTCAATATTTTGGGGCAATTCTTGCTTTGATCCTTCATTTTGTAGGTTGGAGAAGCAGACTGTAGTATTGGAATGGCACCGGGACGAGCGGAACGAAAAACGGGAATGCAAAAGTCAAGGGAATTTATAACTATGGCTTAGGCCCCAAGAGTGAGGCCTAGGTGACACAGTTCAAAACCTTGCTGCCTGAAAAACGCACCCTGGAGGCCTAGGCGCCCAAGCACCTCCTCCTAGGGTCTAGGCGCTAGTCATCCAGGAAAGTGGTCCCCCACCTTAAATCTAAAGTCAAGCTTTCTTTTGGCAAAGGATTTATATCCAAATAGTTAGGTGAGTGAAAAGGACACCTAAAAAGGGGTAGAAGAACCTAGAACCTGGAGAGAGAAAGGAGCTTGATCCTTATCTTTTTATCTTAGACTTAGTTTTGGGGATCACCATTTCTTGCATTTTCTTGCATCTTTTCTTCTTCCTTGGGAGCATTTGTGGATTCTTGCTTGGAGAAGGCTTGGAGGACTTGAAGACTTGGAAGATCCTTGAGGAATCAAGCATCTAGAGTCTATTGGGTTCATTTTTTCTTTCTTTTATCTTGTATTTAGACATGGATGCTCTTTTATGTATTTTCATGTTTATCTTTAGTTTGATTATGGAGTAGTTTTCTCTACACTTTCTATGTATGTAGCTACTTGGATTGATTATGTTGGATGAATTCATGGTTATGTGATGTTAGTTTTCTACAAAATGTATGTTTATTCTTCTCTTGAGCTTAATGTTGTGTTAGCTAGTTGATGGCCACAATTAGTTACACTGTAAATTGCCTCTAAACTCTTGAAAAAGATTAGAAGTAATTGGACCTATGAGAAGAATTTATGGCTATGGACTTGTTGGAAAATTAGTCTAAGTCATTAGGTAAAGGTAAATTGAGCTTTAATGCCTCTTTCTAAGCTTGTAATCGGATGGAAATCCTTACTGAGTTTAAATTAGAGAGATTAATTCTTTCACTTGGAAAAGTAAGAATTTAATTGAATAACTTTATCAACATACATTGGAGATTAACCCACTCACCTAAGTTTAGCAATAAATCAAGACAAGTAGTGAACCCATAAAAAGTGTTCTTTCATAATTTGACAAAAACTACAATTTTTACATTGCATATTTGCATTTTAGGTTAATAGTTTTCCGTTTAGCTAAGTTTAGTCACTTGTTTAAGTTGCCACATTTCCATCCACCTTTGATTGTTTAGCTAAAGTTTACTTTGAGTAGTGGTACTTGGCAATCAATTTAATCAATCCTCGTGGGAACGATACTCACTCACCTCATCTACATGTCCACCGTGCACTTGCGGGTTAGGGGAAAAAAATCAACAACACCCCCTTCTTCATTTCTTTCACCAAATACCAATTAAAATTACTTTGATTCCAATTCATGGCGTTTAGGACAAGAGTTGAAATGATTCCTAAGAGAACTAGTTCTATTTCCTTTCGAATGACCTTCTAGTAGTCTCATATAATACTTGCACTTAGCTTTATGTTGTCCTTGTTCAGTTATTACCTTTTCAAAGTGGCTCCACACATAAGACCTCGGCTACATTTGCTTTCTCTTCCTTGATGTGGATTTTCCAACACATCTAGATGTACTTACAGCCTCTCTCATTACAACTTGTGGCTGGGCATGGTCTGTAGAGCAAGAATCAACAACATTAGTTAATTTTGGTGAATTAGGCTGGCCATGATATTTGGGAGAAACCATCTGCACCAAACAAGCAACAAAAATTAGAAATAACAACATTAGTTAACATATAAAGTCCATGTAATTTTTAAACAAGTAAATGAGGGGTTTTCATTGATGCTGAAGCTTTATTTTAAATCCTAGGAAGACCATGGAATCTAAGATTTGAAATCCATGATTTAAAATGAACAAGTAATATTCCTTGCAAATGTAACCATAGAATTGAAACATGAATTCCATTGACCTATATGGAATCCCTTAAGGAGTATAAATTTTGGCTCAGAAAGCTTAGAAAATAGGCACTTGAATGGAAATTAAGGAGAAAGATCAATTACTTATGATGTGTACATTTATGTTAACTATAAAACACAATAACTAGTAGGGAAAAATATGAAAGGCTATCTCATACTTAAACAAATATTCCTTCCAAAGGAGCTAGGTATTACAAAGAAAATTGAACATATGAGGCGGCAGCAACTTTTACCTTTATAGAGGAGATATTTGGGAAGGGAACGATGTGAAGAACCATCTTAATAAATACCTAATTAATTTCTTAATTAGGCTAAATAATTCTAGTGCCTAATCCAAACTCTTAACTAGGCCAGACTCGTTCCTCATTTCCAGGATCTTTTGTCGCCACTTGCCTAGCATTTAGTATTTACTTGAGAGTTAAGAAAAATATTTACTTAGTTTTAATAAAACATTTAAGTTTATTAAACTAAGATAGTGGTTTGGCGGGATTTAAACAAAACATGAATAAAATATGTGTTGCTGCATAAGAAAATATCTTTATGCTCATGCATGCACAAGTAATATATCATGCCAAACCATGGATGAAAACTACACTCATAGCAAGTAAATACTTCATCAAAACAATATTTTAAGTGTTTTGCCTATCAACTTAAGTAAGTAATGTCATGGGTTGATAAGCCTAACCTGAAATAATAGTAATACATGTCACGGTTATGCTTAGTCAAATTCAATACCTACTAGCAACTACCACCGTGCTACAAAATATTCATAACCCAAATGGTCAGTATGCCCACCTTTACCTGGAAGAGAGAAACCCAAGTAAGGAGTGACCCAAGAAGTCCTTGCCCGACTATCTTGCTGTATAAAGCAAATAAGTTTAGAGTTAGACTCTGACCATAAGTGCATGCAACATATGAAAAATGAACACGTAGTGTATGTAAAATGTACCTATGAGAAACTACCAAACAAGTATCAAATAATCACTGTGGATTATTTGTCTCTTGGATGATGTTATTTACATATTAACAATAAGGGTAAGTATATAAAATACTTAGTAAGGCATTCTAAACAAACAATACGTAACAACATGACACGTAATGGACCATATGCATACATTGCCCATAAACTATATGAGTGTGCCATGAGCTCATATGGCGTGGAGTATTATATAATGATCATCATATCATGCCTCTTTGGGTGCATGACTCTTCATACTTCTCACACAAGCAAACAAACAAACAAACAACAAATAAACAAAATACCCATTGGTCCATTTTTCCATTGAGCATGCCATGCCACACACGCACAACCACATACCGAGCCATCGAGCTCGATCACAACACCTACATACGCAAACTGAGGCACACCTTTTTTGTGCTTGCCAAACCTTGAAGGTTCAGCCACACTCATCTACCAAACACCCAATTCTTGATCCACACACCATTTTACAGCCCAAGGACACCACCTATTGAACAAAACTAGGAGTTAGGTCCGACCTTAAGGCCATATGAGCCCTTTTTGGCTCTATTTGTCACATTGTGCCCTTTTTTCCCTACTATTTATCCTAGCTTTTAAAAAGCTAAAACATGGCCAAAGCTTCCCAAAGAGAGAAGGGCTAGAACACCTTACCCTTGTGTAGATCACCACCTTGCAAGCTCAAGTTTAAAGTATCAAGAGTCATTTCCTAGTCTATTTGGAGTCCCTTAACTACATAGTAAAATAACCACTTGACCAATCAACATTTTTTAGCCTAGGGGCAACGTTTTTTACTGCACATAAACAAACCAAAATGACTTCCTCACCTTGGTAGAAAATCTCAAACCAAAACTCCTTTTCGAAGTTCCACTATTCTCTTTCTTCTCTCCAAGCTTAACCTCAACAACCAATGGTTTTTATGAGCAAAATGTTGTTGTTTAAAGAATAGGAAACCAAGGTATAGTAAAATAAAGTTTCTCACCTTAAAATAAATAGCCCAAAACCATGGCTACCTCTTGGAGAAGAAAGAAACCAAACTCATAAGCCCTCCCTTACAACAAACACACATTCTCCTTGATTTCTCACTTACAAGCACTTTTTGTCTTATTTTTATTTCATTCTTTTGGTGAGTTTTTGTGTTTTTTTTAGGGTTTAGGAAGTGCTAAATGGGCAAATGAAGAGAATAAAGTGAGCTGGAGTGTTTGGGGATGAATAAGGATGGAAAATAGGTGAAAGGGTTAAAATGGTAGAGGACTAAGGCCTTTACATGGATAGTAGTGGTTTAGGCTTTTTAACCAAGAGAAATGGGGGTTCTTCCACATTTTTTTAAGCTTATTTTTTGCCTCAAAACCAAGTTGCCTCATTCCCTAAATTTTCCAAAAGATACTTGGGGTGAAAGTGCCTTTTAGGCCCTATAACCTTTGGTTAAAAAGAAGTTACCTCCATAAAATTCTCAAATATGTCTCCATTTGAACTTAAAATTATAGATTTTCTTTCCTTCATTTCCAACCATGTATTTTCCTACCTTTATCCAGGTTTAACTCAAGTTTTACCAACAAAAATTATCAAAATGCCCTTTTTAGCTTCTCTTGCAAGAAAAGTTTCAAACTTGGTCAAATTAACTCCAAACTGCACCAAATTTTACCAAATGGTTTCAAATACCATTTCTCACCTTCCCAAATCATTTTTTACCATATTTAACCTAAACATTACCATTTTGCCCTTCCCTGCTTCTTTAGCAAAAAAAAGCCAATTTTTGGTCAAATTGAATTCAAGTTTCATCGAGATGTTCATTTCACCTCTAGAAGCTGAATTCTATCTCTCTTGGTCAAATTTTGACCTTTGACTTGATAAATTACCAAATTGCCCCCAGTTGCCTTTGTGATTAATTTACCTTTGATTTTTAATCCTATGAACTCCAAGGACTATTTGACTCATTAACTTGACTTAAACCTAGCTTGCAAATGTAATCTTATCCAGGATTATGTAAATAAAATAAATTAATTACCTAATAAAATAAGGGTTCTCATAAATGAGACATAGAGGAAAAGGCCTACGGGCTACAAATTGGAACTTAGGAATAAAGAACAAAGGAAGAGGCAAGCATTTAGGAGTACAAATAGAAAAAAATAGACATACACAACACAAGCCACCCAAGGAAACAACAGACAACGGAAAATCGCACCTTTGTGGAGGAGAAACTCGAATGGAACAAGACGAAGATGAGGCTTAAAAAATTGCTGGCTGGAACCTTGTTAAGTTGTTATTTTTTCCGTAACAGGAGACTTAATTGAGCAAAACAAAGAAAGGAATCACATCAATATGCTACATGGGTGAGTTGATGATGGTCGGTAATGATGAGGCAAAGCAAGAATCAGCGATTTGAAATAGAAAGAGTGAAGGAATAACCAACCCTAGTAGATGCGAAAGGGTGAAAGTTTTGAGAGTCTGAGACTGGCTGAACGAGAGGAAATAGAGATGACTTAGGGGGAAGATCAAAATGACGTTGTTTAGTTTATGATAAATCGGTTTATTTGATCACTAATTTTCTTATGATTGAACCGATAACTGAACCAGAATAATAATTCAGTTATTAGTTAGAACCGAAAATCAAATTTCTACTGTTATTCGATTATCGAAACTTGAAAAAAAAAACGGTTATCCTGTTATTTTGGTTAAAACCAAATTTCTGCTCACCATTATTAAAAAAGGAAGGGAAGGAAAGTTCACCTACCCTTGTTTGGATAAACAATGGAAGGGAAGAAATTTAATTATTGTTATAATTTTACCCTTACTTTAATCGTTAAACATATTTTATTTTTTTTTCTTCTTAATAATGCGATAAATTGCTTGTAGTAACAAAGTTTCTATATATAGATCTAATCGAGTTAGTTGATTTGAGGAACATATTTACCCAATAAAAAAAACTTCAAATATTATTAAGCAAAATTGTTAAACCAAAAACAGAAGTGAAAATTGATAAAGTACAAGAACTTTTCATAATTACTCTCCTAAATACAATATAACTAAGAACTTATTAAACAAAATATAACCAACAAAACTTATTCCATCTACTTAAGAAATAAACCAGTTGAGACTAATTGCATGACAATGTCCTTCTGCCTTTGTTGAGGACATATTAGCATTGCTCATATTTTCTTGGGATGTGCAATCAAATAAACATATGCATCAATTAACACGTGCGGCTCAAATGACATTTCTTCTAAAAGAGTCCACAGTTGTTCTTCAGGAATTGGTACTCGTTGCATCACCTTCTCAAGTACTAAATTTCCCTCATTCCATGACTTGAGCAATATTGTTAATTTCTTCTTTAATTAATACCCCATCATCATCATCATCATCATTATTTTCTTTCTTAGCCTTCTTACATTTACAAGTTTGTGCCTGAGAAAAATGTTGTTCTGCATCATCAGATGGATCATAGGTTTCTAAATTCACTTCATTTTTTGAAACAAGATGATCAATGTCATCAATAGTTTCTGTCTGCTCAAAAGCTTGATGACACCTACCTTCTTTCATTGTTCCATTTCCATCACCTGTAGTTTTATCATTTCCATATAGTATCAGCATCTTATCATAATAGGGAACATGTTTCATTATCCACTCATGAGCTGCAGGCCTTTCCTAAGAAAAAAAACACAAGCATATCAACACATTTCATATAAATAAATAATAAATTAAATATGATTTTTTTTTATATTTGTTACTAAAAGATATTAACCTTGATCAAACACTCCCAAACTCTAGGTTCTGCACTCCAAAGCTTGGTGGTAGGGTTCCATGCAAATCCACTCACACTATTCCTACAAAAATCATAGCACTTTGCAAAATTATTTTTCAAGGTTTTCCACCAAATTTTGACCTTGTCTTTAGTTATATCTTCTCCAATTTTTTCTCTAAATTCTATGACAATATTGTCATAGGCTTGTGAAATAAAACTTTCATTTTGCTTGAAGCCTTTCTTTTGTTACTGTATTAATGCATCTAGTAAAACCCCATCCATCAAAGGGGCCCACACCACTGTGTTTCTTCTGCCATAACTTTCAACACTACTATAATTTTTTTCCCTCCATTCTAGTTACATGATTAGAATAGTTAATCACAAAATTTTAAAAATTAATCTATGTGATACTAGTAAATAACACAACAATTCTAAATAATGAAGAAATGTTCCATATTATGGCAAGTAATCCTATACTTTGTTTAAAAATGCAGTCATAAAAGTCTATCTAATAAATCAAATCTGATACTAGATAGTTTAAGTATGATGACTATAACTACTCTACATAACACTAGCTAAAGAATTTCTGCTCAATTATTTTCTATGTTCATCATCTTCATTTGCTGTAGGACAACAACGTTGACGTCAATTCCTAATTTGTTGGACAACCTCCGCTAGAAGGCTCACATGTGGATCAACACCTAGCAAATAATTATGCAATATATAACATGCTAAAATAATCAATTTATGTATTTTAACCCTATATATTGGTTCATTGGCATTTGATATGATGGGGAATGTTTTTTTTAGGAGCACAAAAGCTCGTTCAATTGCATTTCGTAGAGATGCATGGTGAAGGTTGAATAACTCTTGTATAGTTCTCAAAAGGTTACTCGAGAACTCATTTAAGTGATATCAGACTCTTCTGTAAGGTATGATAAATTCAGCTTTCAGCCCGAACCCAGCATCTGCAATATAATATTTTCTTAAAATAAAAGAAAAAACCTATCATAAATTGACATGTTTAAAAATAATAAATAATTAAATAATTAAGAGTTTAATATTTCTAAATATATTTCCTTCCAGAACCTTAAGTTTGTCTTCTCTAGATAGTGCATCTTTTAGAATTCGTGAGTTAGATGTAGTACCCTTTCATCCCGAGAGAACATAAGTAATCTTCAAATAAAAAAAACAAACACATAGGACATTCATTGTCGAGTAGTCTTTTCTCCCACGATACCGTGAAGCAACTCGAGTAGGCATTTTAGCCGGAATATGTGTGCCATCAATCACCCATATACAATCCTATTAGTTTATAGTTGGGAAAATTATATGTTAGTCAGTCGTTATTAGTAAAATTTATATGAATATTGCAACCTTAACAAATATTACCTTAAAATATAGAAAGAATTTACTATTCTGCTCAATTTTTTATGGGGTTATAGATCCATTTGGCGGTTTAATAAATCTCTCCTCTAACTCTATAATAGCTTTCAGAACATGATGTAAGTGACGACTTGTTGTTTCTCCAAAATGCTTGAACCAAAAGTTCATCGCACAATTCTTAGCATGATAGGTTAATATGTCTAAGGACTTGGCTGCTTGTTCCTCTACATTGGCACGACATGTTGGTCAAAGACCACCTTCCGTTTTGAGTAATTCATATAATTGTATAAAAGTCACAAAGCTCATTCTAACTATATCGTGGTCTGTTGCCCCTAGTATGTCATGCATAACTTGAGCCCTAATCCTTTCTCTTCTTTCAAAGTTAATTCTATTATTTCTTATTGATAACCTATGTTTTTGTTTTTTAGATAAATACCAATAAACAACAAGCATTAACAAATATGCCATTCCTATTTGGCGAGTGTGCATCCACAAAAGTATTGTGAAGATTGTATCTTTTCCATAATTTTTCATCTAAATATAAAATACAATTAGTAACATACATATTAAAAAGTAAGCATAACCTCAAAAATATAAGACTTTATCAATGAGCACTTTCCAACTAATTTGTTAATTATACTATAAATTTGGATTCTTAAATTTTTTTGGGTTAATTAGCTGATACATATCATAAGCAAAAACTAATGACCACACATGCATACAAAACACAAGTCAATTACATACATAAAAAACTGGTATTAGAATTAATAATAAATACTTTTTTTGTTTTTATCCTTTTCAAGCAAACATTGAGAACAAGTTTAGATGCAACAACCTAAACAAGCAGGATTAAAACAATAAAAATTTATAAGGAAGAAATTTGTATCTAATACCTCAGCTTCGGCTATTTAATCGCATCACATGTATATCATATTAATTTATTCATGTCCAACTTAGAACATTATATTTTCTTTCAAAAAGATAAAAAAAAATTCAATGAACTTTTAAACTTTTAATAGCTATTGTTTTCTTTATTTGCGAGCCTACTCAAAAACTATTAGCTCCAATAGCTTTTAGAAAAGAAACAAATTCAATACTAGAATTTTGTTCAGTCTATAGGGAAAAAGTTGTCCTATATTTCTCGCATATCTTAAATGTGGGCATTAGTTTTGACCTGACATGTTTCTGCAACTGAAAGAAATTTGAAGCTAAAAGTCACCAGAAACTTACTTGACATGACTAGAGACAGGAATTTAGTTTTTCAGGTTTTTGACATAAAAAAAGTGGGGCACGATGTCTTTGTTTTCATATATGTTAGGGAAAATCATTTGTTCAGTGGACTGCGAGTTATTATATAATAAATGGATAAAATCTATATATAGTTCCCTAACTTTAAGGATCGTCCTAATGTGGTCTTTTAACTCAAAAAGTAGCTCTTAAAGTCCCCTAACTCAACTTAAGTGTCCTATTTTGGTCCCTACCGTCAGTTCAGGCGTTATTTCAGACGGAAATTGCCTACGTGGCACCTAAACTGCCACATGGCATCATATTTTATGGCAATAAGTGATGAGACTGAAAGAATAATAAACCTTAGGTTAGATTTAACACAACAAATAATTTCAGGGACTTAAAAAGTTGATAACCCTAATTTCATTTTCTTCCCCAACTCTCACCGCCCGCCGCCCGCCGCCCGCCGTCCGCCGCCCACCGTTTTCTTGTCTCTGATTACGCCCTCAACACTCTCGTCGCCCTGCCGGCCGCCGTCCAACGGATGGTCGCCTACAAGTCGCCGGAGTACCAATCGGCCAAACGGCTCTCCCGAAAATCGGACGTCTAGAGCTACGGGATCCTACTCCTAGAGCTGTTAACGGGTCGGGTCTCGTCGTACGTCGCGCCGCCGGGCGTGAACAGCGTCGATTTCGAGAGCTGGGTCCACAGGGCTGTGAGAGAGGAATGGACGGCGGAGATTTTCGACGTTGAGATATCAGTGCAGAGGAGCGCCGCCCCCGGAATGCTGAAACTGCTGCAGATAGCGATCCGATGCTGTGAAAGGGCGCCGGAGAAATGGCCGGAGATGACGGAGGTGGTGAGATGGAGAAATTAAGGCGGGGTTTGCGGCAGGAGAGCAAATCGTGGGCGAAAACGGTGGGCGGCGGACGGCGGGCAGCGGGCGGCGGGCGGTGAGAGTTGGGGAAGAAAATGAAATTAGGGTTATCAACTTTTTAAGTCCCTGAAATTATTTGTTGTGTTAAATCTAACCTAAGGTTTATTATTCTTTCAGTCTCATCACTTATTGCCATAAAATAGGATGCCATGTGGCAGTTTAGGTGCCACGTAGGCAATTTCCGTCTGAAATAAATTTCCGTCTGAAATAACGCCTGAACTGACGGTAGGGACCAAAATAGGACACTTAAGTTGAGTTAGGGGACTTTAAGAACCACTTTTTGAGTTAAGGGACCACATTAGGACGATCCTTAAAGTTAGGGGACTACATATGAATTTTACCCTATAATAAATCAAGCTCGAGGTCTTTGAGTTTTCTTCTAAGGAATTAAATTTAATAAGTCCCTTGCACTTGTAAATTCTTGATTTTTGTGAGAGAATTTTGAGAGAATTTTCTCTCTTTCAAGGCTTTAGCCTTTTATCCCAAATTCTAACTTCTCGTGCACCTGTTAGTTTATCTTTCACGCTTCTGTGGCTAATGTGATGAATAAAACTGTGGAGATACTGAGAAAATGAGAATATCGGGATGCAAAGACACAAAAGTGCTTTATTAAACAAAGCTTCTGTGGCTACATCACTAAATGTGATGAATAAAATTGTGGAGATGTTGAGAAAACAAAAATATCAGGATGCGAAGCGGCTAGCAAAATGCCCTCATTGACATAGAAGTGTTTTCTTTAACAAAGCTAAGTCATTTAAGTGTCTCAATTTCTTTAACACAGAAGTGTTCCTCTCAGCAGCTTTTTTGCTGGGGACAATTTCTTGCCCAAAAACATCCCCAAGAAACTTAAATGATCCAAGTTTCAAGTCAATAATAACTCAAGCTGGGCCGAAGATGCAATGCTTTCCCTAAAATTGCATATTAATTCCAATTATAAGACAAAATGGATTTTCTTTCTTTTCAAATTTCACTGTAAAATTTACATACAAAATGGCTTGACGCTACTAAACATCTTACTATCCATTTTCGACTGTTAAAACCTCACTCCTTGATAAACTAATTTTGAATACTAGATAATACTTGCCATAATCAACTATTGAAGAACCCAGAAAGGAAAAATAAGTCAACTTCCAGCCTTTCACGTTATTCCTCTAAAAGGAAAAACAAGAATCCAGCAACGTAAGAAGACATGGTGAGATAATTTTCTTATCAAGAGCGAAATGCCCAAGCGAGTAATTATCAGATTCGGTAGAAAGGATAGGGACATGGCTTAGGGTACTAATGATGTTATAAGTAATATGCCTTATCTATGGGTACATATCCGTAACTTCATTTACGCCGTAGCTGCCCATTATCAAGAAGGAAGAAGGAACGTAAAGTGAGAGTAAAGAAACAGAGTACAGAATTTTGCATAACAAAATCCGGGAAGAACAGACCACGAAATAGCAGAGAAACAAAAACAGAGAATTATAGAGAATCTAGGAGCAACTACGAACCTAAACGGTCAACATCTATATCTTCGTCGACCACCGCAATAGCTTTCGTTGCTGCTGTCGCTCGCCGAAGCTTCTGAGCTGCTCACCCATATCGGTTTCGTTCTTCAGCAACTTATATAAAAATTCAACATGAAGCGGAGGGCAAATTTGTATGTGAAATTTTCTAAAGAAGTCGCTGACTTCTTTTCTTCCGTTTCCACGTAATTTGGGGGCTTCATAAAATTAACAGTCCAAGGATTTGAGCAGAAGAGAATCCTTCCTCAACCTCCTTCTCTATTTTAATCCAATCCAAACGAAGGAGATGAGGTAATACTCTTCTTCCTTTCCTCTATGCCCGTTATCCAAACAGGACCTTAGGTCCCTTTTGGGTGATGAGCATAGTTTTATTTTGTATTGGTATCCACACACGATTGGTTATGTGCAGATATACTTATGACAACTTTTGACAGTTTTGTATACTTTGACATCTTGAATCTTGTGTTTATAAAAATGCCTGAGCTATGTTTATATTTGATCGGTTTCAACTAACATATGTCAAAACAACTCATGCATGTATTATTGCATCTTAGGTTAAATAACTCGCAGCATTATGGTTTTTAACCAGGATACATACAATTAATTAGCTAATTATAACCAGTGTGGGACTCATTCTTATAGTTTGCCTGAGCTAGGCATGAAGGGTTGTGTCATAGATGCTATTCTATTTTTAAGGGTTAATTCCAACTTGCTCCTTGAGGTTTAAATAAATTTACACTTTGCCCCATCTTGTTTCAGGAATATATACTTTGGCCCAACCTTTTTAATACAGTTTAACAGTAATTTCTGAAATCTTAATTTAAATATTATGGTACTTATTTACCGGTAATTGTAATATGTATGATATTTTTTTTAAAGTTAATGGACATTTTAAATTATCATTCTTTTCTTCTATAAATAGAAGGTAATATTTTTTAAATGTCTAATAACTATTAAAAGTATCATAGAGACTGAAATTACTTGGAGATGAGTACTATATAGTCTAAATTAAGATTTTAGAAGTTGCTATCAAACTATATTAAAAAGGAAAAGAACACAGTGCATATTTCAAAACACAAGGGCAAAGTGTAATTTTACCTAAACTTCAAGGGCAAATTGTAATTATCCCTATTTTCAATCTTGCCATACATTCATGATGCGTGAAAAATACCAAAAACCATTCAACTCGTGCTGCATTGATAAAGTAATACTAGAAAACGTTGATTACACATCATGAAATAAAAAAAATAAAATTACATTTATAATGTCATATACTTTATTTACCATTAAAATTTAAATTAATCATTCTAGAATTTAATTAACATTTATCTAGTATAATATGTGATTTGGGAAATAATCTTTAGGGAAAAGTTAGAATGGATATTTTGTTAAAGTATGATATGTGATTCCATTTGACATAGGGCCAGAATGAAAATATTTTTAATGAGTTTAAGACCAATATAAAATAGTTAATAGGTTATAGACTAAACTATTATGATATTTAAAATTAAATAACTGTTCAAGAAATTTACTCATCTATTATATATTGTTAAACTTAAATTAATTAATATAAAACTTAATTAACATTTTATAGAGTCTAATATATGATTGAGAAATTGATCTTTAGGGAAGTAAAAATTAGGACAAAGATATTATGGAAGTATAGTATGTGATCTATATTAGATTAGTATGTTAGTTCACTCATGTTTTGGATTTGGATTTGGAAGTTGCATACAATAACCAGAATAAAGCATTGCAACTGCCTTTTTTACCATTACAAATTTTAACAGGTGGGGTTTAGGTTGGGTATAGCTAATTTCAAACCCTCCCCTTAATTAATCGGGTTCAGGTAGTACCTGCCCTGTGAGTAAGCGGATACTACCCACCAACTCATTTTAGGGTATGTGTTTAACATTTTTAGACTTTCTTTTTATATATTTACATATATTTTCAAAATAATGTATATATTCAAAATTAATTAATACTTAAAAAATCATAAACTAAAGTAATATAAGATAATTTATGTTAAATTATAATTTTATTTTTGAAATAAAATCATATTTTGAATATAAATATACTAATTTAAGAAGGGTGCGGGTAGGGTCGGGTTGGATAAGTTAAACTCATACCCTCTCCATAGTTTTATGGTTTTTATGGGTAGGGTTAGGTTCGGTTTGGGTAGCCAAGTTCAAGGAGGGTTGGGGTGGGTAAGGAATTTTTTTGACATCCTTATTTATCATGAGAGATTACCATAAAGTTCTTCTTAAACTCCTAGGGCCAATCCTTGGTTTACTCTAACTGTAATGAAAGGGCAAAACAAGCCAAACATCTCTTCATTGGTTGTAACTAGACTATACCAATTTTCAAGCACTTCAACATAGTACCCATCAACCAATTTGAGAATTAGAAACTATGGATAACAAAGAATTGCTTGTCTAGAAACAACACAAGTTTGTTGAACATTTCCATTGTTGTTGCCTTCTAGTTTATTCTATGACACGTTTGGAAAAGAAGGAACCAGGTTTGCTTTAGTAGCTTGTTTCCATCGTTAGATAAAACTATTGCTGATATTAAACATTCTACACTTCCATGCTGCTTAAGCTGTTAAAACAGGTTTGGTGAGACAGTTTTCAATTTGGTGAAATAGAATTCCCTTTCCCCGGGTTCATCCAAATCACATTATGATGCTTTTATTGATAACTTTGGAAAAAGGAAATGTTGCGGCCATAATTATAGACCATGAGGCCATAATGGTTATTACTTGTGTTAGGAACATAAGCCACCAAACCAATCCCCTAGAAGCCAAACTATGGGCCTTGCATGATGGCCTTTAGCTAGCTACTCTTGTGGGGAATATCCAGTTGGAGGTAGAGGATGATAACAAGCTAGCAATTCAAGCTCTATCAACAATAACTAAAAAATACAATCTCATGCATTTATTATTGGATAACAGGGGTCTTCTCAAGCAATTTTAAGTCAACAGTGTTTGGAGCATAATCAGAGAGAACCAAGTTGCGGATCATCCATCTAGACCAAGCAAGTGCAAGAAGAAACTTTTGTTATTTATAATCATGTACTGAGTAGTGTTGCTCATTTTGTAGCCCATAATAAGCAGGGCACCTAGATTCAAAGGATGGTCTTCAAACATCCTTAGGCCTTTTTGGACCTTATGATGTACTCTAGTTACTGCTTTACAAATTAATATATCCTTCTCTACAAAAAAAAAAAATAATAAATAAACATATAAATGATTTGACTAGGAAACCATCCAAAAAAAAAAAAACAAGACAATAATGATAGCTCAAACAAATGAAAAAAAG
Source organism: Aquilaria sinensis (assembly GCA_005392925.1). Classification (NCBI taxonomy): domain Eukaryota; kingdom Viridiplantae; phylum Streptophyta; class Magnoliopsida; order Malvales; family Thymelaeaceae; genus Aquilaria; species Aquilaria sinensis. The sequence goes on from SMDT01002129.1 coordinate 272,971, forward strand.
AAGACACTATCACTCAATCCAGTATTTATAAGCGTTTCATCATTTATGCCTTATTTATAAGCATCTCACCATTTATACCTTAGCCACTTTTAGTATCCTATAAGATTTACTAACATCAAAATGGATCACCTAAATCTTTATTATAGAGCATCGAATGAACGAAACAATACCTTCTGTAAATAGTGAAAAAATAGTTCTTTGAAGAAGGAAATTGAGAAAGAAATAATGAAAAAAGGATGATGATGATTGATCTAATGAAATAATGACAATGAATCGACCAAGTTGGCTTGCATTAGTACCTAACCTCGAGTAAGGACGCGAAGAAAAGAGGCAGATGATGTTGGAAATTGTTGGAGAAGAGCAGCTAGGTAAGATATATATGTATGTATGTGTGTGTAATCTGCTCTTTCATATTTCCTTTCTCGTTTTAATTATTAAATTATTCCATCTATCGGTAAGGGGTTGATAAATAATACTAGGTGAGTGATAGGATTGACAAATCTGCAAGTTTATAGACTGAACCTGTCAAAAAGAAAAATTACAAGGATTTTCTTGAGTTTCTGTTTGTTTTACATTTTTCTGCTTATATCTGTTTTGGTCCCTAAGCTATTGATATATTTTATTTCAGTCCCTAAATTATAACTGTTTGCCATTTTGTACTTTTTTTTCTTTTTTTTTTGTCCTTATCAAGTTAATGTTAAATCTTGGGTAATATCTACCAGGGGTCACCTAGTTTATTTTTTTTCCTAAATAAGTACCTGACCTTTAAATTATCCTGCCAAGGTACCTTTACTCCTATTACACATTTTGTTCAACTATTTTCCATTAATTAAACCGTTGAATATAATGAAAAATGTTGATGTGGCATAAATAAGCATTAAAATAAAATTTAAATATCGACTTTAATCCCCAAACTTTTATTATCACTAATTTTAGCCCATGCAAATATAGAAACTATCACTAACGTTTACAATAGTTCGGTCAAACCCTTGACCCACAGCCTCCGCCGCCTCCTATTACAAACACTGCCTCCTCACCTTTGGTTAATGTCATCGGTAGATCTTTTTCGTGCGAAAATGCCTAATTTAACCGAAGGCCCACTTTCTCTCCTCTCATATTCTCTATTCACTTTTCTCTGTCCCCATCAGCCCTTGCGGCTCTTGTTCCAACTTTTTCTCTTAACCCAAACTGGCATCACCTCTGTCTTCTTCTTTGCTCGTTTGTTGCTGTTCGAGCAGCAACCTGATTTCGATTTTGGTCGTTGAACCAGCATTCCATTGTCGAACCCATACCCAAACCCTGAATTTGCAAATCTCAAACCCCAATCATGCAAATCGTGCCAAATCATAATTCGGTGCTGCAGTTTGCTCTGAAGGTTCTTTAGTGCCACGAACACCACTACCTCCAGTCGTCATCGATCGTTCTTGCCCTCCAGATTCCATCATACATCGCCAATTTTTTTGTTTCAATCAGTCAAAATCTGCCTTCAGAGTCTTATAGAACCCCAACAGTCACGATTTAGGGTTTGTTTCAATCAACAGGAATCTTCATCTTCATTCCTCCAACTCACAAGCAGTTGCCATTGAAACCCATAGAACCCTGATGGTTACAGTCATCTTCGACCTTTCACAATGGCCATTGTTGTCAGTTATTGGGTGGGTTTTGGTTGTTTTTGAATGGGCAACAATAATCCTATGGTCTAGAAAACCAATTTTTCCTTGGTTGGAATCAAGTCGGTGTGCACAGTATACAAGCTACAGTAGTGGTGACGATGGCTAGAGTGCAGAAGGAGGTGGCGGTGAAAAGTAGGAAAAGGAGGAGAGGGATGAGGGAGGTCATGGGAAAAGTTTAGGGTTTAAAATTTTTTATAAGAAAAGTTAAAAGACTACAAGTGTTATTTTATGATTTATTGTAGCCTTTTTTTATGCTAGGTCAGCATTTTTCGTTAGACTTAACACTGGAATTAATTGAAAGTGTCTGACTAGGATACGCAATAGAAGGAAAGATATCTTAATAAGATAATTTGAAGGTTAGATACTCATTTAGGACAAAAAAAAAAGTCAAATGACCCTTGATGAATTTTATCCGTTAAATCTTATTGCCTATAGTTTTCAATTTGGTTCAGTGATTTCTAAGTTTTACTTTGAATTTTGTTTCAATGTTTCCACAACACATTTTTGTGAGATGTTTTAATTTTTACTTTTTCATAGATAATGATTCTTTTTGCCCTTTCTAAATTTAATGGTTAAACGGTTAATACAAAGTTTTATTTTTATTTACCCACTTTTTATTGTGTCAATCATTCACCCACTTTTTAGCACAGAAATCTGAAGCCAGCTCTAAACTTTACGACTGGGGACCAATTAATATTCGGATAGTGTTTTGGAGAGGCTTTGCTATTTTATTTCTTTTTCTCTTTTCTGGAAATCCCTACTTGGAGACTCGAAATGCATTTTGTTGGTTTCTACTTGTTCCGCATGCGCCAGGTGGCCGAAACAGCCACCATTAGGCTACGTGTAATGTTAATATTAGTTCGTGTAAAATAGACTCTGTTCAGCGCGTAGAAGATGTACCCCAACTCTTCTCTCAGCCCAGATTCCCAAGTCAGGGCCGTACTATGGAACCCAAACGTCTTAAGTCCACGCGACGGCGACCGACGAACGGGGAACAAAATTAGTGGGGAAAAAAAAAAGACACGAAAGATCACACTTTATTATTATTGTACCGCTAGTGTTTGTACCTCGTAGTTCTTCTTGTGTGTTTGTGTGAATCTTTTCTTTTGGAGAAGGATCATTGTTACTCTGGGTCAGCAAATAAGAGTGTTCCTGATTCCGGGAAATCCCAGGAATAATTGTACTATCAGTAGTTTGATCACACCATTCTTGCCTTCGGGCTGCACGTTTCGTGTCCTTTTGTTGTTGTTCAAATTTCTTTGTAAATGGAGGAAGCAAGCATGTCTTCCCCTACGGAGAACGAGCTCTCTGGTCACCGTAAGAGGAGTTTCCAGGAGATGAATTCCGACCCAGTTGATAATAACATGCATTTGGATGTGAATGATGATGATAATGTTGTTGATGCGCAGAAAGATCAGTGCCCATCAAGTCCCAGCCACTTGATTCCTAGAAGGTTTGTCTAATTTGGTTCTTATATTCGTTCTCTTAGCGTTGGTCAGTTTATTGGTGGTGTCAATTTGAAGTGAAGGGCAATTCAATGCATTTCTGCTTTTGTAGTTATCAATTGAGGGTGTATGAAGTTGCGATGAGGAGGAATATTATAGCAGTTCTCGACACAGGTGGTGGCAAGACAATGATTGCTGTCATGTTGATCAGAGATATTGGTTGTTCTGTGAAGTTGAGTGGGAGTAAGAAGCTGATCATTTTCTTGGCACCAACTGTTCATCTTGTTCATCAGGCAAGTTCTTTCTGTATGATTTCTTCGCTTAACGTTTTCTCATCTATTCTTTATGCAGTTTTGTGGAACGTGTGTTACTTGTTGCAAGTTTTGAAATTTGTTGGGTATTTGCTTGCAGCAATTTGATTACATAAAAGTTCATACCAATTTAGAGGTGGGTCAGTACTATGGAGCAAGAGGGGTAGATGAATGGAGCCTGGATTGCTGGGAGAAAGAGATTAATGAGCATGATGTGAGTTCTTGGATCCTTTTTGCTTAATTTTCGTGGTTACATAGGTTCCTCCTATTTTCGTAGCAATATACATGGAAATTCTTTTGGATACAATTTTGGATTAGCTGAGCAAACTTGCAGGGGATAGCCTCAAAAGTTAGAGTCTTTTTTGATAAGAGCTATTTTGTTTTGTTTCATTTTGGGCACAGTTTATTGGCACATATATTTGTTGTAGGCCCTTCTGAAACGCATCCTTTCTTTGTGTTCGTAGGTACTGGTCATGACGCCCCAAATTCTTTTGAATGTCTTACGAAAGGCATTTCTGAATCTAGATATGGTCTGCTTACTGGTCATAGATGAATGTCATCGTGCCACTGGTAACCATCCATATGCAAAAATAATGAAGGTAAATCTAGAGGAGCAGAATTTCATCACTATATGTTTTCTTAACCCTTGTATGATGATGTTTACCAAAGGAAAAATAGAACTGTCTTGATATCTGTTATCATTTTGGTGAAGGAATTTTATCATAAATCGTACAACAAGCCAAAGATTTTTGGAATGACAGCATCACCTGTAGTTAGAAGGGGTAAGATGCGTTTTTGGATTTGTTAACTTAGCTGATTCTGAGTACTTGACACTATGATACTTGTCTGTATTCGGTTACTTACATTTCCTGCTTCTCTGGTTGACTTTTCTTTTTCCAAGTCCCTTTCCTATAAAGATTTTAGGTAATGCCATGTAGTTTGCTAATTCGCATTGAAGATTGCTTTCGAATTGGGATTGCTTTTGTTTGCTTCTCAAGAAAACTGTAAATCTTAAAGTAAACTACCTTGTCATTAGATGGTTGACCATTTATATATGGAAAACCCAGAGTATTTGATACCGAGATAGAACCATGGACATCTGACATTAGGTTTTTCCTTAGAGCTTCAATTACATTGCATCATGATTCTTGCTATCTATTCTGTTCATTTAAAGTACCAAAGCCAATTCTTTTTCTCTTACAGTTTGATCTCTGCAATAGAATTATTTTTATTATCCGCACTTCATTGACTCCTTTGATCATATTATTGTAATTTTCAGGTATTTCTTCTTCCATGGATTGCGAGGGCCAACTATTGGAGCTGGAAAGCATATTGGATTGCTTGGTATTCATCCTCTTTCATCCACTTTAAACTTCATGTGCAAAGTTACTGTAGATTAAATTGCTAATGTCTAAAACATACCTATTGTTGCAGATATACACCATAGAAGATAGGACAGAGATAGAAGAACATGTTCCATCTGCAAAAGAAATTTATAGGTTTTATGATGCAACTAAATTTTCTTTTTCTGATTTGAAAGTGAAGATAGAAGCCTCATGGTCCAAGGTATTCATATCCTCTGTATGTATATGAGATATACATGTTAAAAGAATGCTTGCTGATGCTTATGCTGCGGAAATGTTTCATGTGCAGTTTGATGCTTCATATCTTCAAAGCTGTCACAGCTACACGGATGACAAACTTAAGTCTTTGCAAAAGAGACTGTCCAATGATTATGCTAAGATTCTCCACTGCCTTGACAATCTTGGTCTTATTTGTGCCCACGAGGTATGGTTATAGTTCTGTTAATTGAGAAATTCATACTTTACCTTCTAGAGGAAGATTCATGCAACTTAAGAAGATGGTCTTAATCTTGATCTAATTTTTTTTTCAATGAGCAGATATAACTACATGAACAACACTGTTTTTCCCCCATATGAAACATTTATTAGTTTTCTTAAGGTCTATTTACCTGTAAAATCCTCTGCCACCCAGTGAACCCCATTGCACTTGATCCTTATTTCATGCTCACATATTTTTCCGGCTAAGTAATGGGAAAATGCTTCTTCTGTTACTTGGTCTCTTAAGTCATTGGCCATATATTAAAATTCTGGCCTTCTAAATTCCCATATCGTTTTGCCTAACACCATCGTCCTCGGTCCGTCCATTGAAAAGAACAAAAGCTCTTCATTACAAATGGACATAATGAGTTCATGTCATAGCAACAGATATTCTGACTGTAAGGTTTATTGCTTTCCATTTTTCTACTCAAGGTTTTTTTTTGGCAAAAATAATGAATAAACCACTAACGTTTTAGACTTAGCTCGAATCAGCCACTAATGTTTTTTTTCGGTGGAATAAATCACTGACGTTATTCAAAATAGCCAAATAAATCACCAATGTCATTCAAATAGACCAATTTACCCACTCGACTCAAGAAATATTACAAAACTCCATCATTAACTTTTTAAAATTAACAAAATAGGTCCACTTGGTTTAAAATAATTCAAATAGGCTACCTTTATCATTTATAAAATTCCATAACCACCTTCCACAATTACATGTTTTGGGCACAGTCTTTTCATTGTTGCTTCTAGCTCCTTTAAAGTGCACTATCTCCGTTGCCCAAGAGAGGATGCCTTTGGCCCCACACTGTCACTTCCGAATGATGTCTCACTCATATTAGTGCTTAACGCAAGAATATGGTACAATATAAGGTAGAGTAAAAAGAGGAACATCGTTGCTACTATCAGCAAGTTCAGGAGAATCTCAGTTACTACTCACAAACGGAGTCCAAAGATCGATACCAGCTTCAAGAAGGTGGTATAAATGTCAGATTAATAAACTTTATAGGCGTTGGAGCAAAAGTATAAAATATAGGGACTAGACTTGGTATTTTATGCTAAGATTCTGTTAGACTTAACGGAAAAGTTACGAGAGTGGCCGATTTGAGCTGACTCAGAAATGTTAATGGTATATTTGGCCTAAAAAAAACCTTAGTGGGTAAATCGGCCAACACAAAAACGTTAGTGGTTTATTCGTTATTTTTGCTTCTTTTTTTTTTCCCTTTTTCCCTTTTTTTGATAGAAATATGATTGAATGTTCTATTTTATGAATCTGGTAAGTAGTTTCAGATCTTCTTTTTAGTTGGATTTTATCTTATTACACTGAAAGTCCTTTTAGAAAATGGAAATTACTTTTTAGGATTCTCCCAATATCTAGGGAACAAGTAGACAAAGGATTCCAAATTTATGAAATCTGAGATCTTATTTAGGAAAAGTTGTAGTATGTAAAAGTTTCCCACAAAAGGCCCTCAATATTCCACTCCTATTGTCTCTTTGGTCTTATTTTCCTCTCTGTAAAGCTCACTGGTGAATATCAAGGAAGAGGAAAAATAGCAAACTTTGAACTTTGTTTCCTAAATTGATGGCATGCCCCAGTTTCTTTGTTTTGGGATTTATTACACTACTGGTTTGATATATTGTCTTTGCATTTGTCATAGGCTGTTAAAGTCTGTCTAGAGAATGTTCCAGGCACAAATGATGACTCTGAAATACATAAAGAATGTCTTTTACATGGAAAAAGGTTTCTTGAAGAAGTAATGTCAATAATCAGGGAGTCTCTGCCCCCAGGTATTTCCTCTATATCATTTATAGTCATATAGTCATTGTTTATATAATTGACTATTCACATTCATGAAGTTTGCTTAAGCTCAGTGCATTTCATTTAAATAGTTTATTCCATAACTATGGGTCTTGATCTGTTGTCTCTGCATCTTTTATTTGTTCAATTGAAGTTCTATAGTTTATATATACTAGCTCAATCCCAAAATGTTCGTCACTTTTTAGTTTTTCATAAAAATTATGAATGCTGGAACACATAAATATACTATATATTGTTTTTCAAGATTATCCTTGACAAATAACACAATTACTTTTGAATCCTAGTGAAAATTTAGAAACAATCTCATTAGTTGGGGATGAAAAGTCCAAAACTGTGCGTAATAATGCACATCTTAGAAGAAAATCTCGATCAATTCAGAGGCTTGAAATCTAGTTCAAATTTCCACATTTCTTTCTGGCTTCCTAACACCTTCACAATACAAGCTACTTAAGAGGGGCAAAATTTGGAAGAAGTTGTATAAATAAGAAAAGGTGACAAACATTTTGGAACTAAAAAAAAAAAAGGAAAGAAAGAATGAAGTAAATAAATAAATTATAAAATAAAAAAAATGAAAAAAATAAAAAAAATAAAAGAGGAAAAGGAAAAGTGACAAACATTTTGGGATGGAGGGAGTATTTTCTTTTCATCTGTTGTCATTTCACTACTGCTTGTGGGTAATTCCATATGGGTTAGGTTGTGGAACCTGAGGATTTGCTCGATTTCAAAAAATCTGGAACCTTACTGTTACTCCTGCATGCTGATTAGTTTCTTATTGGATCCCGTAAAGTAATTTTATTGCACATATGTAAATAATATGGTTGTAATTATTCCGTTGTAAGAGAGTTGTGTCACTGGCGGCATCTTGCATGAAACTTTTTCCATTTTCTTTTGCATGAGACAGCAGTGTTAACTGACCTTAAACAATTAATTCACACTATCAACTTCATGCCACTGACAGCTGCCCGCAACATTGGTGGGACAAAAGTGCAATATGATGATGTATGTAAAATAATATGATCAATGATTTCACTAAAGTGGCGTCCATTCTCCATGGTCTTTTATTCCAATTTAGAGCAATAATTTGGAACCCTCTTCCACATCTTTTTCAATTCAATTGCAGTTTCTTAGGTCCAGGGCTTGTTCCTCATTTTATGTTTCTATTGTTTGTCATCCCTTAGATGAGAAAGTATGTGTTCTTGAGGTTACTCTTGGTTTATCTTAGTAAGATTGATGAACAGTGGGTGTTTTGAGGAAGACAGTTTTTTGAATTCCTTCTTTTCCTCCCATGCCCCCCCCCCCCCCCCCCCGCGTTTTAACATGGGTCACATGTAGCTGTTAATACAAAATCATAAGAGCCTCATTCTCCTCATGCTTCTCTAATTTGAAGTTATTAAAGTGTTTGTTGGTTTTAGAGTATCTTGTTTCCATTTTCATAAAGTATCTTTTGTTGCCTTGGTTGGTTTCACTAATTCATTTCTTTTCTCATGAGATGAAGGTACCTTTTTAGATTCAGGGTTTGACAGTTGCAAGTCCAAGGAGTTGGGTTATATATCTCCAAAGCTCCGTGAACTTGTTCAAATTTTTCACTCACTAGGGTAAAATCTTGATCTGTATAAATACGTTCCTTACTAGGAAGTAACGTAGTTAGTTCACTCTTATGGTTTTGGTTGCAGAGAATCTAGCCAAGTGTTGTGCCTCATTTTTGTTGAGAGGATCATTACAGCAAAAGTAATAGAAAGATTTGTAAAGAAAGTAACTTGTTTGTCCCACTTCCAAGTTTCATATTTGACTGGAAGTAATACATCAGTTGATGCCCTGGGACCAAAAGTTCAAATAAAAACGTTGGACTCATTTCGCTTGGGAAAGGTACCTGAGATAATATTTTCTAACCGACTCTTTTCTTACAAAGATTTTGCTGTGAGTAACTGATTCCCTCCAGGTTAATCTATTATTTTCAACCGATGTGGTTGAAGAGGGTATTCATGTCCCGAACTGCTCTTGTGTGATTCGCTTTGACCTGCCTACAACGGTGCGGAGTTACATTCAATCTCGAGGCCGAGCTCGGCAGGATAGTTCCCAATTCATAATGATGCTTGAAGAGTGAGGCCTGAGCTTTGTTTTGAAGTGACTTTGGTTTTTTTGTTTTTCTTTTTCATGTGTCCCTCGATTTCATTAATATTAGTTGAAGCATTTGGCTGGTTTGTCACATTATTAGCCTGAGTCCTACTAGCTACTTTGCAGGGGGAATGTCAAACAGAGAAATCAGATTTTTGAAATAATCAGGAGCGAGTATTCAATGATAGATACTGCTATCAAAAGGGACCCCAAGACATGCCTTCCCAAACCTTGCACCTTGGATGAAGCCATTGTGTACACAGTGGATGCCACAGGAGCATCTGTTTCTTCAGATTCTAGTGTCAGCCTTATACATCGTTACTGTGAAAAGCTACCTGGTGATAAGTATGTACTGTTTAAGGTTCCTAAATTTGTTTGTTCTAGATTTTATGTCTTGTGATTTTTCTTTGAATAGTTACAGAAGTAATTGTCTTTGCATCTATCACTGCTTGATGTAGGTATTACAGGCCAAAGCCACGTTTCCAATGCATATCATCAGGAGGCTCATATGAGTGTCAATTGACATTACCTGCAAATGCACCATTTGAAACCATAGTTGGTCCTGTAGGTAGAAACTCCCACCTAGCTAAGCAGCTTGTGTGCTTAGAAGCATGCAAGAAGCTTCATCAAATGGGTGCTTTAAATGATCATCTTCTACCATCTGTTGAAGAGCCTTCAGGGACTGCTCTTGGTACAAAAGGAAAAGATTCTGTGTCAGGTCCAGGTGTGCACCTCTTTGTTTATGTTTTACTATCAAGTGATAAAAGATATTATTTTGCTTAATTTTATATGAGCAGGCAAGGGATCAATTTAAGCTTTTCTGGTTGGTAAAATTCAGGAGGAATATTTTTGTACCGTCAGATTCATGATAAACCAATAGGACAGTTGCTCTAACAAAATAAAAAGAGCATATCTCTTGCTGATTTTAACCCATTTTTGTGAAACTTAACTCGGTTGGTCCTTGAACTGTACATCATATGGATTAGATTGTAATATTTGGAAATAACTAAGAAAGTATGTACTGTACTTTGTTACCTATAGCAGGGCAACTTGCTGAATTCTTAAGGTATGACAATTGATTATTATGTGCATTTTGTGGCGCATGTTTTTCAAATACTTATTATTCTGTATGGTAGGCATGAAATTGTCAGTTGACATGGCAGCACAATTGGTCAAAAGTCAATGTGGCTGGTTGTCTTTTGCTTGATGTTTATTTTGATTTTTTCATCATGTAGAAACTGAATTGTTTTCATTTTGTTTTCCTTTCATGTAATTGGGCAAAGGAACAACGAAAAGAAAAGAATTACATGGGACAGTTCGTATTCGGGCTTTATCTGGAAGTTGGGCAGAACAATGTGATAGTAGAACATTTCATGCATATAAATTTGATTTCAGCTGCAGTATACCAAGTCAGGTTTATTCCGGATTCACTCTATTAATAGAATCAAAACTTGACCATGATGTTGGCACTGTGGAATTGGAACTCTATTTGCTTAAAAAGACAGTCAAGACTTCAGTTACTTATGGTGGGCAAGTAAATTTGGATGATGAACAGGTATAAACTTAAAACTTGTTCATTTTATATTACTTGTTTTCATGGTAAAAGCATTTGGTCTGAGGTTCCCGGCCTTACCTTTTCACTTTTGCTCCAGATGGAAAAAGCAAAATGCTTTCAAGAATTTTTCTTCAATGGCATGTTTGGGAAGTTATTTTCTGGATCTAAGGCATCCAGAAAACCAAGAAAATTTCTACTCCAAAATGGAATGAGCTCCTTGTGGTGTCCAGCCAGTTTGTACTTTCTTTTGCCATTTGAGATTACTTCTGAGAATGGGTGGAGGATTAATTGGGACGCAATTAATGCTGTGTCTGTTTCTGTAGAATTTTTGAGGAAAAATTCATTTTTGGGGACTAAGCAAAATAATGGTTACAAATATAATGGGCTGCTGAATAGGAGTGATTCACCTGGGGCAGAATGTGGTGGGAGAAATGTAATCCACCTGGCCGATGGTCCAACAGAGGCTAACACTTTAAAGGATTTGGTAGTAGTGGCTATTCACACAGGAAAATTGTACTCTATCCTTGAATTAATGACCAATACTTCTGCTGAGAGTTCCTTTGATGGGAATACTGATACTGTGCCATCCAAATATGATACCTTTTCTGATTACTTCTCCAAAAAGTAAGTGTTTTCAGAATTCTAATCTATGTGATTTACATTGCTGAGATAAGGTTTTGTTATTAAGTATAATTTTTTCTTTGTTAGGTATGGGATTGAGCTGAAATTTCCTGGACAGCCTTTGCTGCTGCTAAAACAGAGTCATAACCCTCACAATCTTCTAGTGAAGTCCAATGATGAAGGTATGGTGAACTTGAACCCTACTTCATTAAGATTTTCCTAGGTAGTAATGTGTCTCTTCTGGTTTGCAAAATGTAATTGTCATTTTTATCTTACATTTGAGATGATTAACTCATTTCAACATAAGAGAAATAAAAAAATGGGAACTGCCTCCATAGTTATATTCCCTTTACTTGCTCTGCTTATCTGTTTCTAACGAGTTAAGAGTTAATTATATTATAATCGTGGTTAGCAGATAGTGACTGGTTGTAGTTGCACAATCTGTGCAATCTACTATGTATGTTCTCATCGCTCAATTATTAGTTGGACCATTGGCCAAAAACCAACCTTAACCCTATTCTGAAAACTGAATAATACCTACCTTAGAAAAGTAATCCTAGAAACAGCTTCTACAGGGGCCACGGATCAAGTTGGTGCCCCATATGCCACCAAAATCTGCAGATCAGCATATGAAGGTCATGATACAATAGAGCCAGTTTTTACAAGCTCCAATGAAAAGAAACGGAGGTCTATATTTTTCTTATTTTGCCAATTCTGTTTCATACTTATTGTTGCAGAAGTTTGACTTCCTGACTCAGTTCGACCAAATTTCTCTCCAATTTGTTCTCGATTGTTGGAGATATTAGTTTTTGGTTTTTATTTGTCCTTTTCTTACCCTGATAATCTCAACTTACTGTTTTTAAAGGCTAGGGTACCATTTTCATGTGTTTTCTCTAGTATATGTAGGCGACTGTACTCGTAATTGATGAAGCAATATTCATGATGTTTTCCTACAATTCCCTATTACTTAGTTTTCTCTACTCTCATCTTTTTCTAACAGTTCCCATCACTCAAAGATTCATCCTTTTCACTGATGCTTTCTACATTGATCCTTAATAATCGAGAGTGCAAGTTCTCTTTGGCTACATGTGGTGATATTTCTGTCACAAGAAAGAAACTTGAACAATAGATTGCTGCATCAATTTTTAAGCTGAAAAATGGTTATCAGATGAGTTGATCTTAACATTGGTGCAAGTGTGAACTCCTGTACAATCAAAATAAGTATTACTCTATATGTGTTTAGCTTGATCAACCGGTTCTGTCCAATGTTGTTCTAATTGCTAGCTTACTAGAGTAACCACACAATCCAATCTAACATTTCTTCTTTGTCATGTGTATATGATCTATTCTCCCGTAACCAACAGCGTCTGCTGCAAAAGCATCGCAAGTTGGTTTAGTAACTGAAAGACCTCGGTTTTACATTCATATGCCCCCAGAGCTTTTACTTGAGGTCAACGTGGACATAAGTGTTATGAAGTCCTTTTACTTACTACCATCACTGATGCATCGTCTTGAGTCCTTGATGCTGGCCAGCCAGCTTAGAGAAGAGATCAGTTGTCATCTTAGCAACTTTTATATATCAAGCACATTGGTGAGTTTTCTTAATGTATCTGATAATAATTGTTTTCTTCCCTGATAAATGATTGCATGGAATAACACTGATTTCCTACCTTCTGAATGAATAGATTCTCGAAGCGCTTACGACTCTACGGTGTTGTGAAAGCTTTTCTATGGAGAGGTTGGAATTACTTGGGGATTCTGTTCTAAAATATGCTACAAGCTGCCACCTGTTTCTTCAGTATCCTGAGGAGCATGAAGGACAATTAACTTCTCGGAGGACAAGCATAATACGAAATTCAACACTGCATAAATTGGGAATAGATCGAAATATACAGGTATTAGACTAAAAAACTATACTTGCTTTATCTCCTTTGTCTGGATCTATCAGTATAGTTCGTTGTCTGTCAATTTGTTAATGAATCATGTTAAAAAAAATATAGGGATATGTGCGTGACTCTGCATTTGATCCCCGTCGTTGGGTTGCTCCAGGGCAGCGAACTCTTCAACCTGTCCCTTGTGAATGTGGGGTTGAAACGTTAGAAGTTCCTCTAGATTGCAAGCATCAAACAGAAGATTTGAAAGTAAAAGTTGGAAAAAGTTGTGATATGGGACATAGGTGGATTCTCTCCAAAACCATATCAGACTGTGTTGAAGCTCTTATAGGAGCATACTATGCTAGTGGTGGGCCTGGTGCGGCAGTTCATGTGATGAAATGGCTTGGAGTAGAAGTTGACCTCAGTCATGCTCTAGTCCTTAAAGTCATTGATGGTGCATCACTTCGATCATATATGCCAAAAGTTGATGAAATACACTTTGTGGAATCAAAGCTTGGCTATACATTCTCTTCCAAGTTTTTTGTGCAAGAGGCTCTAACTCATCAGTCAGCTTGTGAGTCGTATAGTTATCAGGTAAAGATGGAATTTTCTCTTGATTTGGACATTAAACAATTTGCTTCCAGTCTGGTTAAGTTTATTTTCTGGAGCAGTTTGAAGATGTTAGTGGTTTCATGTTTAACCAACCTTAATTAGATGTAAAAAGGTTTTAGTAGAAAAACTTTATTAAATCCTTCATGATATATCAATTGGATCATCATGGAACAGGCATGGTTTGCTTTTCTCTTCATCTGAAAGTAATGTTTTCGTCAGAGTAACTTATTTTCTAATTTGATCTTAACTATAAGTTATAGCATTTGACTGTGCAAGTACTTTCAGTTTTTTGTTATTTATTTAGGCGTGTATTTCATGTGATGTAATTTTTATTTGAATCCTGAAAATTTTCTTCAGAGGCTTGAGTTTCTTGGAGATTCTATTCTGGACTTGCTTATTACATGGTATCTCTACCAGAATCATCCAAACATCGATCCTGGAGAGTTGACAGATTTGCGCATGGCTTCAGTTAACAATGAAAATTTCGCTCAAGTTGCTGTGTGTCATGAACTGTATAAATATCTCCAACATTCTTCAACTTTGTTGTTAGATCAAATAACAGATTACATAAATTCGTTCCCTGACTCTTGTGAGACGACTGGAGCTTGTCCTAGCATATCTGGTCCTAAGGTAAGCTATTTATTTTCCTTTATTCTACCTCCAAATACAGAAGTAGAGATTTGATTTCTACCCTATTATGCAATTTTTTTATGTATTTTACATAGAGCAGGTTTGCAACTTCTTTCAATCTTTACCATGGACAAGATAGCAGTTAAATCTCATTCCTGATCTTGGTGGTTTATCTAAGTGACCTGATGGTACATTCTCTGCACCATGAATATGTTACAGGTTCTTGGTGACATGGTAGAAAGTATTGCTGGTGCAGTTTTGATTGATTCAAAGCTTGATTTGGATGAAGTTTGGAGAGTATTTAAACCACTGTTATCTCCAATTGTGACCCCTGATAAATTAGAGCTGCCTCCATACCGTGAATTGCATGAACTATGTGATTCACTTGGTTATTTTATTAACGAAAAATATATTAACCAAGGGGAAATGGTGCATGCTGAGCTCAAGTTACAGCTGGAAGATGAATTTCTCACTGGGAAGGGGAGTGATCAAAAGAGAAAACTGGCAAAAGGAAAAGCGGCTTCACATTTATTGAAGCAACTTGAGGTTTGTTCTTCTAAATGCTTGATTGGTCAATAAAACTTTAAGGCACTACAGCGGACTCATGAAGCTTTTCACATTGAGAGCAGTCTCCTCTCATTGGTTAGAAATTTTTTCTTCCTTGTCAGCTTTTTCATTTTCTTAATGCTTTTACAAAGTACAACAGTCAAAGAATTGTTTTCTCTGTAGGCCTGTAACTTCCACAAAGTTAGTTGCAGTCCTAAAGTCCTTTTACCTGCTACATATGCTTTCAGGAAACCTATTATTCTCAATTAACTAATACTTTGAAACTTGTAATGCTTGGCAGAGTAGAGGTATCTCTCGTGGTGTTCCTGATCGGCTGCAACAAGGTCCTGATGTTTCTCATTCAGGTCAGACAACCAACAACATAGAATTGGAGCGAACCTGTAAGAAACAAAGGCTAATTGAAGCTGAGCTCCTTGCAAATCCAACACAAACTTCAGCTTCTAGTGATTCTCCAGATGGCGCACACAATAACCCTCTTGCCCCTCCAGGTATAGAACTTTTAATTATGTTATTGCTCTTCATTTATACCTTCTTGTACTGGTAGCTTGAACCCATTCCTACATATTCTATCTGCTGCCATGTTAATCGCCTATTGTGTCAATTTTGCTTTATGGCGTGCTGTATTGTCTGCAACACAACGTAATCTTGGTAAAACTGGGAGCAGATAGGATGGGGTTAACCAGTCTGAAACTGAGGCTGTCTTATGATTGCATCAGTGTTGCTCTTTCCAATTATTTGTAGGGATGTTAGATAACAGCTACTATGACAGTTCTTGGAAGGGAAGTTGCCTGTTCTTGGCCATGCCATTTCTGAAAGTAGCTTTATAAGTATTTATTGTATTTGGAAGTTGGAACCCTGATAACATTGACCAGAGGCTTCATAGGTTATTAGTGCTTTGTTTGACACACATTTATTATTTTCTTCACAAGTTATTGAAGCAATCAACACAAAGAAAGGGGGACCTCGAACATCTCTTTTTCAGCTTTGCAAGAAACAGCTATGGCCTATGCCTAAATTTGAGACAACAGAAGAGAAGTCCAAGTAAGTCTCTCATACCCTGATTTTTCTTTCAAGTGCTCAGGGATCGATAGTTACTTGCCAAGTTTGTTGGATTCTCCAATACTCTAGTGAAGCTTTCTTGTTTTGTATAGTTATTGTGTTCTAATTGTTTCTCTCTACAGAACTCCAATTAAATTTACTGAAGGTTCTGAATTGAGAAAAGGTTTTAGCAGCTTTGTGTCGAAAATTTCATTGCATTTGCCAGGATGCGGACCTATCGAATGCACAGGGGATGCAAGAGCAGATAAGAAGAGTTCTTTTGATTCCGCGGCCCTTATCTTGCTCTATGAGCTTCAAAGACGAGGGTTGCTCATAATTTCTGAGCCTTAGCTAGCAAGCTCAACTAATCTCTGATGGCGTTATCTCATCCGTCTTGGATCAACCAAATACCAATAACGTCCAGCAATCTAACTAAACATGATTAGAGATTTAGCTTGAAGATTGGGATGCTAAATGTTTCACCACTAAATGGCCCGTCCGCTAACCTACGGCAATAGGATCATTTAAGCTCTTGTAAGTGGCCTGCCCACTAACCTCAGTTTACTGTATAATTGTTCCAAAGGTTCAATAACAATTGATTAATCTTAGGCCGAGTCGTTTTCTAGAATAGCCCAGAAAGTGAATCTCTGACCTGAAAAAATCTTTATTACAGTTCTTGAATTGAACGCAGGAGAATTACGACAAAACTGTGTCAAAAACAACTCGATTTACAGTTCACACGTTGCTCAATGCAATGGGGACGTTGTATAGGCAAAGCTGGAAAACCTCTTCCGAAGCATGCAACAAGTTTGAAGCTCTTGTGATGCAAACTTAGGGCTTACCGGACCATCAAGCTCTAAGTATGAGCTCATAAACAGCGCTGTTGTCCCCTGTAATGCGCTTCAACATCTCAAAGCTCCTACGGCTTCCTAAAAACTCGATTCGCTTGAAGGTCACGTACCCGAGTTCCACCATCTCTTTACTTGAGTACACAGCCCTGAGCCTGTCAGCATGCCTGGAGTCCGTGTGAATTGCAGCCTCTACCTCCTGGACTGACATATTCTCCTGGAAAGCATCGAACGTTAGTGTTACGATAGATCAGCTGGTACATGATAAATTGCAGATGCAGTAAAAAGATGTGTAAACTAACAGTAGCTTCTGGTACAAGGTAGGGATGGGAACGATCTTGGAGACGTACCTGATAAAAGGTGTAGATGTGTTCTAACACCTGCAAACATGTGAAGCCATTGTCATTGAAATATGTTCGTGAAGAAGGCCCCATCTCAGAAAATCGATCAACCGGAAACAGTATTGTGAGGAAGTGGTTCTTGACTATTAATTCGTTTTTCTCACTGCGAAAATGACAACACACCCAGGACGTCAAAACGCCAGGAAATAACACTGCGTTGTATTTAGAGCTGAAAAAAGCATGAATCAAGATTGTATGTTGAATCATTTTTCCAAGAAATATAAGACAACTAAGTCATAAAAGTAAAGAGATCTCATCATGACAATGACATATTTAATCTGTCATGGCTCATAAGTTCCCCTTAACCCTAGTTAAAACTTAAGAGAAGCACTAGAATAAGTTTTCGTTTGAATTATCTTCTGGCCTTGCAGGCATCTATAGCAATCAAATGTTATAGTGAAGAGGAAAGAAAATTACCACCTTTCTGTAAGTGGCCGGGTCAGCTTTGCTATTGAATCCTCTGATTCTTCCTTGCCTTCCCTTGTTGCATAGAAGAATATGGACTGATGTTCACTACCACTTCCACCACTTGAAGAACCTGTGTAGACAGAAGCACTTGAAGTTGGATCGGAGATTGACCAGCGGATAGAGTCCAGAAGGAAGCTTGGATTTAACGGGCGGATGGGTGATTGATAAGTCTGTAAGAGGACGGGGGAAAAAATATGAAAAGTGAGGCCTTATTTGATACTAAGAGATAAGTAAGATACGTTTTAACTGAAAATACCAGTCCTAGAACCACATTGTATGAATTGAGTCATCACTGAACTACTATACTACAGCCTTGGAAATTCCCCACCATTTTTCACTGGCCAGTAGAAGCTATAATAAGTCCTCCGTTTCTTTACGAAATATGGTTAAGTAGTACTTGCCTCCATCCTACGAGCACGACGGTTTCTGACCCCAGCTTTAGCAGAAGCAGCAATCTGCTTTCTTTCCCCATGGCTTGTGATGTTTTTTGTGCTTTGACCACCTTGAACAACACTTCCCTCACTAACTTCCTATCAAAGCAGCCAAAAAGATATAAAATTTAAACCTTGAAGAATGAAGATAGCAATATAGAGCTTCTAGTAGATAACCTTTCAAGCTTATTCACTTCACTTCTTCCAACAAAAGTATGCATAAAACAAACATGAATTTATAATCTCAAAACGGAAGTGCTGAGATTACCTCTGCTCCTGCCATGCTCTTATGAGACTTTTCAAGCATCAGTCCTACTTGCCAGGCCAAATCAGCTGACATGTGAACAAGCCTCTGCAGGTACTTCTCACTTGATGTTTTCAGAACCCACAGTGGCTAATGACAAATTAAATACAATCATGGATCAAATGAAATGAGTGAAGAAAGTCACGAGCTATTGTATAAGACACAACTAATGTGCCAAATTTGCTCCAATAGTGCATTATATATCAGCCCTGTTCTTATGAATGATCATTACAAGCTTCATACAAACTATAAGACTTGTTCATACAAATGCAACAGCAGAGGCACTCACTGTTACAAGGTTGTTAGAACAACCAATATATTGATGTACTGAACTCTGTTCACACACTATAAGACTTGCATTGCATCCTTCAAACCATTGATCAATTATTCGGGCACCTTCTTTAGCAGCTTCGTCATTGACCTTACAAGACAGGACATAAGCTAGAATGGTTAGCTCAATCAGAAAGCTTCTAGCTCAGCTGAACAATTAAGATAGAGGAGATTAAAACATGTCCTAAGCATAATTGAGGTCACCTTAGTCCGGAGATCATCTGAAATTTCAGAATCAATATACATGACATGACCGGATAGAGTCAAGTCCATATACTTCCTAGAGTCACCAGCAAAGGGCTGCAGCTGTGGTTCTTCTTTCAAATTGGTACCAGCAGAAAGACTAGAATTTTCAGCTCCAGGTAACCCTGCAAGCCGATCAGACTGCTCCATGCGCATACTCTTGTCTCCAAAACCACCCTTCACCGTGTAGAGTGATTCTTTCAACCTTACTGAAGTTAAATGTAAAAAGGGACAAGTTCTTATTTCATACTTAACAAAAGTTAAGACTGCAGATAATGAGATTGTACCATTGAATTGTTCCTGGTAGCTGAAAGAACTGCCTTAAGAAAGAAATTTCGGAACAGAAGCAACAATTACCATTCCTTGTGACGCTATCTACAAACCATCCTAGTGTGACGATGAAGAAATCCATCTTTGATCCACGCTTCAGGGCATTGTCAAGCTTGCGTCCAGCAGAATTGTAAACAAGGGTCAAGGTTCACAAATATGAAACCAAAACGCTAGCATACTTGAAAGAGATGAACAGACAGAAGCTCGAGAAAAAGTTGGGAACTTCAATTCCATAGGATATCTGAACAACCAAATGGGTACACTGAGGATGTAAATTGGCGCTGTATTGGCCACCTAATCTCTCCGTTGCCTCCTTCACTTGTTTTCTTGCTTCTGTAAGAAGAAAGAACCCAAGAACAAACTATACATAAACATATGTAGAAGAATTTTCAGGCAGAAACACCAGTGGAACTCCAAACAAATCTTACAAGAAGACCATTCAAACAAATTAAAGCCATTCCAATAGAACTTAAACTTTCTTTTGAAAAAAAAAAACCCTTTTATTTTTGTCACTCGAACCCTAACTTTAAAATTAAGGAACCTGTAAGTTTGTCACTGAAGCAATATCTTCATGAATAAGCCCTTCAAAAATCAACCTTACCTTTGGATAGGCCAGTAACGCATATAACAAGACCAGCAAACGGGCGGCCCATTTGAACCGTCGGTTGGGACCCAACTGAAGACAACGCCGGAGACATTGCTGCTTCAAAGGATTGAACTTGTAAGCCTCTGAAAGAAGAAGAGAGATCGACAAAGAGCTTGGAGCAACCCTTGCTTCCGACCACTTCAACTCTGTTCAGGCTGCCCATATATCCCTCTGTTTGTTCTGATCTCTTTCGAACTCAGACAAATCTTCCTACCAAAATTATTTACTACAGACACCATTTTTCTGACTCCCGGACCCAGAAAGTTAAAAAGAAGCAATCGTGGTTACCGAAGAAGGAGGCAAATCATGGAAGGACTGACTATAGAGTGGACTTGAATTGAAAATGGAATGTTGGGAATTTACCTCTAATAAAAAAGAGTGCAAATTTTTTATTTTGTTTGAATGACCCGATCTGCTAGGCGCACTACCAGCAAAATGTTCCGACACAAAGGTTGTCCTTTTGCTTTTGGTTCGTGAAATTTTTTAGCTTTATTTGGTTTGAATGAACTCCCACCAAGTCATTTTAGGGATAAATTACACATGTTTACCTCAACCTTTTAATTATATTTCTGTTTTAACTCCAACATTCATTTTGTTTGTTGTGCATACCTAACATGATTAAAATATTTCATTTTAGACCTTTTTTTGGATGGAACTTGTTATTTCAGACGGAAAATGCAACTTCATCATTGGATTGTAGGAAAACATCTTGTTTTAAGCACTATAAAAATTCCCTTTGCAAAAAACAAAAAAAAAAAAAAAAACCTTGCCAGTTTGAAATCTAACAAAAACCTCATTTCACCACTTCCCTCCCTCTTCCACAACTTCAGCTGTCATCCCGCGTCTAACTTGCCGTCACGGTCACCACCCACTTCACCCTCACCTTCCTCGTCCACCCTCACCCTCCCTTTCTGTCACATCCAACGTGCTAACCAAACCCTCTCTGCCAGTTGAACCCCCTCTGTAATCGAACCCTCTCAGCCAATCAAGCCCCTTCACCTGTCTGCTTCCATCTTCGCCAGCAGAGCCGTGTCTGGCCTGCGCTCGATTGGGAGGGTGAGGAAGGAAGGGCATAAGGTGGCGGAGGAGAAGATGGAGAAAGATAGAGGGAGGAGACGGGGCTCGTCGAATCAACATCGTAGGCGTATAGCCTAAGAGGGAGGTGAAGAGGGAAGGCAGAGATTGCTTGAGAACTGGCCATCACTCCTATATGCTTTCCTCTTACCAATTGACGAAGACAAGATGACGAAAATGACAGCCGAGCCGATCTTAGTGGCTCCGATTCAGCTGGAGATCGATGAATGAGAGGGACCACAATTCGATTGGAGATCAAAGAGGACAATTCGGCTTCCTCTCGATTTGGCGATTCTTTTGCTTCCTTATGTCCAGCGGTGAATGAGTGGTGGCCCGAGAGGGCGAGAGTATCACGAAAGTGAACATGGTTGTTTGATCATTAAATTTCAAAGTTTCAAAGTTTCAAAGTTGTTTTTGTAAAAGAAAAATATTTTCAATGGTTAAAATTAGCATTTATCCCTATGGTTACATGTTGATGTGTTATTTTTCATCCAAGGTAATAGATTCTATCAAAAAAAGAGGTTCAAAACAGGAACATTTTAACTATATTGGAGAGTTTAATGAACAAAATGAAGGCTGAGATTATAACAAAAATTTAATTAAAAAGTTGAGGTTAACACGTGCAATTTTCTTGTCATTGTGTTGTTCAACTGGAAATTGTTTTGCTTACCAAAAAGGTAAAAAGAAAAAAAGAAAAATCAGAACTGTCTTGACAAAATACTCTAATTAAGGTTTTAAAATGTTCTCTCACCCTACTTTTTAACGCTGAAATCTAACAGACAGTTCGTTTCAATTTAACAGAGAGATATTAAAACGTTTTACGTGGGTCCCATTTGTCAAAGATTGAAATACTCCATAAAGTTGTGATTATTTACAATCAACTTCAAACTTCACTTTTCATAGCCCCTCTCTCTCACCACTATGTACTTTCCGTGTTTTCCAGTGCCGCCTTGGACTCGTCGTAACAGGCGGCTGAGAAGCAAAGGCCACGGTGGAGATTTATGCAGAAGTTGTGAATCCATGAAAAGGTTGACCTTGACATTAGGAGTACAGGACGATGCCGACATTGGTGAAGGCAGCAGCCTTATCGTTGAGGGCATGGGCAACGGTGGTGGCAGGGTGGGGGGATTTGATGGGCTGTGGCAGGGGTAGTGGTGGGGTCTGGTAGGGACAGTAATAACAAAAAACCTAGGGGCTAAAAGTGTAAAGAAATCACTATTATCAAGGGAAAACGCATTGATGCGTGTGTGTTAACGTTCGCCAAACTGGCCCTTCTAAAAATGCCATTTTGTAATGCAATATTAAATTTAGATTATCCAATAATTATCTTTTAATAAATTTAAACTATTTAGAAATTCTTTTGCACTTACTAAGGTCATAATGTTCCATGTTTCTTATTTTTTTTATTTTCAGTTTTCTAAGAAAAAACACATTTGGTAAAATGTTTTTGTTTTTTGTTTCGGGAAATAGGATGCAAAGTTTTCGGCAAGCATTAGAAGTCTGAAAGTATGAAAATCTTTTTTCAACGCTTTTTAAAGAGCAAACTCTATATTGGGTGCCCTTCCTTATTTGTTTGTTTCAACCGGGTCACATAACTTAATTTTGTTCTGGCAACGTCCTTCAACTAATTTTGTGCGACCTGTCTAATTTCTTACGGTCACTTTCACCGTTAACTTTGATAGAAAATTAATAGAAAATGCTCACTCTGTTTCTTATATTTTCTTTATGAAACCACCAATCCAGAACCACGCCGGCGAAGCCTCTCTCAGCCGGTTGCTCAAACTCATTGCTAATTGCTATCAAAATTTCACTTTATAGCAAGAAATTGTTCCGTGATAAACTTTGGGATCCTAAAAAAACGTTGGGATAACCTTCGACCCATTAACCTCCACACCTAGCCAGATCGCCAGGAGCGCGAGAGACTATGAAGTCACTCCAAGTATATATAGGAAACGTGGACGATCATGATGGGGGATCATGATTAGGGATGAACAGGGATGGCTACCCGCCACCCCGAAGACCAAGAGCTGGAGTGGAGTTCATCGGTGTCGGACCACCTACTGGTTGGAGTTCGTCCAAGAGCTCGGATTCATTTTCTAGAGTGACAATGGCAATTGGATGGGAGAATCGACGAATGGGCAATTGGAAATCGGCAATCAATGAAATCAAGACCGGCTTGGGAAGGGAGCGCCGGGAGTGTGCTGGTGGCAAGGAGGGAGGCCGCAAAAGAGTCGCCGAGGAAGGGACGGCGGAGGGGGAAGAGGAGGCGCTGGTGGGAGACGGGATTTGGGTAAAGGATTCGATGGATTGGTGGAGCGAGAGGCGAGTGGTGGTTTTATTAATATGAATGGGCGGTTGAAATGGTAGATCTATAAGTTTAGGCTGTTTGAAGTAGGATGGGAGAAAATTTAAGGACTAAATAGTGTATTTTCTACCGGAGTTCCGTTAAATGTAACAAGAAAAGTAACGCAAAGGACTCTGATATGATGTGCAATATTAGTTAATGGACTTTGTTAAAACAAAATGAAGTTATGTGACCCGGTTATGACAATGAAATAAAGGATGAGACTCAATATGGAGTTTACCTTTTTTATCAAATTCCATATTTGGTAAACGTTTTCCAGTTACTGAGTTATCACATTTCAAAAAATATGTTGTTTTCTAATTTTGGAAATATGAATATAACACATAAAGAAAATTTTTAGAGGGCAAAATCCATGAGGAGTCACTTAACTTATTTTTGTATCCTAATTGGGCACATAACTTTAAGTTTATCATAGCAAGCTACCTTTCATTTTATTGAGTGTTCAATTCAAGTGCCTTTTGTTAATTTTATTGTTAAATCAGAAAGAAAATGCTGATGTGATGTTTATTAACATTAAAATTAATTTAAACTAATTATTTTGATCCTCAAACTTTTTTAATCAGTAATTCTGACCCTTCCATTTTTATACCTTTCATCACTCCACTCTCCTATTATTTTCCTTCAATCCGACAAAGCCAAAAGCCACAGCCAATGCCGCCGGCGACTTCTAATCCACCGTCTTCCACTTTTCAGAAGCAATCAACCTTTCCCCCACCAATCACGTCCTCTACTCCAACCGATCTGCTGCCTATACCTCCCTCCACCTATACGACGCTGCATTAAAAAGACCGTCGTCGTTCTCGACCACAAACGCAATGGATCCAATTTTAAAACCTTGATCGCAAACATGACGGATCTGGCATCTGGAGAAAGTTGCTACAGATGACCTTGCTGAGTGAGTCCAATTCGGCCTTCTTGTTATGCAAATGCGCGCGGTTGACCTGGTACTGGAAGCTTGTTGTTTTTAGCAAAAGCTATGGCATTTTTTAATTCTGGGGATGATAAGTTGTTGAGTAAATTCGTGATGGCCATAAGAAGAATTCGGCCAGTCGCCATAAAATTGCTGTTGATTCTAGTGCAAAACCGTGAGCCAGACAACCCATCTCCAAACAGAGCTCCGCCGCTATCGCTGATAAGCCCATCTCCAAATCAGCGTCGATGTTGTCGATGTCAAGGCTATCTTTAGTGGATGCGCAAGGTCAGGGGCGGCTAGAAATTGGATCAAATTGGATGCACGAGGTTGGGGAGCGGCTGGAAATTGTATCTCAATTTTTCTCGTAGGAGGGTGGTCGGAGACGTGTGGCCACGGGGGTAGGTCACGAGGTTGCTGGTGGTGCTGGCAATGATGGGAAAGAAGAAGAAGCAATCGGTGGCGGTAGAAGGGTTGGGTCAGATGGTTTTGTGGTTTTTCTGGGTTTGTTTGGATCTGTTTCGCGTGTAATTAGCGTGAGGTAGATTTAGAAATTAAAGATGTAAAATTATTGATTTAAAAAGTTAGATGACCGTAAGTGTTATTTTATAATTTATTTTAATCTTTATTTACAACACGTCAGTATTTTAATGTTAGAGTTGACAAAAAGTAGTTGATTAGGATGCGCAATTGTTACGGCTCTCCAAAAGTTCAGATCATAATTACTAAGATAACTTTGGTTATTTTAGTAATTTAATGTGTTTAGAATATTTAATACAAGTAAATTTTTTATTCAATAAAATATAGTAGTTTAAAGAGGACAAAAATTGGTCATTTAAGTAAACTAGACTAAGAAGGGCATTTTAGTCATTTCATATAATGACCCATTTTTATTTTATGATTGGGTAGAGAATGAAAAAATATTTAATTTAAGGTATCACGGTTTTTTGTAATTCTCGTTCTACCCTTATAAAATTGTGAATTGATTAGATTGTTTATAGGTGATTTATGTGTAACCCTCAGAAGTATTGGATATAAATTTCACGTCTGTTAAAGCTGAGGACTGGCTGTGTAATTAAGGCACAACATAATGTTGGTTTTGGTACTAAAGTTTTTGTTTGGTTACAAACAAGTCCCCAACGTAATACTGAATACGAAAAAAGGGACCAGCTGTGTGACACATGCGTAGCATGACAAAATTGATTTAGTTTCTTTATTTATTCATTGTCTTCTTCATCCATCTCTAGAGATGGCAAAATTTGACCCGACCCGAAGACCTGACTTGACCCACCAGAACCCAAACCCGATCTGACCCAATGTGACCAGAAAAGTCAACGACTTGAATCCGACTGCACCTAACCCGACCTGAACCCGAATCTGATTAAAGTGAAACCCGAGAAAACCTTGAGCCTAAACCCGAAATGACCTAATGACTAAATCCGACAAGAGCTGATTTTAACTAAATCAACATAAAATATATAGTCGGCAAGGGCTTTATAAAATTTATGATTTAATATATGTGAATGAGTTTCTTCTATTCTGTTGATCTATTTTCCGTTGTAGATCAAACGAGTGAGAGCTATAGTAAACGATTAATGATACGGTGATAGAGAGATATGAATAATTAGGTTTTAGAAATTATAGTACTCATTCCATCCTATATTCTTTGAAATATTTGACTTTTTTGAATAGTTTGAATTGAATTTATCATATTACTCCATCTGTCTCAAATTCTTTGCACTATTTATATTTTAACAATTAATCTATATTTTTTATTTTCAAAATTTTAATATATAAATAAAAATATTTTATACATGAATGATAAATCAAGACTTATAGTTTTTAAATATATTTTTTAATTTTTTAATAAACAATAAAATAAATAAATTTTTTAAATTAGTCAAAAAAGTTAAATTGAGCAAAGAAAATGGGATGGAGGGAGATTATTTGTTAGAAAAAAAATTAAGAAAGTATATATTTAGAAACTATAGGTTTTTATTTATTATTTAATATAATAATTTTTCATTTATATACTAAAATGTTGAAAATAAAAAATCATAGATTAATTGTTAAATAGTGAATGTTATAAAAAAACTTGGCACAGAGAGAATATTTTATTAAAAAATTATATATTAGTATATCTTCATAAATTTTATATTATTTTTTTATATCTAGTTAAATTAAATTTTAATCAAATTTAAATAAAAAAATTGAATCGATTTAGCCATTTCAGCTTATGCATTAGTGAAGTAAGTAAACTCGACAATCAAGTTGAATCTGGTCTAAGATTCGATAACTCAACCTAATTGGATTTGAACCTAAATAAACCCGGCTTGACTCAACTCGAACCCGAAATCAACTCGAACCAAAGTAACCTGACCTGAACCCAACCTGGACCTGAATACATGCTAACCCGATTTAAACCTGAACTTGAATGATTTGACCAAACCTAACCCGACCCACCCAATTGCCATCCCTACTACCACCACCCAAGAGTCTCTTTCCATCTCTTTCAAACCACCATAACCGCACCATCCAAGCTCCAATCCATCAAATTAATCACAAATTTAAGGAAATTTTGGGAGAAAAGTTAGATTTCTTGCATAAAGAGCTAAGTTTTGAACTCATTTTTTTGGTAAGCAAGCAAATAATTATTTTTTTCCTTAATTTTTTGGTTTATTTTGTTGGTGGAGAGGCTGATTTTGTTGATTAAATTTGTTCCAAGCATGTTGGTTGAGAGAATTAAGCATGAAAGTTTGAATTAAGCGAGTAATTTCTAGGAGCCCAGGCTACGGTTTTGTTTCCTTAGTTGCTTCTGCTGGGAAAAGTTATAAAATTGGAAAAAATGGCCTTTTGTTAATTGATTGTTAGTTTTATTAAACTAGCAATAAGAAATTGAAAAGGGCCAAGAAACCTTTTTTTTATGTGTGTTTTGAGTAAAAATGGCCGGTTGATTAGAATCCAATGAGAGAGTTTTTCCTAACCACTTAAACCATAAGAAAATGTTGTAGTATTATCCTAATTATTATTTATTTATGTAGCTAAATGATCAATTAAAAGAGAAATATTCAAGCTACTATAAAAGGGTGCGAAGAAGAATACAAAAACCGAAACCATAAGGACACTGAAATTGGTGTTTGCTTGCATTAATTATTCCAGGTAAAGGATTTTAAATTAAAATTAAAATTGATGCATTATGAATTTTTCTACAATGCATTAATTAAGGGAGTAAGAGGTGGACAAGAAGTGGCTTAAGGACTAAGTAATTAAATAGCCCTTAAGTAAGTATACAGGGTACTAAGTATTCAAGATGGGCTTTGAAGCTCAAGAGTACCCTAGCTAAGCTACCAAGCTTGGTAAGAATGAGCCACCAAGTTTAAGAACTCCTGTACAGTGTGAGTAAGGGTAAGTAATGGCAAGCCAAGCTTGCTAAGGCAAGAGTTAAGCTCTTGTAAGAAGGACTAGGTTGAGGATGGGTTCCCCGCCATAGAACCCGTACTAGTGGCCATTAGTCAAGACCTCATAACGTTTTGAGCTCACGTTAAGATGTGTATATGTGTTATATATGCTGAGTCCTAAAGTTTATTTTGCAGGTATTTAATTCTTTACTGAGAATTTATAATTCTCATTCCCTTAAGTATCACATTGTGCAGATACTAATAGTGTGAAGCCTAACACCCACTGAAGGATTGTTAAGCAAGGTTTTGGTACAGATATTTAAAGTACATGAATCTTTAATGATTCTAAGTTATTGGTTAGTAATATTAATGTACAAACTAAGTATTTAAAATAGCCTTGACAGATACAGGCAAAGTGCACAAGGAGAAGTTGGACCTCTCATTTCTGGAGCTTCTGTGCTCAGGTGGGAGTTATGTTGATAATCTCAAACTTTGTATATGTTGGGTACTTAGGTACCAAGGAAATGCCTCTAGTTTGACAAGTGTGTATGGATTTATTTAGTGTATATATTTGTATATACACTGTGGTTACTTATGGATGTACATAAGTTTAGTGTTATGTGTACATAAGCTAATACTTGAAGTTTAAATAAACATGTATATATGACTTAGGTATGTGTTTCAAGTGTTTTATGCATGCCATTGGAAAGTATTTTGAAAAGTTTTATTTATTACTTCTCTTCCAAATGCCGAACTTAAGCATGCATTGATTCATGTCATAGGATAATTAACTAATAACATATAAAGTTTTAAACAATGCAAGTATTAGCTTAGCCGTTTGCAACTAATAGCTGAATTACTAAATCCTGATTATCCTAAGATCATGGAGACACCCCACATTAGGGTAAACGACGTTCCCTCTCAGCAATAGAAAAAAAGGTACATCGCTAAGACATATGAAGTTCAAGTACTATTAGGACAAAAAAAAAATAAACTAGGTGACCTTCTATGGATTTTAAACAAATTTTCAGGAATACAAAAACAAAAAAATGACATTTTAGTAAATGAACCCTAAAAATGTTTTTTTATTTTTTTATCTATTTAAATAAAAAAAATAGATGATAAAAGTAGGTTTTGAAACCTCAAGGCATAATTTAAATTTTATCAAACCTAAATGATGATGTAAATTAGTTCATGAATTTTTGGGTTATAAAGCAACTAAAATCCAGTGGTTAAACATTTTCAGTCACTAGTTTGTGGGGCTCACTTTTTTTGGGGATTGAAAATATATTTAGTCATTTTTTAGTCATTTTTCAGTAGCAACAATTTTCTAGTTAGCCATCCTACAATGGCTATCTCAATTTAAGTTGCTCATCATTTGTCCATACATAAAAATAACACCATCTTCATATCTCCTTCTTCCTCATTTTCTCATTTTCCATCTTGCCCCTTCTCCCTCTACCTCTTGCCCATCTTTTATCTCCATTTCCATGTTCGCTTCCAAGTAATCCTACATTGTCCGCATGAATCTCGATGACAAGCTGACACGACCCTTCATGGCCCTGCCTAAGAAGCCTATGATAACAAGTCTTATGTTGGTTACAGTTGGCTAATTAATTATGTGCACCTTGGTTAAAACTTCATGCTATTAGTTGTTTAACCTAGGAATGCAATTATGAATGCAAGAGTTACTTTGACTTGAGTAAGTAGAAAATCATAAAATATTTATATCGCCTAGACATTTTCATAAAAACCAATGTTAAAATAGTCAAAGTATACAAAACCTTTATAGCATCAACATTAATCCTACACATAATTAACCACGTGCAGGCATTTAAACAATCGTAGACTATGCCCTACACTTAATGGCAACCATAGAGTCCATAAATTTATTCATGCACATTAGAGCCCACCAACATACAACATACAACATACATATACAAGGTTAGTATTACTGAGATCCAATCAACTAGCTGATGGCCTGGGGCCTCATCGTTTATAGTCATAACGACTGGTGGAGGAACTTCTGGGAGGAAGAACGCCTGGTGGATTGGACGGCCCAGAGGAGAGTGCCTGAAAGCTCAGAAACAAAAGGTTAGGAGGCCCCCGGAGTGTTTTTCCGGGGGGGGGGGGGGGAATGTTTTTCCGGGGGGGGGAGCCTCCGACGCCCAAGTCAGTGGTGGCAGAGAGAAAGACAGGGAAAATAACACAAAAGGCTCAGGAGTTTTGCCTGGTAGCGGGAGCCGTATTTTGCCAGCCAACCAACCTACTAACCAACCCCCTGTCAAGTATTAATTCTTGGTATTTATAGGAGTGCCTAGCCCGTTCAGATCGCGACACGTGTTCGGTCGGATGTTCCTGAATTTCTGGGCATAGAGGACAGATAGTTGGTAGCAGGTTGCCTTGAGCCATGTGCTGAGACGGGCCATGATGTGATTTTGATGGCGTCAGCGTGGCAGAGCGCCTTTTGGGACGGCTTGTGGCGTCTGTGAATGGATGTGTCAGAGGCGGCGTCTGTGAATGGATGTGTCAGAGGCTTCCTTAAATGCTTCCATAGATACCCCTGCCGTACTCCCGAGGTCCCTGGGTGAGGTCGTCCTTTGGTACGGACAGAGCCTCTTCGGGAAACAAGCCCTGAGTTCGGGGTTTCCCAGCTTCAGGGAGTTCCGCCTTCGGGGATATCATGTTCGGCACGCTATGTTAGGTGCCACTTTTCCGAAGGCGATCAGTTCACGACCCTGGGGGGGGCGAGTAGTGTCCTGGCGTGCCGGGCTCGGAGCTCCTCGGCTATCTCCCGAGGTGCCTGATCACACCTTTTCTCGGGTAGCGCCAGCTTCTTCTGGCCGTGACTGTGGCAGGGAGTTCGGCCAGATAGAGGCGATAGCCTTTGGCTATCACTAGCTTTCACCTTAGATGAGAGATCCCGGTGGCAAGCCTCAACGATCCTCCACGTGCTCACTAGCCTCTGTGGCCAAGAAACTGTAGTTAGTACAATAACAACTTAACAACAAGTAGATAAATAACTAGAATCTCAAGGATTCTCAAAGCAATATACCTAGAACAGAAACTACCACAACAATCCTTAATGATTGTCAGGTCCAACACCCTCAATATTTGCACAACATGAAACTAAGGGAGTAGGAATCTTATGATTCTCAATAAGGGGTCTTCAACCTGCAAGGAAAACACTAAGGACATCACATATATATGTATATGTAATTTGTTGTGAGCTCATACAGCGTGAGACTAAACTTATGTGCATATGTTTCAGTCCTTTGGGACTTGTCCTCTGTCTAGTCTTTAAACTACAAGACAAAGTCTTGTCTACTAGCAAGCATTGCTTACTAGCCTAACTAGTGAAATTCATCACTAGTTGAACCTCCCTTATGTTGTATAGGTTAACATGGTGGATGCTCCTTACTTGAGTTCCAAGTAATTCACTAGGTGTACTAAGCTTTCATATAGTGCCTTAAGCTATTAAGCTTACTTAGGTCACTTGTGTACTAAGCTTCCACCTTAAAACCCTACCAAGAGTGTACTAGGTTTCCACTTGTGCCTCAAGTAAATTTGCCTAGGCTACAAGTGCTTTAAAGCTTTACTTATGGTGTTTACCTATCTACCATTACTTCGTTCACTACTAAATTAATGTTGAACTAACCATGGGGATGATTAATAAGCTTAACTAGGGTCCCCCAAAGTCCCTCAAAGCCTTAAGAATACCCCTGAAATCATTCTAGCTCTTTTGGTCATGATGCGCACGCACTGGCCACATGGTGCGTTCACATCGTAGTTAACTTCTCAATTCTGGGTTTTGTGCGAACACACCATGGGCTAGTGTGTTTACATCACCTGGGAATCTAACTCTCCAGGCCACGATGCATACACACTAGCGAGATGGTGTGTTCGCATCTCAGTTAGCTTCCTAGCTCTAGATTTCATGCAAATGCATCATGGGCTGGTGCGTTTACATCGCCTGGGCAAAGCTACAATTGTTCTTTGTGTTGCCTATGCCCAAGGGGTGCTTTCCTTGGCCCAACTCAAGCAATAACTTGCCAAAACAACCTCCATAGCCAACATACAAGTTCCATTCATCAATTTAGCAAGCAAAACAACTAATCCTTTGCTTTAATTTCTAGTTACTAGTAAGAATCAAGCAATTCCTCACCAAGAACAAACCTCCACAAAGTTCTACCTAAGTTCCAAACAAACCAGAGCAAATGACACCAAATTACTAACTACTAACCAAAACCCAAGCTTCAAATTATCAAATAAATGAGAGTCAAGCAAGAAATCAATGTTACATCTCACAACAAACAGGAACCCAGCTGGAAAATGTAATTCCAAGCTTCAAATCACAAAATCTTCTTGAAACAAGCTACCCAAGGCATATATAACCCTTGGGCCTTTAAATTCCACCAAAAGCACTTGATTTTGGGCAAGAAATCATGAAGAATTAGTGAGAGCAAGGTTGAATTCGGGAAAGGGAGGGGAAATGGTGATGAATGGCAGCCAACACTCACTTTACCAAGTTTGTAACCTTTTAAAACACAAAGCCACCAAACTTTTTTAAAAGTTACAAAAATCCTCATTCCCTAAATAGTAACCAAAGTCAAAACTTGGTCAAATCTTGCTTATTTAAGCTAAATTTTGGGTTTAAAGTAAGGGTTAGGTTTCAAAAACTCATTTTTAACACCTGGGACTCGGCCCAACAATTCAGGATGCAAAATTATCATTTTACCCCCGAACTCTATTTAGTGTCATAAACTCCTCAGAATTTAGTAAACCTTACCTAACTTACATAATCTTGCCTAATTATTTTGAAATAAGGTATTAAACTAGAAATTTAGTTAATTTACCTCCTACAATCAAGCTTCCCATTAGGAAGGCCATAACACAAGCCCCTCTCCTTCTCGACCCATCATGACTGATACGCCTCCATCATCTCTATTGGCGAGTTCCTCGTCTACTCATACTCTACCACCTTCCACGGCTCTACAGCTTCCCTTGACCCTTAACAAGTCGAACTCCTTCACTATTCCAACTTTGACTGAAAACTCTACAACAAAAAGCTCATTAAAGCGAGGAGTTTCTTGATAGGGGCATCCTAAAAAAATCTGATAGATTTGTTACTACCAAGGAATTACAATAAATATGGGATATATGCATGGTGAGCACAGCAACCAGTGCCCATGTGAAACTTCCAATTAATTTTATTTTAATTTTATACCTAGCAATTAAGATAAAAGAATCCTAATTAAAGAAGTGATCTAAAATCAATTGCTAGGTTGAACAACTAAATAATTCAGTCTCTCCATCTTATGTTGTTACTAAGGCGAGTGATTGAATAGTTCAATCACTCCAAATAGTCGTTAGTCAATCACCCCTAACTAGTAACTAGGATTTTTACTATTGAAAATGTTAAGTCCCTTTTTAGTCGCTCCGAGTGACTGATTGCTACTATAAACTCAGTCGCTTTTGTGCATTTATGTTGCAATGAGATTTATATGTAATATATTTGTGCTTTCATATAATGGTTCAATCCCCAAATTTTTGAGCTTTTCCTTTTAGGTCTAAATTTTGAATTATGAAAAAAAAAATTCCATTCATTATGAATATCGTCCTCACTTATCTTTCTTCTAAATATTCTAAGGACAGAAAAAATCATAAATATTTGATTAAAAAGATTGGTGCTTTTCTTTTTGTTTTTTTCTTTTACATAGCATCCAATGATTTGTAATATCACCTATTTAGCATAAACTTTCATAACCAAGAATAGGCACGAAGCTGGTCGGACCGCTGCAATGAGTGATCCACCCTCGCTTCATGAAAAGAATTGGATAATCCATGATCCATTTACGAAAAGAATTGGATGCCCCACCACTTCCACGAGTATCTATTAACTAACCAACTTGCTCCGCAATAATAATTTTACAAATAATAATTTCAATTTATATTTATTAATTATTATATATATAGTGCTTTATACTAATTAATATGAAAGTAAATATAATAAATTTTATATTTATAGTTAAGCTTAATTGATTTTCTCTCTTCTCATGAAGACTAAAAACACTATAGATATGTTTAAAAACCGTATGTATCTAGTTTTTATGTCATACTTAACATATATTTAATCTCCTAATCAATACTAGATGTACCTTTATTCAAACTTTTCTCAAATTTCTCCTCCATTCACTTATTCCTTTCTAGCATATTTGTGCATAATTATTTTTTAAGATTATTTTAGTCCATGCTATTATGTTTTCTGATTTTCAATTTTTTTCTCTCTATCCTCTAGAGATCTACATTATACTATATTTTAAAAGAGTAGAAAATTTTACTGTTCATCTACAGTGATTACCATAGATGAACAGTTTGATTTCTTTCTTTTTTTTTTTCCAGATTCAATTTGCTCTCTTTTGAGTTTGATCCTCTTTTTGCAAGGCCCTTGCCTTTTCGAGGACTAATGTTGCAAATGTTTAAGGTTTTAGTCATTGGTAAAAATGTGATTTCAGTCCCTAACTTTTAAATATTTTCATTTTAGGCCCATATTTACATCCGTGTTACATTTTGATCACTGAATTTTATAATTATTTAATTAGATCTTCTATTTGCTTTCTTGATCCCCAAACTTTTTTTTTTGTTATTGTTGTTTTATGTGCTATCTTCTAAAGTAAGATAATGGTGATCATAATTTATTGATTTTTTAGTTAAACTATTTTTTATCTTTATTAAGTCAATTTTTAAATCCTTAATACCTAAAGGTTTACCTTTTTTTTTGTCCTAAATTTTTTTATTGATTTTATTTATTGTTGTTTTCTAAGATGAAACGTCAATAATTATAATTTGCCTACTTTTGGTCTGGTTCTAATTGATTCGGCTTTAGTTAGTGTTTTTTTTTACTTTCTTATCTTTTTTATCTTTATTAAGTTAATAGTTAGACTATTAATTGATTAACATATATTAAATATAGTTTTGTGTTTTGGTCATTTTTTTTTCATTATTAATGAATTACATTTTGTAGCATCAATTATTTACTTCAAGTTCTATAATTTAATAAAGTAATTTAGCCAATAATTAATAAAATTGAATGTAATTTTTGTAGATAAGTTTTTTTTTTCAATATTAAAAATTAGATTTTGATTTAATAAGAGACAAAAAATTTTAATAAATTATTTTTTAATTAACAAAAAAAATATTCATTATTTCAAAGCATATACCGTATTTTGTTTTACAATGTTATGTTTCGATCATATCTAATTATTTTAATGATATAAATATAACATGAAGAGAGCCAAACTCAAATTTGAAATAAATAGAAATTTTAATTGATTATCATGAATTTATTGATGATAAATTTCTATTTATTATTAAAATTTATTACAAAAAATATCTACTACGATGTCTGGGTCATCAAACCTATCAATTTATTCTTTTGGTCTCCATTTTTTTTATTTACTATCTTTAAAACAAAATCTTGGTAACCATGTTTGTTTCTTTTATTTTTTTTAATCAACCATAATGATTTTGTTTACCCTTTTTTGTTAATTTTTTTTATTATTGTTTGTTAAAACAAAACATTAGTCACTATGAGTTATCTACTTTTTTGTATGGTTCAAGTTGATTCATTTTAGCCATTGTTTTTATTTATTTTCTTTTTTCCCTTTATTAAGTTAATAGTTAAGACCATTTATTTATTTATTAATCATTAAACCCCACTTTTTTTTCCTTTTATAAAAAAGCCCCCAATTTTTCTCATTGAAATTACATCCTTTGTTTTATATTATTAACTTTTTAATGTTATTTGTCTCTTCTAAAATAAAATTTTAACTGCCTCAGTTTATCTTTTTATACTTAGAATTTTTTTTTCTCTTAGTTCTAAAATTTTACTCTGACTTTTTATCTCGGTTCTTACTTATATTTTTTCATTTTATGAAATTTTTTTCTTTCGTCAATGATTACCATTATTTATATTCATATTTAATGTTGATACAAATTAAACCACAGCAATGCAAGGGTACCATAAACCTCGCCACTCTTTTAACCAGGTCTTAGCTTAAATTGTGGAGCTGAAAACACAAAACAAAAAGTAGAAGTTTTCTCCCATGGAAGCAGTTGGTCACTCCACCGCGTGGAGCTCCATA
The DNA here is from genome assembly GCA_005392925.1 of Aquilaria sinensis. Taxonomy (NCBI): domain Eukaryota; kingdom Viridiplantae; phylum Streptophyta; class Magnoliopsida; order Malvales; family Thymelaeaceae; genus Aquilaria; species Aquilaria sinensis. Next base: position 308,967 of record SMDT01002129.1, read on the forward strand.
GTCGACTTCATCACCTGTAAGATACTACCTGACTAAACGGTGCTTCGATCCAACGCTCCAATTGACTTTCAAATCAAATCGATTTAAGAAAAAAATTATAAAATTAAAAATAAATTATTTTAAATTAATTTAATTTAATTTAAAATAAATTAACTCATAGTTGCATTGTACCCGGCGTGCTCCAACTTCAGTGGATCAGAAGGCAGCCGTTGATTTTGGCTGACGTACACAGAAGGCAGCGGGAGGACAAGGACACCAGGTGGTGATGGAAGAAAAAGCGAAGAAAAAGTGAGGAAGAAAACGTGGGACCCCGTGGAGGAGGAAGAAAATGAGGGAAAAATATGAGATGATGAGGTATTTTATTTATAAGAAGTTTTAAAAGTTACGCAAGATATTTTTTAGGATATTTTATAGTTAGGTCATGAATTTTACTATATATTGATATTTAAAAAAAATTAATTTATATTTATAAAAAATAAAAATAAAAATTTAAAATATCTTGTAACTATAAAAAAATATTTATCAAATCAAAATTATTGTTAACAAACTACTACATATTTTAAATTAAAATTTTAGAAATTTTTGTCAGATAATAAATAAAAAGTAAGACAGAAATTATTGATTTTCAATCCCTAAATATATAATTGTAATATCAGTGAAAGTTTTCGGTAGCTATAAATTACCCTAATTTTTGGAAAAATGAGTGGCGTGCTAGTAAAAACTATTAGTTATCAAAAAGTAGACTTATTTAACTTATTCCATGATAAGATAATTTTAATAAATATGTAATTTTAAATATAAAATTTTTTGTTAACTCAACTTGTAAAATAAATAAAAAATAATTTACAAAGGCAGTAATACAACAAATAATTTAAAATTGAGCACTTAACAACATATATGATAGTTATCCAACATTAGAAAGAGAATGATAAATTTTACTAAAGATGCTTCTTTTAATTTTGTGATATATAAAAATTAATTATTTAATGATCGAATAGACAAAATTAATTTCCCTCGTTTTCTTCCCTTACCACGTGTTGTCCTTGTTGGCGGCATAGTCCAGACCGCCCCCTTTTCATGGTCCCTTGTGTCTCTTGCGTATCAACAAAAGGAGGCAAAATGAACTCGGACTGTAGCCTCGGTGAGTCAGCCGGCCGACCGAGTTCCCGGAAAGCTGTGTGTCTTTCCTCAAAATATTTAAAGTGTCTGTTAACTGTGAAAAAATATTTATCAGATTAAAATTATAATTAGATAACTATTAGATGTTTTAAATTAAAATTTTAAAAATTGTTGGCCGAATAAAAAGTAAGACAGAAATTATTGATTTTCAAACCCTAAATATATAATTGTAATATCAGTGAAAGTTTAGGGGTAGCTATAAATTACCCTAATTTTTGGAAAAATGAGTGGCGTTCTAGTAAAAACTATTAGTTATAAAAAAGTAGACTTATTTAACTTATTCCCTGATAAAATAATTTTAAGAAATAAGTAATTTTAAATATAAAATTTTTTGTTAACTCAACTTGTAAAATAAATGAAAAATAATTTACAAAGGCAGCAATACAAAAAATAATTTAAAATTGAGCACTTAACAATATATATGATAATTATCCAACGTGAAAAAAAGAATAATAAATTTTACTAAGGATCCTTCTTTCAATTTTGTAATATACAAAAATTAATTATTTAATGATCGAATAGACAAAATTAATTTCCCTCGTTTTCTTCCCTTACCACGTGTTGTCCTTGTTGGCGGCATATTCCAGACTGCCGCCTTTTCATGGTCCCTTGTGTCTCCTGAGTATCAACAAACCGAGGAAGCAAAATGAACTCGGACCCTGGCCTCGGTGAGACAGCCGGCCGACCGAGTTCCCGGAAAGCTGTGTGTCTTTCCTCTAGTGAGAAATTCCACCATTCGTCCCCTTCTCATCTTCCCCACAAAATCCATAACCATTTTTCAGCTATGCATTGATCTTACATGCCCAAAACCAATATTAATCAATAAAAAAAAATCTGATCAATTTTAACTTCAATATCTTCTGTCATGACATCTAAGGAAAGAAGGTCTTTATCCCAAATTGAGTATCCAATCTTTATTCCATATTGTGTATGTAGTGTTCCATTATCTCATATTATGTATCTAGTATTTATGTTGTACTATAACATTTGTATATAAATATTGGTATGATGTCAATCACAAACAACAAGGAAAAGTATTTCGCATAAACATTTTCTCACATGGTATCAGAGCAAGAATACAATTCCTGAATTAGGTATGTAGATATGAGCGATGACAAGGACGGTGTAGTGCCACTAAACTCAAGAAGTGGCAGCAAATCATCGTCAATGTCTTTCAAGACTATACTTCACCATACTTATTTACTACAACCGACTACACCACTGCCCCTTTGGTCTCAGCTACTTTAGATGGTGATAACTATTCATGATGGAAGATGAATGTCTTGAACTTCCTACGAACAAAGAACAAGTTAGGGTTTGTGAATAGAAAACTCCAAAAATCGGAATAAAACGCCGCAGAGAGCTTGGCATAGGACAAGTGCGACAAATTAATGCTTACTTGGCTAGTAAATTCAATTCACCCCTCACTTCATGATTCCATATCATATCAGTATATGGATTGTGAAATGATCTGGATGAGTGTTTTGGTCATACCAATGAACTTCGAGCAAATGAACTATGGAGAAGCATAGCACTGCTTGAACAAAGGACCATGAGTGTGGAAGCTTACTACACCAAATTAGAGGGCTATTGGGGTGAGCTCAGTGCCTATACCCAAATCCCTCCTTGTACGTGTGAGGTGGTCAAAGTCTGAGCAGACAAGAAAGAAAATGAGCATGCCCACCAGTTCCTAATGGGACTAGACTAAAGGTTCAAAACTGTGTCCTCCAAATCTTGATAACGGAGCTACTTCATCCCTAAATAGGATCTATGCAATAGTGGTGGCTAAGGAGAAACAATTAAGTTTGACTTGGGATAAGGATCTAGCGGACACAATGGCCATGGCGGTATAAAGGCAGCAAAACAAAACAAAGGCTTCAGTAAACAACAAACCAGGTGAAAGACCAAGGCTGAAATGTTCTCATTGCAAAAAGCTAAGACATGAAAAGGATTATTGGCAGATCATAGGATATCCCAAAAATTGGCAGCCAAGGGGATAGGCTGAGGCAAGGGAAACTGAATGTCAATGCATGTGAGGGCAAGGATGCTCCATGTGGTGGTGGAAAGAGTTCTACTTCGACGATGGGGGTTTGACACAAGACCAATATAAGCAATGTCTAGGGCTCTTGAACAAAGGAAAAGGTGTGACTTTTTGTTAACTTTGCAGATAAGAAAAGATTTAGTCTTTCATATTTTTTTTTCTTGGACCCAAGATATAGGTGCTAGCTACCCACATCACTGGACAAAAGGAGGTTTTCATCAATCTCCATAAGTCATCTAGACAAGCAATATATTAGCCGGATTGCTATACCAAAATTATAAATGAAATTGGTTCATGTTCCCTAATTGATTCAATATAATTAAACAGGTCCTGTATGCACTTGGCTTCAAATGTAACCTTGTGTCCACAAGTAAGCTAGCAAAAGACCTTAATTGCTTTCTTACTTTTTTTTTTCCAAACTTCTATGTCATATAGGACCAAGCTTCGAGGAAGCCAACATGAAAGGGTAAGGAGAAGTATGGCTTGTATTTCTTCAAGGATAGCGAAGTTTATAGCATGGCAAGTATTCAACAAATTAGGGTTGAGCCAGAATATTTACGGCACCAACGCCTAGGACACCTTTCACAAGATCGACAAAATGCCATTAGCAAGCTCCCTTTCATGAGGACAAGTAAAACTGGTTTTTCTTGCCCCATTTTTCCTTTAGCAAAAAAGTCTAGACTTTTTTTTAATGACAGTAATAATATTTTACAAACTCCTTTTGATTTGGTACATCTTGATGTTTGGGGGCCTTATCAAAGTCCAACTTCTAATGGTTCTAGGTATTTTCTCACTATTGCTGATGATCACACTAAGACCATATGGACCTTTTTGTTGAAGCTTAAAAGGGATATCACAAGTGTTTTCAAATTTTTCTTCAAGATGGTCGAAAATCAATTTGAAGTTCATATACAAAAGGTACAAAGCGATAATGCCTCAAAACTTGTCAAAACGGAAATGGAAGTTTTTCTTGAATAAAAAGGGATTTTAAGTCAAACTTTAAGTACAGGGACTCCTCAACTAAATGGTGTAGTCGAAAGAATAATTATAGACATCCTTAATGTGACTAAAGCACTTAGATTTTAGGCAAAATTATCTGTCAATTTTTTGGGGGATTGTGTCTTAACAGCAACTCATATTTTGACTAGGTTGCCGACAACTAAGCTAAAAGGCAAGACACCTTTTGAAACTCTTGATGGTAGGCCACCTAGTTATGACCATCATAGAGTCTTAGGATGCCTTTGTTATGCTATAAACCTACTTCAGCTAAAAGATAAGTTTGAGCCGAGATCTAGGACCTGTGTTTTTATTAGCTACCCAAATGATCAAAAGGGGTAGATAGTTTACGATTTAAAAACTAAACGTGTTTTTGTCTCAGGAGATGTTGATTTTGAGAAAACATTTTCCCTTTTGGTATAAATTCGAAATTGAACAACCATTTACATCTTACAAAAAGTCATGAAAACCAACTTAAAATTGTTAAAGATGATGATGTTTTTCTTAACCCTTCTAAAACATTTCTTAATCACCAATAAAGAGAAACATAATGATGAGGTTCAAGAAAATGTATAGCAACCCATGGTTCCTGAAATTAGGTGTAGTGCTACAACTCGACACACCCCCAATTACTTGAATGACTACCTAGTTAATTTTCCTGGAAGAAGTACACCTGCACACTTCAATATGGCATCTTCAAGTACCCTTTATACCTTTTCCTCTTACATTTTTTATAAAGCCATCTCTATGCACCACCAAGCTTTTTTTATTGTAGTATTACCAGACAAAAAACCAATTTGGAAACCAATTTAGCAGTTTAGGGAGACCCAAATTGGAAAAGTACCATGTGGATTGAAATCGAAGCCTTGGAAGCTAATCACACTTGTGACTTGGAGGAATTGTCATGAGGGAAAAAGGCTATTTAATGCAAGTGGGTTTATAAAATCAAACAAAAGGAAAATGGCAACATTAAAACATATAAGGCAAGGTTAATGGAAAAAGGCTACAATCTGGTTGAAGGGTTAGATTGCACAGAAACTTTTGTATTGGTAGCAAAACTTACGAGTGTTCAATGTTTATTGGTTGTGCGCGGCAACAAAAAAGTGGAAATTGCACCAACTTTATGTAAACAATGTATTTTTGCATAGTAACCTACACGAGGAGATTTACATAGAACTACCTCCTGGTTACCTTCACCCTAAAGACACAAGAGTTTGTCCTTTCAACAATTCACTTTATGGACTTAAACAAGCTTCTAGAGAGTGGTTCGTCAAGCTCTCTACCACCTTGAAGGAATTCAGTTTTAAATAATCAATTTTAGACACATTCTTGTTCAATAGGGGACAAGATGGCCATTTATTGGCTATCCTAGTATATGTTGATGACATGTTAATAACAGAAGATAATATAGTTGAATGCTAGAAGGTGAAGGATTTTTTATGGCGACACTTCCATTTGAATGATCTAGGGAGGCTAAAATACTTTTCGGGGTTTGAAGTAGCTCACAGACCGAATGGGATTTTCATAAGCCAACATAAGTACACACTTGATCTCCCTTCTAGCTTTGGACTAATTGTATTAAAACTAGCACAAGTCCCCGTGTCATGAAAACACAAGTTAAGAGAGGTTACAGAACCAAAGCACATGGAACCAACACCTTATTGCAGGTTAGCAGGGAAGCTCCTTTATTTGAAAACCACAAGATGTGATCTTGTATTTGCTATTAGCATTCTTAGCCAACATATGCAAGAACCATGCACAAAGCACTACAATGCGGCATTGAAAGCCCTATAGTACGTGAAAGGAGCACCAAGTTAGGGACTTTTGTTTCCTCAAAATAATAACTTGCAGTTGACAACATACTCCGACATTGTGTATCTAGCTTTTATGTTGTACCTGAGCACTTATAAATAAATACTTGTATGATGTCAATCAAAGGCATCACGGAAAATTATTCCACATAAACATTTTCTCACAGCTTCCAAGAGCTGGCCATTATCATTAATTCCAACGTTTATCTCTTGCTGCCTAGTGGTACTCTTCTTGTTGCTTTCCATCTTGGCCACTGCCGATGGCTACTCCAAGGAAACAACCGTGTCTTTATACTTCTAAGACAATTCATCCAACAACCCTAATGCTATGCTTGCCCCCGTGGCAAGACTCAACGGAAAAATGTGGATCTTGACAAAATTTGGAACCATGTATGTAATGGATGCTCCCATCATAGAAGACCCTAAGCTGAATTCAGTGTAGGTGGGGTATACGCAGTGCATGTACGTCACATCAGGCTTGGATGGGGTCAACGCGCATATGTCCTTCTCGATCATCTTCACCAGCAAAGAGTACAAGGGTAGCACACTTCAGGTAGCAGTTCGAGGTGGTGAAAGAGGTCTTCATCATCACCGAAATTGGTAGTTTTTGGTATGCGAAAGGGTTTACGACATTTGAGACGTATAATTTCGACATGGCTATTTTTCATGCCGTCATACATTGCAATGTCATCATGGTTCTTTTGTGAAATTTATTGGCATATAGTCACTTCATGTAAATCTCCCTAACATCTTGTTTTTCATCTCAATTTTTTTTTATAAAATATAATATGCACCCTTTCCTTCAATACTTTTTTTCATAGTAGAAAATAAGTGCAAACACATCAAATATCATCTCCTCCAAAATTAGAAATATGTACAAATCAAATACTAGATACATAAACTCTGTTTACAAAGAAACTAAGGGATCTATACAAATAATATGTGACATGTATTCAAAAGAAACCACAAATATGTTACCGATATATTCAATAGCATATATAAGTTCAATCTTCCATAAAGAACAGATGTAAACATGTCTAATCCTGATTGTTTCCTATCAAAATTAGAGATATGTACAAATTGGATGGTGGATATGTATAAAACTTGAAGTATAAAGCAAGTGACAAACTTGTATAAAACATATGACATATATGCACAAATAAGAATAGATATATATTACAAATATATTACAAATATGTTACATTTGTTCATATATTAGTACAAAGATAAGAAGTCTTATATAAAATACGATTTAAATGTCTAATGTAAAGGAGAAAGAGGTATTTTCCAAATCCCAGGGCAATATTGCAAGCTCTAGTTAAATTTGAGGTGGTTTACATAGTTTGGCCCAAAAAAGAAGAAGGGATGGGCTTCAGTAGGTCATTTGGCCTCTAGATGTTGTTATTGCCCTAACCTTGTCTCCTTTGAGCCCTATGCACAAATCCTCTACCAATGGTTTCCGGCATCAATCCCACTATCGCTGTTACGACCCAACCTATGATCACTGCCACCAGTGGTTGGTGACACCCAAAAAATGATGATGGAAGCTAATGAGAGACAATGGCAGCAGAGAGGGCGGCTGACAGTGGCAGCAAAGAGGACAATATGATGGTGGTGCAATTTGGAGGAAAATGATATGATGGGAGTTAGTTAATTGAACGAAGAGCAGACAGTTAATTAGAAAGGTATGGCATACATAAGGTATGGTCACTACACTAAAAAAGCTAATTAGAATCGGTTTTATGCAACCATTTGAACCAGTTTTGGCCGGTTCTAAATTCTTTGAATTGATCACTAATTTTGCATAAAATGGTAGGATTTGAGGTTGCTTAAGGATTTTATAACTAATTGTAGTAACCGGTTCAGATTTATAAAACTAGTGTTATAAAACCTATTAACCGGTTCAGATGTCAACCACTTACTTATACCAATGGCTCTACAAATAGCCAATTTCCATCGATTGGAGGCATATGCTAACTAGTTCATTTTTTTTTTTGCTACCACCAATCACATGGTTTTGATTTTCTGGTTTTAATCTTTTTTGCTAGCACCAATTAATTGGTTCTGATATATTACTTCTATTTTTTATTTTTTCAATTAGCATCAATTTTGGAGAGCTTCTAATTGTCACATTCTAAATAATACAATTGTCCAAGCCTTTCTTTTTATTTATTTTCTACAGAAATGCCATCAACTATACACAATTTTATTACTATCAAAAGCCAAATGACATTTGCATTTTAGAGATCAGGGGCCTACATGATAGAAGAGCAAAACCTAATCTAAAATGGACCAAGAATCAAAACTCACTATCATAAACGCTTAAAAATCTATTCAAAATGTGCCATTTGTTTTAATAACTCAAAATTATACTGAAGAAGTAGCATCAGGGTGTGAATCGTCATTGGTGCACCTTGATACATCCAGTTCCCTAAAAAGAAAAACAAATAAACAAGATCAGCAAGTCAAACTTCCTTTCATTGTTTATCTGTCTAATTCTATTCACTAGTAATTGACTCATTTAACAACTTTTGTTGTTCAAGTTTTATGGCTTTAAATAGCTATTTCGATGTAATGTACCTTCTAAAATAAAAAATTGAATAGGAAAATAGTTCATTTGTGAAGAAGCAACCAATCAAATTTAAATTCTTATTGTGGATTGTTTATAAAGATCTGAATGTAGGCTTATTATGGAGAAATTGAACGATATAAAATTCTTGTGTTATGCGTGCTTATGTTTTCCATTGCATACATAATTATGTGTGCAATGATATGAAAGTTTCCATATTTATACGAGTGTTATACTAATCCTAACAAAAGTTCCACAAATATCTTTCAAACTTTCTCAAGCTTATTTTCTTTCTTTTGCTTATCATATTTGGGTCAAGATGATTTATTAACACTTTAGAAGATGCCAAAGTTGAGGTAGCAAGGAAAATCATGCTTTATCAATCCTAAAATATTTATCTTTAGAAATGGATTAGACAAAAGAAATGACATGATTACATATGTATAGTAACCTAATATTGAATTGGCCCTAAAGCCTGAAACCGGGCATGCACTATTTGTTAGGGCCTGGTTCATGATACATTTAACCCAACAGGCCGATGCCTAGTCTAAAAATGAATAAGACTCCTACATGGAAAGGGAATCCTACATCAAAGAGACTTTCTAATGCAATTAGATATCATCCAGCTCCATCAGAAAGAACCTTCACGGTACCTCCAAAGTACGTTCAAAAGCCCTATTTCTCATAGCTACTTCGCCACTTCTAAAGATTTAATTAACTTGACCATTAGAAATGTTCCCTCTAGGTACATTACTTGGGGCCCTGACAATATCAATGTGTAGATTCCTGATTCACGTCACCCAATAGCTTGGATGCCAATCCACCCAGTTTAATTGGTAGTTTCCTCATTTTGATGTCATAACCAAAACACATTCACCAGTAAAGTGCAAAACGGAAAAGAACCAAATCATTAAAGGAGTAAAGGACAAGTGGATAACAACTTAACAATTACTCATTTTTTAAGGAAAACTTACAATAACCTCTGTGGTTTGGCCTAACCTACACATTACTTCCTGCTTCTTCTATACTAGCTGATAGCAACTTCTAAAACCCTAATTTAAACTATACAGTGGTTATCTTCCAGTAATTTTAATATCTTCAATATTTTTTATAGTTAATGGATATTTTAAATTATTAATTTTTCAACTTTGTAAATTCAATTTTCTCCATATAAATGCAAATCAGTGTCTTTTAATTGTTAGTTTACGATGAAAAAATATCAAAAAAATTAAAAATACTCAAATATATTTATCAGATAATTTAAATTAGAATTTCAAGTTATTGTCAGACAGTGTAAATGAAGTTGGGGCAAACTGTAGGTTTTTACATTGTAGAGGGCAAAAAGTAAGTTAGGCTAAACCATGAGGGGTATTTCTATAGTTTTCCCTTTTTGTTATAGCTCTCCAATGTTTTGAAGAGCATTTCATCTTGAAATATTCTTGGTATAAGAGCTAGCATGAATCAATTATCAAGAAGTTATATTACCAAGAATCTCTTGTTAATCTCTCAAGCCAATTTTACTAAATATGTCTGGAACTTCAACTTCAACTCTCACACATTCTACCTCCTTTTGGACTTCCTTTGCCTTTTACTTAGACTCCCATTGTGAATTTAAATATCTTCAGAAGAAGATAAAGTCCCACTAACTGATCTTCCCCCCATCATTCCTTATAAAGCTTTTGCGAAACCTTTTCATTCTCTATCTAAGACAATGGATAGTTTGATCTCCCTTTCATGTAGAGTTGTCAAGGAATATGTTCATGCCACAAAGTTTGATCAACATATTATTCCTGCTACCAATAAAGAACAGCATGTTACTCTTGAGATTCTTTCATCTTTTCTTCACCAATGGATTGTGGAAGGATTTACTCATCTTCACTTTGGAGATGTTCGACTTGCTCTTACCTACCATGGAAGAAAATGATTACCAGTTACAACCAGATTGGCTCTCCTTGATACTCAATACAAGAAATACAAATATGCTTATATTGGTACTATAGAGACTACACTTAATGCTAGTACTATTTTGATAACTTTTTCCCCAAATTTTTATATGGCACTTCAAGATCCCCATTTACTCTCTGTCTTGGAGACTTAGTTGCAGATTATTGGTGTAGAACAAGTCTCTTATACTCATGCATCATCTCCCCAATACCAAATGGCATAGAGAGTCCAAAATCATGCCCTTAATTTTGCTATGGCCAACATGAAAATGATACATTTTTATCTATCTGTTGATACAACTCATGTCCTAAATAAGACACATGTCCCTCACCAGATTCCTAGAGAAGAGCTTCACAAACTTATTCCAACTTCCTGGATTATAATTTATGAATCTCCTCACTAGCAAGCATAGCCTGTGCAATAAAAAAAGCCTATTTTCCCAGATAGAGGAGAAGGGTATATAGAAATTTTCTTCTAAAAGGAAGCATAATTATCCCAAGATGTTGATGTCTTCTCTACTCCAGCAGTTATAGCCATGATTCATGAACTAGATCCAAAGATATGTGTTTTGATTGAATCTTTTATTGTTGATGGTTCTTCTATATATCAATTTCAAGATGATAAAAGTTACAAATACCTTAATGTTTTTGATTATGCTATTTTTTTTTATAGTTCTTTGATGATGACAAGCAAGAAACAAAGAAGAAATCTTCATAAGAGCTTCTTTGTCAAAGATATGAAGATGCTAATTTATTAGTAGGTCTTCTTGGTGAACCATTTGAGAAATTTGACTATTATATTTTATACTAAAAACTGAAAGATACTCAGTCCCCTCAACCTCAATTAGTGGATGACTCATTTGATCATCCTCTTCCTATTCCTGAAGTTGAAAATGACCGTTCATCCTTATTATAAGAAGGCACTTAAATAACTAAAGAAGGAGCAACTTTTAGTTCCTTCTACCTTTAAAGTCAACATGTTTAAAATGAAAGATGCGGATTTTCCTCCACTAAAGTTTGAAGATCCTTCATCTTCCACCAAGCATAGTTGGAAAGGTTAACTCAGCCAACAGCTGTTGACTTAAGAGTAAGAAGAAAATACACATTTACTGCTGAATAAGTGCTAAATTAGCAATATGAGAATATGATTTCTCAGAATTGTGTTATCTGAAGATTTGAGCATAATCAACTCCAACTATAGAAGAAAAATGATAATGTTATAATTGATCATCTGACAAAGTGTTAGCAAAGGATTGATTATCTTCATAATGAGATCATGAAACTCACCTCCCAGCAAAAGAATTTCTCAGCCCAGTAAAGAGAAATTATGCTTCTCAAGTAGCAGCTGAAGCATCTTCAGGCCAACAATAACTCTAGCTTCCAAATCAATATACTTTACCCTTGATTAATCATCAGCCTTTTATCCTATTCCATACAAGGCCATCACCACCTAATGATAACTTATTTGTTACCCTTCCATCACTATACTAGCACTTCAATGCGTAGACAAAACCTAAGCCTAAACCTTATCGACCTTTACCAACCAACTTCATCAAAACTGAGTCCAGTCCACAAAAAGAACCTAAACTCAAAGACCTAGTTATTCTAGAAAAACCTCCCTAACAACCACGATTATCTAAGCCTCTTAATCCTTCTGTGAAAATCCCAGAATCAACTTATAAAGCCATGACCCTCTAAATTAATCTTATTATGACTCAATTAAATCCTTATGGATTGAGGATTCAAATACTTTTTTTTAATCAACAGAAGATGATCAAGAGTTTGGTTCCTCATCAGCCTATTCTGAGCTAAGTGTGTTTATGGCTCAACTAGATGAACCGGAGACATTTGAAGTTCATAATGATAACAATCCTAATGATGCTGAATGAGGTTCTAATTTTGATGACTTACCACATATTAATGCGTCAACCTAGAACTCGCCCACTACATCTGTCAAGCTTACTTTGGATGACATCGTTCCACATATGTAGTATGCAAATTTTCTGGAAATACATGCATGGTGCCAGACTCATATGAAAAAAAAAAAATGAGCAACAGATGTAAAAGTCATTTCAGCTTTTATTGCTGCAATGACTGGTGATAGCCAAACGATATCGCCTCTATCTGGCCGAACTCCCTGCCACAAGAATGGCCAGAAGAAGTTGGCGCTACCCGAGAAAAGGTGTGATCATGCACCTCGGGAGATAGCCGAAGAGCTCCGAGACCGGCACGCCAGGAAAACCCAAGGACACTACTTGCCCCCCCAAGGTTGTGAACAGATCGCCTTCGGAAAAGCGGCACCAGACATAGCGAGCCGAACATGATATCCCCGAAGGCGGAACTCCCTGAAACTGGGAACCCCCGAACTGAGGGCTTGTTTCCCGAAGAGGCTCTGTCCGTACCAAAGGACGACCTCACCCAGGGACCTCGGGAGTACGGCAGGAGCATTTATGGAAGCATTTAAGGAAGCCTCTGACACGTCCTTTCACAGACGTCACAAGCCGCCTCAAAAGGCGCTCTGACACACGGACGCCATCAGAATCACATCATGGCCCATCTCAGCACATGGCTCAAGGCAACCTGCTACCAGCTATCTGTCTCCTACGCCCAGAAATTCAGGAACATCCGACCGAACACGTGTCGCGATCTGAACGGGCTAGGCACTCCTATAAATACCAGGAATTAATACTTGGCAGGAGGTTGGTTGGCAAAACACTGCTCCCACACTCTGAGAAAATTACCAGGCAAGACTCTTCAGCCCTGTGTGCTATTACCTTTGCCTTTTTCTCAGCCAACCACTGACTTGGGCGTCGGAGGCTCCCCCCCCGGAAAAACACTCCGGGGGCCTCCTAACCCTTTGTTTCTGAGCTTTCAGGCACACTCCCTTGGGCGAGTTCTTCCTCCCAGAAGTCTCTCCACCAGTCACCATGACTATAAACTTCAACTGGAATGATGAGTATTTTTGCCTTTGGAGCATTACAAAATATTCCCAAACTTTTCATGTTGAGTTCCTTGGAGACCAAACTTTTCTTGTGGATGTTACTAGAGAAGAATATTTCAAAATGAGATGTTATTCATATAGTAGGAAATATCTGCAGAAGCACTTCTCAAGGATGATGAAGTATTATAACCTAATTAGTACAGGGTATGATGATAACAATCTTAAATAAGCATATTTGAATTTTATCCTAGAAATAATTGGTCAAGAGACTTTTTGGTTGATTCAACAGAATGAAAAATCCTTAAATAATTTTACATTTGGAAGGCTTCATCAAACACTAGTGATAGCCTTACAAAAGTTGTGCACTACTCACAGATTCTTCAAAGAATTTGATCAGTCATAAGGTCTTTTTGAAAAAATGTGTTGAAGGCTAGAACCTTTTATTAAATGCAAGGATAAGCATTCTTGTAGTTGTTCTTCACAAAAGAAAAATCATTGAAAGAAATTCTCTTCACTCTTTAAAAAGGCCTAAAGAGATTCCGCAAGAAGAGAAAAATTTTCTAGAATAAGAGAAATACTGGAAAATTCAAGAAATGCCTTATCTATTGACAAAAGGATCATTTTGCAAAAAATTGTCCTCAAAAGAATTCTAAATCTAGATCTAAGACGGTCAATATAGTTACAAAAGCTATAGGCATTGATCTTTCTTGAGAAGATATGGAGTCTATCTTATCTGAAATAGAGGATGAATCTTATGCATTATTTGTTATTAAAGTATACTCATCATGCTTAGACTCAGATAGTGGTTCAGTATACACAATGCAATTGTCTCCTATTGAACCATCAATTTTTGCTGCTTAACTCATTCCACAAATTTGGGTGACAATCTTGATTGATAAGTATGCTAAGCCTATACCAATTATTTTTCTTTTTGATATTGGGGCAATGCATACCATTATCAATCATATACTTTTGCCTGATCATATGTGGCTGAAGTGCAATGAAAGATTCAAGGCAGTAAATGGTGTTTTCTATATTGATAAGCTTAGTAAACTGAACAGGATTTGCTTACCTCCATCCAAGTACCTGGTAACACCTATCTATGGTTTTTTAGGTCGTGGTAGATATATGATTTTGGGATTTGATCTTATCAAGAGATTTTCTATAAAATGGATTGACAATGGTCTAAGAATCAAGAAGTTTCCTTCCATGGGTATTTACTCAAATATTATATTCATATGAAGGAGAAACTCTGACTGCAAACCATTAGGATGTTACAACACATCCAATGTTTGGTTAAATGATGTAGATGATCATTGACCAATTCTGTGCTAATTCACATGTTGAATTTGAAAAGAAGCATCCACACACTCGTATGACATCTAAAGAAAAGGGCAGAGCAATATTTGAACTCTAACACCTACGAGCTCAAGGACTTATTAAGCCTACCACTTCATCATGGGCATATCAAGCATTTTATCTCAATAAGCATTTTGAACAAGTCCATGGAAAATGTAGACTTGTTATTGATTATAAACCTCTTAATGATTTATTGGTTGACATAAAATTTCCTTTGCCTAGAAAAAAATACCATTTTTGCAAACCTTACGAATGCCAAAATATTTTTCAAGTTTAACCTTAAATACTGGTTTTGGCAGCTAAGCATTAACCCTCCTAATAAATACAAAATAGCCTTTTGTATCCCTGACCACCATTACTAATGGACAGTTATGCCCTTTAGTTTAAAAAATGCTTATTCACTCTTCCAAAAGGCCACGATCCAAATCTTCAAACTTCTCCTCCTATCAACCTTTGGTTACATTGATGATATTTTATTATTTTCACCTTTTATAGGTACTCATGCCTGATTACTCAATCAGTTTACTGAAATAATCAAACAAAATGAAGTTATGCTTTCTTAGAGAGAAGATGATAATTACTCAAACATCAATTGAATTCCTTGGTGTACAAGTTAAGGACAACAAATACCATCCTTAGCCACATGTGGCGACAAAGATATTTGATTTTCCTAAAAATAATCTAATGAAGAACCACGTTTAAAATATTTTGGGTCTCATCAATTACATCTGAAAGTTTGTCCCATATTTTTCAAAGATTCTCCAGCCTTTACATACGTTCCTAAAAAAAATTCTCCTCCACTGTCATTTCTCCAACAAGCAGCAATTGTCAAGCTAAAGAAAGTGGTCCAGTCTCTTATCCCTTTGAAGATGCTTGATAAAGGAAAAAAAATTCTGCAGATAGACGCTTATGATGAATTCTAGGGTGAGGACCTCCTTGAAGAGATAAATGGTGAAAAACACGTGTGTGGCTACAACAGCGGTGAGTTTAAAGAAAGTGAAAAGCATTACCATTCAACCAACAAGAAAGTCTTAGCTGTTAAAAAGAGGAATTGAAAATTTTTAATTTAATCTAGTTGGACACCACTTCTTGGTTAAGATGGACATGTTAGCTTCCTAAAGATGCTGAAGTTTCACCAAAAGCAACTTCCTAATACTCAACTGCTTAGATGGCAATAATGGTTTATCCAGTTTTTCTTTGATGCCAAATATATAAAGGGTCATGCAAATGTCTTGGTAGACATCTTCAACAGGCCACCAAAACCTCCTGTGTACTAAAATGACATCCTTCTCCTCCTTTTCCTACTCTTTTATGTTTAACAAAGAAACCAATCTTCCATCTAAGATTGAAAGCTATTAATACCAATCTTTTGCCTTGAACTAGCGCCATAGAATCTTTCATTACCACTGTTCTCTCATAGAGAAACATGGTTTTAAATATTGTCTAGTTAAACCAGTCGACATTCATCCTAAGTATCTTTTTGCTTATCTTTTCCATATTCCTAACATTTTTATTTTTCCACCCTTAGCCTTATGATTTTTTCTAGTACCTTTGCTTCATCCACACTAGGGGTGAAAATTTGGATTAACGGGTCAGGTTCGGGTGAAAAACCAAATTTTGCAGCTTGTTCCTAACCCAAAAAAAACTAAACTTGAACTGATACTAATTGTATGGTGAAACCGAACTGACCCTAACCTAAAAATTTTTGGGTTAAGGTCAGGATTGGATGGGTTGGCCCTTCTTCCTCATTCATTCGCTTCTCTGCTTAGTGTTCCCCTTCTCTGCTGCTACTCCCTTATTTTCTTCATCGCAAGATCTTCCACCATGCCGCTTCACCTTGACCGCAAAGGATCAAAGGTCATAATCCGTGACGAGAGTGCTAGCCAAGAGTAGGAGAGTGACAACTAAAGGAGTGATGCGAATGAGTGAAGGTGGAGAGCAGTAGAGTGACGGTTGAGAAAGAAAGGTGACGTGCGACTATGCAAGACAAAGGCTGCCGACAAGGAAGTGAGTTGAGAGAGAAAAAGATGGCCGAAGAAAGGAGGGATGTGTGGTGATAAAGAGAGAGTCAAGAGAGGTAGGTTAGCAGAGAGAGTGAGAGAGAGGCAGCGACAGTCAGCGGTAGGGAATAAGAGAACTCTTAGTGTTAAGGAGTTAAGGTTAGAGATATAAGAGTAGCTAAGTGGGTTGGGTTAGTATAGGATAAGTGGGTTGCATATGTTATTATTATATAATGGGATGGGGCTTGCGATTTAGATAGGATTGGTGTGGGCTAGTGGGCTAGGCTAGGTATGGCATGGGAAATGGGCCAAATGGCCAAAAACACATACAAATCTGGTTATTCCAGGTCCATCCAACTCAACTCAATTTTAGAGATCTTAGAATGTGATCAGATCAGGTTGGCCCGAACTCACGTTTTCCAGTCTTATAACCCAACCCTAACCCAAAATTTTAGATCGAGTTAAGGTTTAGATTCGGGTTTCAAATTGAAACTTACACCCCTAATCCACACTGTAGGTATCATTTTTAATGTTCCCCAGCTTTACCAGTTTCTCACATTCTGTAAAAACTTTGCCAACAACTTTGACACGTCAGAAATTACTACTTTTCTTACCTGATTTGCTCCTATTTGTCACTAGGTGAAAGTTCTTTAAGATGCTTATAAAGACTTAAACCTATCTATCTTAAAGTCCCGTATCCACATCCAGCTGTCCAATATTTCTCCACAAAACTCATCACTTTTATATGGGACATACAACTCATGTAATATATTTCTTTCATCATCCCATTACCTTTACAAAAGCTGGTGTCCTTAGGTTTATTCCTAGTCCAGTATTTTACCATTATAAAAACCTAGAATTTTAACCTTGCCCGTCCTGCCTAGCAGTCCCCAGTGGCTATAGATATTTCCTAGAAAGGCATTGTTGTGTGTATGCAATATGTCTTAAAACCACACCCTACTCGCAAGTGCATGGATTATTTTATAGTACAGAAGAGTAGTTGTAGATCCCACAAAGATTGTAGAGTAGGTTGAACAATTGTCAAGGCTTTTCACAATCAATCTTAGCTAAACCAATCAACAATTGATAATTTTATCCCATGATATAGCAAATGAGACCTACTTCCTAATTATCTAAAATGGGTACTTGATTATAACACTAATCCTACTTTACTAACTCATACTTTTTAAGGGTTTTCCTTAGATTTACCAAGTACACTTTCTATGGATTTTGTCACTTGAATTGGTTCGAAGGTGAAACAATTCTAGGTCCTAGCTCGTTCTATTTGTTGGTGATGTGGTTTCTTTGTCTCTTTGCTTTTTCAAGGTAAAGAACTATCTCTTTTACCCTAAAATAACAAGGACTGCCATCTCTAGTACTATCTTAAGAAGAAGCTTTACAAGTTCTATCTACAAACACCCTAGTAAGTGAGATAAGTCTCCCAAATATGTCTCTAATCACTATCTTCCTTACCTAATTCTAACTTCTTTCTCACTTTTCCAAGCATAAAGAGAAATCTAAAGCATCATTAAATTATGGCCATCAATTAATCAAGCATCATCTATGCATAAGGCAAAAAAAGAACAAGCACTGAGGAAGAAAGGTAGAAACTCATTCATGTTTTTGACCAACAAAACCAATATCAAGTGACTACAACAATAGAAAGTGTAAAATGAACTACTTCATTACTAAGAAAAAAGAAAATGACATTCTTGGATTCACAATATTCACCAAATAAAAAAAAGATGAAGGAAAGAACCAAGAACCCTTTTCTAGAATCACTAGCTTGATTTTTAAGGTACTCCTAGCTCATCCTTTAAAGTAGCAAAAATTCTAAGATGATGAACACAAAACTCAATAACAATTCTAGTCTCTCCAAAGAAGGTTACAAAATAAAAAAGTATCTTTCTTCTCTTAAAACCCTAGCTAAAAATCCTCCAAATGCAAGGTTTAGGCCTTATCCTTTTCCATTCTACTCTAATCCTTTAATGGTATAGTGATTAGGTGAAGGTTATGGGTCCTTAAGCTCTAAGATTGCTTTTTTGAGAATGTGGTCCCTCTTTTTGTCTAAATACAAAGTACAGTCACACATTTCATAGTGTAGTCACGCTTTTGCCGTGAAAAGATAAAGTATGGCAGCACTTTTAAAGTGTGATTGCACTTTGGTCCTTCAGGTGATTTTGCTCCACTTAAAGTGTGATCACACTGTTATTTGTGTTGTCATACTTTATGCTGCTTTTGCTACTTTTTCTAGCTTTGATTCCAACCCCAAATTAGCCCCTAGTTTATGCTCCTTGCTCCTTTTTGCTATCTAGAAACGCAATATGACCTACAAAACTAAAAATAGTACTGAGTTCTGGTAAAATAGAGTAAAATAAAGCACAAAAGTGAAGGGAAGTACATAGGAATTCATGTGACTATTATACTCCTACACTTAAATATTTGTAAGTCCCCAGCAAATGCAACCTATTCTGAAAAAAAAAAAAAACAATCCAAATCACAAAAATTAACAACCCATGTCATACCACACTATGAGAGTATGACCTTGACAAACTTGAATTGGGAGAAAATTCATGAAAGAAGAAAAAATCAAGTCCTTGTTAACCAAGGTAAAGGGTATTCCTTATGTGTTTGCACTCTCTTTTAAAAGGTGAAGTTGCTACCATGGCTTTGCTTTGTGTTCTTTCCTTCTGACTTTGGTAGGGGATCCTTTTTTCCTTCACTAGATTTCCCTAAAGAATTTGCATGCAAATGTAGATCGGATGGTCTTTATAAAGGGTTGTAATGGGGCTTGGTTTTGTGCTTGTAGGAGTCGAATGAAGGCTTTTTTTTT
The DNA here is from genome assembly GCA_005392925.1 of Aquilaria sinensis. NCBI lineage: Eukaryota > Viridiplantae > Streptophyta > Magnoliopsida > Malvales > Thymelaeaceae > Aquilaria > Aquilaria sinensis. The sequence continues at coordinate 328,639 of SMDT01002129.1, forward strand.
TCTAAGAAAACTAACTGTGCTCGTACAAGTAATCATAGGTATTAGAAGCAGTTCGAAACTAACAACCCAAGTCTTTCTATTCAATTATAACTTCCAAAACAACCACAACCATTACTACAAAGCTCCTACTTATGCAACTAAACATCAGGGAAACTAAAAAAAAAAAAGTTGGTCTTAAACTTTATTATTATACACCTTTTTCTTTTTTACTTTATTTAGTGAGAGCATTTTCACTTTGAGCTCACTCTTGCCTTTTTCAACAAGAAACAACATGCAATAATTATCCAACACCAACATCTCATAAATCAATAAGCTTAATTAACAATGCAAACTTTCAACAACTAAAACCACCATTTAACATTCAAGTACTTGTTAACCTTAGTCACCAAAGTAACACCCCCACACTTATTCCTTATCCCCCTTAACATACACATACACTTCTACTCTAACTCTCCAATGCCCATAGCAAAATAAGCACCATTAATTTCAAGGACAATGAAGGATCAAAGTGAAGTGGTAAATCCTAAATGCATTGGTCCAATCAAAGAATTAGGCGTAAAAGGCTCAATAAGGTTCGCTAAGGGATAATAAGTAAGGTTAGCCATTTGGTAAGTGGTTTTAGCCCTAAATTGCCATTGTTTTCCCTACACTTACACACAAAGAACAAGGTTATATGGATCCCTACGGTTTCCATAAGCTAACAAAGTCTAGGTCAAAACACAAAATAAGCAACCTCAAGAAAGAATTTCTCACAACCTATTATCACAAGGGACTCAAAGTGCTCACCGGGTAAGACCATATTGTCTACCTAAGTTAACAAGAAACATACTTTAACTTCTTTAAAAAATTTAGCAACTAACTTAAGTTCTCAAAGCATACAAATAATGGTATTTTCATGAGTTAGGTTCCTGAATGCAAGCAAACAAGCTATATGCATTTGCAAGTTATATGAACTTAAATGCATCTTACTAATGTTAAGCAAACTTGAAATAAGAAAATTAACTAAATGAGTATGAACATAATTATGCACAAAAAGAAAACAAAAATCACAAAAAAATACAACAATGCATGAGAATGAAATTGAAAGAAAAGAGGGCATAATGAACTATGCTAAATGCAAACAAAGAACCCAAGTATGAAACTCAACTAACTGCCTCCACACTTTAAATTTCAGATTGTCCAAAATGTGTAAAAGAGAGAAAAAGTTGGGATCATACTTAGGGAGGTGAGTGGGTCACCTCTATAACCCTCCATGTGTAATGGAAAGCCACTGGAAGTGCCATCAGTGAAAGATTTCTTTGTTGGTTATTCATGGCCCTTTTTCCTGACTTGCACATAAGAGCAAGTTTTAATACCTAAGTCAATATACACCACTCCAAGGGGATCATTAGGAAGTATGATTCCTTTTTCCTTAAATAAGTTACTTAAAAGTTCTGGGAAAACCATGTTAAGGGTGTAGTCCCTCACGGCCTAAGCAAAGTATCAAAAAATAATCTTGCCATTGTTGATAGGGTCATCATCGATAAGAGCAAAAAGGATATCCAATTTTTTAATTATGACCTTGTTAGAGGTGTAAGGGGAATAAGACTTGAATTAAGAAATTCATTCTAAGCTTAAAGGTCACGCCGCATTAGATCTGTCCGGAATGTGGCTGACACCCTTTGTTGCCTTGTCCATTCTATAGCTCGTCCACACAACACCATGGCCAAGTCCTCGGATGCAATTTTCTTTGGTCTTTCTTTGAATATTAAAGCACGATAAAAAGCATTAATGACATTGGCATTGATGGTGAACCTTCAACCTTGGATTCGTGTGCTTATAGAGTCACAAAAAGGGTGTGCTACTTAAAAGGTGTTAGCATAGAACTCTCTTACTAAAGTCATTGATGCATATCTAGGTACCATGGCAAATGTCACCTATTTTTTATAATTAATCTTCTCTACAACATCAATGTTGGAACGATCCCAATCATTAAAACCCATTTGGTGAGTAACTTACTAACTTAGAGAGCTTTCATTCTGATTTTTAGCCTCTTAAGACACAAAAAGCTTCGCATCAAAGCTAGCATTGAGTGGTGCTTGGCTCCTTCTCATACTACTATCACCCATGGACCTAGTAAAGACCAAAAACAAGTATGAACACTTTAAAAAATTAAGGATTCTTTTAAGTCAAAGAAGTAATTCTAGCAAGTTGGAAGCACATGCAGGTTAAGACAAGCATTTTGTGCAAAAAGAAATTCCTTGCTTTTTAAACAAGTAGAGCAAACATATAAGGGCACATATTTGTACAAAGTTTAAGTATATTGCTCATAGATGCAAATTAAGCAAGGGACCAAGCAATTAATCCAACATATGAAACCACATTGTAGTTCAAAGCCTAGCACTTGAACATTTGAACACCTTTGTTCTTTGAGGGTTTATAAGCAAAACTATAACAATGTAAATGAAATTCCTCAAAATTTAAGCATGAACCATTCAATTGGAACAACAAGGAAGAGATTTCACACTAAGAACAAGGATGAACATGACCCATATGAAATTCACCATGAAAATTTCACCCCCCTATGGGTGGTTTTCTAACTTCAACATATCATCAATTCCAAGCAACATTTATGTTAAAAATCACTCACCCATTATCACATTTATCAGGAATCATCATTCAAACAAGTAAAAGCACAATTATCAAGCATTAAAGTTCAAATTCTCTTCATCATGCATTATTCCCTTGTAGAACATGAAATCGAGAGATGTAACCATCAAAATGAAGAGAATAAAGTGTAGATTCACTTACTTGTTGAAGATTGATGAAAGAAACTTGTAAAGATTCGAATTGTGTGATGCATGGGAGGTAGGGGTTAGGATTTTTTAGAGAAAAGATGAAGAGTGTCAAAGAAAAGTGAAAGAAAATAAGCCATAAAAGCAATTTTAAAGGCCAAAATGTGATCGTACTTTAAAAGTGTGGTTGTACTTTCACACTATTTTTTTTTCTGGGTTTGGGGGAAAGTGCAATCACATTTCACCTCATTTAGTGAATTTGGCCATTTGAAAATGTGGGCACATTTCTTTAAGTGTGATCGCACTTTTTTTGTACATTTGAGAAAAGTATAGTCACACATATTTAATGGGATTGCACTATTTTTTTGGGTTTGCCAGGTGCAATCACATTGTTTTTAATGTGATCTCACTTTTCATTTTCTCACTTTTTGACATTTTCTCCATTGTCTTCAGGCATTTTCTCTTCTTTTTACCTTTTAAACCTATTTCTAATGCCTTACTAACATGCAAGTGTGATGAGAATGAACTTCCTTAATCTTGAAATCTCCTTGACACTCAAGTGATGCACAAATCATGCATTCCCACTCAAGGGCTCCACTTTTCACCTGCACACAAAATGTAACTAAAAATGAAAAACTACCAAGTATAACAAGTAAAGCAAACTCCTAAATTAAAATTGTTGGGGTACCTTCCAACTAGTATTTAGTTTATCACCTTAAGCTAGACGAACTCCCTTTTATTATCATGATAAGTAGTCACCCAAGGTGATTTTGCCTATTTTACAAAGCTTATCTCGATAGTATAGCTTCAACCTTTGTCTATTGGCTTAGATTAGAACTTCCTTCCATCATCTATTGTGGGCTCCATCGTGCCATATGGGTAACCTTTTTCCACAATGAATGGGCAAAACTACCTTGATTTGAGCTTTCCATGGAAAAGCTTGAGTCTTGAATTGTATAGTAGCACCTTTTGCCCATAAAGAAGTTCTTCCTCAAGATAATGCCATCATGCCACTTCTTCATCCTTTCCTTATAGAGCCTTGCACTTTCATAAATGTCAAGGCACAGCCCATCAAGCTCATTAAGTTGAAGCAACCTTTTCTCATTAGCTCATTTAAGATCAAAGTTGAGGTTCTTAATAGCCCAGTATGCATTGTGCTCCAATTCGACTGGTAGGTGGCATGCCTTTCCAAAACAAGATGGAAAAGTGACATCCTAATGGGAATCTTGTGGGTGATTCGATACGCCCATAAAGCATCATTAAGTCTTCTCACCTAATCCTTTCTCTAGAGATTCACTATCTTTTCCAAAATTTGCTTGATCTCCCTATTTGACACATTTGCTTGACCATTTGTTCGTGGGTGACATGGAAGTGCCACTTTATGATAGACTCCATATTTTTTAAGAGCTTGAGAGAACAACTTGTTATAAAAATGAGTGCCTTCATCAATTATAATGGCTCTTAGGGTACCAAATTTTGAAAATATGTTCTTTTGCACAAAGTTCACTACCACCTTGGCATGATTGGTAAGAGTAGATATGGTCTCCAACCACTTAGATATATAGTTAACTACCAACAAGATATAAGAATGGCCAAAGGATGGAAGAAAAGAACCCATGAAGTCTATTACCCAAACATCAAATAGCTCAACTTTAAATATGTTTGTTAAAGGAAGTTCATGTCTCCTTGATATATTCCCCATTCTTAGAAACCTATCACATGTTCTCTCAAAAGTATATCAATATTTGAAGATAGTTGGCCAATAAAAGCCAGATTGCAATACTTTGGTAGTTGTTCTTGATGGATGGACCAAAATGCTCTCCACTAAGTGAGATGTGGCAATGATGAAGAATGTTCTCCACTTATTCAATTGGAACACAACATCAGATGACTTGATTGGAACACACCCAAAAGAGAAATAGTTCATTCCATAAGCAATGCTTGATATCCAACATAAATTTCTTCTTTTGTTGAGGACTCAAATCAAGGCTCAATGTTTCTCCAACCAAGAAATTTACATAGTTAGCATACCAAGTATTACACTCCACAATTGTTTAGCCGGAAAAAACTCTTGAATGGGCAAAGGTTTGTCTTTCTTTTCAACTTCTAACCTTGGAAGATGATCAGCAACAACACTCTCACTCCCATTTTTATCTTTGATTTTTAAATCAAATTCATTAAAAAGAAGTATCCATCTAATCAACCGAGGCTTTGCATCTTTCTTGTTGAATAAATACCGAATTGCCGCATGGTTGGTATATATGTTCACCTTTGAACCAATGATGTATTGCCTAAATTTATCCAAGGTAAACACCACTGCCAACATTTTCTTTTCCGTTTTTGAGTAGTTTTGTTGGGTAGCATCGAGTGCATGACTTGCATAATAGATAAGATGGAATAATTTGTCCTTCCTTTGTCCTAAATAGTTCAACAATATAGTTGCTTGCATCATACATCAATTCAAAGTAGCCCTAATCTGGAGTTACCATAATATGAGGATTTATCAGCTTTCCTTGATCAATTGAAAAGCCTTCAAACAAGTCATATCAAACTCAAATGTAGCATCCTTCTCAAGAAGGAAGCAAAAAGGCTTTACCACCTCGGAAAAATCTTTGATAAAATGTCAATAAAACCCCGCATGCTCAAGAAAATTTCAGACACCTTTGACATTCTTTAGGAATGGGAGATTCTCAATTGCAAATTCCTTCGCTCGATCAACTTCAATCCCTTAAAATGAAATGTTGTGTCCTAACACTATTCCCAGCTTGACCATAAAGTGGCACTTTTCCCAATTTAGAACTAGCCTGATCTTCTTACACCTCTTAAAAACTTGAGTCAAGTTATGTAAGCATGAATCAAATCAAGACCCAAAAACTGAAAAATTTTCCATGAACACTCATATGGTTTTTTCAATCATGTTTGAGAAAATGGCCATCATGCACATTTGGAAAGTGGCTGGTGCATTGCATAGGCTGAATGACATTCTCTTAAAGGCAAAGGTACCATATGGACAAGTAAAAGTGATTTTTTCTTGCTTCTCCAATGCTATAGTAATTTGATAGTACCTAGAGTACCCATCTAAAAAACAATAATACTTGTGTACGACCAACCTATCAAGCATTTGATTGACAAATCATAGTGGAAAATGGTCATTGCTTTGTTCAACTTTTGATATTCCATGCATACTCTCCACCCTGTGTTAATCCTTATAGCAACAAATTCATCATGATTGTCTTCCACTACCATGGTTCCTTCTCTTTTTGGAACAACTTGAATAGGACTCACCCAAGAACCATCCAATATAGAATAAATGATCTTCATCTTGAATAGCTTGAGAATTTCCTTCCCAACCATTTCATTCATAACCAGATTTAATCTTATTTGAGATTCAATGGTTGGAGTGTAAGAACCTTTCATGTGAATCTTATGCATGCAAAACGATGGACATATGTCTTTAATATCCAATATGGACCAAGAAATTGCTTCCTTATGCTCTCTTAGCACTTTCAACAATTTCTCTTCTTCAAGTAGAGACAAGGTGGAAGAAATAATGACCGATTATGTATCTCTTTCTCCAAGATAAAAATATTTCAGATCCTTCGGGAATGGTTTTAATTCCAGTTCATGTTTTTCTACTTCTTCTAATGCCAACAATTCTTCCAATATTTTACCATTTTCCTAATCTTCCTTTAAAGAATCCATGGAAACTGTATAAAAAGATGCCTCACAATCACCATTTTCTACTTTATCAACATCCTCAACACTCCTAAGGAGTGGGTCTCTACCAATCATCACTTCATGCATTTCTTTTACACATTCATCCACAACATCAAGTCTTAAACAAGTATATACCTCATTGGGTGCCATCATAACTTGAAAAATGTTGAATTTCACTTGATCTTTATTGACCCTTAAAGTGAGTTTGCCTCATTCCGCATCCACCAAAGCTTTCCCGGTAGCCAAGAATGGTTGACTAAGTATCAATAGGATATTTTAGCCTTCTTTCATGTCCAATATAACAAAGTCCACTGGGAAGACAAACTTGTCAACAATAACAAGAACATCCTCAACAACTCCAAGAGGATATATCAATGATCTATCCGCCAATTGCAAGCTAATGGTAGATGGTTTGATTTCCTCAAGGCCAAGTTTCCTATAAAAGGACAATGACGTTAAGTTAATGATTGCTCTTAGATCACAAAGAGCTTTTCAATAAAAAGAATCACCAATAGAATAAGGGATAACAAAACTCTTTAAATCCTTGAGTTTTTAAGTAGCTTTTGTTGGAGCATCATACTACAATTCTTCGTGAGTTTAATTATTTCAAAGTCATTGAAATTTCTCTTTCTTGAGCTCACATCCTTAAGAAATTTTGTATAATTAGGCATCTGAGTAATGGCCTCCAAGATATGAATGTTGACTTGAATTTTTTTAGGATTTCCAAGAATCCCTCATAATTCTTATCATCCTTTTTCTTTTGAAACCTTTATCACAACTTGATCTTGAACATCCATTTTCCATTTATTCTTCAACTTCATGTAAAGTAGGCTACTTTGGTACCTCCTTAAGTTAAAGTGACCACATTTTCCCCACTTCTCAATGTAATAGCTTTACATTGCCCCCTTGGATTAATCTTCGTATCACTCAAAAAAAAAAAATTTCTAATGTTTTCAAGAAAGTCACCAATTGCCAAACATGTTGATCGCGATTCTTCATTGATGCTCCAATATTTAACATGTGAGTTTCCATGCTTTCAAATCTAGCCTCGTGCTTGTTAAACCTTTTGTTTGTCTCTTGAATGAATGATCTCAATATATCTTCAAAGGGAACCTTCTTCTCTTGAGGAAGTGGTAGCATAGAAGGATCTCCAAAACTTGATGGATTTTAAATACCTTTTGTGTTGAAATATGAGAAATTCTCATGACTTCTTAAACTTAGATGGTATTGATTCGGAGAGTTGGCCTTAAAGTCATAGCTTTTGTTCGGATAGTTGACATATTAAGCAGTCTCCAACTCTGGGTCACTTAATTCATAAGGTGTAGATAAAGATGCCGCCATTTGCTCAATATACTTCTCCTTGTTGGTGGTAAGTCTAGCCACTTGATTTGATAAAAAAACTACCTATGCTGACAATGATGTAAGTGCATAAACCTTTAACAAACCACCTCTTCTTGGCAATGCCCTTTTATTTTTATTATTCTATTGAAAATTATTTTACCGTCATTTCCTCAAGCAAAGTAAATGCATCAGTAGTGGCTTTGACATAAAAGTTCCATTAGCTGCCACTTCTGCTATAATTATTGTTTGGGGAAAAAACCCTTCATAAAACAATTGAATTTGATGCCATTGTTGATAACCATGTTTAAGGCACTTCCTTAACAATTCTTTGAATCTTTCCCAAGCTTCCCAAATTGACTCTCCATCTTGTTGCCTAAATGTAGCAATCTCAGTCCTCAAGTGCAAAGCCTTAGATGGAGAGAGGTACTTGGCCAAAAATTTTTGTGTCATCTCATTCCAAGTAGTGATGTTTCCCAATTGCAAGGAGTGAAACCAACTTTTAACCTTGTCCTCCAATGAGAATGGGAACAACTCCATCCTTATAGCATTTTTGGTAACTCTATGAAGTTTGATTTTGCCACATGCCTTATAGAATGTTACCAAGTGAATTTTACGATCTTTTATGGATAAGCCTTCAAATTGATTTTGTTGAATCAAAGTGGTAAGTGCTGGTTTAAGTTTAAAGTTGTTGGCATTCACCACCAGCCTCATAATTCTGAAGTAATTGTCGATCACCATTGGTTAGAAATATTCCCTTATAGGTCTTTCACCTTGCCCTGTATTGTTATATCCATTTTGACCATAAACTCCTTCCAAGTGCTCATTGTGTTGGCCACAATTTTCTTTTCCATCTCTATCAGCTTCATTGTGAACATTGTTATTTTGCCCACGCCTTCTAAGATTATCCTCAACTTCTTCTATGTTGAGTGATGTAGAACCAACCACTTGTGAACTAGATTTAAGATTCCTTAAGTGCCTTTCAATTTCTGGAACAATAGGTAATAGATTGACACCTTGAGAATGGGTCATGCACTAAAGTACTTGCAAAAAAAGTAGACACAAGGCATAATATCACAAGTGAATTCAAGAAATACAAGTCTAGCCTAAAACCAATTGTCTAGCAATGATATTCTTCAACTCAATCAAACAATCCTCAGCAAAGGCACCAAAAACTTGTTGCGTGTGTGCAATATGGTTTAAAACCATACTCTACCCACAAGTGCATGGATCATTTTGTAGTACAAGAGAGTAGGTGTCAATCCCATGAGGATTGTAGAATGGGTTAAACAATTGCCAAGGCTTTCACAATCAATGTTAGCTAAACCAATCAACAATTGATAATTCTATCCCATTATATAACAAATGAGACTTACTTCCTAATTATCTAAAATGGGTACTTGATTCTAATACTAATCCTACTTTACTAACTCATATTTTTTAAGGGTTTTCCTTAGGTTTACAGGGTATACTTCCTATGGCTTTTGGCATTTCAATTGGTTTGGTGGTAAAATAATCCTAGGTTCTATCTCCTTCTACATGTTGGTTATGTGGCTTCTTTGTCTCTTTGCTTTCCCAAGCTAAAGAGCTCATTTTTTTACCCTAGAATAGCAAGAACTCCCATCTCTAGTACTACCTTAGGAAAGAGGCTTTACAAGTTTTATCTACCAACATCCTAGCAAGTAAGACAAGCCTCCCAACTTTCTCTTTAACCACTATCTTCCTTACCTAATTCCAATTTCTATCTCACTTTCCTAAACATAAAGAGAAATCTAAGGCATCAATCAATTGTGGTAATCAATTGTGGTAATCAATAAATCAAGCATCATTTAAGCACAAGGCAAGAAAAGAACAAGCACTTAGGAAAAAGGCTAGAAACTCATTCATGTATTCGACTAACAAAACCAATATCAGGTGACTATAACCATAAAAAGTGTAAAAAGAATTAATCCATAACTAAGAAAAAAGAACACATCATTCTTGTATTCATAATATTCATCAAATAAAAAAAAAAGAAGCAAAAAAGAAAGAACCCCTTATAGAATCACTAGCTTGATCTCTAATGTACTCCTGGCTCATCCTCCAAAGTAGCAAGAATTCCAACGATGAACACAAAACTCAAGAACAATTCTAGTTCCTCCAATAGAGGCTGCAAAATGAAAAATATCTTTTTTCCTGTAAAACCCTAGCTAAAAATCATCTAAATGTAAGGCTTGGGCCTTATCTCCTTATATTCTTCTCTAATCTTCCAATGGTATGGTGAGTAGTTGAAAGTTATAGATCCTTGAGCTCCAAGATTGCTTTTTTCACAATATGGCCTATCTTTTTGTCCGGATACAAAGTACAGTTGCACATTTCATACTGTGGCCGCACTTTTGCCTTTAGAAGAGAAAGTATGGTTTCACTTTTAAAGTGCAATCGCACTTTAGGATCTCAAGTGATTTTGCTCCATTTGAAGCATGATTGTACTTTTATTTGTGCGGTCGCACTTTATGTTGCTTTTGCTCCTTATTGCTTCCAGCTCATTCAGCTTTTATTCTAGCCCCAAATTAGCCCCCAGTTTCTGATCCTTGCTCTTTTTCACCCTCCAGAAATGCAATATGGCCTACAAAACTAAAAATGGTACTACGTTAGAGCAAAAGAGTGAAATAAAGCACAAAAGTTAAGGAAAATACATAGGAACTCATGTGACTATCGGGCATACCAATATAACCATATTGTTTTCTCTCTGAAAGTTTGGATCACAATCCATGTTGGCCATCTTCCAGTAGACTATTTGGAAATGATCTACGAAGCTCTCTAATGCTACAAAGAGCATCAAAGAATAGAACAACCTAGAGAAGCTAGAGAAAGAGCAGAAAAAACTCTTAAGCTGATTGTTTGCCCTGCTCTAACTAATTCACAAGACGATACCATTATTGAGGACCCACTCAGGACAGAGATAAGGAAAGAATTCATTAATCTTGATTGTGGCTATGAACATGATTGTATCCACTAGCACATAGCCAACAACCCACACTTTTGACTTAAGGATCCTGATACAACACCATCAACTCCTTACAGCTATAATTCTGAGAATTATTATGTCAATCTCCACAATGGACGCCTGCAAATGACCTTATCATTTAAGAATCTTTGCTTTAAGAATCCTTGTTTTGATTTTTCTTTTTTCAAAATATAGTAGACAATGATGTTTGTCTTGTATGGTATGACGTATGCAATGATGTATTTTGATTTGTCCTTTTTGAGCTTTCTTGTCTATATAAAGGAAGTCATTCTCTCTGTAAGAATCATTAAAATTCAGAAATACATAATATCCTTGTGTCCTTACCATCTATGGCTTCTAAATTTCCTTTGGTAAGAGAATGAAGTATAATTCAACTTCTTACAGATATTCTAATATAAGTTGTCACTTCTGTGGATCATCTTAGAATCAAGATCTTCAAGTTTATATTTATTAAGATTGAAGGAAAATGGTAACTTATAGGGTTTTTAAACTCTGAGAGTTTACATTTGCTTTCAAACCTAATATCTGTAAACCTGTTTTGATCCTAGGTGAATTGTTTGGATAGTTAAGTGAGTGAGACGCCTCCAAAAGGTATGAATAACCTAGTTGTCTTGTACCGTTTTTTATAAGTTTGTTTGTATGGGCTTATGCCTTAAGGTTTGGCTGTGTAATTTTTTAGATGTATCACCTATGAGCCTATTGATAGCCAAAGGAGTATCTCCTCTCCCAGTGCGTACTTCCTGCCGAAAGTATGGTCAGGAAGCCTGGCGTCACCCAAAAGAGACACCATCACTGACCTCAAGAGGAACGAAGCCAAACACCCCGAACTTGGAACTTCGGCAAGAACGCCAGGGATCGCAAAGATGATGCCGGCTCCCTCGGGGGACCGAACGGATCGCCTTCGGATGCATAGAATTAACTATCGCAAAACAGAAGGGAATCTCCCCGAAGGTGGAACCTCCGAACAAGGGAACCCCCCAAAAGCACGAGCATAACTCCCGAAGAAGGGCGACCGTGTCAAAGAACGACCTCACCCAGAGGACCTCGGGAGTACGGCATGAGCATTTAAGGAACCTCTGACATACCACCCACAGACGCTACATGTCACCTCAAACGGCGATTTGACACACCGGCGCCATCCAGGTCTGGTCACGACCTGTCTCGGTTCAAGAATCAAGGAGCCTGCCACCGGCTACTAGTCCCCTACGCCCAGAAATTCAAAGAACATCCGACCGAACACGTGTCGTCATTTGAACGGGCTGGGCACTCCTATAAATACCAGGGAACAGACCCTGGCAAACGGTTCGACTCCTCCTCCTTGAGAAAATACAGGCAAGCCCACTAAAAACTCTAGTGCTTCCCCCTTACCTTCTCAGGAAACTGACTTGGGCGTCGGAGGCTCCTCCCCGGAAAAGCACCCCGGGGACCTCCTAACCCTCTTCTCTGAGCTTTTCAGGCACATTCCCCTGGGAAACCTCAACTCCAGACGCTCTCCTTCACAGGAAGTCCTCCCGGAAGTCACCATGCCTTCCAGTGAAGATGTCTCAGGGCATCATTTGGCGCCGTCTGTGGGAACCCATCCTCGGGTCGCCGTCGTTGAGACTCGGCGTTCTAAGGACAAGGGACTCCCGAGGTCCCCGTCCGCGCCTGAAGTCCAACCGGCCACTGAGCAAGCCCTCCCAGGGACTTCCACGCCTGAGGAAGAGCGTCCTCTGGTCATAACCATGAGCTTTCTGCGCGACTTTCAACGTTCTGTTGTGGCTGAAATGACACAACAGATAGACCGAAGGTGGCCGCAACAAGCTCAAGCCCAAAGGCCTCCTTCGCCAGCACACCCTCGGGAAAAAAGTCCCAAACCAACCCATCGTAGTTCGGGATGCGGAGACCCACGAGAGGAGTCTTCAACGGAAAACATGCCCCTCGGGGCACGGCTCGTGGGACAAGCAGGGTCAAGACGACCCAAAATCACACACAGGAGGAGCCAGTCACCTGAGGCGAGGTCCCCATCCCCTCAGCGCCGAACTCACTCTCCGAAGAGGCACCGACAATCTCCCCTCCCAGAAGAAGAACCTAGCGCCACGATCCTTATGGAGAAGATATTGGCGAGGTTGGACAGAGTGGAGAAACAGGTGGCCCGCAAACCCGTCTGGGCTAGGCTGTCTGGAACCTTTTGTGGGGATGAGTCCCCATTCACCCAAGATGTAGTTGAGGCAGCCATGCCAGGTGACTTCAGAGTACCTCGGCTGGAAACTTATGATGGCCGTACTGATCCACAGGCCCATCTGACCAAGTACAGACGCAGCATGATGATGCACGGTGCCGACGACGCTACCTTGTGCAAATGTTTCGAGGTCACTCTCACTGGGCCAGCAACAGCCTGGTATAATTCATTGGCCCCAGGAACCATCACGGAGTTCCAGGAGTTATCCACAGCCTTCACGCAGCAGTTTATCGGAAGTCGGCCAACGGCGAAGATGCCGGTTCAGATGTTCGACATAGCGCAAAGAATTGGAGAGACCATCCGCGACTATGTCGAGAGATTTAACAGAGAGGCCTTGAGTGTCCCAGACTTTCGGCCCGAAGTACGCATCCTCGCGATGACACGGGGCCTTCGGAGGGACTCACAGCTGTTTTACGAATTCTCCAAGGACCCCCCGGACACGCTGGGCGAATTTTACCGAAGGGCCGAACAGCACATGACAGCCGAAGAACTGAGAATGGGCGGACCGAAGTCCGATCACACCCGGGCCGAAGGGTCCAACCAGCAAACCCGGTATCCCACCGAACAGGCAGGCCGACCTCGGAGAACGAGAGGAAGGAAACTCCCCATTTTCACACCCCTGAACACCACAAGGACCAACATCCTCATGACAATGGAAAGGCAGGGAACTCAGGTTCAGCGGCCACGGGCCATGACCGCCGACAACAGAAAGAATATGAAGAAGTTCTGCCAGTTTCATCGCGACCACGGCCACGACACCGAAGACTGCTTCCAACTGAAAAAGTATATAGAGTCGCTGATAAAACAGGGCCAACTTCGGCGTTATCTGCGCATGCCTTCCCCGAAAGGGAGAAAAGAGGAGGAAGGGAAGGCAGAAGATGAGGACTACGACTCCGACAGGCGGAGAAACCGAAGTCCGAAAAGGCACCCCCCACCTCCAGCGGGAATCATACAAACAATTACGACGGGACTGCCATCCTCGGAAAGAAAGAGGAAGGCCAGAGAAATAGCAGTCATGGAGTATCAAAGTCCAACAAAAAAGCTGGCCCGAAAGGATGGTTCCGCCGTCATTTTTCCCCATGACGACCCATTATTGATCATGGCGAGAATAGGAAACTGGGACGTCAAGAGAGTGCTGCTTGACGACGGATCAAATGCCGACGTCCTGTTTTCACACTTGCTGCCGAGGTTGGGTGTATCTAGCAGCAACCTCAAGCCCGTCACCTCGCCTACCTTCGGGGTAGGTCCGTCCGAACTGCCCGTCCTCGGATGGATCGATCTCCCTTTGATGCTGAAAGGGACTTCGGTGATTGGGACAGCAGAGTTGTACGCCTCCACAATGGCAAGGTTCATCGTTATGGATGTCCCTTCATCGTACAACGCCATCCTTGGAAGACAGACACAGGGAAACCTGCACATTCGCCCTGATGTCAAGTACTTAACCGTCACTTTCGCCGCCAAGGATGGAGATGCGGAAATCTTCATAGATCAAGGCGAAGTAAGGAAGGTGTTCGTCAAAACACGAAAGGCTCCAGCAAACAACTTCGCGCAAGCTGTGGAAGCAAAAGCACCAAAAAAGGGCGAGGCAGAGAATCCCGCGAAGGCGGAAATGGAAGAAGTAGAACTTGTCCCAGGCCAAAATACCCGAATAGGGAAAAACTTGGCCGAAGGTGACAAGGAAAAACTTGTATCTTTTCTACTGACAAATAAAGATCTGTTTGCCTACTCGCCGAAAGACATGCCAGGGGTAAACCCTGACATAATTCAACATAGCCTCAAAGTAAGTCCGGAAGCAAAGCCTGTCCGGCAAAAGAAGCGAGGCATCTCAGTTCATAAAAGTAACTTTGTCAAAACCGAAGTCCAACGACTGTTAGAAGCCGATGTCATCAGGGAGGTCAAGTACCCTGAATGGTTAAGCAATGTGGTAGTTGCCACAAAAGAAGGAAGCGGCAAACTCCGGATGTGCATCGACTTCAGAAACTTGAACGATGCTTGCCCGAAAGATTCATACCCTCTCCCACCGATAGACCAATTGGTAGACTCAACTGCCGAATACGGGCTCCTAACTTTCTTAGACGCCTTCAGTGGGTATCATCAAATAAGGATGGACCCTGAAGATGAAGAAAAAACCGCCTTCATCACCGAGGGAGGAACATACTGCTACATCAGGATGCCCTTCGGGCTCAAAAATGCAGGAGCCACCTACCAGAGGTTGATGAGCAAGGTCTTCAGCGACCAAATAGGGAGAAACATGGAAGTATATGTGGACGACATGATAGTCAAAAGCAAACTGCCTGGCGACCACGTCGCAGATCTAAAGGAAACTTTCCACCAGCTCAGAACCTTCGGGATCCGCCTTAATCCCGAAAAGTGCATCTTCGGAGTGACCTCGGGAAAGTTCCTTGGGTACATGGTATCAGAAAGAGGCATTGATGCCAACCCAGAAAAAATTAAGGCTCTACTCGAGTTCCGAACTCCTGCCACAATAAAAGATGTGCAGAGGCTCACCGGAAGGATAACCTCCCTCAGCAGGTTTATTTCCAGATATGGAGACCGGTGTCGACCATTCTTCAAAGTCCTCACTAAGGCAGCAAAAAAGGAGGACAACCTCGGGAGTAATGACCATCCTTGGGGTGAAGACTGCCAAAAGGCCTGGGAGGAACTCAAAATCTACTTAGCCAGTCTGCCCACTTTGCGGCAACCTCGCGAGGGAGAGCCCCTCGTGTTATACCTCGCCGTCACAGAAAAAGCCGTAAGCTCGGTCCTTGTGAAAGAAGAGGGGGCGAAGCAATGGCCAGTCTACTACGTAAGCAAGTCCCTGCATGGCGCCGAAGTCAGGTACCCTCTGTTGCAAAAAGCTATATATGCCTTGGTGCTAGCAGGAAGAAGGCTGCGACCATATTTTCAGGCTCACCCTATCATCGTCCGAAGCAGTCTACCTCTGCGCGATGTCATGAGAAAAGTTGATCATTCGGGAAGGCTTTCCAAATGGTGCATAGAGCTTGGCGAACACGACATCACTTATGAACCTCGAAAGGCCATAAAAGCTCAAGCTCTGGCAGACTTCATTGCCGAAGTACCCACCACCGAAGATAGCCATCCAGATCCAAGCGAAGGTGAGCCAGAGTGGACTTTGTACGTCGACGGAGCCTCGGGGTCCGAACACCAGGGAGCTGGGGTAATTATCAGAGGTCCCGAAGGCCTTGAAGTAATGAAGGCTATTAAGTTCAGCTTTAACGTCACCAACAATGTGGCTGAGTATGAAGCCCTCATAGCAGGATTGCGCCTAGCCAGAAGAATTGGCGTGCGAAATCTAAAAGCCCACAGCGATTCCCAGCTAGTAGTTCGGCAAACGGCAGGAGACTATGGGGCGAAGGACCCAATCTTGGCAAAATATCACGAACTGGTGACAAAGCTCATTCGAGAGTTCGACACCATACGGATCGAAAACGTACCTCGACGGGATAACGCCGAAGCAGACTGCTTGTCGAAGTCAAAAACATACACCGAGGTACTAAGCCGCCCGAGCATTGAAGTACTGAGCATAGTAACTTCGGAAAAAGGCTGGAAAGACCCGATAAAAAGGTATCTTGCGAACAACGCGCTCCCCGAAGACCCCATCGAGGCTGCAAAAGTGCGAAGACGCTCCGGGCGATTCTTCCTAATAGGCGAAGAACTGTATCGGCAGGGATATGCAAATCCTTTACAGAGGTGTGTTGGCGAAGAGGATACTGAAATGATCCTCGAAGAAGTCCACGAAGGCGCTTGTGGTTCACACATTGGAACCGACGCCCTGGCGGCAGTAATACTGCGCCAAGGATACTTTTGGCCTACCCTGAGAAAGGACGCTAGGCAGTTCGTCCGAAAATGTGGTAACTGCCAAAAACACGCAAATATCCAGAGGACACCCTCGGAAATGGTGACTTCGGCTGACTATCCCTGGCCCTTCGCAGTCTGGGGCATAGACCTCATAGGACCACTCCCAACAGCGCCTGGAGGCGTGAAATTCTGTGTAGTAGCAGTAGACTATTTCTCCAAATGGGTCGAGGCGGAACCGTTGGCTACTATCTCGGCAAAAGAAGTGCAGAAGTTCGTATGGAAGAACATCGTATGCAGATTTGGCATACCAAGGGTACTAGTAGCTGATAATGGATCCCAGTTTATAGACAAAGGGTTCCAGGAATTTATCAGTGATCTCGGAACAAAAATGCACTTCGCCCCAGTAGCTCACCCCCAAAGCAATGGGCAGGTAGAAGTATCTAACAGGACCATAAAAGATGGTCTGAAAAAGAGGCTGGGGGAAGCAAAAGGGAAATGGCCAGGAGAGCTCCAAAGTGTACTGTGGAGCTACCGAACAACACCCCAAAGAGCAACAGGGGAAACGCCTTTTTCACTCGTTTTCGATACAGAGGCCATCATCCCAATCGAGGTAGTGCAGCCATCAATCCGAGTACAAGTTTTTTATGAAAGTAGAAATGACCTCGGCCTAAGAACCAAGCTCGACCTCGTCGGCGAACACAGAGAAATAGCGGAGCTGAGAAGAAAAGCTTTTCAGCAGAGAGTGGCCACAGCTATAAACTTGCGTGCCAGGCCAAAAGGAATAAAGAAAGGAGACCTCGTTCTCTGAAAGGCTGAATTTGCACCTCATAGACCATCCCACGGGGTATTTCGCGTGAACTGGGAAGGTCCTTATCTGATCCTTGCCGAAGTACGAAAAGGGGTGTACAAGCTCGGCGATTCTGAAGGTATAGAATTAAAAAATACGTGGCATTCGGACGCCTTGAGAAAATTCTATACTTAGGATCTCGGCGAAGAAGATTATGCTGTACAAGTTAGAAAAATTCTCTAAGTATGAAAGTTTCTTAGCCAAAAAGTCTTAAGCATAAGAGGTGCAAATTCCGCAAAAGCGGCCGACCAGATAAGGTTTTCCGAAGTCTCTTGAGCGAACGTGTTCGGGACAATGGAGAAAACCTGGCAAAAGACTTAGCCAAAATTCTTGGGCATAAGTTGTACAAGTCAAGATTTCGCGAAGAAGGTCGCCATGCTAAGCGCAGATAAGGTTTTCCGAAGTCTCTTGAGCGAATGAGTTCGGGACAAAGGGAAACAAAAAATCTCGCAAAAATACTTAGCCAAATTTTCTAAAAAAGTCTTTTATTAAGATAAATTTGCTTACAAAAAAGGAAGATTGCCAGAAGAAGAAGTATAAAAGAGAAGGAAAATAAGGCAAAGGGCCCTAGAACAAACTAAGGATTCTCGGCGTCCCGGGAGCCACCAGCTCCTGTGTCCTTCTCAACAACCTTCCGCGCTGGAAGCGAAGGGGGCAGGTTCAGATGCTCAATCTTGGACCAAGACCACCGAGGCCCCTCGGGAATGTTCAGAGCCTCCAAAAAAGAAAGGTCCAAGTCTGGGAACCTTTGAAGGACTTGGTACCGAGCAAGGCAAAACCCGTCCTGAAAACCAACTTTGGTCATCTGGTCGGATTTGTCCTTCTCGACACCGAGGTCTTCAAGGTCCCCCTTCAGATCCGCGACCTTCTTCTTCAGCGCCTTCACCTTCTTCTTCTCCGGCTCGTTCTTCAAAGACTCGACCTCGGCTTGAAGCGTGGCTTTCTCTTCAAGCACCTTCGCCAGGAGAGCCTCAGATTCCGACTTCTCCTTTTGAACTGCCTCGTTCGCCGAAATCAGCTCCGCCACCTGGGAGCCGAGGTCAGAAATCTTCTGGGAGGAGTCCTTCAAAAGTTCTTCCTTTTCCTTCAGGAACTCCTCCCGAACGGCAGCAACCTCCTTTTCTGCAGCTTGAGCCAGCTGCGCGTTCTGTGTGGCCAGTTCCGAGCACTGGGCCTTATATTGGTCGATGGTGCCTACGGCCGAGGCTCGGAACAGCGCCTGCCTCGCCACCCGAACTCTGAGGAAACCAGCGTACCCCAGCAGCTGCAGAGAAACAAAGACAAAGTTAGTAAGGCAAAGAAGAAGAGGCAGACATTTAGAGGAAATCAAAAGGAAAAACACAAAGGCGAGAGGCGTACCTGGGCAGCGTGCTCAGAGACCTTCGCGGCAAGGGAGTCATCATCAGGGTGAGCCTCCGCGATGGCCTTGAAGGAGGCCTCAGTAAGCACCCCCTTTGAGATCTCCTTAGCCATTTGCTGGCAGTCTCCGGAGTACAAATTCATGTCCTCCGTAAACGTCCAGAAAGGCTCCTTCGGGACCTTCCCCTTCGGGATACGGGCATCCCGAAGGGCCCGCTTTCGGGCGTGCTCGGCCACCCAACCCGGAGATGATATCTCCCCTGCATGGCAAAAACAAAAAATTGGTCAAGGCAAGAAAATCTCAAAACCCACAAAAAAGAAGGCACCACAGTTTGATAGAAAAACAAACCTGCTGGCACCTCGGCGACGTCGTCGTCGGAAGCCCGAGCCTCCTCGGTAGAAATCCCCTTGCCCTTGCTTTTACGTCGCTCTTCGGCAGAAGGGGCCTCTACCAAAGCACCCAGAAGAGTCGCCGAAGGAGTGGGACTCTGAGCAGTGAGGTCAGCAACGACCTCGGCCGGCGGAACAGCAGCAGCCTCGGGCTCTTCGCCCACCTCCTCGGGAATCTCTGGGAGAGGAGGGGGCGCATCCTTCTTCGCCCGTTTGGCCACAGATGGCCCAGCCCCAGACGTTTTCCGTCTTCGGGAGACGGCCTTCTTCGTCTGCTCACCTTTCTCGGATTGCCCGAGGAAAAGCGATTTGTAGAAGGCAGCGGTGTCGTCGCCCATCTCTGAAAAGGAAAGAAGACATCAGTGTGAGTCCAGGGTGAAAATATAGAAAAGGGATTTGGAGATAACTTACTTTCATAAAAACTTTCGTAAGACTCTTCCTTCCGAAGAAGCTTCACCAGCCAGGAGTCTTTCCCGGCAATGGCAGGAGCCGGCATCCCGAGGTCCGTCTTGTGCTCCTTTACCACCTTTAGCTCCCGAAGGACCTCTTCGGTCATCAACTTCCAGTTAATGGGAAAGGGGTAAAGAGGGCACGAAGGGACCTCGGAATCCCAGTCGGAGACAGCTCGAATCCGTCTGTCGAAGTCCGTGAAGATAGGTGCCAACTCGGGAGTCAGCAATATCCTCGGGTCAACGACGTCCATCTCCAGCTTTCCCCGAGCCCATTTGGTCGGAACATGCGACCAGGCCTCCTCCTTCTTCAGAAAAAAGAACTTTTGTTGCCACCCTCGCCAGCTGTCCTTGTTGGCAAAGGTGAACTTATATTTTTTGCTCCCTGATCCCCGAGGTAGCATAAAGTAGAAGCCACCCTTCGGGACCACGAAGAGCTTATAGTACTGCAGAAAAAGAATGAAGTGGGGTTCTATTTTGAAAACGCCACACATACAAAGAAAGGCGTTGAAGTAGCAGTACGAGTTCGGTGGAAGTTGGTTTACGGCAATGCCATGGAAATCGCAAAACTCGCAAACCATCTTCGGCGGAGGGTACCGAAGTCCGGCCTTCAGCTGGGCTCGGAAAAACGGTAACCTCGTCACTACGGTTTGAAAAACTGAATTGGTCAGAACGTGGCAACCTCGTAGTGGCATAGGAGGGAAGGAAGAACTTCTTCTTCCATTTCTCTAGTTTTGCAGGAGTGGTGCAACAAGGGTGAGAAAGAAGAGGCTGCCAGCTCTCGGGGATAGGCATGATTGGCTGAAAAACGAGTTCGGAAAAAGGCAAAAAACAAGTTCGGAAAAGCTTGAAAAAGCAAAAATCAGAGGACTCTGGAGATCAAAAACCCACCGAATGATTTGCCAAAATCTGGATTTGAAAACGCCGTCGTGAAAGGTGGCCGGAAAAAACCCCGTTAAACAGCACCGCCGCGAAAAGCAAGAAAGAAGGCAGGAGCACTTGAAAGACAGAGGAGAGCAAAAGGAGAAGCAAAAGGGGTTATGAAGGAACAAAAGTATATATAGGCCGAGGGGGGATAAGCGAAACGGCGTCATAAATGCTGCGCGAAGGCAAGGAGTCGCCATAACTGCTTACTAAGCATAAAAAGGCACGCCCGCTGTAACCGATGCAACCCCCAGCCAATAAAAAGCTGCCACGTGTCAGCCATCGCGCCAAAAGGGGGACACGCCTTCTGACAGACGGCACGCCGCTCCAGACTGACACGTCTGGTTACGAGACGCGACGTTTCACAGACCTACAAAAGTAAAGAAGTAGGTTACCCCGGGGACACCAAAAGACGGGCTATGTTTGAACAACCCGTGTCTTCGGACAAAAGGTGCACCTTCGGCAAGAGTGCTATACCCAAGGCCCCGAAGTACTCCCTTTGAAAGCTGCCAAACCGAAGTTCCCACTTCGGCTTTCTGGAGGGGGGCTTGTGATAGCCGAAGGACTATCTCCTCTCCCAGTGCGTACTTCCTGCCGAAAGTATGATCAGGAAGCCTGGCGTCACCCGAAAGAGACACCATCACTGACCTCGGAAGGAACGAAGCCAAGCACCCCGAACTTGGAACTTCGGCAAGAACGCCAAGGATCGCAAAGATGATGCCGGCTCCCTCGGGGGACCGAACGGATCACCTTCGGATGCAGAGAATTAGCTATCGCAAACAGAAGGGAATCTCCCCGAAGGTGGAACCTCCGAACAAGGGAACCCCCCAAAAGCACGAGCATAACTCCCGAAGAAGGGCGACCGTGTCAAAGAACGACCTCGCCCAAAGGACCTCGGGAGTACGGCATGAGCATTTAAGGAGCCTCTGACATGCCGCCCACAGACGCTACATGTCACCTCAAACGGCGATTTGACACACCGGCGCCGTCCAGGTCTGGTCACGACCTGTCTCGGTTCAAGACTCAAGGAGCCTGCCACCGGCTACTTGTCCCCTACGCCCAGAAATTCAGAGAACATCCGACCGAACACGTGTCGTCATCTGAACGGGCTAGGCACTCCTATAAATACCAGGGAACAGACCCTGGCAAACGGTTCGACTCCTCCTCCTTGAGAAAATACAGGCAAGCCCACTAAAAACTCTAGTGCTTCCCCCTTACCTTCTCAGGAAACTGACTTGGGCGTCGGAGGCCCCTCCCTGGACAAGCACCCCGGGGACCTCCTAACCCGCTTCTCTGAGCTTTTCAGGCACATCCCCCTGGGAAACCTCAACTCCAGACGCTCTTCTTCACAGGAAGTCCTCCCGGAAGTCACCATGCCTTCCAGTGAAGATGTGTCAGGGCATCACCTATAAACTTAGCTATCTCAGAACCAGGGGTAGAGTTAGCAAATTATGCCAGTGGTGGCAACTAAATATACTACTATTATTTTTTTTCATGCAATGAAGAATGTACTAATTAATGGTAAAATATAGTATTGCTAAAAAATAGTAACATTATATTTATGACAAGATGAGATTTCATAACATATAATTAAGGGGACATGGGAAGTAAATGCTAAAATAAATATTTTTTACAGAAATACAAAAGGAAATGTTAAAAAAGCCTCTTGTACTACTTTTACTTTTTTTTTTAAATATATTCTTTTAGTAATTAGACCTAGACCTATATTGAAAAATCAGTTTGGATTTTGGAGTTAAAGTTTGGGCTATATAAGGTTGAAACATATTTTGGTCCATTGTTTTAGAATAAATTGACAAGAAGATACAAGTTGATCATTTAATCACTAACTAACTATGCTATTGTTTATTGACTGAGGTCAAGGAAAAATTTCAGTGGGCTCATAATTAATGTTTAATTGAAGTTCGTGCTCCATGTCAATAATATAACCAAAGTTTAGTGGGGTCATTTGCCCCCACTCAAATATGAATACCTCTGCCCTTGCTTAGAACCCTCTGCCCTTGCTTAGAACCCATTTGGTATCAAAGCTAGGTGTAAGAAAATAACATTAAAGATCACTTATGATTCACACCACTCTATGAGGTTTGAGACTGTGCACCTAGGTGCGCAAGTACATATTTGAAATTGTTAAGGGTCTATTAGTTTTTAGTATAAATGATATTTTTTTTGTTAGAATAAATTATATTTGATTGGGATAATTATGAAATATATTAACTTTATTTAAAATTTTAATTATGACAAATTTTGAATTTGAATTCATTTGGAAAGATAATCTTAATGAAACAAATAAATATATTAGGATATATATGGGAATCTTTTAAAAATGAGTTTATTCATTCATTTTTTCACATAATCAAACGTGTTCAAATAATTGGATGCATTAGAATATCAATTTCATACAAGTGGTTGTTAGTTTAACACATTAACAATTCAGTTTCATATTTAGAGAGTTTTCTTTTGATTTTATAAAGAATATTCTAATTCATTAAATAGAAATTCAATTTGAAACAATAAGAACCCAAATTCGTACAATTGCAACTTAGTTTCATACAATTAAAATTCTATTTTATACAAAAAGAACTTAGTTTCATACATTGATATTTGAATTTGGCATAATAAGAACTTTACAATTTTACAATACGATCTTAGTTTCATACAACACAACCTCAGTTATACCTGTGAATTGTCTTCGGGCTCTGTTTCACCACCAAGTGAAGTCTTGGGTGCATCTCCATGTTTCATTGTTGTGTTTACACACTTTATTCTAAAAAAACTCAATTTCACACTAATAGTTCATAGTTTCATATAAATAAATCTCAGTTTCATACAATTCAGTTTCAGTTTCATATATTGTGAAAACTCAAAATTCATACAATAGAAACACAGTTTTAGTTTTATACATATATGAACCCAATTTCATACAATAGCAACATAGTTACATACAATAGCAACACAGTTTCATACAATAGCAACCAATTTCATACAAATCATTTTTAGTTTCATATAATTAATAGGAATACACACAAACTCTACCACCCCATTTTCATATATATATATATGAATTAATCTCAGACATATAAACTCCAGAAATATACATATAAAAACTAGAAGCATGCATATGTATTTGTGCTCTTTACAAGAAAAATCCAGAAACATACATATAAAACCCAGAAGCATATGTGTGTGTGTGTGTTTTACAAATCCAAAAGCATACAAATATATCTATGTTTTTTACAAAAAACTAGAAGCGTACATCTAAAATCCAAAAACATACAATATATATTTTTATTTTTTACCAACTTCAAGAATAGTTGCTCAATAAAAAAGCTTTTCTTTGTAGTGATTGATATACAATAGTCTGATCAATCTTTTCTAAAATACCCCTATCTGTGCATTGTAATGGAGGTTATTTCTATTTTGTTGGATCAAATGATTTTTTCCTTTGTCCATAAAAATGGCAAATCCTTTAAAAAAATTTGAGCCCTTAATAAAGAGATGAAGAACAAGAAAGAGAAGAAGAAACATAAAACTTGTGCCATTATTCAGCAAAATTGAAAGAACAAAAAGAAAAACAAAAAAGAAATGAAGGCAAAAAAGTTCAAGCAATAATAGTGATACATTGAATAAAAAAAAAAACAATAGTAAGAAAGCAACAGTACCTTGGAATGATTTGCCTTTCCCATTCCTAAGTGAAGATCAAGAGACAAACATGGACCTAACGAATATGTAGGAATTCCTCCGATCAGAAATGGAGGAATCTTCTTTATGGTGATGCTATAGATTTGGATTTATTTTTCACCATCTTCATCATTGCAATAGAATAGGTGTTGATTCAGTGGGTTGGGGGAAAAAGAATGGAAGATGGGTTTGATTCGGTGGGTTGGTAGAGAAATTAAATAGATAATGATAATTACCAGATTTAATAATTTGTAAAAGGAAAATTAGTGATAATCATAAAAAAAAAAATAGTTAACTTATCCTAATTATCTCCTTCATTTTGGTTACCAATTATATATTTAAATTAGAAATAATTATATGCAAATTAGAGATAATTATCCCAATTAAAATTGTCATAATTAAAATTTTTGAAGAAAGTAAGTATCCCCATATTTACCATAATTAATCCAAACCAAACAAAATCTTTTTCCCTTTCTAATGCAATCCAGCAGGTGCACAAGCACCTAGGTGCATTTCAGAACATATGCCACTCTACCACAGTCAACAGTTCAACGCTACACATGCTTTAATTCAAACAAATACACTAGCTAGTAATAATTGGGTAAAATCCACCATGGGTCACCTAGCATTTTTTTCTATCCAGGTACCTTACCTTTATTTTGTCCTACGGGGTACACATAATATTATAGCAAGTCCTACTAAGATACTTTCTATCACTTGTGTTGTTAAAGTTGACAGAAAATGATGATATAGACTCATTTTCCCCTAAACCTGGCCCCATGACGACACAGTTGCCCATTATTAAGTGGGAAGAAAAGAGATGGTCATTTTATGCAGCAACCACCCATCTTTCCCCTGCCTAAGACCTTTTCTGCCACTTCTGATTCGATCGTTTTCAAAACCTAAACCTTGTGGAAGCAAACATCAAAGTTAAAGTTGTTGATTTTTTAATTAAGTGATTTTTTCAGCGTAATGGAGCATTGCAGAGAGGATGAAAGGATGGGGAAGAGGGAATTCGAAGGTGAAGTGTTCCAAACTGAAAGATTGGGTTTAAAGAAATATGGGCGAAGGAGACTGGAAATATAGTAAGTGTTCTTAATCATGTTGTGCTGTAATTGTTTGGTGATGTGGTCGATGTTGGTGTTTTTTTTGTGTGGAACTTGGGGAGATGGATAATTGTGGGGTTGAGTAGGGGACCAATAGATTAATTTTTTATGGAAATGTAGTTGACTGTCAGTTTGTTTGTCGTGTTTTGAGTTGAAGTGTTTTTTTTTTTTGTTAAACTTGCAGATGTATGTGATCAATGGTTCAGTATAAAAATCCATCATGGAGGGTACTTCACCAAGTTGCCATGGAAGGCATATGTTGGGGGATATGTAGATCATTTTGACCTAGTTCACATGAAGAAGGTATGCTTGGTGGACATTGATGATATGGTTGAAGAATGTGGGTATTCAGGGTTTATGAACTATTATTGGAGTGTGGCTGGGTCTGGTGGAGTAGATTTGAAGGAGAAGCTAAAAGACTTAAAGACTGACAAGACATTATGGATATGGTGAATGCACACAAACCATAGCAGTACAAAATATTTGTGTATGTGGTAGCATTAACTCAGGAAGAGATGATTGAGCAAGAGAAAGCTTATGTGGAACATATTAAATCATTCTTGACACTTCCAAAGGCTAAGTTAGTGGAGTTAGATAGTGAAGATGGCTCAGAGGAACAATCAAATATAAGTTTCAAAAGTGTTGGAGGTCAAAACAAAGGAAAAGCTAAAGTTTCAGTTTGAGGTAGAAGGCTTATTCTGCCTAGATATAGTGTGAGATTTGAAAGAGAAGATGAGGTAGTGATTGATGGTGTTGGTGATGTTAGTGATAATAGTGAGTATGGAAAAAAGGAAGGTGATTTGGGGACTAGTCAGGCTGTTCAGTTAGAGTTGGTGGAAGAAGGGGTGGGAAGTGTTAGAAGAAGTGATGATGCGAATACAGAAGTGCCAGAAATTGTTGCTAGAGAAAAAAAGGATGATGGGCATGGTATAAGTGCGGCAGAATTAGACAACTCAGATAGAGAAGATGAAGGAGATAAAGATGAAGAGAGTGCAGATATGGACTATGAAAGTGAAGAATATAGTGGGAGTTGCACAAGTGAGTTTTATGAAACAGATAATGAAATTGGACAAAAAGATAAAGGTATGAATATCAGAATTGAGATTGATCCTAGTATTTCTTGTCTATAGAGGGGAGGTGGCAGTAACGGGCCTAAGGAAAAAAGCGTTCAAAACGGGGCACGTCAAGGTAAGATGGTTATGGTCGTGGTGGTCAAGCCAACAGGTGTATGGGGTACACCTTTGATGAAAGGTCCTCAGATTATTCATCACCAGATGATGGCCTGGAAAGTGTGCATGAAAATAGTGAGGATAAGCTTGAAAGTGTTCCCCTATTTAACCCTAAATAAATATGAATGATCCTAAGTTTGAATTGAGAATGGTGTTTCCATCATTTGAAATTTTAAGGAATACTATGAAACAGTATTCAATAAGGAACAAAGTTATAGTAGAGTTTGCTTATAATGATAAGAGGAGGATAAAAGTTGTCTATCAGCCAGGGTGTCCTTTTTTGCTAACAACAGGAAAATATAGGGAGCGGCCATAGGTACAAATTAAAAGAGCAAACCTTGATCATTCATGTGCCAAGGTGGTGAAAAATAAATGGGCCAATTATGAGTGGATGGCTAATGAGTTACTTAAGGTCATAAGATCACATCTCGAAATCCCACCAGCAGCCCTGGTAGACCATAGCAAAAGAGATTTCAACATCGGAATTCATAGGTTAAAAGCATAGAGGGGGAAGAAGCATGCATTATAAAGGATAAGGGTGGATAAAGTAGAGCAATATGCTAAACTCCCAGATTATGGAGGTGAGCTGAGAAAGACAAACCCTAGCAGTGTGTTGATGTTAGGGCTTGATAATTTGTTCTTTCAGAAGGTGTTCGTATGCATAAATGGGGCTAGAAATGGCTTCTTGGCTGGCTATAGGCCAATTATATGTCTAGATGAATTTTTTTGAAAGGTATTTATGAAGGATAATTACTGTCAGTAATGGGGATTGATTCTAATGATTGCATATGACCAATTTCATATGTAGTAGTAGAAAGTGAGAGTATGGACTCATGGGGTTGGTTTCTCTATCTGCTATCAAATGCACTGGGGATCTCTGAGACACACCACTAGACTATAATGTTAGATAGACAAAAGGTAAATTATATTTTACTTATTGCCAGTTTCTTTTTGATTGCATCACTGATCTGTTGTAATATATTACATGCATGATGGTAGGGCTTGATTCCTGCTGTGGAAGAACAATTTTTAGATACAGAGAAAAGATTTTTTGTAAGGCACTTGTATACCAACTTCAAAGCTAGCTATCCTGGGGTTGCACTGAGAGATGCAGTGTAGGGAGCAGCAAAGGTAACATATGAAGGTGAGTTCAAATGTAAGATAGAACTACTTAAGGGATTGGATTCAAATGCTTGGGCATGGATGAATGAAGTGGATCCATGCTATTGGTTAAGAGCTTTTTTTAAGGAATTTCCTAAATGTGATATCTTACTAAATAACATGTGTGAGTGTTTTAATCGATTCATCATTGATGTTAGAGATAAGCCTATCCTAACAATGTTAAAGATTGTTAGATGTAAGATAATGGTGAGGATTGCGAAGAAGAGAGAAATTCAAGGTAGGTGGATAGGGAGATTGTGTCCAAAAGTTTTGAAAAAGTTGAATCGAAACATAGAATTTTCAAGGAATTGTTGGCCTATGGAGTTAGGAGGAACTAAATACCAAGTCACCACGCCAACTGACCAGCATGTGGTTGACCTAGAGGATAGAAAATGTTCCTACAGGAAGTGGGAACTCACTGGTATTCCATACATCCATGCATGTTCAGCACTAGCCCTACATAAGACCATTCCAGAAAAATATGTCGATGAGTGTTATAGTGTGGATACACATAAGTTGATATATAAGAATCTCATAAATCCAATAAGAAGTGTTGATCAGCAGGAAGATACGGGTCATAACCCTATAAAACCTCCAAACCATGTTGTTACCAAAAGGGGTAGACTTAAAAAGAATAGAAGAGGGGAGCAAGGTGAGCCAGAGTGCATAAACAAAATGCGAAAAACTGGGATGATTGTGCATTGCTCAATTTGCAAACAGCCTGACCACAATAAAACTACTTGTAAAGGAAAAGGCAATAGCAGTGTGCCATCTGGACAGAGGACAGCTAGAGTGAGAAGGGGGACAAACTCACAGTCACAGAGAAATAATGTAAGTGAACTACTAAACAAATTAACATTTGTTTAAGCCTCATATAAGACTGACATTCAAGTGACCTATAGGTGGAGACCATAAAGGTAGTTCCAACACTCGGCCTAGTCAGACAGAGCCAATGAAGGAGCCAAGTCAAGGCGTGAGACACACAGACCCAAGTCAATGAGTTAGACGCACATCTGCATTTGTTGATGAGAGAACATCATGGGAAAGACAAACGCCAATGGATGGAAGTTCCCAATCAAAGAGAACAAGGGGTCGTCCAAAAAGAAGTAGACGCTGCCCTTAGAACCAACTGGAGGGATATATTCTAATGTCTTATATTCCTAAGTTGGGTTTTGAGATTTTGATATCTGTTTAGGTCAAACTTTTGCTATAATATAGGTGGGGAAAAACTCGGTGGTTGTACATTTTGATGCATATGTAGGGGCACTTTTGAGTTATAGGCCATTGCATTTTGGATATGCTTAAATGTTAATTACTTTTGAGCTTAAGTGTGATGAATCCACACTTTGGAAATGATCAGATAATGTCATTTGAGCCAAATTACCCGTTTCTACTTTTGTGTTTTAATTACATCTTTGTTTCTCTATAACTGCTTGACTTAACCCCAATAGCGCAATAACCCAGAAATGCATTTTGTTTAACACAAAAGTGCTACTTTTATAGCCAACTTAAACACACACCACTTACAAATGCACATTAAACACCCATGCCACTACCACTACATTACTACCTCTCACCTTCTCCACCTACACATTACACCATTCCTACTTCACCATTATTCTCACTTACTCCCCTACACCATCGCACCCAACTGCCATCTTTGAAATGTAGAAAAAAAATAGCACCTATGACAAAATCAAGGCCACCTCTAATTTCTTCATGTTTTTCTCCACTTCTTTCACCTTCCTCTTCAATTTATCCTCCCTTTCTGTAAAGTCTATAAACCTCTGCTTGTGTTTCCTCAACTCTGTTGATCTTCTTCTTCACTTCTTTTTCAGCTTCCTCCGTCCTTGATTGAAGCCTCTTCACCTCTTTCTCTAACACGTCCATCCTCCTCCGCAGTCCAACTATCATACCCTTCAATCTCTCTAGGGTTGGCTCATCGTGCCACTGGTGGAAGTGACAACACATTGGACTTTGCACCACAAACACAAAAAATATCAGTTTCCATACAAAATCCCCATCCCACCAACACAACAATGAAACACATACCTTATAATTCCTACACCTAAAGAATCTTCGTCCAGTGTTTTGCTTTGTTCAAGTTGGCTTAGCTCTACAGGGATGCCATATCTACAGTAAGGCCACGATCCTCCCTCTCCTCCAACACTGGCTAATGAACTCCTAGAACTTGCCATGTCATGTAAGTTTCCTCGATCTATTAGCCTTTTCTGCCTTTTATTTGCCCTATTCTTCAGCAGATTTCTCTTCTACTCCTACACCCAAATTCCTGCCATTTTTACACCCTAATCTCCCACTCTAAAACAAGCCAAAACTTTCATTGTCCATGTCATCGCTCTTTATCATGAATCGACTCCACCGTGGAGTCCTGGGGCTAGGGTTGGGGGAAAATGAGTCTATGTCATCATTTTCCGTTAACCTTAACTATGTAAGTGACAGAAAGTATTTCAGTAGGATGCGCTATAATAGTATGGATACCTCACTAGGAAACAATAGAGGTAAGATACTCAAATAGGACAAAAAAATAAGCTAAATGACCCATAGTAGATTTTACCCAGTAATAATTATACAGAAACATTCTCCTCTCTCTCTCCTGCACACAAATACATACAAACAAATGTTTAATATCATTCTACGCACGAATTTACACTTACATCCATTTTCTGAATGAACAATTGATATAGCGTTAATAAATGAACTTATAGTAATAGATGTGTATATGTGTGTGTATATATTGAATAATGAAAACAAAACCAAAAAGAATTAAATGATAAATATACGAACTTATAGGAATCTAGTCTATGAATATCATATTTGTCAAGTATGAGTCATAAAAAATCACATTTAGTGAATTTTTGTGCATGATTTTCAATATCATATCATTCAACCTACAATGATTTGATTATGCATATCCTTGTATATTTTAAAAACTAATAAATGGTAGTAATCTTTATATAGAGAAATGAAATGATTTCTATTACTATTTTTTTTATCTTTATAAGGATATAGTAGTTTTTTTCCCTCATCATGTTAGAAAAATATTGGAAATTAAAGCCATATATAGGTTTAGGAATATAGAATATCTTGAGAAAAAACTGAAGATATTAAATGCAAATCACCTTTAATTTCACAGGATGCAAATATGCTTGCAATTTATGAAGATGCGTTGCCTGGAAAAAATAAGGAATAATTCTCCGGCCGCCCATAATGTTTGTCCTTCTTTAACTTCTTTTTTTTTTTCTTAATTTGAGTTTAACCTAGTTTTCCTCATACCAATTATTAGTCGAAAAAATCTAATTAAAAATGACATCTGAAAACTATAAGATTGTATTTATAATTCTTACAAACTTATATTCTTATATATGTGCCATTTATAAAAAAAAATAGATCAAACTAATTTTAACAAGGATAAAAACGAAAAATATTGCCCTTTCGGCTTCTTCCATCACAAATACAATTGCCAGGATATTAATTAAGATAGAGATATATACCAACAAAATGTGTCCTGTAAACGAAAACGTAATAGAAGAAACAAAATGGCAAAAAAAAAAACCAGAGCCATTTTCCCCTAAAAAAAATGAAAAATAAAATTTATCTATCGTAAGTGCAGCTGAAAATTATAACCAGTTGAATAGCAGCTAAAAATAGCCAAACACCTGAGTTGATAATTTTGCGTTCTTAAATAGGTATCGTCAGAAATTCCAAAGGAACGAAGTTTGTGAAAAATCTTCGTTTGCATGTTCCTCCTCATCGTTATCTAGATCCATCGGAGGTGGATAATAATACCCGTAATCCGACACAGTTCCGACGTTCGAATCGAACGTGTTCAAGGTGCTCAAAATTGACCAATCCATGTCCTCCACCTGTCCAACCCCATCAAACGATGTCGCATTCTCGTTACGTGAACTCGACTCGGGACAACTTGTCCAGCTACTTGCACATGCGCCATTATTGCCATTGCGACTTCTGCTGCTGTTGTTTTCGGAAACGACGTCGTTGGCGTATCTGGAGGCGACCACCTGGATTTCCGACGGGCTGAGGGACTGGCCGCCGGGGATGTCCGGCGGATTGTCGGGGAAGTTGAAGCTGGCGCTTCTGCCACGGAGGCAGAAGAGCGCTGCGTCGAAGGCACGCGCCGCCTTCTCGGGGGTCTCGAAGGAGCCTAGCCAAATCCGCTCGCGGCTGTTGGGTAGCCGGATTTCGGACACCCATTTCCCCCATTTTCGCTTCCTCACACCCTTGTACTTCGGGCTGCCCGAGTCCGGGGAATGTTCCGGTGCGGAAGACATGTTTTAGTAAGATGATGAGCTTTTGTTTTTAATTTGGTCGGAAAACGATTTTCATTCGAAAATGGCGGGCTTAACTCAAGGTGAGTGGTACTTATAGAGGGGAGAGGAGAAAGGTGACTGCGAAGACCACAGCAGATAGTGGAGTTTGAATGTCTTACCGAGTGAAGGAGGAGAAAAAGCGATCGTACGTGGCGGCCGGTGACGGATTTGTCAGGTGTGGACGCGGTAGGACCAAGGGAGACCAGCGCGTGCACGAATCCTTGTTTCAATGCTCTATTACAGTGTGACCCCTAAGGTTTAGGTTAAATTACATTTTACCCCTCATATTTTGGAATATACACTTTACTCCACACTTTTGTTATACTGCCTAGAAATGACTTTTTAAATCTTAATTTAAATTATATAAATTCCATACTGCAGTAATTTTAATCTATTCATTATTTTTCTTACAGTTAGTTGAGATTTCAAGTTATCAATTTTATCTATCTGTAAATATAAAACTTATTTTTAAATGCCAACGAACTATAGAAAAAAGTATAATACAGATATAAATTACTAGAAGATAGTCATCGTATAGTTTAAATTAAGATTCTAAAATTTATTACCTAATAGCGTAAAAAGAAATAGGGCAAAATGTATATTTCTAAAATAGTTGGAGGCAAACTATAATTTTTTCTAAACCTATTGGGCAAACTATAATTAGCCCTTTCTTATTGTAACGTCGTGGATCCAGCTTTCCAGTTTGCACGTCGGGAAATTTCCATAGTACCGGAGTCAAGGGGATGATTCACGGCTTGCGTTGCTTATTTTCAATCTTGTGATATCATGCAACCGTAACTGTTTGTTAAAAACTGTTTCTATATGCAATTATTCACGTATAGCATTTGTCTATGTTTTCGTATGATTTCTAACATGAATTTTTGTCTCGTCATAGTCCATAACCTCAATGCCATCTCCTTTTAGTCTCAGAGACTTCAAGAAAGTGTTTCACTTCGGTTCCTTACTCAATGGAAACTGTTAATGCTAAAGGAAATCTTCTAATTATGAGCAATCAATCCTTCATGAAATATGTTCTACATTTAGGAGAAAATATCATGAATGGTCCCTAGCCTTGAGTGATTGTTTCCTTTTATTCCCTAACTTATTGAATATTCTGTTTTAGTCCTAAATCTATTACAACGTTTCATTTTAGTCATAAATCTTTTGAAAACATTTCATTTTGGTCCAAATTTGATAAAATTTATTAACTTAAAGTATTTGTTTAATAACAACTTTTAAGATTATAATTTAAACTATTCGGTAACTGTTTTACAATAAATTTAATCAGTATAATAATTTTTTTACAATTAATGAAAAATTCAAATTACTTTTTTTTTCTCTCTGTAAATTAAATTTATTTCATTTAGAAAGAAAAAACTACTAATTTAAATTTTCTATCTACTGTCAAAAAAATATTAAACTGTTTAAATTTACTGAAAAACAGTTACTAAATATTTAAATTAGAATTTAAAAGTTTCTGTCACTTAATTATTCTGAGTTAATGAGTTTTATTTGGTGATGAACCAAAATAAAATAATTTTAATAGATTTAGAACCAAAACAAAACATTCAATGGGTTAGGAACTAAAAGGAAACAATGACTAAAGGTTATGGACTATTCAATGCAATTTACTCCTACATTTAGATTTAGAAGAAAAAAATTGATAATTTAAGCTATTAAATAACATTCAAATTATTATTGGACAATTTGAATTTATTGGAGGATAATTGTATAGTTGAAATTAAAATTTTAAAAATTAATATCATATAAACATTTTAAAATAAATACTAACATCTATAGATATTTTTTTTACAGTATCTATTATCAAATTTTTAAATTCTAATTTAAACTATATCATATTGGTCCCAATAAATTCAATTTGGCTAATGTTGTGTGTTTAATCTCATAAATTTAAAAAGAAAAGACAAAAATGATACATTGCTTTCTTTGGGCAATTGCCACGTAAGTAGCTTGTTTGAAGCCAAAATCACTTTGGCTTTCAAAGTCCACTCAGGACTTGAAGCCAAAAATGTCATTAGTTCTTTTATTATGCACCTATGTTTAATTAGACATAGTAACCCATCCTTTAATATAAGGCATAAATCATTAAAAAAATTGACAAAAATACCCTTAGTTAAAATATTCTTCTCCACAAAAAAATCCTAACTTGCTACTGCTGTCTCCTCCAGTGCCGGTGTTGCCGCCGAATTGTCATACATCATGATCTTGCAATATAGTCATATGTCATGTTCGAAAAAATGAAAAGTGTCTGAATGGATGCTGAAAAGTGTCTAAAAAAATATTTAGAAGTGTCTGATCAATACGTAGACAATTTACTCTCTTCAAAAATAACTAATTGAAATAATAAAAAAGTGTCTGAATGAATGTGTAAAAGCGTCTAAAGAAATATTTAAAAGTGTCTGACCAATATGTAGACAATTTACTCTTTTCAAAAATAACTAGTTGAAACAATAAAAAGTATCTATAAATGTGAAAAAGTGTCAAAAAAAGTGACAAAATGTCTAAAACATGTCTAAAAAAGTGTCTAAAAAAAGTGACAAAATGTCTAAAAAGTGACAATGTACTTCCAGCATTGCCTCTGCTCCGAACGCTCCGATCCTGGCTCATCGCATAGTCGTCATGGCGTTGTCGTCATTGAGTCGGAGCGTTGCCTCTACTCCGATCCTGGCTCCAATCTTGGCTCGTTGCGTCATTGGACTTCAGGCTCATCATTGCCTTAAAACTTCGACGATGGTGACGAGGCAATGCGATGCAATTGGAATTGAGGGCCCCCGACACGATTCGATCAAAGCGGCGAGGCGATGATGCTGAAGAGATGCGATTTGATCAGAGCAGAGAGGCACTGAAGTTGAAGAGGCGATGCGATTTGATCGAAGCGGAAAGGCGGCGACGCAATTTGATCGGAGTAGAGAGGCGGCAACGCTGAAGAGACGTGATTCGATCAGAGCTGAAGAGGCGGCGACATGATTCTATCGGAGCAAGATTGGAGATTAAGCTGAAAAAGGCCACGGCGATGCGATTCAATCGCCGGCAATCTATCTGGAACGAAGAGCGGTGGTGGCCGGCAGGGATGAGAAAGAGAAAACGTGTTAGGGAAGAAAATTTTGGGGGTAAAATAGTAAAATCTCCCCTATGTCTAATTAGACATATGTGCATGATATCCATGGTAAAATGTCATTGACGCTTCGTGATGTGTGAAAGGTGTGTAAGTGAGCACACGTCAGGCAAAATAAACAAAGGCATTTTTTCATGGAGAAGTGGCCTCGGGGGTTAGTCCTACAGGTTTTATTTCGGTTGTAATTTTTTGGTCAGTGATCTTATAATTTTGGAAGTCATTCTTTTGAGTTTATGAGCATTAATCAAAGGGTATTGATATGTTTTGGATTTCTGTGTTGTGAGATATTTATAGGAACGGCAAAAGTATTAAAATTGTCACTAATATTTAGGTCACGGCTCAAATCTATTACTATATTTTTTTTTCCCAATCTCCTACTAATGTTTTAAAATATGTTCAAATATGCCACTGCCGTTAAAAAATAATAGAAAATGTAAATAGTAGCAATTTTTGAAATTTCAAGATGATAATGTAACTTAAAAAAAAAAGAACAAGAGTCATACGTAATTAGACTCATCTCCCACCTTTGGTGACATCGCACTCAGTCCAGCCTCACCTCTGGGAACATTCCATCTAGCCAAGGAAGGAGCACAAGCAGAGGTCTACAGGCAAAGAATTTAGCCAACCATTCCATTGGATTGATTTCAGGATTAGAACTGACAAAATCTCACACATTTCTCCTAATTTAGTCTCTAGTGTAATAATTGAAGTTTCTAGGAGCATTAGTTTTGTATTTTGTGCTGGAGATTCTAGAAGTTGGTTTCCACCTTTAGCGGAGCGGCAAAAAGGAAAGGGAGGAGAAAAAATATCGGAGATGATGGAGGAAAGCATCAGAGACAGTGGAGGAAGTGCTTCCATGTGGAGGATAGACAATTTTTCTTCTTGAATCTCACCAGTGGCGATGGGAGGAGAAAAATTTAGAATTTTTTTTTATCATCGGCCGCCACGGACAGTGGCCGGAGAAGTTTCATAAGGCAGCAGCAATATACGACTTTTGAGAAAGAGAGAGAGAGAGAGAGAGAGAGAGAGAGACTAATTACATAAGATATTTGAAGTTTGTTAAAACTTGCATTATCATCCTAAAATTTCAAAAGTTATTATTTTTAACATTTTTTGTTAACTTTTTTAACGGAAGTGGCATATTCACCTCAAATCTGAAACTTTAATGGTATTTAAGCCAATTTTAAAACATTAATGAGAGATTGAGCAAAAAAAAACTATAGTGGCAAATTTGATTCCTGACCTAAACATTAGTGGCAAATTTGATATTTTTACCTATATGAACCCTTTAAGTGTTGAAGTTGTAGTTTTTCTCAAATTACTGTGATAGGATTCAAATTTAGGCAATAACTTGAACTGTGGACATTGTACTATTTTTGCTTATAGTGAATTTTGCTGCTGATTTGCCTATGATTTTTCTCTCTATACTTGAGGGTTTTCCATGTATATCATGTGTCTCAATTTATTTCAGGTTTGACGGTAATTCTTTCAAGTATATCCCAACAAGTGATATTCAAGCCCATGGCTAAAGAGGATATAGGTGATAAGGTAGGTTCAATGATCACATTGAATGCATCAAATTATTCAATTTGGAAGCCAATGATAAAGGATCTACTTTATTGTCTTGATTTGTATGATCTAATTTTAAGTGATTTAGCCAAGCTAAAGACAAGTTAGATCATGATTGCAAGAAGTTCAATCGCAAGATTGTTGGCACCATTAGAAGATGAATAGATATCAGCGTGTTTCTACCGTGTTTCTGTAGAGATGAATGCTCTGGCTCTGTAGAAGAAATTAAAGGTGTATAGGCTCTCATAGTATTTTCTCTACTTTGAATGTTGAGGTAAGTGAATCCCAAGTTATTTCCCTCAAATGAGTTTTATTAAGTAAGGAAAGCAACCTAAGTAAGGTTAAATTGAGTTCCAGAGTGTAATTGGCACATAAGGGGCAAAAGGGCAAATTGGTAATTTTGGCCCAAGTCAGTGGCATGACTTTAATTTCAGAAAAATTAGGTTCATGCAAGTGTTGTGAACTACTTGATTTAAGACCATAAATGTTTATAGCCATTTGGACAAAAAATTAAAGTTAAGGGTGAAAAATGCACTAAGTGAAAAATTAAGCTATTATGTTTTATAATGGCTTAAGTGACTTAAGGGAAAAGTGTTTGGGTAAGAAAAACCTTTCTTTGGGACCAAGGAGTGATGGTGTGGGGAGTGCTTAAGTGGCCTAAGTGATTCAAAGTTAAGTTTGAGGGCCAAAGTGTCAAATAAAAAAAAAAAGTTAGCTATATAAGTGTAGGAGATGACACTATTCATCATCTCCCCCATTTGCCATTTTCATAGCTCTCTTTCCTCCACAGCTCTCTACCTCTAAACCTCCCAAATCACTCAAGTTTTCATGGAAATCGAAGGTCCCAAAGCTATCCCAACAAGCCTTCGCTCGTTTTTGGTGGAATTGATGCATTTAGAGTTGTTCTTGCAAGTTTTTTGTTCAAACCCAAAGGTAAACATCTTTGATCCTTGTGGGTTAGTTATAAGCCTGGTAAATGCTTAGAAATGGTCTTAACTTCATGCTTTTTGTGTGCAATTTGGTTGATTTCAAGCTTGGAACTCAAAGGAACTCGTTGGAGCTCGAATGTGTTCATTGCTTGTTTCTTGCTTTCAAGATGATTTGAGGTAAGGGATTTAAGTTAATTCAGCTCAAATAATGCATAGAAATTTAGTATCATGAGTGGGAATGAAGTAGAAACAAAACCCATGTGAATTGGCCTTGGGGTAGGAAAGTTTGAGTAAGTTTTGTGCAAGTTCGCACGCTATCGCACAATGCTGTAATGCATTGGCGACACGTTGCCGTTAGATGTCAAGATTCCAAAGCATTGATCCCTTTGGCGACGTGTCACCAACAACGCCTCCAAGGCATTATTCCCTCAAGCTCGGGGCATCCTAAGAATGTCTCAAACTCTCGATTATCATCCCTAGGCTAATTTATGACATTTCGTACCCTCGGTTGGGTCTAGAACTCATTCCTAAGTTGAGAATTATGCATTATTTAGGTGGTAGCTAAGTGGTGTAGTTAAGGTAAGGTAAGGAATGGTGGCTAAGGAAGTTAAAGTGCTTAAGTTGCTAAGGCAGCACTAAGGGGGATTAAGGCAGGTTTCAGATCCTTTGTTGGCCAAGTGGAAGGTCATAGACCTTCGGGCAATAAAAAAGAAACCTAAGAGAACCCCAACCAAACTTTATGATTTGGTAAGTAAGCCACTAAGGAGCTCTAAGCTAAGCTCGAAGAGCTTGGTAAGTTAAACCACATAAGGCAGCTACCCTGCACAATAAGTTAAGGGAAGAGACGGGTAAAAAGGAAGTAAGCAGTGACTTACTCTAAATAGCCCGCCAAGGAGGGCAAGGTTTGAGTAAGTGATGACTTACTCTAAGGTGCCTGTTAGAGGACTTCATGGGGTTAGTTAAATGCTAGCATAGGATATGAGAGCCAGTATCCAAGTACCCTAGCCGTAAGAGCTCATGGCAAGTCTAGCATCTACAGGTGTAAGGAAGTCCAAGGTGCATGTGCATGCGCATATTTCATCCATCAATCTATCCATCCATCCATCCATCATTTGCATTATTTGTTGTTCTTTTCTTGTTTCTGATTATGCCGGTTGCTTGCTTCTTTTGTTTGCATTTTATATATATGCATATATTTGTATGCTTGCATTGTTTTTCCCTGCAGGTACTAAATCCCTTACTGAGTACTTTAGAGTACTCACGTCTTAAGTGTTGTGTAGGTATTAAACGAGCTAGTTGGGCTTAACAGTTGGTAAGGGACAGCTGTTAAGGCTAAGTTTTGCTGGTTCAAAGGTATTCCCTAAGTAGGAAACTCTATATTTCTGAGTTACTTATGGCATAAGCTAGTACTGATCAAAGTGTTTGCCTTATAGTTTGAGGCTAAGTAAGTATAAGGAAAGTATGGCTCATCACTTGAAGCTAGCTTGCTTGGGTGAAAAGCTAAGGATGGATCTTAGTAGATATGAGATGTTTCTTTTACATGCATGATAATTTCATACATAGATCGCCTCTACTAGTGTCCATTGGTGTGTATAACACGAGGGTTACTTTTGGGTGCATATAAGTTTGAG
Organism: Aquilaria sinensis; assembly: GCA_005392925.1. NCBI lineage: Eukaryota > Viridiplantae > Streptophyta > Magnoliopsida > Malvales > Thymelaeaceae > Aquilaria > Aquilaria sinensis. The sequence continues at coordinate 368,290 of SMDT01002129.1, forward strand.
ATGTATGCACATAGTTGTTACTTGTAGTTAAAGCAGCTAAAGTTTTTATGTTTTGGCTTGTTTTGAATATGTTTTGTTAACTACCACGATATTGTTTTCAATGATATTTTAATTTAATTGTTATCGCATAGCTAGGACAATGCATGCATATTTCCTATGTAGGGTAGGCTTAGTAACTAGTTGCATGTAATGATTTAAGATGCTTCATGAGTAATAACTAGCCAACTGTAATCTAAGTAGGATCATAGTTCCCAAAAAGCCTACCAGTGTTAGCAATTTAGGGTACTGGGGCTCTATTCTACCACAAAATAGGCTTGTTTAAAAGAAAGATCGCTCAAAATAAAACTTTCATTATACAGAAGCTTGTGAATTTTAAGCTTAATGAGGGACAATCAGTTTTCCAAGCCCTTGAATAATTTCTAGAACTTGATTAATCAGTTGACTATCATGAAGTTAGAGTTTGACGATGAGCTATAGGCATTACTTCTTTTGAGTTCCTTACCTGAGAGCTAGGAAACCTTGGTAATTAATATTAATAATTCAACCCGGAATAGCAAGCTCACATTGAGTTTGGTTAAAGACAACTTGTTCAATAAGAAGATAGGTTCTTGTCACTAAAAGTAAAGGTGAAAGTAAGAGTAAGAGACTTAAGGGTGGTCACGATAAATCTAGTGATTGTTCAAAGTCTAGAGATGGCAAAGGCTATCATTATTACGGGAAATTTGATTGTATAAAAAAACATTGCTAGAGGAAGAAGAATGATGAAAAGAATGAGGAAAAAGCTCTGAAGGACAAAAATACGGCCGTCGTTGTTGAGTCAGATGTTAATGATCTGGTTACACTAGTTTGTGTGCAGGAGGACTACGATCATATTATAAATTTGAATGTTTAGTGAATAATCGATTCGACTACATCTTATCATGTTTCACCAAAGAATAAATTATTCACTACTTATAAGGAGGTTGATATTGGGGTGGTAAAGATAGGTAACATGACCCAATACAGGACTTGATGGATTGGTGGTGTTGTTGTAGAGACTAGTTTAGCTGTCACTCTAACATTGAAGGATGTGCGTCATATTCTGGAAATGTGGCATAATCTTATTTCAGTGAATGTGCTTGACTAGAAAGGTTATATTCAAATTTTCAAAAATAGGATATGGAAGCTGAAGCATGGTTCCTTACCAGTAGCAAAAGTTTATCTTTACTGCACTTTGTATAAGATTCGTGTTCATGTTTGTAGGAACAGTTCATTGAATGTGGCTGAGAATGATACTTCTGCATATTTGTGGCATAAGCGGCTAGCTCAGGCTCACATTAGCAAGAAAAGGCTAGAGACTTTGGCAAAGCAATCCCTCATTTCTATTGCCAAAGATACATCACTTGACCTTTGTGATTTCTGTGTATTAGGAAAGCATCAAAGAATTTATTTTCATGTTATTTCTACAAGAAAGAAAGCTAAACTTGAGCTAATACATTATAATGTTTGTGATCCCATTGAGGTGGAGTCATTGGGTGGTAATAGGTACTCTGTGACTTTCATCAACGATGCTTCATGGAAGACATAGGTGTCCTTGCTAAAGAAAAAGAGTCAGGTCTTTGACTACTTCAAAAATTTTCATACCATGGTTAAAAGGGAGACTAATGTGCACTTGAAGTGTCTCCATACAAATAATGGCAAGGTTTATACCTCTATTGAGTTTGAGAGGTATTGCAAGGGACATAGTATTCATTACGAGAAGATGGGGCCTGGTACACCGCAACATAATGATGTAGCTGAGAAGTTAAACTGCACCATTATTTAGAAAGTCATATGCATACTAAGGATGTCTAAGTTACCAAGACATTTCATTATGAAGCTGTAAATACTGATGTTTACTTAATTAATCGGATTCTATCGGTTCCTTTGGGTTTTTTAGTCCCAGAGAATGTGTGGACAATTAAGAAAGCTTCTTATTTATATTTGAAGGTATTTGGTTGCAAAGCATTTATGTTTGTGCCTAAAGAACATTGATCAAAGCTTGATAGTAATGCCAAACCATGCATTTTGTTGGTTATAACAGTGAAGAGTATGGCTTTCGGTTATGGGATCCAGAGAAAAAGAAGGTGGTTAGAAGTAGGGATGTTGTCTTCAGAGAGCATGAAAATATAGAAGATATTGGGCTAAAAGAGAAGACTAAAGATACTGCTTATAGTGTTGATGATTTGAAACCAGCACTTATTCCATCTAAGAATGCCACAGATAAGAGAGCTATAGAACATGGGATAGAACGGCCTGTCATTATTGATAAACAGGTTGATGGTGATATAGCTGAGCATGACATTGGTATTAAGCAAAGGGAGCAGCCCCTTCATTAAAAGAGGTAGAGTCTCAGTCGAGAAAATCTACTAGAGTGCATCATCCATTTACCAAGTTTGTTAGTTATGATTATGTCATACTTGTTGATGCAGGGAAGCCTGAGACCTTCCTAAATGTTTAGTCTTGTGCAGATAAGGATTAATATATCACTGCAATGCAAGATGAGATGAATTCTCTTCAGAAGAATAACACATATGAGTTTGTGGATCTACCTAAAGGTAGAAGAGTATTGTAGAACTAGTGGGTGTTCAAGTTGAAGAAAGATGGTGATAAGCTAGTTAAATATAAAGCTCGTTAAATATAAAGCTTGTTTGATGGTGAATGGCTTCTATTAGAAGAATGAAGTTAATTTTGATGAGATCTTTTCCCCCATGCTGAAGATGTATTCCATTTAGGTTATACTTGGACTAGTAGCTAATCTAAATCTTGAGTTTGAACAGCTAGATGTAAAAACCGCATTTTTACATGGTGACTTGAATAAAGAGACTTACATGGTTCAACCTGAAGGATTTAAAGTGAAAGAGAAGGAGCACATGGTCTGTACGTTGAAGAAGAGTATTTAAGGCTTGAAGCAGACACCTAAACAATGGTACCGCAAGTTTGATTCTTTTATGGCTAGTCAAAACTATAAAAGAACTTATGCAGATTCTTGTGTCTGTGTTAGAAGTTTCTCCAATGGCAACTTCATTTTTATTCTACTTTATGTTGATTATATGCTTATTGTTGGGCAATATGCTTTGATGATTCACAGGTTGAAAAGAGAATTGTCTAAGTCCTTTGACATGGAGGATTTAAGGCCAACAAAAAAATTCTATGCATGAGAATTGTTCGTGACAGAAAAACTGGTAAACTATGGTTATCACAAGACAATTACATTGAGCGATTCCTTAAAAGGTTCAACATGAAAGATGTTAAGCCAGTTAGCACACCCTTTATGAATCACTACAAGTTGAGTAAGAAGACATGCCCAATTATAGCAAAAAAAAATAAAGAGATGTCAACTATTCTTTACTCATCTGCAATTGGTTCTTTGATGCATCTCTTGGTTTGTACTCTGTCAGATATTACCCATGTTGTTGGATTGGTTAGTGAATTTCTATCAAATTCAGGAAAGTTTTACTAGAAAGTCGTGAAGTGAATTTTTAGATATTTGAAAGGTACTTCTAAATTGTATTTGAGTTTTTATGGTGTTAAACCTATCTTGGAAAGATTTATTGATGCAGATATGGTAGGTGATCTTGATGGTAGAAAATCTACATCAGGTTACATTTTCACTTTTGTCGAAGGAGTTGTCTCATGGCAGTCAACATTGTAAAAGTGTGTTGCTTTGTTTACAACTGATGTAGAGTATATAGTAGCTAATAAAGCAGGTAAAAAGACACTTCGGATGAAGCAGTTCCTTCATAAGTTAGGTTTGAAGGAAGAGGAGTATGTGATACATTGTGACAATCAGAGTGCTATTGATTTTAGCAAGAACTCAATCTATCATACTCTCACTAAACACATCAAGGTAAGGTATCATTGGTTGCATTTGGTGACTGAAAAGAAGTTTTTTAAGCTTATGAAATTTCATACAGATGATAATGTAGCTGACATGTTAACAGGGGTTGGTGGCGAAACTAAAATCTTCCAAAATTACTAGTACAATTATAGAATTTAACACACAAACCTAGTAAAAAGAAAAACTTGTCTTTTCCACATCCCAATTCCCAATAGACAAAAAACACTAGTAAAAAATAAAACAATAAAAAAATTTGAACCTAAGAATCTTACCAAAGTAGACAAAAATTAGTATCAACTTGAAAATTCATCTCTTTCTTTAAGAGGTATTGCCATAGCTTGTCTTACTCCTTTACCACAAGCCTGCAGCATGCAAAATCGTGATCTCTATTTGCTCTTTTTTCATACTAAAAAAAAAATCTCAATAGTTAATCTCCAAGGTATTCAGGTAGGGATGTTAATGGACATTTGGTCCAACGGTTACATACAAGTCGATGGGCCAGTTTCTTATTTTTTTTTTTTTTTGCAATTGAACAGGTGTGGATCAGATGTGGTTTTTTTTACTCACCGGATTTGGCTAACATGCAGGTTTGGAATTTACTCACACACACACACACACACACACACACACACACACACTCTTAATATAAGAAGTGGATTATAGTCACACCATGTGAAAATAAGATAGAAGATGAAAAAAGACATGAGACACACATTACAACAAAAAAAAACAATAAAGCAAATAAAGGACTAGTCACCAGCAATCACAAAAAATGATTGAATTGTGACTACATAAGTCAATCACAAAAATCCTAATTTCTAATAAAAAGTGATTAACTTAAAAGTGTATATAGCGACTGAAAGGAACAATCACTTTCGGTGGGGTACACTTGGAAAAGAGTGACTAAACTACCAATCACAAACTTAGCGAATAATCTTTTCAGTTGCTCTTTCTTAGATGAAAATGCCAACTAACGTTTAGTCGTTATCTTAGTCAACTGTATAGTAATATATTTTATGTACAAAATAGTAAGATATTTATTAAAATTTCTAATAATAATGTATAAAACATACCCAAAAATATAAAAAAAATTCAGAAAAGATAAAATATTAATTATGTCAAAATAATTCTGAGCAATTAACATTAATTTAAAAGTAAATTTTGTATATAAAATTACCTAAAAAACCCTACAAGTTTAGTTCAGTCATGGCTTTTAAATGCGTTAAAACTGTAGTCCAAAACGTTCATGTTGCGTGCTAAATTATATGCATATCCATCTAGGAACTTCAACTCTCTAAGCCAAACACATATCTGTCTAAGCTCCTCTTTCTCTAGAACATATGTTGCCTTCGATTTGACTCCAATATTACCATCTTCTACCAAGTGTAGCTCATGACACATTTCCAACTCCTGGAGATCCAATCAAGTATTAAGGTTATCCTTCGTCTTACCTTTAATATCTATCATTGTGGAAAACAAATTTTCAAAGAAATTCTTCTCTATATGCATTGCATCAAGATTATGTCTTATAAACAAATGTTTCCAATACGAAAACACCCAAAAAATTGACTTTTTAACCCAATTATGAGTTGAACCAAAACTAGACACACGAAGATTATCTGACAATACCCCCAAAGGCAAGAACTGCATTTGATCCAAAGTTGCACTGATATCTTCACCAGACATTGGAGGAACAGACGTCGCCCTTAACTTTAATACTGGAAGAAATACAGTAATAATACAATGGAAAGAATGATTCCTTGGCAAAGATTTCCTATGACAGCCCCACCAGTAAAGTTTCCTCTCATACTTTAATTGAAAAGACTCTATGTTCTCCATGCAATATAGACATGTCAATTTCTCATGCATACTCCACCCTAAAAGTATATCATATGCTGGAAAATTATTAATTATTCATAATAAACAAACCCGCATTGTGAAATTTTGAAATCGAAATACATCCCACGTTACAACTTCGTATACCCATAACATCTTCAGCTCATTAATGAGCGGTGATAAGAATACATTAATATTTCATCCCGCTGATCTTGGACCTGGTATCAACGATGACAGAAATATGTATGCTTATTTCATACACATTTTTGGAGGTAAATTATAAACAACAATGAAAATCGGCTAGATAGAATACATCCCTCTCGTAGTAGAATTTGACATAAACTCATCTATACAAAGCCCAAGTCATACATTATGGATTTCAACCGCAAAGTCAGGAAAAGTTAAATACATGCTTTCAAGCCTCACTTTAACATGGATGACCCATTGTACCATTATAAGTTGCTTGATTACCTACATGCCACGTCATATGTTCAGCCGTACGGGTAGACATGAATAAACGCCTCAATCGATCAGTGATTGAAAGGTGACACAAAACCTTTTGGGAGTTGGTTTTTGATTTCTTCCATTCGTTGTCCCTTCTTTATATATGCACTTCCCACAAAATTTACAATGCATCAACTATGAGTTTTCACCATTAAACAACATACAATTCTTGAAGCACATATCTATTTTCGCATATGGAAGACCCAAACCTTTCATCATTAGCTTAGTTTCATATAACTTATCTGGCAATCAATTATCTTCTAAAACAAATTCCTTAATGAGGGACAGAGTGTCATTAAAGCAATTTTCTCCCAAACCATTCATCATTTATTTAGTCTCATATAGCGTATCTGGTAATCAATTATCTTATGGAACAAATTCCTTAATGAGAGACAAAGTGTCATTAAAGCAATTTTCTAACATATTTTGCTTTCTTTTCTCACTTAATAACTGAAAGACTATTGTTAGCTTTGCGTGTTTCGTGCTTCCATCCCATAATGGTGTTGATGCATTAACAAGTAATTTGTAAAATTTCTATGCATTTGGATTTGGAAGTTCATCATTCACTTTTGAGACATTAATATTATGATCATTTTCTTCGTCATATGCATCATTTTCCACTTCAACATTCACCTCCTGATTATTATTATCATCATTCTAATTAATTTCAATTTTTTCATTACATTGTACACTCGGGCCAAACAAATCAATAACCATTTGTTCATAACTAGATCTACTGTTATAATTCTTTAAAGCCAACTGATTAATTGATATTTCACCCGTATGAAAATTATGATATTGTATTGCATATCATACCAATCTCCATCACAGTACCAAACATGGTAGCTATCAACAAATATAAAACAACGCAAATCCATTACAACTTCATTTTTTTCTAGATAATGTCTATTTTTACATCACTGACATAGACATTTAATTAGTTCAGTGCCTCCACTATAAACGATTCTTATAAAAAATTTTACACTTGATATGAAATCTGAGTTCATGTATTTATCCATCATTAATCTTTGATACATCTATTAACATCCTTCCACCATGCTCTTATTTCTTACAATACAAATTTACAGATATATATTGAATTACAAAGAAAAAGACATTACAAATATATATGACCGTCAACCTAAAACCTAAAATGGCTCTAGCCTATTCAAAAATGAAACATCAAGATTGTATTTCTACATTATAATTTATCTTAATATGATAAATAAATTTCAATAGCATTTCACTTTACTTCCCCAAAATACACCGTTTATGTAAAACTAAAATCTCATACTCGATATCAGAGGAACACTGCTCAGCCCAACTCAAATTTATTCATCATTAAAATAAATTACAAATGGTTAAGTATAATCGAGATGTATGTTCATTTCTGAACTGTCCAACATGGACAATCAATGATTTTTGAACAAAGAATTATTATGTGTATAAAATAGTTGCATATCCTTTCAATTAGTCAATATTCATAGTATTTCTCAAAGATAGAAAATCATTAACAAGCATTCTACAGTTTATCTATAATGTATATGCAAATAAAAGTTATTTTATTAGTACATATCAAATAAATCAACTCAAACAAAATTTACCTATATCTCCATAGCAAACAATCCCCCGGTAAATTATGACAGAGTAACTGAAAAAGCTTGAGGTGGAAGCTCGGGCTAAAGAAGAAGCAAAAAGAAGAAAATGATGACCAAAATGGAGGAGGGGGGAAGGAGATGAGTTTTTGTTCACAATTGCAATCGAAAAGCAAAAAAATTTCAAATTTTTAAATACAAAAGCGACCAATTGACAACTTCCTAGTGGTGACCAAAACAAAACGACTGAATTTCAATTTTCCTTCATACTTTGTGACTAAATAATGACTGAAAAAAAAAAAGTGACCGAAGCACTTTAGTCACAAGTTAGTCTCACTTATAGTGAGCCCTACAAAAAAGTGACTAATTTACGATTGAACTAAAAAGCAACTAAAGTTTAGTCACTTTTTGGTTTTCATGTTGTAGAGACATAAGCTGAAGTTAATTGTGTTACTATTGAATCTAGGAAGATAAATGCTTTGTAAAAGTTGTTTATTCCCCCATTTTATTTCTTACTGCTATTTAACTACTATAAGATCAAGAATGTAGAATAGTTTCAGCTGAATACTTGTGGTCATAGGTTTGGTGGGTGGATGCATTTTTTCTGACTCAATCAACATAAAAATGGGTAGGATATAGATATAAAAATTATCCACCCAATGAGTGATGAATATGATATAGGTAAAGCATCCAATATAGCGGATTGAATGTAGGAATACCCTCATCCCCTAAATTTGACCCATTGACATATTTTATTAATAATTTTTTATTACCCCAACTGACCTAATTTTCTGACTCTACCCTTAAGCATTAAATGCTTATATTATAAATTTTGAGTTTATATATTAAGAAGCTTTTGAGAAAAGTGTTTATTGTGATATATACATATACATTTAAAACTTGTGCACTAATTCATAAACAACTTTAAGTTTTACAAAAAAAAAAAAAGTTTGATTTGTTTTTCAAAATACACAAATTTCTGAGAAAATTCACATTTACTATAAACACAAATTTCCTAAACCTCTATACATACAACCTAATACATATGATCTGCACTTTAAAAAAATAGGAAATTGATTTGATTATTTCTTATCACACTAATTCAAAATTAAGGATCTAGAAAAATCAAGATTAGTATGAATTTAATCCTATATTTATCTATCTAAATTTAAATTTTGAATATAAGTCAACAATTACGGCTTTGACCGCCATGTGTCATCACCACATTGCATCAGGGGTAAGGGGTATATTTAGTGAACCATGTGTAAAAGTTTGAGGTCAACTTACTAAAAAATGAAAGTATGTCATGTTTCAACTCCACAATCATTCTCATTCAAGAAAAGACAAAAGTACCCTTAGATGCATCTTGCTTTTATATATATATATATATATATATATTCCCAACTAAAAAATACCTACAAATTACCTAATCCTGTAAGAGAATCTTAAGTTATTACAATCAAAGATATAACAATTGGTTTTAACTTAAATCAACTTAATTTAAAATGATTTACTTTTATTTTTAAACTTTTTGGCCTAGAACCAATTTCATTTGAAACCCAATATTATTTAAGTGTGACAATCCATTAATTGTAAAATTTTTAAGATATTAATAAATTTTTATGAATTTTTATTTTTTAATACCTAAAAATGAAAAATTCATAAAAATTTAATAACATAACCAAAAAAAAATTTATTTTGAATGAATTATTACACCTACATAATTTTCACTTTCAAATAAAATTAGTTTTGAGTAAAAAAAATGTTAAAATAAAAATAAGTTATTGTGGATTAAGTTGACATAATTTAAAAGGAATTGACTAATAAAGCACCGAAAGTTGGCAAGTTAAGTCACATAAAACTGGCATTCTAACTGCCTTTTACTCAATGACAAATGTTAATACTAAAGGAAAACTCCATATCAGCAATCAATCCTTCCTAAAATATGTTCTACTTTTAGATTGAGTAGAAAAAAAATTGATAATTTAAACTATTAACTAATATTAAAATTATTATTATTATTGGACAATTTGAATTTATTGGAAGAAAAATATTGTATAGTTTAAATTTAAATTTTAAAAGTTGATATCAGATAAGCATTTTAAAAGAAATACTAACATCAATAGATGTTTTTTTAGAATATTTAATATCAAATTTTCAAATTCTAATTTAAACTATATCATGTGGTCTCCAAATAAATTCAATTGGGCTAATGACGATCTATGTATGTGTTTGTGTATGTCTAAAATAGTCTTTTCCTATAAGTATGGGTTACTAATGTTATTGTAGAGTTTTGGGAGCCATAGAATGCAGAAAAAATTAACCGAAATCTTCCAAGATCTAAGTAAAACAGGGTAAATCGGGTGTTGAAAAGTTTTATACCTAAAAGGTTGAGATCTTTTACCCAACTATTAAGTTGAATCACAAAAACTTGAACAGTTAACGTGTTCAAGCTCTTTATGGTATCCACACGAACCTCTCGAATCATCATGCCTTCACCACGTCCCGGGAGGTGCATTTCTCTTGTGCTCACAATGCTAGCTTGCGTCCTCCAAGAAATGACAAGAGGAGAGTGCAAGTGAAACTTTCAGAACCTTTCTGAATTTCATCCAAATGAGGTTAAGTTGAAATAACACTATATAACATATATATATAACGACACAAAACTCCCAAGCCTAATAGGTTTCATACCTAATTCAATTAGGCCTAATTTCGGGCTCCATAATGGCTTAACTTTTGGGCCACTAATTAATCCGAAAATTATCATGAAAGCAAAACCAATAATTTGGCCCATGCACTCAAAATAATCCAATTGGCTCTAAGTGTGCGATCCTATAGGTTCCCATCATGTTGATAGTAATCATAAATCGTATTTATAATCATAAAGATTGAGCGGTGTCTAGTAACAAATCATTGCTTCCCACGTAACAAGATAGTTGATGATTCGACTAAACCTCTATGATCATTATTCATATATCCCATTATCCTTTTGTCCAAAGATATCAAAACAGAGCACGGGATATGGAATGTGTCACTCTTGTATATCCCAATCTATGGTTTTTTGATTCCTAAGTAAACTGACTTAAACTGATGATATTGATATCGTATATCAACTCATCCGAGCATGCCCATATATTTCCTTAGTCTCACTCAATCAAAAGGCTTGAAGATATCTCTCTCATTTCATAGGAGGGACAAATCTTATCTTGATCATACAAATCCCTCCACATGATATGTGACATACCCAATGACCTTCTTCATGTTCACTCAATTATGAGCAACAAAGGGAAGTATCAAAGTAGGTGACTCACATATATATAGAGAACCTTGTTGACCTCAAATCAAATGACTACATATAACATAATTACTATGAGAATTACTTATGACACTCATATAACGATCCATGTAATGTTCTTATAGTTGGTCGGTCCAGTACACAAGTTCTCCAACTTATACACATATGTAGACTACATATCTCATATTAGTCTCCACATATGCTAATCGTTATGTACTATTACAACCCACTCCACAATAATACTAGACTAAGGATGTTTTAAAATACTATTATTTTAGGGTTATAATTCTATTTGATTATGTTACACAGAAACAAACAACAAACATAATTATTGAAATAATGCCTTAATAAAATATCATGACTCAATATGCAATACACAATCATCTCATAATTGAATTTTGGGCACAACACTAATAGTTGCAACTTCCATCAATTTTTATGACACGTGATATCTCAAGTTGGGTAAATGTGAGAAGCCTTATTTATATATATAGGCATAAATTTTAGAACATAAGTATTCAACGTTTATCCAACACAAAAATCAATCACAACCAAATCCAAAACCAGCCCATAGAACACATGACCACACCACATGGGTTATCATTTAGGAAAAAGGATAAGCATTAGCAGGGACTGCGCTATGTATACTTGAGTAAAAGCAATTGCCACTACTCAATTTTGGAACAAATATAGAATTGGTACATAACGTTTAAAAGATATTTGTTTTGCCCCCACAAAATTTTTTATGATACCTCCACTAACTTTAAAGTGCATGAACTTAATTCAAAATAAAAATAAGTAAAAGTTGGTGGCAAAACTAAAAGCCAAAAAAATTACTAGTATAATTACAGAATTTAACACAAAAATCTAGTAAAAAGTGAAACACTAGTAAAAAAGTAAAAATAAAACAATAAAAAAGTCTAACTTAGGAGTCCCACCAAAGTAGACTAAAATTAGTACCAACTTGAAAATTCATCTCTTTCTTTAAGAGGCATTGCCTCAACCTGTCTCCTTCCTCTGTCGCAAGTCCACAGCATGAAAAATCATTTTCTCCTTTTGCTCTTTTTTCAAACTCAGAAAAAAAAATTCTCAAAATTTAATCTTGACAAGTAGTCAAGTAGGGATGTTAATAGACATCCAGTTCAACAGAGATTCAGTTGCATCTGAGTCTATTAGTTTTTTTTTTTTTTGGCAATTGAATAGGTGTAGGTCAAATGTGGGCTTTTTCACTCATCAGGTTTGGGTAGGACGCAAATTTATGGTTCACATGGCTATATATGTGTGTATGTATGTATGTATGTATGTATGTATAATTCTACAATTTCCTTCAATTTATCGAACGATGCATGTGTTACTCAATACAACAAGTGCATTATAGCCACACCACATGAAAATAAGATAGAAGTTGAAAAAGGCATGAGACACAAAAGTTGAAGTTAATTATATTATTACTTAATCTAGGAAGATAAATGATTTGCAGAAGCTGGTTATTCCCCATTTTGTTTCTTACTACTGTTTAGCTATTATGAGATCAATTAGGTAGAATAGTTCAACTAAATACTTATGGTTGTGGTTGTGGTGGGTGGATGAGTTTTATTCAACCCAATCAACCTAAAAATGAATAACATATGGATATAAAAATTGTCCACCTGACGGGTGATTGCTCGGATATGGGTATAGCATCTAATATAGTGGGTTGGATGTGGAAATACTCTCATCCCCCAAATCTAACCCATTAACATATTTTATTAATAATTTTTTATTGCCCCCCACTGATATAAATTTCTGATTCTGCCCTTGTGTGTTAGGTGCTCATGTTTTGGATTTTGAGTCCATATATTCACATAATATTTATCATATTCCTCTCATATGGAATATTATGGTGTTACAATTTTAATGGTTATCACCAAGAAAGTGTCCAAAATGAAACAGTTTATTGAGGATAAACACTAAAATGAGACCAAAAAAAAATATAAGGTTAGGGAAAATTTAAGTTTTTAATCCCAACTAAAAAAGACCTACAAATTACCCAACCTTGTCAAAAAATCTTAAGTTAATACAATGAAAGAGATGAAGTACCACTAGTTGGCAAGTTAAGTCACATAAAACTGGCATTCTGCTGCTCTCGACATCGGAGCGTAAATTTGCACTTTCAAAGTGGGAGCAAACAATTCACACTATATGTCTCAGCCAATGCTGGCACACAAAAACCAATAATGAAAACCATGACCAAAATATCCATGGGGCGATTGGATTGTCCCCCTTCAGACAAAATCCAAATATTATATTCACTCTCTTTTTTGTCTCTTTGGCTCCCTTTTTTGTCTCGCTTATAAATTACTGTATGTACTCCTGTATTTCTTTACTTTTTTGTGACAGTTATTATAGTTATTTTTTTGCAATATATTCTTAAATTTCAACCATGGTATTTATCTGTACCATTTCCAACTACTTTGGAGCACGTATTTCTTATATGGACATTTTAATCAACGCAAGTGCTATGAGGTTTATAGGCCACATTCTAACCTATCCGGGGAAGGTTCATAAATAGATCAATACAAATTACAATTTTTTAGAGGTTATGGAAGACAATTTAGTTAAGGTTTGTTCATATGTAAGCTAATCAAAGTTACAGATTTTGAAATGCTATTTATTTGTTTTTGTGAAGACTTAAATCTCTACTCTAATTTTGGTGCCATTGAAATTGCCACTAAGGTAGCTCTAGTTTTTTAAGTAGTTTAAGTATATAGATTAAAGGGTTTAAAATGAAATGTTAGTGTATAATTTTTAAGCACACGGGACATATAGTTTATGGTTTATGACCTCCAAAATAAGAACAAGAAATGAACCATGAACGCAGAATGCTGCCTGCAATTGCAATAGTTTCAGTCCCAAATCCACCCTCCGACGACAAACTTTCTGAGGCATATTGGGCAATTGATGGCCTATATCTTCACGCCGGAGCCGTACACAGCCACCAGAATCTACCGCAACACTATTTTCTTCAGCCCCGTTGCCTCCAACCGTACCGTTAAGAGAGGGAGGAGAGAACTTGTCATCGCCCGCCATCGGTTGGCGAGGTGATGATTGTTGAGTCACCATCTGGGAAGCGGGAAAATACGGGGTTGACGTATGGTGAAATCGATTAAGAGAGTGAATGCCTAATTTGAGATTGGTCCTTCAAGTGTGTTAAAACTTGTACTATCACCCTAAAAACTCATAACTTGTTACTTTTAATGTTTTCCATTAGCTTATTAATAGGTAGTGGCATATCCGACCCATTTTAAAACATTAATGGGAGATCGGGAAAAAAAAAATCATAGTGGCATATCTATGCTAAACCTAAAACATTAGGGTAAATTTGACATTTCTGCCAAAAAAACTAAACGCAATCTAAAATTATTCAATTCAATTATAACTTCTCATCCTAACAACTCCCAAAATTTGCCTCTTTGGTATAGAAATCAAATTGATGACCATTGTTAAGCCCATATACAATTATAATTTGTAACTAAAAAGCAAAAGAGGCAAGTTTGCCACTAAGCTATATTTGGGTAAAGAAATTTTATCACTATTTTTTTTGTGTGGATAAATTTGTTATTAATCTTTTTGAAATGTGTAGATTTGTCATCAATGCTTTTGTGCTGGGAGCAAATCTGCCACCAAACTGTTAAAATTGCTTAACATGGTAAACATGGAAAATTGAGAAAAATGCAAGTTTTAATTTCAAGTTTTCTTTACCTAAGACCTCGGTTCCTAAGTTTCTAAATCTATCATTTCCACTATCATCTTCACTCTAGCAAACCTATACCCTTCAACACCTTCCACCCTTTCTACTACCAGCATTACATCCACTTTTCCACACATCCCGGCAACATTCCTGGAAATGCTTATTGGAATAAACCTTGATCAAACATGGTTTAATTGATGCATGTGAGACTAAATACAGAAGTGTTATAATTATAAAGTAAAGGATTAATGACAGTGGTGATGGAGGATTGCTTAGTGACAATGAAGAAGGTGAATATTAGAAGTCTCAGTAATGAGTGAGTATGGCTGAACACAGGATTTTAACTCATTTATATATTGTGAAAAATTTGGGTTGCTGGGGTTAAAGAGAAAACTTTCAAGAACTGTTTAAAAATTGCGTTATGGAATATTCTCTGAATAAACGTAATATTTCTACCATTCAAAGATCAATAGCAAAATTGCTATAACTAAAATGTAAATGGTAAATCTATGTGTAAAAAAGTTTAGTGGCAAAATAATTTCATCCTTTCTATAATTTAGTGGCAAATTTGGCATAACTAAAATATAAAAATGTCTTTACTAAACACAATTTTTCCTCTTAACAACCGCTAAACCTTTTCTTTTCTCATACTTAAAATCTCGCATGATCAAACTTTCTTCATTTTTGGAATTTTAGAATCTGATTTAATTTTACAATTTATAATTTTTCAAAAAGCTAAAAGTAGTGCATGTTATAATTCCAAATTGAACAACCCTTGTGCTATCCTAACTTATGATTATTTATTGGCAAAGTTACAAAAAACCTTCTAACATTTGACCTAACCTATACTTATCCCCTTCTATTTTAGAAAACCTACACTTTGCCCCCTAAAATAGTAAAATCAGACAAATTTGCTACTATGCAAGTGGGCCAAATGTCATGATTGCCCAATAAGATTTGCAAATTATACAAATCAAAGACAATATTCATTTTAAGCTACCTCAATCCATTTTCTCTAAATAAATAATATATTTCTACTAAATTATATATTCTTAAATAATTTCTATCTTTATAAATTTACTAATAATTTCTAGATCTATAATATATTTCCATATTTATAAACCAATAGTTTATGCTTGTGATTAACATTAATATTTACTTGTTTAACATTTTATTCATTTTTCAATTAGTTAATCATCTTTTAGGACAACTATATTTTTACTTGTTTAACACATTTTATTCATTTTTCAATTAGTTCAAATATAGAAGTATCATCTTTTAGGACAACTATATTTAATCTGATCTCCTTTTATTTTGAAAACTAATTTTCACCACATGAAAGAAATATACACATTCTACAATTTTTTATCAACACATAATATAAATAATATATTAATTTAAGCACATTATTAATTGTGTAACATTATATCATTTATTAAGTACATTTTTTAGCAAAATGGTAATTAATGTTTTGTAACTTTTTACCCTACCCAATGAAAAAATTTATAAGCTATACTTATTTTTTACAAAAAAAAAATTAAAAGTAAAAAAATTCATAAAATATATTACTTCAACAAATGTGAAATTTAGTTGTGCATTGAACAAATGTATTACGCATTTAGTATTTTTTAATTACCATTTAGCTGTGTATTTAATAAGTTTGAGGCTTTTGTTTCCTGTAGAAGACCTCAAGCAGGTCCCTAATTCAAGTCATAAACTAGATTATCAAGAAGTCATCATCAGCCTTCTAGGTATAAGATTGGAATGTTGGGTGGAAATTTATGGTGGATACAATTAGTGGAGCAAGGCGGAAAAGAGAGGCGAAACCAAGATTACCAATATTTATAGGATAAAATTGGTGGAGCAAGGGGGAAAAGGGAGCCGAAACCAAAATTGACACATTTTCAAGAAAAAAAAAAGACCAAAAATTTTCAAGAAAAGGGAAAAAATAAAAAATAAATATCCACCATGAATTTCCACCCAATATTCCAATTTTATGCTTAGAAGGCTCATGATGGCTTCCCTGATAATCTAATTTATGGCTCGAACTGAAAATCTGCTTGAGGTCTTCCACGGGGAACAAAAGTCTTGAACTTATTGAATACACAACTAAATGTTAACTAAAAAAATAAATGTGTAATAATTTGTTGAATGCACAACTAAATTTCACATTTATTAAAGTATTATATTTTTAGAATTTTTTAAATTTTAATTTTTTTTAAAAAAAATAAGTATAACTTTGTTAATTTTTTCATTGGATACACTAGAAAGTTACAAAACATTAATTACCATTTGGCTAAAAATTGTGCTTAATTAATGATATAATGATACGTAATTAATAATGTGATTAATTAATATACTATTTACATTTTGCAATGATAAAAAATTATAGAATGCATAGATTTCTTTCATACGGTGAAAATTAGCTTTCAAAATAAAATGATATTAGCTAAAATATATTTATCAAAAAAGATGATACTTCTTTATTTGAACTAATTAAAAAATCAATAAAATTTTAAACAAGTAAATATTAATATTAATCACAACCATTAACTATTGGTTTATAAATATGGAAATATATTATAGATCTAGAAATTATTAGTAAACTTACAAAGATATAAATTATTTAGAAATATATTATATATTTAGCGAAAATGGATTCAAGGTGGTATGAAATGAAATTGTTGTTGATTTGCATAATTTGTAAATTTTATTGGACAATCATGGCATTTGGCCCACTTGCATAATAGGGAATTTGAATGATGTGACTATTCCGGGGGGTAAAGTGCAGCTTTTCTAAAATAGAGGAAGCATGTGTAGGTTATGCCCAATGTTGGGGGGTTTTTGTAACTTTCCCTTATTTATTGTACGCAGATATTGACGGGTCTAGGTGGAACTTCTGAGCACGCGGTTGGCTGGTCTCCCACTCAACCAAGTGAATTTATAGTCCTCCACATTTCTACAGTCCACAGCATATACATAGCTCTCTAATTTATGGACAAATAATTTCAATTAAAATCTCACCTCTCAAGTCTCAACCAATGCCCCCAACCACAATAAAAATCCGTGCATATGTTAAGAGTATTTCTGTTGCACTTCGCATATTTTATGCCTCATTTTCGTGAGGACTTTACTTTGTATAAAAAGTTTTTTTTTTTTGTAGTCACAATCATTGGAAGTAAACAATATGATAATCTACTATAGGAAATGATAGGGGTAAAGTATATGTCTCACAAATCATAACAAATTTGAGTTACAACTTGATCACTTCTGGATTATCATGATTTTTGTGAGGGGTGTATAGTACCGCTCAAACCCTAGGCTACTGTGTGGGTAGGTGTCCTATACTATCAACACACCTAGGCCAGTGAGAATAACTGTATAAATAGTTAATCTTAAAAAATTGATCATTGTTTTGAAACCAACTTTATCTAAATTATAATTTAAATTTTTCAATTAATAGATCATTAAATTATGATTTTTACCTCTTTATAGATTGTATTTTTTATTAGTGATTATCTTTCGATAAATATAAAACTAACTATTAATATTTTACCAAAGTTGTAAAAATCCCTTAAAGTATGACCAAGATGCCAATTTGGTTTGTTAAATTATTATTTTATGAATATATTGATTTACTAAAATAGATGTGATAATTAAGAAATTTTTGCCATAAAGAATTTAGTCATATATTCCAGTTTGGAAAATATATCTGCTATTACGGTAAATTTCATGATGGGTGGAATTAATGTATAATAGATTCCTATTTGATTAGAGTGTCTGGTCTAGCTTATATATATAAGCATGTGTCTCTTATAAGAGAAAGACAACAAAATAGAGGTAAATTTTATTAATTTTGCCACTGTATTGTTGTAAGATTTCTTACATTGCAGTATTAAAGCCAGCCTCTATGCTATATTGATTAGTGAGTCACGGCTTGCTGTTGTACTCGGTTATCTGCCGATTTTGTTTTCGGCCCAAATTTGTTTTGTTGAATTCATTGTTTCATTTATCTATATTTGTCAAACCGTGAACTTGGTGAACATGCTTCTTATCCAATTGTTCATATTAATCGGTTGCATGTGGAGACAAACCTTAAAATCTTCATGAATTGTGAAGCATCATATATAGTTGTTCAATTCACGTGCTTTTTGGGCAAAACAATGACTGGTAATCATTGGCAGAGGAAGATGCAATTGTGTGCCTATTCTGTTGTCACTGAGATATGTTTTCATAACCGAGAATATGGTGTTAATTTTGTTAATAATCTCAGAACTGGTTGCATTTTGGTTTTTGCTTTTTATATGTCAAGCCGAAAGTATAAGCATATGTTCCAGAAAACTTCATTATGCGTGTACTTGATTGAATTTTTATGATCGATGTTGTTAGGTTGATCTATTTATTATGAGATCCCTACTTTAAGGGTATTGTTTGAGCATGTTCTGAATTACTGTTAAGTAAAGTAATTTTGATTTGATTTGTGTTTCTAATGCATGTCTAAGAGTTAGAAATTGCATTTTAATTATGTTAACATTTTTGGATATCCGGTCTTGATCCAAATAAGATTTTTAACGATATCAAGGTTCATTCAATGCATATGGTTTAGAATTAGTCACAGCATCTTAAATCTTAAGGAAAAATTTATAGAATCTTATAAGGATATAATATTAAATTGCAACTAATGCATAAAATAATAACCCGGCTCCACTGGGAGGTTGTTTGATTTGTGTATTAGTTGGAATAAGATAATTGATTGAATGGTGGAGACGGATTTTTTCTATGCCTATAAGTATGAAAGAATTTTGCCCTTACTGTTTGGTTGGTAGTTTTATTTTATAAAAAATAATAATTTCTATGCGGTTGCGATCTCTACCCATAGGAAGGTGGGATTTTACTATTATATAGAATTTATGTTTTCCATAGCATTAAAGTAAATTTCTATTGTAGCTATTCCTATTACCTATGACATGTCATGCATTTTGGTACTTTGCAGTGACCACTTTTCTAATTGGAAGGAGAATATCCATTTTACTTTGAGGTTCATGGATTTGAATTTGATGTTTCATATGGAATTAAGTGCACCACAGGAGAAGACTTTATATGATCAGTGGGAGCAATCTAATTGCTTGAGCTTAATGCTTATAAAGTCCTACATAAGTAATTAAGAGCATTAGAAGCTTCATTCTAGAACATCTAAATGTCAAGGATTATATGAAATCCATTGAGGAGCAATTTGTCTATTCGGATAAGGCATTGACTCGCACCCTAATAAAGAAGCTTTCAAGTAAAACCTTTGATGGTTCTAAAGGTGTGCGCGAGCACATTGTGAAGATGAGGGACATTGCAACTCAATTGAAGTCCTTAGAGGTTTTGATTGTCGAGTCATTCTTGGTGCATTTTATCTTGAACTCTCTTCCTAGTGAGTATGATCCTTTTCAAAATATCTCACAACACACTTAAGGTAAAATGGTCAATAAATGAACTTCTGACTATGTGTCTTCAAGAAGAAGAGAGGTTATAGCATGAGAAATTGAAAAGTGCTCATTTGGTTGCTCATGCCAAGAAAAATGCCAAAGGTAAAAATGTCCTCTATTAAAAGAATACATCTATCCAAAAAAATGGTTGTTCTTTTTGTAGGAAAAGTGGATATTTAAAGGTAAACTATCCTCCTAAGTATAAAAAGTGACTTACAAAAAAAGGTAATCTCATCTCGTTTGTGTGTCATAAATCATTTTTTGTTGATGCTCCTAATAATACATGGTAGATTGATTCTAGTTCTATAATCCATGTGGTTAACACCATGTAGCATTTTCCGGATTTAAGGAAACCACAAGGAAATGAACAAAACATCTATGCGAGCAACTGAACTTGTTCCAAAGTTAAAGCTATGAGAACTTTTTGACTTGTTTTGAAATCTAGTTTTAATTTGGACCTTCAAAGAGTGCTTTATGTTCCATTATTTTCTAAAAACTTAGTTTCAATTTCTAAACTTGTTTCTATTGGATATGAATTTTTGTTTAAAGACTCAAGTTTTATTATTTTAAAGAATAAAAATTCCATTGATAGTGAAATTTTAATTGATGGTTTATACAAGTTTGATTTTGATCCCACATTTGATAATAGCTATGTAGCCATGCACATACATGTTGGCATAAAAAGGAGCATGATTAATGAGAATTCCTCAACTTTATGGCATAGGAAATTAGGTCATATTTTCATTGAGCGAATCAAACGGTTAGTGAATGATGAGATTTTAAAAAGCCTTGATTTTACTAACATTGATACTTGTGTGGGCTATATAAAAGGAAAACAGATCAACAAGACCAGTAAAGGTGCCAAGAAGAGCTAAAAAACTTTAGAGATCATACACACAAAAATTTATGGACCATTTACTATGCCTTGTTTTAATGGTTAGAGATTTTTTATTTCATTTATTGATGACTATACAAGATTCATGCATCTCTATTTGCTTTTTGACAAGGCTAAAGCATGTGATGTTTTTTAGTCTTATAAGGTAGAAGTTGAGAAGCAAAAAGAAAAAAAGATCAAAATTATTAGATCTGATAGAAGAGATAAGTACTTTAGAAGGTACATAGAAAAAGGGACAAATGCTAGGTCCATTTGCAAAGTTTCTTGAGCAAAAAGATATTATTATTCAATATATGATGCCTGGCACACCATAACAAAATGATATAGCTAAAAAAATGAATCATGCTTTTATGGACATGGTAAAGAGCATGATTAGTAACGCTAATCAACCTAAATCTTTTTGCAGTAAAGCTTTGAAAACCGTAATGTATATTTTAAATAAGGTTTCATCCAAGGCAGTTCCCAAAATACCATTTGAGTTATGAAATGAACAGAAACTTAGTTTAAACCATATGCACATATGAGGTTGTCCTGTTGAGATAAGGATTTATGATCCTCATATGAAGAAATTATATTCATGGACAGCAAGTTGTTATTTCATTGGTTATGCAATAAACTCTAAAAGATACAGGTTTTATTGTCCTTCATATATCTTTAGAATTGTTAAGTCCAGAAATGCTAAGTTCCTTAAGGATTCTTGGACTAATAGGAGTATTATTTCTGGTAAGGTTGAATTTGAGGAACTAGACGAGTTATCTGAGTTGCATACAGAGTCAAGAAATTTGGTTGTTATTTAAAACAACCAATCTAGTATTCTTGAAAAGCAACCTAAACAAATAGCTCATGAAGAAGAGCACCCATTAGGTCCTAACCACCAAAATGAGGAACATTCAATTGAAGAAGTGGGTTTAAGGAAATCCACAAAGGTATGAAAACCGGTAATTTATGATGATTTTTTAATATACGTTCAAAAGTCTGTTTATGATATTGGACATAAAGGTGATTGAGAATCATTTTCATAAGTCATGATGGCAAAGATTGCACTCTTTGGCTTAAGGCCATGAAAGAAGAAATAAAGTTGATGGCTAAGAATAAAGTTTGGGACCTCGTTGAGTTACTTAGAGGATCAGTGGCCATTGTCTGCAAATGGTTCTATAATACTAAAAGAGATGCCTCAAGTAACATTGAACGATAAAAAGGTAGACTTGTTGCCAAAAGGTACACTCAAAATGAAGGTATTAATTATCATAAAACCTTCTTTCCAATCTCTAAAAAGAATTCATTCAAGATAATCATAGTCTTAGTAGCTCATTTTGATCTTAAGTTATACCAAATGTATGTGAAAACAACATTTTTAAATGGATCTTTAAAGGAAGAGGTATACATAACGCAACCTATAGGGTTTTGTCTTGAGCAAGAAAGTCACTTGGTTTGCAAGCTTAAGAAATCTATATATGGGCTAAAATAAGCCTCCCACTAATAGTATTTAAAATTCCATGATGTTATAACCTTTTATGGTTTTACAAAAAAAACATCATGGATCACTGTATATACCTAAAGGTCAATGGGAGCAAAATTATATTTCTAATGCTATATGTAGACGACATTTCACTTGCGACCAATAATTTGAACCTACTTCATAATGTGAAAAAGCTTCTTTCTTAAAACTTTGAAATGAAGGATTTGGGTAAAGCTTCTTATGTCATTAGCATATAAATTCACAATGATAGACCTAGAAGGACTTTAGGACTATCTTAAAAGGCCTACATTAATAAAGTTTTGTACAGATTTTGTATAGAAAATTGTTCTTCGTTGGTGGCACCCATTGTTAAAGGGATAAATTTAGTCAGAATCAATGTCCACAAAATGTATTAAAGTGAAGAAAAATGAAATCTGTCCCTTATGCTAGTGCAATTGGGAGTCCAATGTATGTGCAGCTCTATACTAGATCTAATTTAGCATTTGCAGTTGGAATACTTAGTGGGTCCCAAAAAAATCCTGGAAAGGATCATTGGAAAGCTGCTAAAAAGGTCATTCAATATTTGCAAGGAACTAAGAATTACATGCTAACCTATAAGCTTTATGACCATTTGAAGCTAGTTGGATATTTGGATTCTAATTTTGGTGGATGAAAGGATACACTAAAGTCTACTTCTAGGTATATATTCCTTCTTGCTGAAAGAGCTATATCATGGAAAAGTGAAAAACAATCCATTACAGCATCATCCATCATGGACGTAGAATTCATTGCATGCTATAAAGCTGTGGCACAAGCTATATGGTTAAAGAACTTTATCTCAGGCCATAAGGTTGTTGATTCTATATTGAGACATATAAAGATATTTTGTGATTATTCAGCTGCAGTATTCTTTGCAAATAATGATAAAATTGGGAGCCAATTTTGTAGTAAAAGAGAAAGTGACAACACAAAGTTAGCCATTGAGCATATTAGCACTTCATTGATGTTAGCAGATCCCTTAACAAAAATTTTGTCGACAAATCAGTATGTGGTTCATGTGAAGTGTATGGGACTTAGCTCATTTGGTATTGCACATTGAGTTTTTCTTGTAGTTTTGTTTTGGAACAAATTTTTCCATAAAGTTTTGTAGAAAACATGAATTTATGTGCATATTGAGTGTCATGTTTTTGTGTCCGTGAGAATACATAAAGCTGAACCCTTTTTGGAGAAATTACTTTCTCATAAAGTATTCATCAAATGGTGATATATATTGTGATACATAAAAGGGAATGCTTGATGACGAGTATGACCACTATGATTCATGTGTAGAGCTATTATTGATCAAATAGTATAAAAGCTATAGGGTAAGTGCCATGTGGACCAAGTAGGAGAACGCAAAAGTATAGCCCATATGCCATTTTGGTTTTCTAAGTTACTATTATTATTATTTTATGTATAAATCAATTTACTAAAATAGAGGTGATAATTAAGAAGTTTTTACTATAAAGAATTTGGTCAAATAGTTCAATTTGGAAAGGATATCTGCTATTATAATAAGTTCTATGATGGATAGAATTAATATAGCAGATTCTTATTTGATTAGAACTTCTGGTTTTGCCTAGATATATAAGTCTATATCTCTTATCAGCGACAAACAAAAAAGTAAATAGGCAAGATAAAAAAACTCCCCCAACTCTTTTCCTATCATCTACGAGTCAAAGTTTTAGAGTTCACTTGATCAATCATGTCTACAGGTAAATTTCATTAATTTTTCCGTTGCGTTGTTGTAAGATTTCTTACAAAAATTTCAACTAATTTAAAAAAATAAAAATTTTTAATACCCAAAAAAACAAAAGATAAATTTCAGGACTAAGATTGCACTCTCCCAAAATTTTATTTGCCTGGTAAGAATTCCTGATCCAAGTTTCTCTTCCTCTGCCAGCAAGCATTTGATTGACTTTTTTTTGAAAAAAAAAAAAAAAAGAATTCCAACTTTTCGTGGATATAAATTTTGCATGTCAGATCTGCTTTGTCCTACTTTAATTCGTGAAAAGGAGCCTTCTTTGTTTTCATAAACTCGATTGCTTTTATTCTTGTTTTCATTAGCAAATCTAAGTTCCCTTGAAACCAGTGCTGATCTATTTAACTTATCAGGTAGCTAGTTTCTGCCGGTCTAGGGCCCAAATCCCTTCCTGTACTATTTCTCGGCCTCAACGGCTGTCCCGGATAATAGTCGGCCCATCCAATATGGTATCACAATATACTTTTATTTGGTTATCAAATCCTAATAGAAATGAAAATGTCTCATTTTCCATTAATTTTTCATTATTCTTACAAAACAACTTTTACATTCGGGCATTCAGTTTCCAGTCATTCCACTTTCTATCCCCCATCCTCTCATTTTCAACCCACTCAAGATGACCTAGTTTACACACACATACCAGACACTTGAGCCATAACCATGAACTGATGATCATTATCTCTGATTTCAAGTGTTTGATATTTTTTTTCCTACAACCAAATAATTTATTTACTTTAGGAAATTTATCTTTTTTCTTTTGTGCAAATAGATGTTACACTTTCTAAGTTCAACCTTTTTGTTGATTTTAAATATATCTATACCTTTCATTTCTCGAGAAATTAACACATTTTTTGGCACGCGAATTATTACTCACATCATCCTAAAATGTGTCACATTTGAATTTCTTTAACATATTATTAATTGCACAAAATAAGTAAATTAAACGTGTTTATTAATATTACTATTTACCAACTAATATAACTACAATAATAACTATTCATAAGCTTTACATAGTGGGATGAGTATACTTTAGTGGGATGTGTATACTTAAAAGCTTTGACTTGTGTTCTAAGACCATTTCTTTTTCTTTTTCTTTTTCTTTTTCTTTTTTTTTTGTTTTTGCTACTTAGAATTCTTTACACTAGAAAAGAGCTTTTAAATTAATAGAAAGAATCTGGTGTGTATCAAATCCAGTTAGTAAACATGGCATGACAAAACTCTTGCCACTTCACCTGAGTTGCGAGACCATTTTAAAGACAATTTTAAGACCATTTCACCTCATAATATAATGTAAGGCTAGTCTTTGCCCGTGAGTCTCCATAATTCATTTAGCAAGTTTATTCTTTATAATGGTTTTCAGTATGAAAAATTATAATTATTTATATTTTCTTTTTTGAGATTTCAAAGAAATTGTTCAATTACTTCAAAAGGTAATTAATTCCCTATATTATGGCTCTTTAGAATCAAACTCCATTTCTGTGGAGCGCTTTCAAGTAAAAGGAACCAAAAGTTAAAAGTTCCTTAAAATTTTTTGCATTTACAAATTGGACAATTAAATTGGTAAAAGACGGGACTATAGGCACAGGCAAAAAGAGAATGGATTCCTCTCAAGTTCAATTGATGGTGTGGTCCAAAATTTGTGGCCCAAAATGTGCCACATATTTCTTCAGCTTTGCATAAATGTATCTTGTAAGTTACGGTATCCTGAGAGTTTCAAGGGTTTTACTTTTACAGTAAACTATTGAAAACAGAAAAGCATCTACAAAGCTGCAAGGTACACTTTCGGGAACAAAAAGACATCTACAAAAAAAATTAAAACAAAATAAAATCTACCACTTGTTTTTTTTTTTTTTAACTCAAAATCAGTATTTCAATGTACAGGATTAAAGGAGATACATTCATAATATAAGGGATAAGAAAAATGTCAACTTATTAGAAATCGAAAAATAAGAGAAACTGATATTAAGGTGTTATGGGAATACCAGAAAGGGCAAATCGATCCCTAGACGGGCAATATACCACTTGTTGGGACAGGCTCTTCAGCCAAACTCTTAGGATATTTTACACGGGAAGGCAAACAATATAAGGAGCCGTCCAGACACCCTTGGCCTCAAAACAAATTGTCTACATTGGGATTATCAGCTCTCCCTGTAGTTCCCAAAGGAGCTCCCCATTTATATAAACCATCAAATTTTCTACTTCCTGAACAATCTCTTGTGTTAATTTTTCTCAGATCTTTCTTCTCTTAATTTTCTGCATTTAAGAAATTACTTTACCTGCTTTCATGGCTTCCCTTTCCTCAAACTCTGCTTGTTCCTTGGCCAACAGCCTTGCCACCATTCCTAGGGCTGCTCATGCTGCCTCTTCCCCTGCTCCCAAAATCTTCACCGTAAGCAACCAGCATTTCTGATCCCTTAGAGTTTTCCAGTTTTTTTGTTTGTATTTTCTGTTGACGTTCTTGGCATTAATTGCAGGGAGGCCGTCAATTCAGAGGGTTGAAGTACATCCCAAGGACCCAAATTTTCAAGGGTATTAACAGATCATGTTCATCTGCCAACGGCAAGTCCAGACGCTTCCAGATTTCTTGCTCCGCTGTAAGAGATTTTCTTCTGCTTGATTAATCTAATACCCTCAATTTATGTGACTCCATCTTGTTGTTATAAAAGGCTCAACCTGAGACACTGGAAATTGTCCGAGCCACCATCTCCAAGCAACTGTCTATTGATGTGAGCACGGTTACTCCTGAGACCAAGTTTGTTGATTTGGGTGCTGACTCGCTTGACACAGTGGAGATCATGATGGCTTTGGAAGAACAGTTCAAGGTGTCCATCGGAGAAGGTGGCGCTGAGAACATCATCACCGTGCAGGATGCTGCCGACCTGGTTCAGAAGGTGAAGGCAGGAGCCACATAGAGGATGACAGTGTCCATCAACAACTTGCACTGAACAAGGCTGCAAGTTTTGAGGATAAAAAAGAGCAGTGTGCTCCTTTGTTTTGTTTCCTTTCCTTTTCAAAAATGAGACATTGATGGATTACGAACCATCTTGCATCCATAGTGATCATGATTGTGGCTTTCCTTCCCACAAACTAATTCTCCAAAACATCGTACCACTTCACTATGCAAATTTTACACTGAAGCTACTAACTACGTAGATCGATACTGAGCAAAACCTTCAAGATGACAGGAAGAAAGAACACTAAATGAGATGCATATATCAACAAGCACACAAACTAATGAGCATGTAATCAAACCTGATGATTTGTACTGATGATGATTGGCTCGATTGGTTGGTGATCAGACACTTCGCTTCAGAGTGTTACATTCAAGTAGCTTTGCCAAAAGTCTTCTCATTCGAAGACGGCCCATAGCCTATGCACATACCCCTGCCCTTGGAGTGTATTAAGTATCACCTCCTTCCTGCTAGACTTACGGAAACAATGGCAGCACTGACTTGATGAAAGGTAGAGCAATGGACAAACTGCCTCTTACAAAGATATCATGAGCAAGTCTTGATCAATTTTTGTTCTATTACCAAATCTTTGTTCCTAAATCTGTTTTCCGGAACTGTAGAGAGACTCACTTCGGTTTAAAGAAATACAAAGTCGTGGAACCACAATTCATGCTAATTTTCATGCACTGGTGTGTCAAACAAAAGCACCAGTAGTAATACAAGTGAAGTTGACGCCAAAAGATAACAAGAACAAGAAATGAATCTCTCTAAAGAATTTCAATCTCAAAAAATAATAATAATAATAATAATAATAATAAATAAAAGAACTAGGTCGTGGAGTGAAACACAGCTCTCCACTCAGTCCTATATATATGCCTACTTGTTCTAAGGTCCCTCAGACAGAGGCTTCAATCCTCGGCTCGAATGAGAAAGCCGACATGAATTCAAAGGCTTCACCGCCCACAGAACACTTGGGCACTTCAACCCACTCATTTGTCACAAGATCACACAAAATATAACGGCAAAGCTCCGCACAGCTCAAGCAGATAAATATCCGGCTGCCAGCCCCAACACAGTTGATATCAGCTTTCTTACCATACAAGTCAAGTGACATTGAGGCAGGCATTGCAGCTTTGTGTTGCCAAGACTTGGTCTGTTCGTCAAACTTCCACACCCTAAGGCTGGCAGTTTCCAGGAATTCAGATAACAGTACCACAAACATCTCACCTCTACACTCGACCAAATCAATCGAGTACTCGCAGCACACTGGCAACAACCTGGGGTATTCAAAGAAACACTTACTCGACAGATTGCAAGCAACAACTGTCCCGAAAGAGCTAAGAAAGTAAACAATCTCTTCACCATCTTTACTGGTGATAACCGACGAGTACTGCTTGGATGGGCTTCTCTGCATGTTAGTTGCCACCACATTTCCAGCCTTACTAAGGAAATATACCGTGCTTTCGTCATTTGGGTCCAATTCCAAGCAATCATCAGTCTTTCCCCTCAGAGGACTCTCATCTTCCCAGCAATCCATTTCGGAGTTATACTCTCTGAAGGAGAGCTTAGGAAGCTCTCCAGAGACCAATACAAGCTTGTACGAGCAATGGTAGTTAGAAAAAGAATGCAGTGCAATGGCCTGAAGAGACTGGCCATGGAAGATCGGATCAAGTGCAGGGAGTTCACGGCATGCTCCTGTCACAGGATTGCACACAATGTAGTTGCCTGAGACATTGCGAAGACACAGCAGCCCACCTGATGCAGCAACTGGCATGATGTTTCCAGCAAAGCTACTCTGGAGGAGAAGTGGACGGTTAAGTTTTCTCCACCTCCCATCAGAAGAGTCAAAGACAATAGATTTATTCAGGTGGAGATCAACCATGAAAAACCAAGGATCACGTGAACTAATCTGCGAGCAAGCAAGCTTGAAACTAGCAGATCCAGCAACTGACTTCCATCTCTTGCTCACCAAACCAAGGCGAAAGAAGGTTGAGGTTGGCAACCATGAAAGGACTTGTTCTAAGAGGTCTTCATTCAGCTCATCCATGGAGAGCCTAATCATGTGCTCGTCATCTTTGGGTGACTTCCTCTTCTGCGAGCATCTAGAAGTGCAGTGAATACCATACTCCATTGACAAGGTATTCGAGAATATTTGACTGTAGCAGCAAAGAACATGAAACCCATTAGCAGTGAGGTAGCATTCGTGGAACAGATATAGAGAAGAATATCACTTCTACCTCTATGACAAACACAAGGAATAAATGGCAAGAGAAAAAGGAAAACACAGGATGCTCACTTCAGGTTAAGATTGAAACAAAACATGACAGCTTAACCACTACCACTGTCGGAAAAGGCGCACTGGAGAAAGAACGAACAAAAGCATCCCTTTAAGACCAATTCTCACCAACCCCAGATTCTCTACGAAAGTGAATTGTGAAAAGAGTACACAGTAGTCCAGACATTGACAAACAATTATAGCATCAGGAACTATAGCAGAAAAGGGTTCATCAAACTGAAATTACGCATCTTTTCAGCAAAAATTTTTGAGAATTTGTTGACAAAGAAATAGCTATATACTAGGCCCCAGTCAAGCCCCTAGTTGCTAAAGTCGATAAGAAAAAAACAAGCAATCCTTGAAACCTGTAATAGCAACAACCCAGGCAAAAAATCAAAAAATGTACGCACTTCGAACACAAGATGGTTGAAATTTCTGCTAGAAACCTCCATTTGCTGATTTAACATCATTTTAAGAATCTGTTGAGCAACCATAGAACACCAACAATCCACCCAGATGCCACAGAAACACAATGTGCAACCCTATAAGAACCGAGCATGAGAAGCCAACAGAATTTAGAAAGAGATGGTTTTTACCTGCAGCCAACTGAATGAAACCTCAGGGTTAGGACTTGGGAGAAATAAGGGCAGGAAGGCAAGCAGCTGATACCAGCCAATTGGGAATTGGGGTTTTAAAGAGGGTGAAAACCCCCCAAAAAATCAGTAACAAACAAAAAGTGGAAACAAACAGGAACCAAAGAGCAGTGGCGAGACAAACCCAGGAAGCTTCCCGGGTACTACTCCTTGCGAGCGTTGACAATACAGAGAGATAGCAGAAAGAGAGAAAGGATGGAGATTTATACACACGCAGAAAAGCAAAAGCTAGAGAGAGAAAGAGAGAGAGAGGGGAGTCAAGAGGCACACGAGTGAGTGAGGGAAGAAAACAGAGTATGTCGTGCTGTTGGGTTGACTCAGCGACTCTACCCCACAAGAGTACTAGGAGCGTTTTTCTCAGCAAGCAAGCACAGCCTAGAAAGCTACGATTCCAGGGAAGCAAATGTTGCCTTGGATTCTGGGAATGGCCGCCCGTGACCAGAACAAAGTTCAAGAATTGTTTCGCCCTTTAATCAAAAGGGGAAGTGATACATACGCACGTATATATGTATTCCATGGAAATAAGGAAGAGAAACGAGGGAAAAAGTCTCGGAACTTCCCCCTACTTTGTCAAAATGCTTAATAACGACCCTCGCATTTAGTTTAGTTTATTAGATCTCCAATTTCAATTTGTTCAACCCTTAAATATCACCAATCTAACTTTCTTAGAGTCCCACACTTAAATCAAATTTGGTTCTAAAACAGCTTCTATACTTTCAAAGCTGTACCTAGCTGACCCTAGGCGGTTCATCTCAAAGAGCTTTCAAGCCAACTTATGCTTAAAATTTAGCCGCCTAATTATATTTGAATGTAATTTGTGTTCACTAACTTCAATCATATTAAGTTTTCAGCGTATTTCTTGAAATTTAATTGCAAAGTAAAAGTTAGATTATTACTAATGCTAGTTTGCTTACCATCTCAAGTTTTGCAAGACTCACTTATTAGCAACAATGACATCTCAATACCCAGGTACTTGATAGCTAGCTGAAGATGAAAGTTAAAATTTAAAGGCCATTTGGAAATGGAATTCAGTTTTTGAACCAAAAAGCATATGTGTAATAGTTTATGGTCCAACGATGAATTAAACCTTTCTCAATAAGCTGTTGGCTCCCAGAGCGGGCCTTACCTTTGCAAATTGGAAGTAGTCCCCCACTCGAGCAGCCATATATACCCTTTAGGCTTTTTATGGTATGAAAGATGTAAAGAAAAAAAGAATAGTTTTTTTTTTTAGATAAGAAGAATCAAAGTAAGGCACACAAAAAGCTATGGTAGCTTAAAATTTCAAGGGCTCTGTTAAAATATGTCACTCCTAGCTGAAGAAAGTGACCTAGATTAGCCAAGTTGTCTACGCACCGAATCCCCTCCAATAAAATATGCTCAATCTGAGACACGACACAAATCACATGAAAAATGATACATTTTTTAGATACAGAAATTAAAGTATACGTGGTTTATGATTTTTTTTTTCATTTTTACACATAAAATTGAAATTTTAAAAAAAAATTTGAGTTATGTGTAATGAAATTCCAAATAATTATTAAAAAAAATATATTTTTGGGGGGTTTGTGTTTGTGTTATGAGAGTTTTAATGAATATTAGAAAAAAAATTTAATTTTGTGTAGTGGTAGTTTAAATAGGATAATAAAATAAATTGGATTTTGGAAATTGTCTAGAAAGAGAAACACTTCTTACTTTTTTGGATGGCTAAAAATGAAATACGTTTTATTATTACTTTTTTTGTAGATGAAGTAAATATTTTGTCTAGAATTAAAGTTTCAATTTGGCCCTTGAACCATATAAATGTGACCTTTCAACCCCTAAACTAAAGTCAATTCCTAACGCCCTTAAACTTCATATCAATTTCATCAATCTATGTCTTGAAATTAGCTGGCGAATTCAATTATAGAATACCAATTAATAAACAGTGAGACTGGTTACCCAACCCAAGCCACCCAAGACCCACTCATAAATGTTGATAATCACTGCAATATGTGGTCCTAGGAGGTTTGTTAGACATAAAATTAATAACCAACTCATTTTAATTTGAATTAACTTAATCTAAAATAATTTATTTTTTATTTTTATATTTTTTCTTGAAATTATTTTTATTTGAAAGGAAATATTAAGCTGGTACATTAATCCATATTAAAGTAAAATTTTATTTTGTTATTAAATTTTTATGATTTTTCATTTTTAAGCATTAAAAAGGAAAAATACATAAAATTTTAATAAGATTATAAAAATTATATGTTCAAAGGATTATTGGTTTTCAAATAAAATTGATTTTACATTAAAAAATGTAAAATAAAAATAAATCATTTTGAATTAAATTGACTTAAATTAAAATGATTTGGGTCTAAAATTTCAAGTTGCATTTGAGAATCAAGTTCACTTTAGACCTTAGGGGATTAAAAAGGTCATATTTGTTTTACAATTCAAGGGGCAAATTGAAAGGGACCCTTTGTAGCATGATGAATCACAGATGCAATGAACGCATACATGCCATCCGATATTGTGAGTCTCACGTGGAGTCCACATGTCTATGCATCCATGACCTATCACGCTTGGATTCCCGAATTGGGAATTTAGCTCTAAATAACACAACGTGTCCTAAGAGCGGCAGTTTAGAATAGCAATGAGAATGACAATCTAAAAGAAAGATTAGGTCACTTAGATTTAGCCATAGTTAATGATTTTTTTTTCCTACCGCGTTTAAGTATATTTTCAAATGTTAGGATCTTACTTTAAACACCAAAAAAATATTTAAATGAGTTGACTTGAGTGTTTTTAAAAAAATATAGATTTTATTTTTATTTTATTTATCCAAATTAGACATTAATTGGGACCATATACTTTAAAAAGTTTAAAAAGAATTTTCAAATAATAATGATTCTTAATCATTATTATTTCTTTCTTTCTTTTTTGGTACTTGACCTTGTGATAATAATCACAAGTCTTAACCATTAGATCAAAGTTTCAATCACTTCAAATGATATTAATTCTAAATAAGAAGAAAATAATGAATTTATAAATAAAGTACAATAGACAATGCGAGTAATGTTGGTGATGTTTTTACCAAGTAAGTTAACAACTTCGACATGTTATTCCAAAAGTTATAGATAGGGGCTGGAAACAAGCCTAACCAAGCCCGAATATCCCAAGTTCAAAGCATGGTTCATTAAAGATTGACTTGGCTTGACCTCGAGCTCAAGTTCAACAAATTCAAAAAACGAGGCTAAAAGCTCTGCTAAAAAGGGTTAGAGTTTGGCTCGGTGGCTTAATAGGCTTGAAGTTCGATTCAAGGCTTGAGTTTAATTTAAGTTCGATTTGAGGTTTGAACTCAATTTAAGGAATAGAAATTAGAATTCTAGAATTTAGACATATTAAAAATAAATT
Source organism: Aquilaria sinensis (assembly GCA_005392925.1). Lineage (NCBI taxonomy): Eukaryota > Viridiplantae > Streptophyta > Magnoliopsida > Malvales > Thymelaeaceae > Aquilaria > Aquilaria sinensis. The sequence goes on from SMDT01002129.1 coordinate 402,013, forward strand.
TAATTAAGTTTTTTATTAAAAAAATATTAGATTCGATAAGAGTTCGAGCCGAATAGTACCAAGCTCGAAGCTCAGCTCACCAAGAGTTCAAACTTAAAATGAAACTCAAAGCTCGTGACGCTTGACTTGATAACAAAAAAATCGAGCTCGAGCTCAAACTATTCGATAAAAAACTTGACTCATTTTCCATTCATATGCATCATATTTTTAGCGGTAATAGCAAAAATTCACAAAGGATTTGGTGAAATTACATTTTACCATCTATTATGGAGTTTATAAGAGATCATCTTTTTAAATTCTAATTTAATTAATACAATGTATTTCATTAAATTTAAAATATTTAATCATAATATAGTAATTAATTAACAGTTTAAATTATCAATTTTTCTTCAATCTCAATGTAAAATAGTTGTTTTTTTTCTTATTTTAAAGCTAAATTAGGTTTCTACTGGAAAATAAGTTAGACTGTAGGTTTTATCTAAATGTTGGGGGGCTTTTTGTTAGCAGCCCAACTCTCTTCTAGAAAAGGACAAGAGAGGGAGACCATGGAAAGTGCTCAAGTGTAGGGTTGCTGACCTTGATAAAGCAAAAGTGAAGGGTTGGCACTTGGGCTCCTCCTCGTTGAGGTATCTCTACACTTTAATGTTTTTTTTTATTTTTTCAGTTTCAACTCTTCTTGTTTGATCTTTAGCTCTTGTGAGCTGGGCTACCCTGCTGCTCAAAAAGTCAAAGTGTCCCAGATCAAAGAACTCGTTCCTTTCCTGTACCAAACATTTCGAACAACTCAACACAAAAACCATTTGTTAAATGACAAGAAAAACTACTTTATTAATTCTTATGGACTAAAAGACAGAAGGCCGTTAATTACGATTTGCTTTTTCTGTGCCCTTACCAAGCATCTTGGCACGGATCTCTATGCAAAATTATGTGTCTTGTTTGTGTTGTGGTCGGAGATTCCTCGGCCCAACCAAAGCCCAATATACGTTGTTCCTTCGGTCCATTTTCAGCCCAATAGAAGGCCCAATTGGAAAGTTTCTCGACTGCGTAAGGGGAAAAATTTGGTTCTTCTGGTCCTCTTCAATTTGTTCCATTGCCAGAAAAGAGAAGGTTTTCAGAGGATCGGTGCTGTTTTCCCGAAACCGGTGACTTTACGGTTGAATTCCGTTGACTTCGGCGACGGCGGCGGAGGTAAGATTGACGCAGCAGGGGCAGCGGCTGTTGTCGGAAGCGAAGGGACAGATAGAAAGATGGATATGTCCACGTCTCAGAAGCTTACGCTTGGATATGCCGCTATCGTGGGAGGTAAGTTTTACTATTCAATTCAAAATTGCTGGAGTTGTGAACCTTTTAGTTCCAGTCAAAAGCTTAGGATCACGAAATGGAAAACCTTCTTCTGCTAAAATTTCGATCTTTGATAGGATAATATAACTGTGTAGTGCATTTTTTTTGTTGAGCAATTGATAGGATAATGAAAGATGTGATACATCTGGTGGTTAGTTAGTCACTGAAGTTTCATCTACTTGGTTCTGTAGTCAGTATGGTATTTGATTTTTTATTAAACCAGGTTACTTAGTTTTCAACCTAAGTTTTTGAAGGAGGCACTTTGATACGTAGACATCAGCTTTGTTGTTGTTGTTGTTATTGTGGTCTTGTAGTTGATCTTTGGTCATATCGGCGGTGTCTAGTATCTTATCTGCAAATTGTTGAGAGGTTTTATGAATTTCTTCAATAGTGGGAGGTATTATGGGCTATCTGAAGAGGGGCAGCCAGAAGTCCCTTGTGGCTGGTGGAATATCAGCCTCAGCTCTGTATTATGTTTACACTGAGCTTCCGGCAAGACCGGTTCTTGCATCTTCTCTGGGGCTTGGTAAGTCAAAGTTATGTTCTTGGTTGTCACCCCTCTCATCTTCCATGCTAAACATATTGTTTCTCTGTTTTTATAGCTACAATATGTAGAAAATTTCGATTAAGTGGAGCCATTGTAGTGCACTGCACTGCATTGCATGGTTCTTGTGAGTAAGTGATTGCTGTTATCACTACCTATGGCACACAGACACAGAAACGATGAGTATTTGCCAGGCGCACTGCGTGCTAGAAAGAAATGACTTTGTAATTGTACCATCTTTACAGAGAATCACTGTTATGACCTGAAGAGCATTCCATAATTTTTTTTAAACAAAACATAGAAAAGCAATGTAGGTGAATGAGTTGTGCAGTCTGAGCATGGCAAGTTGGCCCTTGAAATATAAGCATCTGAATGAATCATGCTCGGCAGGCGTCATTCTCATGTTCTTGAGCTTTCTGAAGCTAGCTTTCCCTGTCATCCTTTGGAGTCTGGTATTGCTTTCAAGCCAAGGGCAGTAATCTATCTTACGACTCACATAAATGTTCTTGAAAGAAAAGCTGCTGCTGCTTCAAAACTATATGCTCCGAGTAATTTGACATTAAGTTGATGGTTTTATGTTGTGATTTTAATCCACTGCCTATCTGAAGTTGACTGCTATCCCATTGTAGAACATTTTATGATGCAGTGCCCTAATTGGTTTTTCCACATTCCAGGAATATCTTCAACGCTTCTGGGAGTGATGGGTTACCGTTTCAAGAAGTCTGGGAAGGTCTTGCCCGCAGGGATTGTATCTGTCATGTCACTGGTTATGGCAGGAAGATACTTGCATGGTATTCTACGTACTGCACATTAGAGAGTCCAGAATACAAAAAGTTAGGTCCAAGTATTTGCACAGGAGGCTGCTTACTCATCGTTCTATGTGCTGCACATTAGAGAGTCCTGAATGTCTTGTTTGAGCTTTGTTCGGTGGATCTTTTGACTGAACAAAACGTTATCTCCTGATGCAGTGTGTGTATATGAATCTCCATTTGCAAAAACTAGATGAACCAATCATGGTGGGCAATGTACGAAAAGTCTGTTGCAACTCCACTACGCAATGAAAATTTTCTTGTTGGAAGGACTATGGTGGAGGGCTTGTTTGATAAAAGTCTTTGCCTGGTCTCTGATTCTGACATGCGGGCAAGGATCAGTTTCCTAGTAGGAACCCGTAAGCAGGAAAATAAAGTTATGGCTTGTAATGTAGCAAGGATCAGTTTTCTAGTAGGAACCCGTAAGCAGGAAAATAAAACGATCGCCAATGGTAAAACACAATGGAAGTTCACACAAACGAGAAACGAGGCTTTGAGATCTCCGGGTGCAAGAAAATATGGTGCACGTTTTAGACTTCACTTTAGTAGCAACAAACAATTAAAGAGTCACATTTATAGACCTGAGTTTATTAACAACAGACAATTAAGAGTCATTTGTCAGACAGTTCATAGACACATTCACAAGACGAGCACACTAAGCTGGTGGATTATCTTCATTTGGGGAGGTACAACTTGCGTCTTCGTGATCAACAGCAGATTCATGAGGCATCCTATTGATCAGAAGTACCCAACATGCGTTGCACCTGCCTCCGTAGATCAGATAATATTATCGCAGTTAGGCCTGCGTCATTCATTATATTCAGTCTTTTGCCTAGACGAACTAATTAAACCAACAATAACAGTGCTAATTCAGCTGAGCTGAGCTTCTGTCTTTGGCTGAAATTCGTTATCAGGCATGCCAGATTTCTCGAACCAGCCACCATCTGGTAATGCTTTGAGTTTAGCTTTGGTGTCATCTGCTACTTTCATTTCATTGGCAGAATATGGATTCTTGCTCACCAACCTGCAACAAGAAATAGAGTGTAGGTTAAACCGAAAGTTTTCATGCTCGAATTAGTTGAGATGAATGCTGCATAATGTCAATGTTAACTCATGATACCAATGTCTGGATTGACCTCACATAACAGGGTTCAAATATTATATTTATTGGGGGAAGGTAACTGTTCCTAACGTAAATGCATGACGAGAGATGTGAGGACTGAACTAGTCTGTGTTTACTAAAAGTGAAACTGAAGCTGTACCTGTCACGTCTTTTCTCAAAGAATCGCTGAAGAGAGTGCCTTCTTGCAATAGGTAACTCTGAACCAGATAACATGATCAAGGAATCATTTCAGTCATCTATCACAAAGCCATATAACATAGGGATAGATACAGTTAAATCCACTACGCATAGGTTTAAAGCTAATCTGCAGCAATCACCTGCTTGCAGTTTGCAGAGAGAACTTTTCTGAAATGGATACACCTGAGGTGGGGAAGCTGTAGCAGTTGCAGTACTCTGAAGTGAAGGAGACCTCGTAAGAATGGGTGAGCTGGTGGGGCAATTAGTATCAGCATTCTTTGCCTCTGCAGAATTAGTTGCAGCAGCAGCAGAAGCAGCAATAAGCATAATTTCACGAGCCTGATCACATGCATAAGTCAAGGTTATAATCTACATATAAAACAGCAACCAGAACGTGTTCCAATGCAGCATAGCACCCACCTTGTCAACAGGAATTGCATCAAATACACAAACACTTCCACCGTAAAAGATGGTGAGTTGCACTGGGTTGACCTCTGCCGTGTTGATTCCAGATGTTGGCATTGTCAGGGGCCTTACACAGCAAGAAACAAGATATGAGTTTTCCACATAGAAAAGCACATGAACCAGAATGTATAGACTAGACTAGATTAAGTAGGATTACAGCAAGAAAATGAAATTTGGCAAACAAATAAACTGGTGAACGTAGCTTCTTAGGACGCTAAGTATTTTTCACAGATCAGCTCATATGACACCTCAAATTGGAAAGGGAAAAATTCAACTAAAGCTAGGTCTTCCAGTCAAAGCCTATGGCTGCCATTACAAGATCCATTATTCAAATCTCTTCTCCAAAGTTGACCTTCACTAGTTTCGGAACTACTACTAGCTACCACCCAGATTGGAACTACCCCCAGTTCCCAACCAGATTGAAACGAAATGGTAATGACAGGAACCAAAATGTCATCTTGGGCTGCAGACACCTTGATCTAAATATTATTAGTTCGACCCATGTCAACCATGTGTTACAGATTCAGATATGACTTCGCTTTTCAAAAGCAAAAGATCAAACAAATTCAGCCACGAAAAATTTCACTACAAACGGATAATTTGTCTAGTATTTCATCAATTACTTGATATTGCACTTAACCCCGCCCCATCCAAACAACTAGAAACTGCAATTTTTCTTCCTTTTGTGCATATCCTACAGATTCAAGAACCAAACGCTCGAGAAAACTTGTCTGTTTCCAATTATTTTCCATACCAAAACCAAGAAGGGCTAATTTCTAAACCTTTTGACCTTCTAAAGTCGAATAGATTCTGCAAAAAGAGCAAAATGAGATGCGAGCACAAACCAGTTGGTTGTGGGAACACCAGCAGCTCCGGCGTCATTCTGGCAGGGCTTCTTCACCGGAGAGCCACCGGAGTCAACAGATCCCGGCTTTCCAGCGACGGAGAGCACCCTCACATCTTCCGAGGACTCGGCCTCTCCTTCCATGGTCGAATTCGGCAGCGTAAAAGAACTTTCTGGTTTGCGGCTTCTGGGCAAAATGAGGGAGGAGGAGGAGTTTCCTTTGCTTTTTCTTCCCCTTTTTGGTTTCATGTGAGCAGACCGAAATCTGATAACGTGCTTAAGCAGTGACCGAATCGGACGGCTATCAATGTGGTTGGTTGATCAGACAACTGCCACGTGGCGGCTACCGAAAACCTCCTCCGCCCAAATACCAAGTCTTCGACTTTTCTAATGTCCTGTCCCCTCAACCACGTTTTATTTTTCCCGAAAAATTGACTATTGGTGCCACCTAACCTGAGAAAAATAATTTCTCCGGAAAAAATATTCCTCGTGCTTCTATAGGTCTGGACTGGAGTAGTCAGCCTGGAGACAGAACAGAACTGTGAAGTGACTGATGATTTTTTTCTTTCCTTTTTTGGGGGCTCAAATGCAATGCTAATCCTTCAACTTGTCTAACTCACATGAGCAAGTACCTGAGCCCTTCAATTTGTCCAATTCATGCGAGTTGGTCTGTAACCCAATGAAATAGTGCAGGGCCATTTACACAATGCTAACACCATCTCTGGGAATACATCTTGACGACCTATACAATTTTCAAGTTCAATTTTAGCATAAGAAAGAATCACATAGATCATAATGATCTATTCACAACCATTTCGTAAGCTTACTAAAAAGAGAGAAAAGAAATGATCTTATCATATGAATTAGAGAATTAAATCAAAAGAATAGCCGCAAGATCTTTCTTTCATCTCCTTCAAGACAATTGCCATCTCCGCTCCCTACCCACTGTGTCATACCCATCTAATAGTGGAAAATTAGTGTTTCCACTATTCCTCCTTCTCACTTATTCATTAACTGTAAATGTTAAGATCATTCTTGTACATTGTCTTTGCCTCATAACATCTCTTCCTTTCTTCCACTACCACCAAGGACCATAGAGCCCCCTAATTCCAACACCAAATCAAAATGCGTGGGATGAAAAGTAAGATAACCATTTTAAAAAATTTTCTTTAAGCTGTACGGTATCATGAAAGTGCAATGTTATCTAGACTTTGAGGACAATTGAGCAACGTTTGGTCATACGAGGCTGAAATAGTAATATGACGCATGGTTTAGGACAGGTAGTCACATTTTTCCAGTTTACCATGTCAACACGAGACTATTCAAAGACATTTTCGCTAAACCTGTATTAGATAATTAATCTTCAGTGTCAGAAAATACATTATTCAGCCGTAGCCTCTGAACTCTACCACCCAAACTATAATTCTACCCTACTGACAAAGTCATACAGGGTATATGTTTAATTTATTCTACTCAGTTTACCCGCATATCTTTGAAATTAATATATTTATATTTAAAATATAATTTAATTTTAAAAATAAAATCATAAGTTAAAATAAATTATCTTATATTACTAAAAAAATTAAATATATACATTAAAATGGGTTGATGGATAGTACCCGCCTATGCATAGGATGGGTACTATCTGAACCCGATTATCTAAGGAAATGGTTTAAAATTAGTTATACTCGGTCCAAACCCTACCCGTTAACATCCTATAAATCGTGGAAAGGTACACCCTAGATAGTTGTTGAAATGTTAAATTTATAAATGGAAAATATTGAAAGTGAAATGAAAAAAAAAATAGAGCCAAAGAGGATATTTTCTATTAAGATTTTATAGAAAACAATGGTGGAAATAAAAAAAATGACTCAATCAAATGCATTATATAAAAGGTAAGAAGTTTGAAGCTAAGTCACCCTAGTAAATTTTCTCTTTTTTCTACCGAATGAATTAAAAAATACAACATATTAAACTATATCAAAAAAATAAAAGAGTCATATAATTGAGAAAGGGTATTTTTTTTATCCAAAGCAACAGCGAAGCATGTGATACCCATTCAAATGCGTGGGCCTCCCCTGGACCACCCAGTGCCAGTGGTTGGCTTGCTTCTGTACTTCTCTTGAATAAATGTTTTTCTCAAATTTCAGCACGTGACGAAATTGTATCCAACGCTCCATAAGCGGCCCCCTTTAAATAAAAAATTATTTAACTCTTAGTAAAAACTTTTATATAAGTAAAAATAGGTAAAATCTCGACTTTAGTCTTAGAAATTTAAAAAATTTAAAATTTTACCTTTTTACATTATTATGTCATATTTTCTAAAATTAGGCTAAAAAATGAGCTCAAGCTGAAAGTATATGAACCTAATGCCTAATTTAATCTTTATACAATCAAATCCAACTCATTTAGTGTTAAATACAAAAAAAAAAAATTAAAGATAACCAAAAAATAAAACACAAATAATTTCTTGTTTTTTTCTCGATTTCTGTGTCACTTGATTTTTCTCCTTCACTATAACTTTAATGACTTTGGTTATCAAATTTATATAGATATGGATATAGATGAATGAAATGTAAATGATGGTACAAGTGCTTGTATAAATGAGATTGGATTCTCAAATGATAAATTGATAAGAGAATAAAATAAATAAATGAACTTTGAAGATGATAATATTAATAGTGTCATTGATCATGATATTCCATGAGTTCCAGTAAATAATTTAGATATTTTTAACTTCTTATTATGAATTGTGGATTTTAGAACCTATTTTTTCTTATATTATATGTTTATGTCATGATACTTTTTATGGTATTAAAGTATTAGTAAGTGAAAATATTATGTAATATAAAATTTTTGAAATAATTTAGATAATTATCTTTTTTCATCTTTTTCTAAAATTTTTTTGTAGAATCTTACCGCTCTACAACTTCTTATGACTTTACGACTTTAAAAAAACTAAAACGATTTTAGGTAAAAATCCGAATTTAATAACCTTGCTATCAACTGCAAAAATACTGCATGATTGATACCTAGAAGGACACTTTTGGTCCTAAAACTTTTCATGCTTCTGTATTTTAGTCATAAATCTACCGACTTTTCTAAATAAGTCTAAAACTCTGCAATTGCGTTTACAATTAGTCTTAAAATTGTTCATTTTTATGAAACAAACTTTTTAAAATTATAGCTTAAATTTTTATAAATATATTCTAGTAAATTCAAAATGAACAATAATTGTTAAATAATTAATACCTCATTTAAATTATCAATTTTTTTTCTTTGTAAATTATGTCAGTAGCCGTCGTTCAGTAAATTTAATATTAATTGTTAACACTTAAGAGAAATTTTATGACTACTTTAGAAAATTAAAGAGTTTTAAGACTCAAGCGAAAAAGTATATCCTTTTAGTATTGAAAGTGTCTTTTCTTCTTGACCATTTGGTGTATGATGTATCGTATTAGTTATTATGAGGTATAGAAGACCCGAGGTTACAGCGATTATATAATGTTACAATATTAAATAAAATAATAATAATAATAAATAATAAAAATAATTTGGGGGCCAAGAGAGAAAATGTAAAAAATTTAGGCATTAAAAGTTTAACAATTGACTTAGGAAAAGTTAAGAAAAAAAAATTTATTTCACTAAAAAAACAAATAAACCATGGTGACCAATATTTAGTTTAGAAAACAAAACATAAAAAAAAAAGAACCAAAAGATTAAACAAAAACACTATAATTTATTAAACTCAGGGTCTAGTATCAGAAACGGAAATAATATAGGGGCTAGAAATGTGTTTCACAAAAAAAAAAAGTGAAAGTAGGAGAACAACGAGATCAACCCTCGAAAAGATATTTACATTTGAAAATTTCACTAACCTTCCAAAGGAAGCAACCCAACCCAACATAAAAAAAGAAAAAAAAAAGAAATGACAGGCAACAGAGCAGGTTACAACCCATGTTAACACTGAATGGCAAAAGCAGAAAGAAACTATAGTTTACTGTAGATGAAACGGTGGTTAGAATATAGAGAGTGTTTTTATGCGCACTTTGCAGCAAACATTTTTTTTAATATAAATTTTGACATTAAAACAAATGCCAATAATAAATAATTAAAAAATTCTCATTCATAAATAGATGTTAATCAATTAAATTTTGCTTCATTTTAATTTTGAGTAGGGTTTTCTTTATATTATATTCTTGTTATTAAAATGATTAATTGTGATCAAAACATAATTCTATAAAACATAATACTACATGCGCTTCAAAATGATAAATATTTTTTGTCATAAAAAAATAATTCACTAAAAAGTTTCATCTCTTATTAATTTAAATTTCATTTTTTAATATCGATAAGAAATTTATTTAGTAAAATTCACTCAAAAGCTTTAGAGTTTAATAAAGTAATTTGATCCATCGATCCATAATTTTTTAAATTTAAAATGAACATGAAACATAATATTGTACATGTTTTGAAATGATAAATAAAATTTTTCATTAAAAATTAATTCACTAAAAATTTGTATATCATATTAACTAAAATCTCAATTTTTAATATTCTTTATAAATTTATTTAGAAAAATCCATCTTCAATTTATTTATCTTTTTTTAACCTTTATTAAGTCAATTATTAAAATCTTAATGTCAAAAGTTCTTTCTTCAAGCTAAAGAAATAAACCATGATTACCAAAATTTTGCTTTAGAAGACAATAAATAAAAAAATAACAAAAAACTTAGAGATAAAGAGAACAAATTATGCTCACCAATATCTTTCCTTAGAAAATAGAACATAAAACAACAAAAAAAAAAAAAAGCTTGGGATGAAGAGAGCAAATGGAAGAGGGAGATTAATAGTTATAAAATTTGGGGACCAAAATATAACACTGATATAAATTCGAGCCTAAAATGGAAGCATTAGAAAGTTAGGGACTGAAACCGTGTTTTCACCGAAACAACACATTAAACAGATTGAAAGCGTAAAATTGCAACACAGGTCCTCAGAAAATTCAGCACATTGCAAACAGAGGATCAAACTCTAAAAAAAGCAAATCGTATCCGAAAAAACAAAAAAAAAATGACGAACGCAAACAAAAAAATATATCTAATTAAAAACTGATAAGGGGCAAAACGGTAAAGGCACTGTTTTTTACTGTTTATATGAACAGTAGCCAAACACTGCTTTTAGTATATAGTAGAATATTATATACATATATCTAATTAAGCATACTAATCCAACACTTAATTTTCAATATATAAGCTACACGAATATATAACCTACACCCCGCCCTCACCTAATTTTGACCAAACTACCCCTCTCTCTAAAAAAAAAACCCTACCTCATTGCTGTCCCCTCCTGCCGTCGTTCCTCACACTCAGCCGGTTGACGCCTTCCTCGTCATACCATTTGTAGGAATAATCTGTAGAACTATCTAAAACAAATATGAATAAGTGTCTAACATAGTGTACAAAAGTATTTAAAATAATATATAAAAGTGTCTAATACAACATGTGAAAGTGTTCGGAGTAATATATAGACAATTTTATTATCATAAGAAATTAAAAGTCTCTGAAGCAATAAAAATAAGCATTTAAATGAATATAAAAAAAGTGTTTGAAAATAATATGTAAAATTATCTGAACCAACTTGTATAAACAATTTCTTATATTCAGAAAATAACCATGTAACATAATAAAAAAATGTTTCAATGAATACGTAAAAATGTCTAAACAAAAATATAAAAATGTCTGAAAAAAATATGCAGATAATTTATTTTCCTATGTGTAAATAAATAAATAAGATGTGTCTAACTAAATATCAAAAAGTGTTTAAAGTAAAATATAAAAATGTCTAATAAATAAATAATTTATTTTTTAGATCAACAAAATCGCAACCAGAGCACCTGAACCTAGAATTGCTCCAAAATAGAGATTGCCAAGGCTGCCGTCATTACAAGCGTTGAAAAGCTTCCAGAATATGGCCAGCGTCAAACTCACTTGCTTTTCCTTTACTAGAGCCACAGGAAGAGAATCATGGGCACTAAAATCCAACTCATCTCCCGACTCCTCCATATAATCCAGAATGTCAAGCACAGATATCAAACTTGCTAGCTCTGATAAACGCATCTAGCAAGAACATAAACACGGCAGAATCTAGAATAACACAGTCGTCCTTCATCACCTAAACAGACTGGGAGCTTCCCCAAGCAATCCATCTCGGCAAAGGCGTGCGGAGCATGTGGGAATAAGTGCACGTCTCCTCATCGTCTTCACGTCTTGCCGTTGTCGTTGTCACCGTCGCAGCCGTCTCTTAGCGTCATCATCGGCGCCACCATCTCGTCTTCTCTCAGGATCGCCTGAGCACCATCGATGTCTCTACCGGAAAAGATAAAAGGTAGGATTTATAGTTAAGGAAATGATGGAAGTTTTTTAGAATAATAAGGGATAAATTTGAAAAATCATCACCATATTTAATTAGACATATGTATATAATAACTATAGTACTATTGTATAAGCAACATTGGAGAAAATCTATTTCATATGTATACCTAAGTGGACGCCAATTTATTTTGAGCCGGTTTTAACAACAAAACGATACGTTTGTATACATTATTCTTCTGTGGTTCAACTACATTGTGAGATTCTAGGTAGGGAATACAAAAATGAGATTTGACTCGATAACCTGAACTGACTCACTCAAACCCAAGTCTAACCTGACTCGATTTGATTAGAAAAGTAAACGACCCAAACAAGATTATGCCTAATTCGCCTTAAATTCGAACCTGATTAAAGTAAAACTTGACAAACTAGAACTTAAATGACCTAAACCCAAAATACCAAAACCCGAAATGACTTGAACCTAAAATGATTCAAACAAAAAATGACCTAAACTAGAGACTGAGCTGACCTGAACCCGAAATGACCTGATAGCTATACCTGACATAACCCGATTTTAACCAAAATCAACATAACTATATGGCCGGCAAATATTTAAAAAATTGTGAATTTTTTTATATATTGCTTACTTATTTAAATTATACATTAATTATAACCATACAATTTAAGAAACTTTAAAATAATGTAAAAATATTTTTTTGTTTAGGGGTCTTTGAAAAATAAATTAACAAAATAATGTACTTTATGTAGGTGTCTTCTGGAATTTAATAATTTGGGGATTTGCTTATACATTCTTTTGAAGCAGGTAACTAATACACTGGCTATGATCTGATAATTAAATTGGACACCAACTAATCTGGATTGAGTAATAGTAGATCCATTTAGGGAAAACTTCATTTTCCGCACAAAATTTTTCTTTTCATGTTTTTTTTTTGTAATCCTAAACAAATTTATTGAATTGTTAGACACTTGGATTGGTTATTTGGATTTTAAATTTCAAATTTACTGCACAAACTATAACTGGTAAATACAATATTAATTTAATACAGTTAATTGTTTTAAATTTGGTTATTTAAAATTTGATTTAATAAATATGATTCTCTTCATTGTTTGAAATTTGATTCAATTAATTTCAAATGTTTAAAATGAGGGTATTTTTATGTCTAGTCAAATTAAATTTTTTAATAGTTTTTTCTTCCACTAATATAACTTTCCCGTCCTACCCCGTATTGCTAATATTCCTATCTTATATCAATAGGAATGGTAAATACAATATTAGTCTTTAATTATTTATCTTTAAATTTGAATTTAATTTATTGTAAACCTTAAATCTAAACCTAAACCCAAAACTCTAAAACTCTAAATACTTACCCTAACCTAAACCTTAAGCCTTCAATCCTAACCATAAACATTATACCTATACCTAAACCTAAACCCTAAACACTAATCCTAATTGAAATTTTAACCTTAACCACAAGCCTTCAATTCTAACCTTAAACCCTAACCTTAAAATCATAAACACTAAACCTTAACACTTAATTTTATTCCTAACTCTTGTCCTAAAGATTAACAATTAATTCTAGCCATTACCATATATTTCATAGCAATTTCACAGCAAAAGTTGGATATGACAACACATTTGTCGAAACATAATTAAGAAAATTTTTATGAATTTTCTAATTTAACATACTAAGAAAAGAAAAATTAACGTAAATTAATTGCACAAAAAATTGAATTATTTAATTTAAATTTTAACAAAAATTAAACAAAAAAATTGAATTGATTAAATGATTTTAGTGTATATATTAGTAATCCAAACAAACCATACTAGTCAACCTAAGTTTGAAATGAAACCTAACCTAAAATTATGGCTGTAAACGAATACGAACACGAATAATAAATGAATTCAACTTTTTTGTTTGTGTTCATTTGTTAATTAATAAATGAACATGAACGCGAATACGAACACGAACAATTAAAGCTGATAACCACCATCAATTTGAATTGACTACCATCAATTTAAATTGGAGCAAGTCTAATAATAGCTGACAGGGCAATAAATGATAGTGAAAGAGATTATGAGTTAGGGCTATGGGGCTTAGCTTGGTGCTGTAGCAAGTTTACGCTATAAAGGAAAAAACTGATTATGGTTAGGAAAATAAAGATAATAGATTAATTTGGGAGAGGTAGGGGCTAAGCATAATCATGTGTATGTGGAGCAGGTGGACACTAATAAAAATATATGATATATAAAATATATATATAATAATAATAAATGAACGAATAAATAAATGAATATAAACGAATAATAATCGAACAGTTTGTAAATATAAATGAATAAACAATACTTTGTTCATGTTCATCTGTTTAACTAATCGAACAAAAAAATCTATTCATGTTCGTTAGTTTAACTAAATATACGAATATAAATGAATTTTTATCGAACAGTTCATTGAACGCTTTGTTCATTTACACCCATACATGAAATTACCCGATACTGAAATTGACCAAACCTGTGTTGAACCCGAATCCAAATAAACCCGACGCAACCTAACTCAAACCCTAAAATTCATTCAACTTGAAAATCAACTTAAATCCAAATGACCTGAACTGAACCTAAACTCATGTTAATTCCATTAAACTTGAACCTAAATGAACTACTTCATCTGTCCCAAAAAGAATGAGATGTATTTTTTTTTATATTAAAAAAAGAATGAAACATTTTTCATTTGGAAAATTTTTAACTTCTAATTTACGTTACGATCCTCATTTAAACTCCTACAACATAAAACCCAATAATTTTTTTTTAATCTTCATTTAAACTTTTACTGCACAAAACTAAAAAAAAAGTTATTTATTATTTAAATTTTTACTACATAAACATCTTAATCTTCATACTCAAAGAAACGTTTCATCTATTAAGGGACGAAGAGAGCAATTCAAACTTGACCCGATCCACACAATTACTATTCAGGAAAGTTACAAAAAACCCCCTGTGGTTTGGTCAAACCTACAGTTTGCCCCCTCTATTTTGAGAAACCTACACTTTGCCTTCTATATTTTTTATACTGCCTGATAACAACTTTTGAAACTATATTTAAACTCTACGATAATTATCTTCCTGTAATTTCAATTTGTCTAGTATTTTTTTATAGTTAATAGATATTTTAATCTATCAGTTTTTTCCTTTCTAAAAATATATTTTCCCACCTGTAATTATATATCAGTATTTTTTAAAGGTCAGTTTGTTGTGAAAAAAATATCAAAAATCTTGAAATTACTAGAGCATTATTACCATACAGTTTAAATATAGTTTCAGAAGTTGTTATCAAGCAGCATAAAAAATATAGGGGCAAAGTGTAGGTTTCTCAAAATAGATGGGACAAACTGTAGGTTTGACCAAACCACAGAGGGATTTTTGTAACTTTCCCTTACTATTCTTAATTCTGGGCAAAGGCATTACTACCAAACAGAGCTTCACTGACGTATAGTCTAATCAGTAAAGTATTTAATGTTCAACGTGTGTTGGACCTGTTGGTGGCCTAGTATTCATGTGTTGGGTGTTGAGCGCGTTTTTGGGTTATTGCCTATGAGCTGGAAGTAGTCGTGTGGATGTTGGTGTTTGGAAAAAATAGAAAATTACAAAAATCTATATATGGTTTCATCTAACATATAATTTATCCCTCCATTTTTAAAAACTTACACTTTATCCTATATTTCCATATAGTGTCCGACAACAACTTATAAAACCTTAATTTAAAAGCTAATTTATTTTAACTTAAGTCAATATTTATTTTTATTTTTACATCTTTTTTACCTGGAACTAATTTTATTTAAAAAAAAATATTATATAGGTATAATAATCTCATAAAAAATATAATTTTTATAATCTTGCTAAATTTTTATGATTTTTTTCTAATTTTAAGCATTTAAAAATAAAAATGTACAAAAATTAATAATATTATAAAATTTTAATTTCAAATAGATTATTGTATCTGTATAATATTGGCTTTCAGATAAAATTGGTTCTAGGTAAAAAGAATATAAAAATAAAAATAAGTCATTTTATATTAAATTAACTTAAGTTAAAATAAATTGGTACTAAACTGTTTGGTAACTATGTCCTAATAATTTTAAAAATTTTAAAATTTTTTTCACAACTAACTTACATTTAAAAAACATTGAGATGCATTTATAAGGATAAAAATACATTTACATAAAGGAAAATTTGATAATTTAAAATATCTATTAACTATAAAAGAAATATTGAGGAGATCAAAATTATTGAAAGATAACTATCGTAAAGTTTAAATTAGAGTTTTAGAAGTTATTATTAGGCAATGTAAAAAAATTAGGAGCAAAGTATAGGTTTTAAAAAAAAAACGGGGTAAATTGCATGTTATGGCAAACATCAGGGGAAAAAAAGAGTGGGCCTTCATTCTTCCATGCCCCATTTATATCAATGGAGCCAACAGGGTAAGGCAAATTGGATCATGAGGCAACAATCATACTCAACCGTATTTTTGCCCAAGTCATTGGTCTTGGCCATGTCAATGGAGGAACCCTACAAAAAAAAATTGCTGGCACATGATACTTTCTCAGTTCTACTCAGATTCAGGTTAGCCTTACAACATGAATCAGGTAAAGAACAAGTTCCGATCACTGAAAATGCATTGGTAGCATTAGAAATAGCTCTTAAGTTCAACCATGAGGTTGGGTTGGGTTAGGCTAGATTGCGATTAAGAGATGGGTATTATTACCGTTGATGATGAGTGATGAGGTAGTTAAATTCAAGTACAGTGCTACACACAAGTTTATTCAATTGTCATATATACTATGTTATTGTTTTTGAAAATACCAATATGGACTTCGAGCATCCCAAAATCTTATACATGTATATAGTCCTAATGATGTATCATTCCTAACATGAACTTAGAGATATACAACTTGGAACATCGTTATTTGTGGGCTCTTTTTTTTTCATCATGTATTATATTGAGGAAAATAAATAATGTTCTAATTGTTCAGATCAAGCATTAATAATTGCCTTTAAATTTAAAATGTCAACAATTATGAACAACATTGTCCAACCTATAAAATGGCAAATGTCCATTATTATATAGAAAATACTTTAACTAGTATCAGACACGTTGTAAGTTGGTCATATTACATTCAGAGTTGGACAATGGCGATATAATAATAGACATAGTATAACTGAATACCTATTAACAAAAACCATACACCTATAGAACAAAATTGGACAACCATGGACCAGAACCAAACAACTTTAGTCATGTAAGACAACTTCATTCATTGCTTGGACACCATTAATCTGTGAAACAAATGTCACATTGATCAGAACTGGATATGTAGATACTAAAACTAGACAACAATTTTTTTTTTTGTTAATGCATATGAAATTGGACACTCAATTGTACATAAATAAACTCTTCACAACTGAATTTGTACACCATCCATCTTATTGACAAAATAGAAATTGTACAAGAAATTGGTTAAAATAGCCATCCCCAAATCATCACTACTTAAAGCCTGACAACCTTAGACACTCAAATTTCACAAAAATAGATACTCCAACATCAATTTTGAACACCTTCACTCATGTTCCCAAACAAAAAAATTCTTAGAAAATTAGTAAAACCCATACCTAAAATCATAATCTTGTCTATCGGCCTAGTTCCTTTTGCAACAGACCCCCCAAATATTTGAAATGAACATCTTTAAAACATATCTTTAGGCTATTTAATGGTGTTTCTACTAGACTAAACCAAGAATACAGATAACCTAGCCACATAAACCCATGAAAATTAACCCACAAAAGCATACCTTCTCCAAAAAATCACTATTGCCTTCCTCCTCAATTTTTTATGCCTAGGGCTCAATAATATGAGATGGGTTTCTTTATAAGTGGATTCTAAAGTAAGAGAGAGTAAAGTTGTTAAAATCCCGATTTGAATTTTAAAATCTTACAATTTTACGTTGAGCAAAAGGAAAAATGACTTGATTAAATTTCATGATTATAATTACAATTTTAAGCCGATTCTACTACTATGATCCAATGAAAATAAAAAACAATTCACACACAATTCACTAAAAAAACTGATTTTCTTTTCATTTTTTGAATAACACCAGAACCTGAACTTTATTTTTTGTAATTGGATGTTGTTGATGTGAAATTGGACAGTGGCCATATGTTTGATGATGATTGGCAATCTTTGGGGAGCAAAACTCCTCTGGTTCTATCACCTATTGATGGCATTTTGTGTTGATGGTGAACCTCGCAGTAAAATTGCAATTATAGCGAATTGAAGAACCACTAGGGTGAAACAGCGGCAGCTGACCACCGAGAACAACACAGGTGAGGTTGCCTTAGTCCCCTAGTGGCCCATTATTACTATAGACAGCAGTGTGATGGGCCCTACAAATGTTGCTATAGGCATTCCAAGGAAGGAGAGGGGAGGCAGGTCCGTTAGGCACGAGGCAAGTTGATTTTTTTTTTTGGAAGTTTAGGACATTAGAAGCATGATAAATAAAGTCTAGGGTGCTAAAAGTATGATGGAGAAAATTTAAGGATTGGAGTTGTCAGTTTCCACCAAAATTCTATCAAAGTTAATAACCAAAATGATGAAAAGGACTCTAATAGAATGCGCTATATGAATAAAAGAGCTCACTAGGACAAATTGAAGTATATGAACAAGATATGACAATAAAATAAGTTAAAGGACTTATGGTGGAGTTTACTCACTCTTTTTATTCACCAATAAACCTCTCTCACCATGGTGAATTAACAATATAAAATCCACTATTATGATTTTGAAATTACAACATGAAATTTTTACACACGTTATCAAGTTTTTTAAGATCAAAATATGTAACGCAATAACAGCTTCTTTTCTTGTTTATTAACAAAAAGCATGGGCTACCTACTCAAAGTTCCTACCGTTAACAAGTTTGAGAGACCTGTGAAAAAGATTGAATGAGGTAGATGATGCCGTTTGCCCAAATGATATCATGTGCTGCTTTAACTCAATTTAACGACTAACTTGATTTAACAACTTCTTTTTCTATTTATTGAGTAAAAAATGTGGGCTACCTACTCAAAGTTCCCACTGTTAACAAGATTGAGAGACTTGTTAAAGAGATTGAATGAGGTAGATGATATTGTTTATCCACATGATGTCATGTGCCGCTTTAACTCGCTTTAAGGGCTAAATCATCACAAATTTAACTTAAACCAATTTTTAGCTAAGGGACTAACATGTGTAGGTTGGACAAGTTAAGAGATCAGTTGGTTATTTAAGCCTTTAAGATATTCAAATTTTGGAAACTATTTTCTAGTAGTTAATTTAAAGTGTGCTATAATTTGTTAATAATTAATGACTTATTAAAATAATTAGGTTTTTGTTTTTATATATTGAATTTCTATACCAACTTAATCTTGCCCAAACTAGGAATGAATTTCTAATAGTGGAAGAGGTTGGGACAATTAAGCAACAGCTAAGGAGATTACCAATGGATTTTTAGAAGGTTTGGCATTTTCAGTGCCATTTATCTTATTATAATGGAACCAGGACTAAAATGAAGAGAGGAAGAAAAAATGAATGGTGCGAGTGAACAGTCTAATGGCGGTCAAAATTTGAATAACAGAAAGCATGGGCAACGGGCCAACGGCCGAGGAGAGTAAACCGCAACTCATAACGCGCGAATTCTCCTCTCTCTCTGTCTCTCTATTAACTTGTTCAATTCCCATAAATCCAACATCCAACAATTATTAATTTCTTCCTTCCATTTAGCCTTCTCCCTCTATTCAATTTCAACCACAGCCGTTTCTCTTCTCTTTCCCGGTGATCGGAGCCCAGTAAAAATGGCCGCCGGCGGATTCGTCACCCGAGCCTTTGAGGCGATGCTCAAAGAGTGCGCCGGCAAGAAGTTCCCGGCCCTTCAACACACAATTCGGATGTATTTAGGTTTGATTCTTCCTCCTCCACTTCTATTTTCCTATTATCGTTTCTGAGAGTCAGGAAATTTTGCCGAATTCATGGCTTTAGCCTAAATTACTGGTTCATCGTATACAAAGTATTCCCTCAAATGCTCAACTGGGAATTTAGATCTTATTCTTTCTTTTTTTCGCCGGCGCTGGGCAAAATGAAATTGCTTCTAGTCCGATAAAGATTCGCTTCCATGTCCATGCGGTTTCGGATCATTTGCTACGAACATTACTGCTTATTGTCATGATGATTACGAAATAGTTTTCAAAGCTGCAGAAACATAGGATCAAGAGTAAAACCCAAAGTTACAAGTGTGGCTGTGGACTTGGAGTTGGAGCCCTGATATTCTATACTCATTATTTCTTCTGAGTTGGGTTATACTATTGCTTCTGTGGTGTCCTGTTTATCTGCTTCATTCATCTTGAATCTTGATTCCTTTACTGCTTATTCGTTTTGTATTTTTTTTTACCTGTTTATAAGCACTGCTGTTGGCCTTCTTCTTTTTATGCTTGTAACTGCTGTGCGTGCTTTTATTTCTTTAGAAAGTGCTAAGGAAGGGAAGCCTCCTGCTTCAGCTGGCAACACAAATCAAGCAGCGGTTTTGTCCGGGGATGGGAGGTGTATATATCATTCACTAAGCTGACACACCAACTCTTTTTGATGTTTCTTGTTCCAACTTGACATACTGTCCTCGGAGATATCCCATAAGTTCTTTGCTTTTATCTTTTGGTTTAGCATTAAAATTGACCCATGTCTTTATCAGATTTAGTATACTGCTATTGTCTGGAGGCTCTCCAGAGAGTATCACTGAAATGCAGCAAATTTTTCACAGACTATGAGTCTATGACAATTAACACTAGAAACGTCCAAGAATTCTGAATGGCATCTCCAAAATTTTATTTGGATAATTACTAATAGGTCTGATGAGGCTGCAAGTGGAGTAGATCAAGGTGGGCCAGAAATGGATGGATCAGGACCTTCAAAAAGCAATGAGGTTGGTGATCATGGCAATAAGTCCACAACCATCAAAACTGCCTTTGCAAATGCCGGATATACTCTGGAAGGGCCTGAAGTGGAGCTTGTTCTCATTCCACTTCGACTAGCCTTTGAAACAAAAAATTTGAAAATCCTTGAACTTGCGTTGGATTGTCTTCACGTGAGTAGTTACTATTCCCTTCTTCAAGAGCGAAATTAATATTCATGTCTTAATCTTTCTGAAATGTGTTATAATTATTGTTGTTCACATTCTAAAGTGGCTTATTATGGTCCATTTGAAATGCATAAGCACAGAAACTAATTGCATATGACCATCTAGAGGGTGATCCTGGTCTAGATGGTGGTGAAGGTTCTCCTCTATTGACTGATATGCTGAACATGGTCTGCTGCTGTGTCGACAACTCATCCCCTGATAGGTATATCTACTTGCTTCTGGGCACTTCATTTCTTATGTATGTTGCTTGTTGTCATGGCTGTGTAAGGGAGTTGACAAATGCAGTACGATAATTCAAGTCCTGAAGGTACTTTTGACAGCTGTATCATCGGCAAAGTTTCGAGGTATGTTTTACTCCATCTCTTGCCATGCTTTTAATTTTGAATTATTTTTTCTTGTTCTTTCTTGAAAATAAAGCCAATGCCAGTATGTTTTCACCACTTGTTTATCTTAATATATAAGAGTCAGAGAGTCAATGAGCTATTTATTGAACCACTGGGTGACTGTTTGAACCAGAGAGTATCAAAATAAATTTTGGAATAAGAGAACAATTAAACCCATTAAGCAATGCACACACAGATAATCATATATCATACAGTTAACAAGTTTGCATTTCCCATTAAGTTAGAAGATAGAGTTATTTAACATGCATATTAGATAAGGTACTTGGCTTCGCCTATGTTTTACGAATGAATTTGGGACTATCACTGCTATCACATAAATGAGCTCAGTAACTCTTCTAACAAATTGGGAAATTCTATTTCTCAAATATTGAACCTATATTTGTCATTTGATGTAAACGGTGTTTCAAAAGACATTGATAAGATGTAATATGATGTAATCTTTTTCTGAAAAAAAAAACTACTAGTAATGTATGAAACATATAAGACTAGCAAGGCCAGCAGCAGAAAAGACTCATACCGCTCATACTAGTAACAAAATGAAAGATAAAGCTTAGTACTAGCAAAGCAGAAGGCTATCATGATGGCAATGTGCAGTGTCTTAAAGATTCTGAAAGTGATCTAAAGAAAGGGAAAACTAGATAGCCGCCAGCTGTTTTCCATTTTTATTTTATTTTATTCCATTTTTGTTTTGTTTTATCCAGTCACTTTTCTGTAAACTGTATACTTGAATTTGATATATAAACCTCACACCTAATTGCAGTACACGGGGAGCCTTTGCTTGGAGTAATCAAAGTTTGTTACAATATTGCTCTTCATAGGTAGTTTCTCTTCGTATCAAATATAATCCCAAACATTTAGACTATACCTGTAATACTTGGTTTTGGTTCTGCAGTAAGAACCCTATAAACCAAGCTACATCAAAGGCAATGTTAACACAGATGATCAGCATAGTATTTAGGAGAATGGAGGCCGATCAGGTGTTGATTCTTGATCCAAACTAATTACACACACTCGTACACACAAACACATGGACAGAGACACACATACATGTAAATATGCACACATGCATGTCTGTTAAGAGAGAGACTCTGTGTGTGTGTGTAATCAATAAGAAAGCTATAATTTCTTTGGCCATTCAGGTCTCGCCTTCATCTGGTTCTCATGATCAATCAGATGCTGCTTTGACAGAGAATTCTGGCTTAAATATATCAGCAGATGACCATGGTGACAAAAAAATGATGAAGGGAGATCCTAATCTTGTCAAAGATAACACTAGTTTTGCGTCTGTTGAGCAACTTAATAACCTTGCTGGACGAGCTGATATCAAGGTGCATCAGTTTTCTTTTCAGGATCAGCCATTCTTTGCATTCTATGAGGAGCGATACTTGAAGTCAGGTTTTGTTCATAAGACTGAATTTGACTCTCTTTACAGGGGTTAGAAGCTGCTCTTGACAAGGTTGTGCATTTTGAGGATGGTAAAAAGATCACAAGGTATGATAATGCCCTTGAATTCCACTTTGACACTAACTATTATTAGATGTTGAGTTTTGTATTTTGTTATGTGGGTTGCCCTAATTCAATGCTTCTTGAAGAGAGCTTGGCCTTGATAGTTTGAGCACTGGGAAGCGTGATGCTTTACTTGTATTCCAAATGCTCTGCAAGGTGGGCTAATCACTTCTCCTTGTTGTTTCTTCTTTGCTAAATGTCTTTTACTCTTTCTCAATTGGTTGTCAACGTGCAGATATGTATCAGAGAAGATAATGATGAGGTTGCAAACAAGTGTCAAATTTTGTCACTGGAGTTGCTGCAGGCAAATTCTATACCCTAATTGTTTTTTTTCAAATCTTACTTTGCTTGGATTTTGGAGCACCTCATATTTTGTGCTATGCTACATTTCATTCAAAAGGGGAAGTATTTTGTTATGTTCTTTGCCTCACAAGGTAAAAGGGGAAGCAAAGATTTGGATCTTGGGCCTTTTCTAACAATCAAATAATTTTAGCCTAGTTGATTGTGTTTTATCAACATAAGTAAATAATTTTTATCACTTCGATAATCTGGCCTGTCAAATGATCTCCTTTCAGTATGTTTTAGTGATTTTTTTCTTTTCATTTGTTGACAAAATGAAACTAACATCTTGCATTTGTTTTACTTGTATGTGTTATTGCAGGGTTTACTAGATGGTGTAGAGGATTCTTTTGCAAAGGACTTCCATTTTATTTATTCAGTGAAAGCATATCTTTCACACACATTATTGCGTGCTTCCATTTCCCAGTCCCCTGTCATCTTTGAGGTTTCATTGGATCTAATGGCTCTCTTTCTCATCGAAATTTTCACTGGATTGCTATTCGATTTGTGATCAGTTATTTACCTGTAACAGTATGCTACTGGAACGTTTGGGGTGGTTGTGTCGCGATTCAGAGAACGCCTGAAAGTATGCTGCTGTTGACAAGCCACTGTTCTCAAAGATGGTGTCTTTAACAGTTGCCAACACTATATTACCATTTTCATGTGGAATCATTTTCTCTTTCAGGGTGAAATTGGTATCCTCTTCCCCCTGATTGTTTTACGATCACTGGATGGTTCAGGAATTCCCACTGATAAAAAAATGAATGTTATTCGGTATGTCATATTTATAAACTTAGTTGAGGTTGTTGTTGTGATTACTAGGCATGGATCAGTCAATATTGCTTTCAAAAAATTAGATACCACAAAGAACCCTTTGTTTTATTTCATCTCCTCCTTCTTCTTCTTATTCTTCTGCTTGTCTTTTTCTTTGGTTCTGTCTTCTCTTTTCAGGATGCTTGAAAAAGTATGCAAGGATTCTCAGATGCTTGTTGATTTTTACATAAACTATGACTGTAATCCTGAGGCACCAAACTTATTTGAGCGCCTGGTATATAGTCTATTGCTTTTTGCTTTGGTGTTTCTTATTGTGTTACAGATTGTTTTGACCTGGTCATTTGGCCGAGTTGTATGGCCCACTATTCCCAAAGAGGGGTTTCAATACGTCACTTCCATATCTTCCATGATAGCACAAGAACTTTAAAGATTATATTTCAGGCATTCCTTCCCTTGACACTTTCTCTATATTCATCACATAGATTACAATCTTAACCAAGGTAGGTCAAGGAACACAAAATGCAGATCCAAACTCCTCAGCTTTCTCACAAACATCTTCAATCAAGGATTTATCGCTCCAGGTGAGCTATCTGTTACAGATTTTCATGAAAAATTCTATTCGATTTTACAACTGACCTTCCTGGAAGATGTATTCTTTGCTACAAGGTTGTTTGAAATTTTTATGGAACTTTCCTTCTTGATTTCTCCAGTTTATTGTCAATGTGCTAAAGTTATTGGTTGAGTGGGAAAAGTGTCATCGACAAAGAAGTGAGATGATGACAAACAGGAAGTGTGCTAAAGAGGAAGAAGTTATAGAATCTGAAGAGAAAGAAAGCAGGGAAGATATATGCAGCGACTTTGAAAAGGAAAAAGATCATAAACCTACATTGGAAGTTGCCACCTCTGAGGTACTATTTGCCTGTGTCTCTTTATCCTTTTAAGCTCTCTAATAAATGATATGCTTGAGATTTATCTCTCTCCATTTTCCTGCCCCCCTTCCCCACTTTGTACTTTCAACTGAAAAAGAAAAAAAATCATGTTTTATCATGTTTTAGATTGGCCTGGATATGCCAAAGTAACAATGTTGTTGCAGTGCAACAGGAGACCAGTCAAGGGAATAGATTATCTGATATCAAATAAGCTGGTAGATGGAAATCCTGATTCAGTTGCAAAATATCTTAGAAATACTCCTGGGCTAGACAGGGTAGACTCCCTAGTTTGCTACGGTACAAAAATCACACCAGTAAAAGTTTATATAGTCACTTTTCAATTTCACAGGCTGTGATTGGTGACTATCTGGGCCAAGTTGATGGGTTTCCCACTGCTGTCATGCATGCTTATGTAGATTCCATGAGTTTTTCAGGCATGAAATTTGATTCTGCAATTCGTGAGTTTCTTAAACACTTCCAGCTACCAAGAGAGGCCCAAAAGATTGACCGGATCATGGAGAAGTTTGCAGAGCGGTATGCTTTAACATGGCTGTCTTTGTAGCATGCAAACTTCAATTAGTTTAGAAAAAAATGGCTGAGTATATATTTGTGCTTAGCTTGGCTCCTAATCATTTGTCAGAAACAAATTATTGTGCCAGCAATTGAGATCATATTTTATCCTTCTCTTATTCCTGGTCAGAGTCACTAAACAAATCAATAATTCTTCTTTTGATGAGTGATTCTTGATTGGGAAAAAGGAAAAGAAATATTTGGATGATTTTGTGTTGTGATTCCTTTTATGCTAGATATTGTGCAGATAACCCAGGTCTGTTAAAAAATCCGGACACTGCATATGTTCTTGCATATGCAGTTATAATGCTGAACATTGATGCTCACAGCCACATGGGTTGGCCTAAAATGTCAAAAACAGACTTTATACAAATGAATGCCATGAATGATATGCCAGAGACCATTCCTACAGAAATTTTAACAGAGATATATGACTCCGTTGTTAAAGAAGAGATCAAAATAGCAGCTGGCATTGGGAAAAATAGAAGGCAGAAGCCAGATGGGGAAGACAGAGTTGATCTTATTAGTATTTTGAATCTGACACTTCCCAAAAGGATGTCATCCATTAATGCCAAATCTGAGAGTGACTCCATTATTAAGCTGACACAGGCAATGATTTGGAACCAAAGGGCAAAAAAAGAAGTTCTTTATACTTCACAACAGACTGAACTAGCAAGGCTGATGGTTGAAGCTGTAGGATGGAGGTTGCTTGCTACTTTCTCTGTTATTATGGAAGAAGGTGAACATAAGCTGAGGTTTGCTCTATGTCTGGAAGGATTTAAAGCTGGTATTCATATCACACATGTCCTTCGAATGGATACCATGCGCTGTGCCTTTTTAACCTCTTTGGTCAGGTGAGGTTCTTAAGCACAAAAATAAGGGAAAAAGGATAGAAACCGCTTCTTTTTAATTTTTTTGGAAAATAAAATTCCTAGTTTCTTGTTGGTTTATCTTTTTTTGAACTCTTTCATTTCTTTCCTTTCACTGCAAGCATTTCCACATACTCTTGACCCATATTTAATCTGAAATTGTCTGTACATACTGGTACAATAGGTTTACTTTTTTGCATGCCCCAAAGGAGATACGGGACAAAAATGTGGAAGCATTACAGACTCTACTATCTTTAGGTGAATCAGAGCCTGAAGCCCTTAAAGACACATGGAATGCAGTCCTGGAATGTGTTTCACGGCTAGAGTTTATTGTATCAACTCCTGCTATTGCTGCAACTATCATGAATGGATCAACTCAGATATCAAGAGATGTTGTCATCAAATCCTTGAAAGAACTGGCCGGAAAACCTGCTGAGCAAGTTTTCTTGAACACTGAAAAATTACCAAGTGATTCTATTGTTGAGTTCTTTGCTGCTCTTAGTCATGTGTCAGCTGAGGAGCTGAAACAAATGCCACCTCGTGTTTTCAGCTTGCAAAAGATCGTTGAGATCAGCTACTACAACATGCCTCGAATACGAATGGTATATCTTTAAATTGACTGCCTTTTTGTACACCAATTTTCATTTTAGTAACTCCATATCAAGATTTATTTTGCCGGTCATTTTAATCACTTAAGTGAATTAAATCATAACTTGTCAAGTCTGCCAATAGATTTTTTTTGGGGTTTGAAATTTACAAGTTACTCTTGGTAATGTACTAGGTGTGGGCTAGAATATGGTCTGTTCTATCAGATCATTTTATTTCTGCCGGCAGCCATCCTGATGAGAAAATTGTGATATACACTATAGATTCTCTGAGGCAAATGGGGATGAAGTATTTGGAGCGTCCTGAACTGGCCAATTTCACTTTCCAGAATGACATTCTGAAGCCCTTTGTTGTTCTTGTACGAAATAGTCGAAGTCCCACTATAAGGAGCCTTACAGTTGATTGCATTGTTCAAGTATGTGTTGTAGCAAAGATTACTCCATCCCCACCATTTTCTACTACCATCAGAGGTGTTAATTTTGTTTCATTTGGCAGCTTATTTGATGTTATTACCTATTGCAGATGATAAAATCAAAGGTTGAAAACATAAAATCAGGATGGTGTAGTGTTTTCATGATCTTCACTGCTGCAGCAGATGATGAATTGGAATCAATTGTTGAAAGCGCATTTGAGAATGTTGAACAGGGTCTGAATTCCCATTTTAAATTCCAATCTTGAGATCTTATTTTCTTTTATTTTTTATGGTTGATGTCAATACCATGATGTATACAGTTATCTTGGAACACTTTGATCAAATAGCAAGAGATTGTTTTTTGGACTGTGTCAACTGCCTCATCAGATTTTCAAACAACAGAAGTTCCCAACGCATAAGTTTGAAGGCCATTGCGCTTTTTCGGATATGTGAAAATCGTCTGGCAGAAGTAAGCTATTCAGAATGAGCAAAATCAATAAGCAGACATTTCATTTTTTTTTTTCTATTCGTTAAATATAATATTTGTCATCATCTTATTCACACTGTTGAGCGAGTATATTACAAATTTTCCAATTTCAGGGTGTCATAACTGGTGGTGCTTTGAAGCCAATTCATGTTGAAACTGAAACAGCATTGAACCTTGCTCAACATTATTGGTTCCCCATGTTGGCCGGTTTGTCTGATCTGACATCAGATCCAAGAGCAGAAGTCAGTAGCTGTGCTCTTGAACTTCTGTTTGATTTGTTAAATGAAAGAGGTAGCAAGTTCTCTTCATCTTTCTGGGAGAGGATTTTCCATGGAGTCTTGTTTCCGATTTTTGACCATATCAGACATAGTGGAGTCAATCCAATAGCTTCTGGGGATGAATGGCTCCGTGAAAGCTGCATTCACTCTCTTCGATTGTTGTGCGACCTTTTTAACACTTTTTACAAGGTACTCTCAGTCGTCCATTCTGTATTATTTTCCAATTAGGGCATGCTGTCTTGGAGATTTGCATGGCTTGTATCGGTGCACTACATATGCTGCATACCATTCGTTTGAATTCTTTTCAAGCTTCTTTGCCCAAGATAACTTTCTCTGGAGTCTATTGGCTGGAGTAACCTGCTTCTAGTTTTATCTCAATACAGGGGGTTTGCTTTATGCTACCACAACTGTTGAGTCTACTCTTGGACTGCGCTAAGAAGACTGATCAGACAGTGGTTTCAATTTCTCTTGGTGCACTGGGGCATCTCATAGAAATGGGAGGACAACAGTTCAGTGAAACTGACTGGGATTTGCTGTTGAAGAGAATAATGTGTGTCTCTGAAATGTTTCATAGCAATGTCTTCTTAGCACATGCTTCCTTTTGTAGCACTATATAATCATTGCTTGTCTCCATTATCAGTGATGCGTCATACACAACACAGCCGCTGGAACTACTTAATGATTTGGGATTTGAGAATCTGAAGAACCAGTCTACAATAGTTGCAGTCTCAGATGTTCACACAGGGGGTGAGGAGGATATCCATCAATCTGATGAAAGTAATTATGGAAATATTCCTCAGATGACACCACCTAGTATTAATGCTGATCGAAAGTCAAATCCAGATGAGACAGAAGGTAAGCTTTTAAGCAAGCCTTTTTATTGTGTGTATATTTTTGAGACACATTTGAATGTTGCTTCCCAATCGATTCGAAACCTCTAAGATTTGGGTAAATTCAATGTAACCAACCCAGTTCGGCCCCCTCACAAAAGTTTAACTACTATTACGACAACAGGACTAGGTTAGAAGAACATTAGACAGACATAAATTCAGCAGTCAAGTTAGAAACAATATGGAACCATAAATTTTTCAGAAATGGAAAATGCATTTATAGATATAGGAATTCTTTTTAACTTTTCCTACGGCAGAACAAAATAAATAAATAATGATAGCCTTCAAAAAAGTCTCTAATTGGTATCAAGTTGAGCTTTTGGAATATCAGTAATTTTTTGCCACCAACAAGAAAATTGGTTGATATTCATATTTTTTTATTGATAAAAGGAAATAAAGAATTATATATACGTAAACATAATGTTCTTTCCTTTATAACAACTAAACCCATAAAACTCATAATACGCTAAAATATTTTAGGATTGGAGTGGGAAGGACAGTAAATACAGGTTTCTTAGCAACAGGGGAGATTGTATTTTGGTTCATACCTCACAAGGGGGTTTTTGTCACAAATTCTTGCATAAATTTAGACATATTGAAACCTTGAATGATTTATTTTTCTTTTCAATAAAAGCATGTCAAAACAACATTTTGACAGTTCATATCAATGGGATTTTAGTCAATATTCTGGAAAGGAGCATGTCATAACATTTGAGTGAAACGTTATATGTTTATTGATAAAGAACAAGTTTATTGAACACATCAAGAGAATACCAAAAGACTAATTACGAACCAAATAATTCAGTGTCTCAGTTAAATAGATCTCATTATCTAAAAGACTTCCGCTATATATATATATATATATAAAGAGAGAGAGAGAGAGAGAGAGTCTTTAGATAATGAGACTTCCCAAAAATTGTCAAACAAAAAAATCCAAGTTCTAATTTGCACAGAAATTCGACCAAGGCATTCCATAAAAAGAGAGAGACAGAGAGACAGAGAGAGAGAGATTGTTGCCAATTCATTTTAACTTAAGTCAACTTAATCTAAAATGAATTATTTTTATTTTTACCTTTTTTTTTACCTGGAATCAATTTCATTTGAAAGTTAATATTATGTAGATGCAATAATCCATTTAAAAGCAAATTTTTGTGATTTTATTAAATTTTTGTGAATTTTTCTTTTTAATGCCTAAAACTAGAAAAAAAATTTAGTAAAATTATAAAAATTATATTTTCAATTGATTATTACACCTGCATAATATTGGATTTTAAATAAAATTAGTTTCAGGTAAAAAAGATGTAAAAGTAAAAATAAACTATTTCGAATTAAGTTGACTTAAGTTAAAACAAATTACTATTGCAGTCTCTGTCACACTACGTATAAAAAGAGGCCTTAAATCCTAGTTCCAAGGCGTTTATACACACAAACTTGATAATATATTACTTTCTGCTGATTAAAAGAAAAAGAAGAAGATACTGCATTATTTGAAGGTATTGCATCTTGAGCAGGAAAAGCTGAAAAACCTCCTAAGGCTGAGAATCTCCAAAGAAGTCAAACTTTTGGTCAGAGAATTATGGACAATGTGAGGGATAATCTCCTTGTAAAAAGTTTCACCTTCAAACCAAAGAATCATGAATCCGAGATGTTAGCACCACCTCCTCCTCCTAAGGTTAGTGTATCATCGTCAACAACTCCCCCTACCCCTATAATTTTTATTATCCATTTGCTTTCTCGTGAAGTTTTATAGAAAGTTTTTACTTTTGTACCCATACTTATGACATATAGTAACAGTTATTTCTCCCAAAATTTTGAACGAAAAGCAGAAAACTGATTGTCTATTTCCTTAAGAAACAAGCAGTCACTTTCAAACATCGTACAATCGAGAGATATTAGTTCATAGTCTTTCCGTCTCATTTTATTATTCCACTTTCCCTTTTTGGCTGTCCCAAAACTATTGTTCCATTTCTTAAAATTGAAAATATCTTTCCAATTACATCCCTGTTTTCAGTTCCTGAATTTCGTGCAACAGCTTTTTTCTGAAAATTTTTGGAAAAGGCACTAAAAGACAAGCAGCTTTCTTAAACTTTGTGCATATTGGAGTTGAACAATAATAATGGGACAGGGCGAGTAGTTTTGAACTGAAAGGCTAGATAGTTTTTTGGATAGTTGTTTGATTCAAAGTTCTTCTGTGTTTAATATTGCTTTTTCATTGTGCTTGCATGGTACCCGGAGATAGACTTTACTTGTTCCCTTGTCCTTATGAAGGTGAAAGAAAATGTCTAGGTCCTCGCTTTCCACTTTGATCTTGCCATATCTACCAATGCAAATGTAGGCAGTCAATTAGCCTAACAAGCTAAAACTAAGCCGTAAGTGAAGTTAGTTAAGAATAAATCATGCTCATATACTCAGTGTTCTTCAAGGTAACCTTCTTTGAAGTTCTAATAATGAAAATTTTAACGACCTTTATCCATGTGAGCTTAGTCTTATCTTTATCTCTTTTCTAACCTCCTTTTACTAACACATTCGAGCATTCTGCTATATCCATTCCGAGTTACCCGACCCTTTGACTTTTTTCATGCAATTTTAGGAGGTTGCATCCTTGACTCCATTTGCAGAAATGACAAATTGTGAACTGTGGTGAATGATGGTATTTTTATACTATTTGCTACTATTCACCATTTATCTTTTCTTTACACCGATTAAAAGATACAGCGTAATAAAACTGCGTGAAAAAGTCAAGGGTCAAGTAATTTAGAACAGAGTTAGTACTTGACTTCGACTATTTGAGCTTATTCCGAAGGCTTAAAAACCACATTTGTGATTGTACTTTTTAATATTATTCAGTGTGTTATTGACATGACATTTTAAGCGGTTAACTTAAAACAGATCCGCTGACAACATTAGTTAGTTGGTTTCCGAAAATCGTTTCAGAAAAAGAAAAAAAATTATATTTGTGGACTCTGCCTACTGATTTTAAGCTGGATGCTTTACAAAACTCAATGCAGTGTAACCAACAATATTGAAGATGTGGTCTAATTTATCTTTCATTTTAAGTTAAAGCCTTTTTCCAATCAACAATACTCTATGTCTAGACTAACAGAAGCGGCAGTTAATTAATCAGAAAACTACGAAGACAAGTCTTACTAATAGAAAGGGCACTCCGTTCTGAAGGTCATGCTTTTTTTTCATCAGAAATATTGACAATTGAAACCTTCCTCAAAAAGGCTATTGATAGCCGCATTATGGAACTTGCGTCAATGACAGAGTAAATGGTGTTGACTCCTGTTATTCCTAACATGGTCTAAATCCTTCTCCTAGCATTTTTTTTCTTTTTTCATTTTCCAGTGTTTATTCATTTTCTTAATCTTCTATTTCTCTAGCCTTATGAGAATGGCGAGTTTGACACCAAAGATGAGGCAGAAAGTCCACTAATGGGAACTGTTAGGGGCAAGTGCATCACTCAATTGTTACTTCTGTGTGCCATTGATGGCATCCAGGTGCATCTCTACTCTTTTCTTCTCTTCTTTCTACTCTGTTAAATGCTTGTTTCAGTAGAGTAGTTGTATGTCAATAGGAATGCTGATGTTCGTAATGCTTTTTGGGATGGGCCAGGCATCTAAATTGTTGGTCCATATCAATTTTCAGCATTGGACTAAAACATTGGTTGGAGAAGATATTGGTGATTAACTTGTGTAAAACATTTCTAATCATCATGATCTGTTTGAATATGGATAGAAAAAGTATTGGAGCAATTTGAAAGCACCACAAAAGATTGCCATAATGGATACCTTGCTATCCTTGCTGGAGTTTGCTGCTTCATACAATGCATATTCCAACCTGAGAAAACGTATGCATCATATCCCTGCCGAAAGGTATGTCTAATCTGTTTCCTGATTTGTTTGTCTTTCTTATTCTTGTTGTTACCCTTTGTTTTACTGAAGTTGTTTAGGATCTAAATAATGTTCTCTCTCTGGACAGGCCTCCACCAAATCTTCTTCGTCAAGAGTTAGCGGGAACTTCTATATATCTTGAGATCTTACAGAAAACGATTTTGGAATTTCTTGGCAACAAAGAACGGCATTCTGAATTTGATGTCTCTCATGATATGGGCATTTGCTCGGAGAACAGTGATTCGAGTTTCTCTAAGCATTCTGACTCATCAGAAGGGCTAGAGGGTATAGCAGAAGAGAAACTGGTGTCTTTTTGTGAAAAGGTACTCAAGGACACATCTGACCTCCATGCCCATTTTGGTGAAAGTAGTATGGATATTCACAAAGCCTTGGAGTTGCGATCTCCAGTTGTTGTCAAGGTATGAATATAAACTTATGTGTTTCTACGTGGTAATGATACTCAACAGTTGTATGAATGTGTAATCTCTGGAATTGCTTATTTGATAAGCAATAACCTGTCTTTAAAATTACATACTAGTATCATTATCTCCAAACTAAAGTTTTTATTTTTATGTATGTATTTCTTATTTACTAGTCTTTATGAACTTTGATTCACAGTGTTCGAGCTATTGAGCTCCCAATCCCCATTGGTGAGGGTTTAAACCCTGGCCATGAAACTTATAGTCAGGCCTTCATCCCCAACAAGCTAAGCCTGAAATGCATCTGCTAAACTTATGCCATCATGAAGTACCTTGACTTGAAAATGACGAAGAAAGTAACTGGGAGAGAAGAAATTTTTAAACAGATATATTCACACATTTCTATTAGGGAAAAAAAATTGTACTTCTGACTGTGTCTTTAAAATGCTCTATTTACTGTTTCGTTTTCCATTCAGATTAGAGCAGTTCAGTGATCTGCCCCTAAATTAACTCTCATGTTGATTTTCTGTTTCAGCCACCCATTTCTTTTCTTTGACAGTTAAGCACAAAATTGTTTCATTCCTTCTGCCCATAAATTAACTCTCATGTTGAGTTGTTGACTCCCCTCTCATTGCCATCTCATTTTCCCAACATGAGATGGGAAGTTCAATATACCTATTCTGTTTTCATTTGGGTGATATGCAATTTTCTTTGGCTATTATTTTTGTTAGCCTTATTAGTAGTATTGATAAGGAAGTGCCTTTTCTTGTCTCATTCAGGTGCTAAAAGGCATGTGCTCAATGAACCATAAAATCTTCAAGAAGCACCTGCGAGAATTCTATCCTTTGCTTACAAAACTTGTTTGCTGTGAACAGGTAAAGCTCAAATTTCTTTTTATCATATTTGGTATGCCACTATGTGACTACTTCAAACTTCCAATTAGCCTAAAGCCTGTGCATCCTCTAGTTATGTCTACAGCATCAAAGACCATTTTGTAGAACCTGGCATTTCATTTATCATCCCTGATTGGTCAAGAATATACTTGCATGGCAGTGAGCATGTTAACTTTCCTTGTTGCTTCAACCTATCTTGTTCGATCTTCATACGAACTGAAGCATTTGAATACTTCAGTTATCATTATGTTAAACAAAATTAACTGAAAAAACTGTCAGAAAGGAAGAGAGAGAGAGAGAGAGAGAGAGAGAGAGAGAGAGAGAAGGAGGGAGGTGGGGGGCTGGGCAGAGGTTCGTGGGCACAAGAATAAAGTGGACCAGTTGAAGGATGTAAACAGTATGAGGGGATTGCTTCTGTGTGTGGCGATTGCTTCTTTGGGTGTGTGAGTGAATGTATTTAACTGTCTTCTCCTGCACATCTTATCCTCAGAGCTGTGATTCCTCTCAGGAAAATTAGAAGTTTCTTTTAGGATCGTACATGAGTTTAAAAACTTGAGTTCAGGACTCTTCAGGTTCGGGAGAACTGTTTCTTTGACCACACATGTCATCTAAGTCAAGCTGACACCAAACTAAACCGCATAATATTTCCGAAAGTTACTGCTCATTATACTTTCAGCATGGGAATAAGCACTTGAGTTTGTAAGTAAAGATCCAGTTTCTTATGTATATCATCTGCATAAACCCTCATATAATTGATAAGTACC
This sequence comes from Aquilaria sinensis, assembly GCA_005392925.1. Classification (NCBI taxonomy): domain Eukaryota; kingdom Viridiplantae; phylum Streptophyta; class Magnoliopsida; order Malvales; family Thymelaeaceae; genus Aquilaria; species Aquilaria sinensis. The sequence continues at coordinate 436,957 of SMDT01002129.1, forward strand.
ATATTGGTCCGGGAAAAAGAAGGCAAATGTGGAGAATCTGTGTGGCTTTTGCTTTTGCACGGAAAAAGAAGGAAAATGTGGAGAATCTGCGTGGCTTTTGCTTTTGTATGTATTTATAATATCAATGTGACTTCCAACAGTTATCTACATCATGAATTCCGAGCCACTGACCCTAACAGAGTTTGAATTAAGGTGCAGCAAGGTGATAATCTGAGAATGTATTGCATTTGGAAAGATGATGCACTTTACCTTTTGACTTTTGGTTTAAGTGCCCTTCCCCCCTGAAATTCTTGTATTATTCTGGTTACTGGTAGACTGACTGACGGTAGCTACTTCTTCAGATGGATATCAGGGGAGCCCTTGGTGAACTTTTTAGGGCGCAGTTGAAACCTCTCCTCCCATGATTGCGTGTTCTTCTGCGGAGCTGCTATCAGGCAACGATTCAGAACATTAGCCCAACTTTCACAGCCGGCAGCTGCTAAGTTTCGGGTAAATGTTGGCAGTCTTCTTTGTTCAGTCAGTCCGTCTGATGGGTCACCGACATTTGATGAATAAGCCTTTCTTGTTCTTTTCTCTTGTAACCTCAAATTCTTTCAGCTTTCTTTCAGCTTGGGGAGAATTGGAGCTTGAGAGTGCCAACAATTTTGAAACTGATCCAAAATTTTTTAGGGTAGCTTTGGCTTAAATTTCAGTGTGATAATTGTTTATGCCAGATTGTGGATACTAGTTGAACAATTTTTTTTCCTTATAATCTTTAAATGTGCTAGATGTCCTGCTCTGTAGCTATATCCGCTGCTAAACCCCTCCAATCGTGTACATTGTCCAGCAATGGTCAGGCACAGTTGAGGAGAGCCAATTGGAGATGGACAAGAAATGAATATTCAGAAGCCGTGTAAGACAAGGAAACATAAAATTGTAGAAAACTGGATAAAGCTAAAGTACCTGTCTGGTGGTCACTCTGCTATGATAGAAAGCCAGAGTGACCACCAGACAGGTGTCAAAGTCGACCAGAGAAGTGTCTAGCACATTCGATATTCCTTTCTTCACCACCTTCTCCAACAATCTGCTAACCCTATGTTTCAAGTTTTTGCCTTACCCTAGGAATCCTGTTCTTTGTTCAACCCTAATGTAATCCCTTTCCTCCCCACAATTCTCACCCTTTTATGGCCTCAATCTTCAAATTCCCAGTTAGGACCAGTTCACCGTTGAACGAAGATGAAGTTAACTCTCTTGTCATGCCTGCTCGTGGCTCTGTTGGCTGGCGAGGGCACGGTGCAGGGTGTCCGAGGCCTGGCGGTCAACTGGGGCACGCAGGCCACGCATCCGCTGCAGGCAGACATAGTGGTGAGGCTCCTCAAAGACAACGGGTTCGACAAAGTGAAACTGTTCGAAGCAGATCCTTCCGCGCTTAAAGCCCTGGGGAGGTCCAGAATCGAAGTCATGGTCGGAATTCCCAACGAGTTGTTGGCCACCATCGCTCTCAGTCCCTCTAATGCCGAGGCCTGGGTGCAGCAGAACGTCTCACAATACGTCTCAAAGTATGGCACTGATATAAGGTACTGCTTCCATATCCACCCCTGTCCTTCCAGGTCTGTTGTGAGATCCGATTTGAAGTTTTAAGTTCATGAATGTAGCCCTTCTCCGGTCCATTTGAATCGAATTTTCTTTAAGATTGATAGATGACTTCTCACAAAAGTCTCTACTGACCAATCCATCAGGTATGTAGCAGTTGGTAACGAACCCTTCCTTCATTCATACGGAGACAAATTTGTGCAGACAACACTTCCAGCCCTCCAAAACATTCAGGCTGCCCTCGAAAAGGCTGGCTTAGCCCAGAAAATAAAAGCCACCGTCCCCCTCAACGCCGATGTCTACCAGACCGACAGCAGCCTCCCGTCCGGCGGGAACTTCCGACCAGACATCCTCACCCTCATCTCCAACATCCTTAAACTCCTCCAACAGAACAACTCCCCTGTCATTATCAACATCTATCCTTTCCTCAGCCTGCAATCCGACCCGAACTTCCCAAGAGAGTACGCCTTCTTCAACAACTCCGCCTCCCCTCTCGTCGACGGCGCCATCACCTACACCAACGTCTACGACGCCAACTTCGACACCCTCATATCCGCCCTCGAGAAAAACGGCTTTGCCTCCATGCCCGTCATCATCGGCGAGGTCGGCTGGCCCACCGACGGCGACCCAAACGCCAACATCGACAACGCCCGCCGCTTCAACCAGGGACTCGTCACTCGGATCATCTCCGGCCAAGGAACGCCCAAACGCCGAACCCCGCCAGACGTTTACCTATTTTCCTTAATCGACGAAGATAATAAAACTACCGAGCCCGGGAAGTTCGAGAGGCATTGGGGGATCTTTAATTTCGACGGAAGTTTGAAGTACCCATTGAATTTGGCAAACGGCAAATCGCTGGTTCCGGCGAAAGGAGTGAAGTACTTAGCCCAGCGGTGGTGCGTTATGGCGGCGCAGGCGAGCGAGGTGGACCCGAATCTGGTGAACGGCATGAATTACGCGTGCCAGTTCGCGGATTGTACGAGTCTGGGAGCCGGATCGAGCTGCGCGAACCTTGATGTAAAGGCGAACGCATCGTACGCGTTTAACATCTATTACCAGACAGAGGATCAGCGGGCAGATGCGTGTAATTTCAACGGGTTGGCGAAGGTTACGACGATGGATCCGTCCGTGGCCGGATGCCGGTTCCAGATCATGATCGATTCCAGGGAATTAGAGTCGGCTCGTTCCTCTGCTATTTCCGGGTTTGGAATTGGGAGGATGAGGGATTTGTTGATGGGCCTCTTTTTGGGCTTGGGGTTGGTCTTTGTCCTTGGTGGGATTTAATCATTTAATTCATTTCCCTACTTGTACAAGCTCTCCTGTGAATGCGTATAATTTTCCTTCATTCAATTTGGTTACCCATACTTTTTCAAGAAATTGGATTTTTGTTTCTGGAGTGTGCAAAAAGAAACCGGAGAAGCTTGGTAGAAATTTTTACCATTTCAATACTTTTGATGGACGAGCTGTACCTATACCCCATCATCTCTATTATCTTGCTACAATTACTATTTGGGAATCCCAATATCTATTCCTATATTTCTTTTTTTGGGAAGTAGAACTGGCATTAGATTAATTCATAAAAGCAGAACATAACTAAGAAGGAAAAGGTGGCTCCCAAGACTATCTACCTAGAATTCGGAGCCCCTGCCTAGCTAATGAATGGGTAGCACCGTTTGCTAACCTCTTAATGAAAGAAGGAGAACAACAACTAAAGGTTTCAGCAAGAATTCTAGCTTCGTCAACAGGTACGCCAAAATAAAACCAGGATGGGAAGGATCCTTTCTACAGCTTAGAGATTAGTCTCTGGGAATCGGACTCCAAAGCTATTGAACATAAGCCTTGCTTATGCGCTTCTTTTAGCCCCCATAGTATTGCCATTGCCTCCAAGAACAACACATCACTCCTGTCATACAACTAACCATAAGTTACAGCAAACCTGACTTCCCCCAATGACTCTCGACAAATGATTCCCACTACGGCACACTTCTTCTCCTTGGAAAGTGTAGCATTGATGTTGATTTTGAAGGTACCTTCTGCCAGGGGCAACCATGAAGTTTCAGGAGACTCGCTTTTGTGGTTCAACGGCCGACATGGTCTGTTGTAGTTACGCCAACTCGCCATCTAGGACCGGATCGATTGTACTGCTTGCCTCCGGACCTGGCAAAGGTGACCATGGACTACTTGATTTCTATTAAACCATACCATCCAAGCATAAGCCGCCACCATTAGCATCTGCTCCTCTTTGTGTGCAATGGACGCTCGAAGATTTTCTTTCTAGTCATGTGAAACTACTATGCTCCAGCCTAACTCCTGCTGCACCTAGATGGAAAAATCACACCTAAACAAAAATGCTCGACTATCTCCTTAGCCTAGCCAAATACAGGGCACTCCAGCAGAACCTCCAAACCCTACCCAGGCAAGGTATGTTCAGGTCAGAAGGCCCTCGGCACATGCTCTCCAGAAAAACAAGTGTGCTTTAGTTGGCAACAAGATGCTCCACAGCCAAGAGCAAAATTCTGTTATGGACAAGGGCTCTCGATGATGAACCAAGGTGTAAGACAATTTGACTATAAACCCTCCACTCTTCGCCATGCTCCAAGTAACGACGTCCTTCATGAGCCAAGGAGGGAGGGGAATTCTCTTGACTACTACTGCATCAAGCAAGTGGAGAAGAGCATTGATGATACCATGGTTCCACTGGAAGTTGTCTGATCAATAAGGTGCCCCATACACCACTACTCAGTTGCCGGAAACGGATGAGTGATTGGTTTGGGGTTTGGACCCAGCAACCAGTTATCGTGCCAAATGGAAACTTTCTTGCCATTACCCACTCTCGAAAACAAGCCCGCCTTCACTATCTCATGCCCAGCAAAAAGGCCTATTAACACCCAATTTTGTCCAAGTACTAATTTTTATTTAGTTCTAGGTTAGGAAAAATTAGTTTAGGAACATTTTTGCTGTCTAGGGGGCAGTTCGGTCATTTGTTACAACAATTGGGTCATTTTGGTCATTTTAGAGTCTTACATAGTTGGTTGATCTAGTAACATTTAGGTTACGTTGTTGTTCATGCTATACATCTTTAGGAATTTAGGATGATTGTTTAGGGTTAAAATAGGAATCCATTTAATTTAGGTACTAATTTTGAGTCCTAAAGGTTTTGTGGGTCAATTTTGGCTACATGAAAAAAGTTTGGGTGGAAGCTAAGGGTTTTTAGAAGATTCCAGGCAAAATTAGAAAATTTTGGGTAAATCTGTCAATTTTAGAGAGTTTAAGCCAAATCTGGTGATTCTGAGAAATTTTGGGAAATTTTGGTTATTTTTGCTAAGCTTTAGGCTAATTTGACAAATCCTGCAAAGTATGGGCCAAATTGAACATTTTCATAGAAATGGGGACTATATCAGCAAACTAAGAGTTTTGTTGGACTAAAACTGATAGTTTGGCCAGATCATATCCTGACAGATATTAGCTTTTTCAAATTGGATTTGGATGAGTTTTAAACTTTTAAAAATCTTGTTAACCACGTTTTCAACTCTCCTAGTATAAATATAAGTCATCACTTGAGAGAAAAACAGAAAAGAGAGCTAAGAAATTCGAAACCCTAAGCTCCAACTAGAAAAAGGGTTAAAACTACAGTTTTGGTCCCTGATTTCTCGCAACCCCTAACCAAAAACCCTTAGTTCTTCCCAGCTGCTGCCGCCGCCCCCTGGAGTTGCCTCCAGTTACTTGACACATTTTAGACGTCTCCACCCTCGCCGTCGGTCAAGCCTCACCGCCACCCGCCATCTCTGCTCACCGAAGCCACATCGCATCGCCCTTCGCAGCCGATGACACCATATCGAGGAGGAGAAGGAGAAAAACCGCTGCGACTTCCTCTTCGTTTCACCGCCGTACGCTGCCGTTCCTCGCCGTCAGTCCTCTGGAGATCGCGAGATCGTCCTTGTCGCCTATCGTTCCAGCCCAGGCCGCCGACTGTCCCAGCATCACCCGAAGACAGAGAATCAAAGCGAAATCCGATCGCCCGTTTTTTACCCGTGAAACCCACCCGATTTTGATTCATTTGATCCACTCAACAAACTCTTTTCAGTAAAATTTGTGTTTAGCCACTCATCTTTCTATTTTGTTCAATTGAGTACTCACTTCTTCTTTATTTTACAACTTGGTCATTGACTGCATTGTTTTTGTTTATTTTCTTTCATTGTTTGCTTGTTTTGTTTATTAGAATTATGAATTAGTTTGGTGATTAGCATTAGGCAGGATTGTAGGACTAGGTTAGATAGATAATTTTTATAATTAATATGAATTCAAAATTCATTTAGTTCATATAATGCATCTAAAAAATCACACTTAGAAAAATTTAATTTTGCGTGGATTTAATAAAATCCTAGAATGAATTAGGATAATAATAAATTTTAAAATCCATATCCAGCTGATCTAGTAAGATCTATGATTTGGATGATTATTTAAAATCTTTAAAAGTAATTAAGAAAATAAATAAAAATATAAATAAATTAAGTTCTAATATCCATGTCCGGATGATCCGATAGGATTTATAATTTGGATTGATAATCAACTAAAATATTTAAAAAATAAATAAAGATAAATAAAAATAGATTAAGTTTTTAAGTTCTATATCCTGGTGGTCTGATAGGATCCATGGTTTAGAAATATTAAAATTTTATAAAACAAATAAAATCAAGTGGTAAGGTTTAGTAGTCCATATCCAAGTGGTTCGATTACAATGTATGGTTTAGAAAATTAATAAAATTAATTAAAAGCAAGCAAAACAAAATTTAAATGAAACTAAGGTGCCAATTTTTAGATGTCATAATAAAGTTATTTTAGCTTAACCATACTCTTGAACCTTTCGAATTCTCATAGGTCATTTTAAGGTTTCCAATTGACCTAGACGTAAACAAATTGGTGACGACTCCTAAATCCACGTTACTAATAAGGCCCTTGTAGATGATGGAGAACGTTTATGGCATTGGTGATTGAAGGAATAGTGCCCAAGCAAAGTATTTGCTTTTAAGAACCTTGAACACCAGACTTGATTCATTACAGATAAGCTGCCAAGCTTGTTTTATGAGGAAGGCCAAGTTGAAGGAGCTAATATCACAAAAACCCAGCCTTCTTTTCCCTTTTGAAGTGCATAATTTGTCCTGTGAGGCCCATGTCATTTTCAGGGGTAGAGCCAAAAAATTATGCTAGTGGGGGTAACAAAAATATTATTAATAAAATATTTTCACATTTATAACGATCCACGATGAGGTTTTATAGCTTGAAAATGCTACATGATCATCTCATTACTTATACCATCAAATACATCACTTTCAATGTAAGTAACTAGACAGTCATTCATCAATTGATCTCTCATTCGATTCTTCACAATATTCATTGCATAAAAAGCTCTCTGAACACTTGCAACAGTAACTGGCAAAATCAACGCCAACTTTACAAGCTGATAAATAAGTGGATACATAATATGTTTTATCATGTAAACTAACTTTTGAGCAAGAGCACTTATCCCTTTAACATTTTGAAAATTGCTATTAGAACGCATATCAAGAATATAAGTGCCTAATTAACTATCAAGTGCCATAAGCTTAATTGGAGAAAAATCTAATGGGTAGAACTAACCAAGACGATTCAATATCTGCTTATTAAATGTTAAAAATGAGTCATCAAGATTCAAGCATGCTACAAAAAGGAGTAATTCTATAGTTGTTTCTGTGAATAGATTATCGAGCTCCTTCAATTGTCTATCCAAGATTTTAATGAATAAATCTACTCGATAATGGTGTAAGTTTGTTACCTTGTTAACTTTATGAGCAGATCTTCCTGGAAACACAAACATGTCATCCATCTTCAAAGTACGAATATCATGTTGGTCACAAAATAAATAAACCTTTGTCATTAGATCATCACATCCATCATTTCTCATTTTGAACAATCTTTCTTTTGCATTTTCTACTAGTTCTATTACATTCACAATATCTTGATCTTTTCTCTGCAACGCTTTTGACAATTCATCAGTAATCCCCAAAATATCTTTCATTGTGTGCAAATTAAATATGAAGTCAAAAGACTGTATCAACCATAATAGAACATTAATTTCAGCTCTTTGCTCAGAATTCAAGCCTTCTTCAACAATATATTCAAGCACATCAATAATAGTTGAAAACTGAACAATTAAACCAATTAATGTCTCATAATGAGAACTCCATCTTGTATCACCTAGACGCTGGAGACCTTTTTCTTGGTTTAATCCCCAACCACTTTTAAGCTCACCATTTTTTAATGCCTCAATAACTTTTGTAGCTTGACTTTTTCGAAGAATATCTCGTCATTTACAAGAAGCCCCAACAACATTTATCAAATTTGTCACAAGAGAGAAAAATGATGCAACAGAAGTTTCATTTTTGGCTACTGCCACAAGCGCCAGTTGAAGTTGATGTGAAAAATGATGTACATAATATGTTGAACTGTTTTCACTCAGTATCAAGCTTTTTAATCCATTAAACTGTCCACTTATGTTGCTAGCCCCATCATATCTTTGGCCACGCAATCTTGACAAGCTTAAGCTGTCTCTAAAAAGTAATTCCTCAAGTGCTTTTTTCAATAGTAAAGCACTAGTATAAAAAACATGTGTGATACCAAAGAACCGTTCAATCACCATTTCTTCTTTATTCACATAATGTAAAACAACCGTTATTTGTTCTTTAGAAGAAATATCACGAGATTCATTTATTAAAACAGAAAATAATTCATGCCCCAAATCACTAGTAATGGCATTGGTTGTTTCGGTTGCAGCATAATTGATGATATCAGACTAAATTTCATGTGTTGTTAATCTCTTGTTATTTGGAGCATTTTTCAAAGCAACTCGGTTGATAGATTCATTATGATTTGCCAGAAAATGTAAAAGCTCAAGAAAGTTACCTTGATTTTTTGAAGTTTCTGATTCATTATGGCCTCGAAAATCTAGTCATTGTCTTAAAAGGAACTGAATACAATCAACAGAGGCATTCAAATTAATTCAATAACCACTTCAAGGTTGATCTGATTGTTTCTACAAAGCACTTTGAATGGATTGCTCCTAATTCATTAAATCTTCATACTTTTTCCAAGCCTTATTGTGAGTGCTATTATGGCGCCCTACATGTTCTCTCGATCTTTCTAGCTTATTCTAACTTTTAAATCCTTCAATTACAAATGCATCACCACCAGATTGTTTCCCATAATTAGGCTTAAATAAATAAGAACATAGACAATAAGCAGCATCTTTTGATTCACCATACTCCAACCAATTCTTATAATTCTCAAACCAATGGGGGTTAAACCTTCGTGAAGCCTTTTCAATTGTTCTCTGAGGAAAATTAAGATTGTGAGATTGACATGAGCCTTTTTGTAAATAATATCTCCAAATTCTGTCGCACTGGTCACGATGATAATTAGAATTTTTTTTTTCTTAGTCCCGGATCACTAGGAAGATTTTCTAAATTAATCTCAACATGTGCTTGCTTTAACTAATTATTTTCATTATCAACATCTGTTTTATGAGAGAATCGAGCTTCTTTTAGTATTTTTTTCAAGTATTTCTCCATAACATAAACTGCATAAAAATAATAAAATTAAAAATTCAAATAATAATAATAATAATAATATATACTACTTTATATTCTACAAATTGATGTATTAGGGTTCTAAAATTTTAGAATTACTTGAAAACTAGTATAGATAAATACAATCGAGATGAAATTTTAGAGAGGTTTGCGATTTACACATACGGCTCTGTTCATCGGGCAGAGGTAGCAATCCTATAATTACAAGCAACGACAAAGAATGGCAAAGTAGAGAATTGGAGAAGGCTCACACAGTTAATAAACACTCGCCACAATGAACAATTTCTCTTTGCCTAGGAAAAAGAGAAATTTTGACACTACTACACTTTTAGACTTTTGAGTTGAGTGGGAAAGTCTTAGGCTAGGGTTTTTACTATTTTTAAAAGTGTGTGTCTTGCGAGCGCAAAAGAATAAATAAAACAGATTTATGGGTCAAATTTTATAGTAGTACTAATATTTTTTATGTTTTGTAGTTTTGCCACTAACTTTTTCATATTTTCATTTTAATCACTTATCATAACTAAATTAATGCACTCATATTTCAATGGGGGCATCACTAAAAATTCTATGGGGGTAGAATAAATATTCTTTTAAAAATTATGTAACATATACATATTTTTCCCAAATCTCAATAGTAGAAATTGCCACCACTCACACCAACGTGTCGCTGCCCCTGGTCATTTTCCCCTTCTCGATGTCAAAACACCAAAAGAAGGTTATGCCAAGGGGTTGAAGCTTATCACAAACTTTTATCAAGACTATGATGGAGCTCATTAGATGTGTAGGCATTGCCTGAATGATGAATTTAATTAATAAAATCCTCCCAGCCTGAGATAACAAGGAGAACTTGCAAGGTGCCAATTTTTTTTTACCCGATCAATGAGAAAATCAAACCAAGCTTTCTTTTTTCGTCCCAACAACCTGGGAAAACCTAGATATTTATCTGACTTCAAGTACTTAGATGTACCCAACAAACCCATTATGAGAGATCTCTGTGACTAACGTAATTTGGACTAACGAAAATGTATAATTTTCATAGATTAATCACTTGGCCCGAGACACATGCATATAGCTTTAAAATAGCCAAAAGGTGCCTTACATCATCCTCTTTAGTATGCATGAAAATGATGCTATCCTTAGTGAAAAGTAAATGAGAAATTGAATGGCTATCTCTACTAATTGCCAAACCTAAAATCTTCCTCTAATTTTTTCTTGCTTGAGTAAAATTGAAAGGCCATCTACACAAAACAGAAAAAGAAAAGGTAATGGATTCCCTTACCGAAGGCCACTAGTACTTGTAAACCACCGTGAGGGCTACCCGTTAACTAAGACTAAGAAAGAGATCGACTATACATAGTTCATGATCAACTTCACCTAAACATCATTCCATTCATGTCATAACAACTCGAAGGTAGGGCCACTCCGCCCAATCGTAGCCTTGGACATGTCCAACTTGACTAACATAGCACCCACACATCGTCCACATAAACCATTTATATAATGACATGTTTCAAGTGCTACTAGAGCATTATTAGTCAATAAACATCCTGGAACAAAAGCACTCTGATACTTCAAGATGAGCTTAGGAAGAAAAGGCTTCAATTTATTCACAATGACCTTCAACACAATTTTGTAGAGAACATTAGACAAGCTTATTAGACAAAAGTCCATCACAAATTTTGGGTTTGGCACCTTAGGAATTAAGACCACGTAGGTTTGATTAAGATCATCCAGAATCAATCCTGCCTGAAGAATAGACAGAGCGTACCTTATTACATCATTTTGGAATAAATGCCAATACTTTTGGAAAAACAAAGGGGGAAGCTCATCATAGCCCAGTGACTTGGTTGGAAACATTTGGAACAGAGCAATTCACACCTCTTCCCTTGTAAATGGCTTTAATAATCCTCATTCATCTGTTCTATCACTCGCACATCAATTAATGGTTGGACCTCATCAAATTGAGATGGATTAGAGTATGTGAAAAGCTTCTTAAAATAACTCGTGACCTTCTCTATTATAGGTTCGGTTTCCACTACCTAGCCATCCTCTTGAAGTAGACTGTGAATGTGATTTTGTTGTTTCTTCCCATTATCTACTTGGAAATCAAGTGTTATAATCCTTTCTTCAACTAAATCGTTTTAACTCTTTGACTATAAAAATTTTCTTCTTGCTCGTATAACCGTCTCAACTCCGCTTTGACCTTTGTCTTTCAAGTCATAATTTAAGCTGAGGTCTCATAGCCAGGGCATGTTCAAGATCTTTCTCAACTTTTTGTACTGTAGTATGGATACTCGCATTATCATGTTTCCATTTCTCCAGGCCATTACGACATTCAATTAGTTTAGATTACAAATAGGCCAAACTGCCTAGCTGTAACTTGCTTATAATGATATCTTAGCACTCAGGCTGTATCCACATTGACTCAAATCTCCATATACGGGTTTTACTTACATTTTTTTTTGCCGAACAAACAAAGATGCAAGCCATTATGGTCAGAGAAACACAAAGGGAAATGGAATACACTTGCATGTAGGAAAAAGAGCCTCTACTCCATTGAGCCAAAACCACGATCAAGCTTTTCAAAAACCTGGACCCGACCTGAGCAAACATAATCCTATGTGAATTTAGAGCCAAAGAAACCAAGATCACACAACCCTACTTCTTCTACCACTGAACAAAAACATCCATCTGACTTGGAGCTCAGGGTTTAGGCCCCTCTTTTTCTGAGACCAAAAGAATTTCATAGAAACCAGTTTGATGCCAAACACCCCCATGCCATAACCTTAGCATCAATATGAATATGTGAAAAGGATAGGAGATCGATATCACAGCCCTATCTCCATAATAATGCCAAAACTCATTTTCTTCCCTAATTGGGAACTATAAAAGCAAATTGAAAACTTAATTGCCTTTTAACAAACTCTATTTCAGACGTAAATCTTTGACTTTTAAAAAGGAAAACTACGTCTAGGGTCCTATATATGACTGCCCTTTTCAAGGCATGAACTGTTCGAGATGACCCCAATCATTGATAGTTCAAGCTCAAAGCACTCATTGGACTTGGCGGGGTGAGTCCAAGCTCAACCTTGCCTTAAAAAGGTTATTTGTTCTTATATTTAGTACATTTTTTCAATTAATATACTGTATTACTGTTATTTCAATATTTATTTTAAAATTACAATATTCTTTTTAATTTTGTTTAACAAAAATAGAAATTTGGTCTTTATACCTAAAAACAAAGTTGTAAAGTAATCCTTAAACACTTATAAAATTTGTAATTCCTAAAGTTTGGAAAGTGGTGATTTAATTACTGATATTTTCTTGTGGAGAGAGTGGAGCAAGTGAAATACTATTTCATGAATGCATAATTTCATGGACTATCCTTTATCCTTGTCAAGAACATGAACACTGATTAGAAAAGAATAAAAACCAACCATTGATACAAAACCTATAATTACAGTAGTTGCCAACCCCCTTTTATGTTTTAGTTTAAACTGTTCAACAACTATTTTTCAGTAAATTCAAACTGCATTGTAATTTTTTTTATAGTTAATGAATCATTTAAATTATTGAATTTTTATCTCTATAAATCAAGTTTCTATGCTAACTTAGTCTTCTTGTGAGGTTAGGGACTAATATGCAATGTTTTGTGAGGGTTTCGGGCCAATATGTAATGAAATAGTGGTTGAGGGCAATTTTCAATGATGAATATAGATTTGGGATTAATGATGTTGTTTGCCCATTGAAAAATGGAAAAGGATACAAACATATGTAACAGTGTCACAGGTTTTGGAATTAAAAAAATAAATATTGTTGATTATTATTTGGATTGGGGATGTAAAAGGAGATCTGTTATCCTACACCTATGTCCATATAAATACACAGAATGGATTTTTTACATTCCATAAATGCGCCTATGTTACTATACAAAGGTAGCCTAGCCTACGCGTTTCTGAAACCAAGCATATATATATATATATGCACAATGGTGCCAAACTTCCTATAAATTATGGCATGTGCCACTGCAGCAAAAAGCAAAACTTAAGCTTCTTATATATTACGAATCATGCAACTACAGTACGGTTTCTCCTCTAAACTTATCCATCGTCTCCAAATTTGCATCTTTGATCTCTCTATCAAATCTCCCAAAAAAACAGAAAATGGCATCGCTAAAAAATGATGAATCTCTAGGCCATGGTAAACCTAATAGGTTGAAAAATCTCAAAAAGAATCTTCTCTAAATCATTCAGATGGGCAAAAATAGTTTGTTCTTCTTATGCAATCATCATCATGAAAAATAAAAGGGCAGATCTTTGGCTGGACGATAAGCCAGCTGCTGTGAACTGTACAAAGAGGACAAATGAAGCTTGATGCAAAGGCGGTGCTTTCATTGGTGGCATTCATCGGCAGTTACTTCTGGAGTGATGAAGGAAAGGTAACGAGGGTTGATGATGAAGGACGGCGAATGGTGGAAGAAATGACAGAGTCTAGTTAGGATTTGGGAAGACTTGGTGATGTTCACCGACTGTAAATTTCTAGAAGACATTGAATGCAATTTATGATTAAGCTACTCTATGTTGGACCTTTATTGGGGGTTTAACGTGTTCATTAGTTCCTCAATGAAAGATGTTTCTATTGGTAGATTACTAATTTTTTCCTTAACCTGTATTACTTTTTTCAAATTAGCTTGATAATTAATATCTCTAAATTATTGAGTAGGTTATTGAGTTTAGTATAACTAGTATTTTTATTAACAGATTATGAATTTTACGTTGACACATCACACATTTTTTATGTTAGCCTGATAAACAACTTTAAATGATATAATAAATCTAGTTTCATTAATATATTCTTTCCATATACACCTTGCAATAACACTTTTCATTTACACATTCCCTACTTTTCATTGACACATCGTTTTTTCCATATTGATGCATTATCCACATCTCATTAAACATATTATCCACTTTTCATTACATTTCACACTGTTTACAAATATTAGGTAAATACCTTAACTCCAACAATGAAGCACCATGTAGTTATTTTATCTGTATGAACCTTTCTTTAACACTTTAAACAAATTCTATTGACACAACCTATGCATTTTCATATCATGTTTTCATTGACACATTATCCAATTTTCATTATACACATTATCCACTTTTTATTGACATATGTTACACTTTTCACATATATTAGGTAAATAGCTTTGCTTCAAATTGTATTAACACAATTCATGCATTTTTTGTACCTTATTTTCTTTAACCTACCATCCACTTTTCATTGACATGTTTCAAGTTTCTTTATATCTTAGACAAATAACTTTACTTAAAAAATGCAGCACCATGTGCCTATTTTATTCATGTGAACTTTTCATAAATACTTTACACAAAATTCTATTGACGTCATATCTAACAGTGTGAATTTTTTTTTTGACATATCTAACAATTTTCTTATTAGCATGCTAAACAACTTTGAATAATAGAACAAATTATTTAGTTCCATGTAGTTATTGTTTTCATGGACAAATTTTAGCTTTTTCCGTTGACATATCTTACATTTTTCCCATTAGCCTGGTAAATAACTCTAAATGATTAAGGAAGAGGTTATTGAGTTATATGTAACTATTATTTTCACTGATAGCTTATGAATTTTCCATTGACATATCTCACACTTTTAATATTAATCATAATATTAATACAAATCTTAGGAACATATTTTGCTCTAAAGAATGCCATGTGAGTGGCATATGAGCGATCCACGATGATGAAAAATTATCTCATACTTGCGAAATGGAAAATGCCATCATGGCCACCACAATATTGTGGCGCCTTGAGTAAACTCTAAGCGTGCTAGCTAGAGCTCTACTCACTTGAAAAGTTCTAGGATGTGTCGCTTGACAGAAACATGATGGAAGCGCTTTAGCTCTTGATGTTCTTAAGTTCCATTTTTGGCAAGAATTTCACCATCCCAAACATGAAAACATACCATGCCACTTCACCGTTTTATTCAAAAATCTCATTTTTTTTTCTCGCCTCTTCCTATCCCATTTGTGATAAATCGTTACCATATCCATTTCCTGAAGTGAAGCTAGTTCAATCCAAATCCTAGATCTCTAATTCAACAAGCTTTTTGTTATCTATGATTGAGATCAGAGTGACTTTGATCCGTGGTGATTAGGATTATTTCATCGCTTTGCACCAAAATCTTCTACAACTTAATTCCTGGGACACATTTGGGATTAGAAAAAATGATGAAGAGTAATAATGGAATAAAACATCCAGCATATTCACAGTTGAAAAAGTAATGTAAAAGTCATAGAGTACATTTATTTTGCATTTGAAAATGTTGCAAACACCATCCTGCCCATTCTAGGAACACCAAGAGATAAACGTTGGGCTTCCTCAATCGAGCCCTTTAAAGCCAAATGCCACCACTAAGGAAATTAGCTTGAGTTGATGACCAAGGACTTAATAAAAACAGACCTAAACCAAGGTTTGGGAAGGAGTAGAGTAGTTAGGGGTGATCATTCGTGTGGATTGGTGTGGGACTAATTTAAGCACTACAATATTTTGATTAGTTTTTTTGTTTTTATAAAGTGGATCTGGATTATTCATGTTAAATGTTTGAACCAAAATCGAATTATTTGAATTATATTTTGATTTATTTGTTTTACATTCCAAGTCAAACTAAATAATAATTAACAACTTATACAATCCAAGATTAAAAGCTTAATTATATACAGGAGATAACATAAAATATTTAGTATTTTTTTTTTCTAGTTTCAAATTTTGAGATAAATAATTATTCCAATAACTGAACATTTTTTTAATTCAAACCAAACCAAAATAGCAAAATAATTGAAACATTTTATTAAATTTAATGGTTTATTTGATTTTTTTTATTTTATCCGAATAATACTCCATACAAATTAAAAATAGAATTTTTATGTATGACTCAAATTTAAAAAACAAAATTGGTAATTTTTTCAATTAAATTTTATCTGAACACTTCTTTAAAGCTACTTAGCTGATGTTGTAAATGCTGAAAAAAGCCAAATTTTCCTAATTGAAGTTTCAACTGATGGGGAGAAGAAGATTTTGGCTAAATTAAATATGCTTAAAGAATTTCAAATTTAGAAACCAGTAACCATTCTCTTCAATTTTTCTTTCCCTGAGTTAGTGCTCTCGACTTCTCTCTCCCAAAGTATGTTGTAAATGCTGAAAAAAGCCAAATTTTCCTAATTGAAGTTTCAACTGATGTGGAGAAGAAGATTTTGGCTAAATTAAATATGCTTAAAGAATTTCAAATTTAGAAACCAGTAACCATTCTCTTCAATTTTTCTTTCCCTGAGTTAGTGCTCTCGACTTCTCTCTCCCAAAGTACTTTCCTAGAGCAAGAGCTTATCTTTTTTACCTAAATCCCCTTAAACTTCATTGATTCCTTCTATCTTTGGCTTTATTCCATCTATTCGACCCTACTTCCAACTGTTTCTTTCCCATTTCATTGTTTTATTGGTTTTCCACAAATTGGCTCATGAACCTTAACTATTCATTCCCTTAATCTTGAAGCTATTTTTCTTAATTTTGAAGGTATCTTTGTCAGATGTATACGTGAGTCATTATATTGTCTTGGAGAATATTGGTGCTAGTTGTGGTAGTGTTGACACCCAATTTTATCCGGGCACTGACTTTTTTTAACCTTTTAGGTTAAGAAAATTAGTTTATGGGGCATTTTCATTTTTAGGGGTAATTTGGTCGATTGTTATAATATTTAGGTCATTGTTGGCATTTTAAAGTTAGTTGGTCTTGTCACATTTAGGTTATATTATTTAGTTTTGATACTAATTTAGAGTCCTAAAGGTTTTGTTAGGTCAATTTAGGTAGAAGGAAAGAGTTGGGTGGAAAGTGAGGGTTTTTTTAAAATTTTTTAAACAAAATTGGGAGGTTTGTGGCAAATCTGTCAATTTTAGAGAGTTTCGTCTACATCTGGAGATTTTATGAAATTCTAGGAAAAATCTGGTTATTTTTGCAAAGTTTTGGGCTAATCTGACAAATCCTAGAAGTTTTGGGTGAAATTGGAATTCGCACAAAATTTAGGGCAGAATAGGCACCTGGAGAGTTTTGTTGGACTTAAACTGGTATTTCACCAGATTATATCCTAATCTCTTCAAATCTGATTTGGATCACGTTTAAACTCTCAAAACCTCGTTAATCACGTTTTAAAGACTCTCTAGTATAAATAAGTCACATTTGGAAGGGAAAAGAGGCAGAAAATACGAAACCCTAAGCTCCCATCGGGAAAAGGTAAAACTGCAGCCTCAAGTCCCTGGTTTCTCGCAGCCCCTCCCAGAAAAACCTTAACCTCTTTCCCAGGCCACCACAACCCGTGTCTTCCTCTCTCCGCCGACGCTCCATCTTCCTTATTCCCTCCCGACGCTCCACCTTCCTCCTTTCATCCACAGCTCCACCTCTAACCCTCTTCGCCTCGTGTCGCGCAGCCGCTCGTGCGTCATCCGTCGCTGTCAACGCCAGAACCAGGGAGTCGCGTCTCCGCCTCCCTCCATCCACACCGTCTGCAGCTCCCTCGCCGTCCATCGCACCAAGCCGGCGCCAGCGTCGCCCACCGTCCACGCTCCATCGTTGTCGCTTTTCATGGTCCGACCTAGCGCCGCCGTCTCCGGTCCGCATCGGCTTGTGGTCTCCCCAGCTGCTACCGCTAGCCAAAGTTGCGACTCGAGTACCTGACACAGCAATCATTTTTTTTTATATATATAACCACTATTTAGCCCCCTGGTCTTTTTATTTTGTTCACTTAGGCCACTAACCTTTGTTTCTTTTTATTTTGCAGATTGGTCACTGACAATAAACTTTTATTGCTTGTTGCTTTCTTTGTCTTCTTGGTTATTGTTGATTGGCCTTGCATTGAATATAGTTATTAAATTGAAATAGAAGAACAACATGGGATTTTGATTTGGTGTGTTTATTTTTTCCTTTAGAATAGTTTAATTTTAATTCTCATAATGCATTTAATGTGCACAAATTATTGGTTAAGCAACATTTAAATTTTTAGGAATCCTCTCTTGGTGATTTGATAAAATCTTAAGACGCATTATTCGTTCGAATTTGATTGGTCTAGTAAGACTCACGGCTTAGAACAAGATGTTCCTTCCAAATTCTTAGTAGATTTGATAAAGTCTCGAAATTTCAAGGACATCTAGAATTCCATATCCAATTGGTCCGATAAGATTCACGGTTTGAAATTAAATTAAACAAAATTCACAAAAATCACGCTAAATTAAAGATTAGGTCAAGAAATAAATATTTAGGAAAAGATAAAACTGAACCCAATGATACCAATTTCCGAGTGCTTTAATAAGGTTATTTTAGCGTAACCGACTCACGATCTTAAAATCTCTCATAGACCATAACAGGTATCCAATCGGCCTAAGTGAAACTGATTGGTGGCGATTCCTAAAAAAACACGTTGCTACAGGTAGCAAGTGGTTAGGCCATTGGTGCATTGTTCTAGCAGTAGGGGAATCACCAGTAGTAGTTAAATGCCTCTTCTAGTTGTGCTTGTTTTTACTTTCTGAGTGCACCAAAGCTATAAGCAGATGGATTCATATTGGTTTAGTGAATCTGGCATTTAAACATTGCTTTTTCTTTTTGAGTAATAATCCTATTCCCTTTCTACTACATTATTATTTATTCTATATAGGGTTTTTGACGTAGATGTTTTGCTCTATTAGAGACTAAATTTCAACGATATGATGTTGGAAATGATTTTGGTTGGTATTGATCATTTAGGTATTTAATTTGAGGGTTTTTTTTATGATAAATTTTTTTCATTTATTGGATAAATAAAAGTAATATGAAGTATGTCATTTTGCATCGCCGTTCTTGCTATTTGAATTTTGATATGGGAACCTTCTCTATGGAGTACATATATCGGCAGTGAAGGGTGTTTAATGTTAGTCAAGCCTTAATGTCAAGTGTAAGAAATTATCTACAATCAGCACTCCTTATTCAGGCAATTTATCACCGGAGATTCTCAACAACTTTCATCAAGTCATTTATTCAAAATGTATGGAAAACTGAAGATAAGGTCTAGGTGATTGACAATGTTGGATAGAATCAATTTATTGTTTACTTTCATAGTTTGAATGACCCATAAAGATGAAAGTTATGGCGCTTATGACTATGGATGGAAACCTCATCCTTGTTCAGTGACTTCAACCACATTTATGAATAAAGGACCCATGATCTTATTCTTGTCCCTGTGTGGGTGGAAATTCACAAGTTACCTTTTATGTGTCTGACCCCAGCCATGGCCAAACATATTCTTGAGAGGATTGGTCCAATGCTGGAGATTGACATATAGGATTGTAGTAGTCACAAATGGAACTATATTCGATTCAAAACCATCATCAATGTCAAGAAACCACTGCTACTTAGGTTCTTCTCAAAGATGGATAATAACAAAAAAATGTGAATTCTTCTGCAATATGAGAAGATCTATAAAACTGTAAACAATATGGATGTATTGGGCACTTTAGATAACAATTTAGGATGAAAATAAAAAGTTGTATTGATCGATCAATGGTGCTTTGATGGATGGATTAACAGAGAGAGCTCTTCAAGAGGACCAATTTTGATGGAAATGAGGGCTTCATTAATTACCAATCATCCTTAAATGATATATTAAACTAGAAACTTTTAGGTACAATACATAATCCACTAATCAATCATATTATGAACAATACCTATTGGGTTGAGATAGGCCAGGCTCATGGATGCTTAGACTTGCATACACACATGGATGCTAGATTGAAATATACAAATGATGAGGTAACTCTTTCGAAGGTCCTAGAGGTCCAAGTTAACAAGAAAGATTCAAATGAGATGGGTCTGGAGATAAGAGGCCTAATGAGTTAGGCTTTTTGGTTGGGCCCTTCTATAACTTAAATTCTAGTGATACACAGGTTACTGGTTTCCAAACAATCAAAGTTGTGGATATAATTGGCTGTTCTTTATAGGATTCAAGGGTTCTGGCACTAGAGTTAAGCCAAAATATGGGGATACTTGAGCCTAAGGATTTCAGCCCGCCTTCATAATCTACTTGGAAGAACAAGCAACAATTTTTAATCTCAATGGTTTTTCTATTCTTCTCATAAGCCAATGTTTAAAAAATCAAATTTAGTGGTTAGAATATACCAAACCATGTTAGTTTTTAGTTCTAGGAACCTGCTTCTCCTTAGTGTAAATCAACAAAACTTTTAGCTGATTTTCAAGTTTGTAACTGAAGATGTTCAAAAGGTTAACGGAAACAACTTCTCAATGTGGTCCTTTCAAATTCTAAGTGGCCTTGGAAGACAAGAAGAATTTTGCCACCTATAATTTAGAGAAAATGTAAATTTGAGGCGGTTGTGCCTCCTCAACCAATTGAGGGAAGCCAAATGAAAAGGTTAAATCTTATTCAGGCATAGTCTTTTCAAAGAAAGGGTTTTGATTTGTGTGTTAAGGAAATTTGCAGCATATGATGGTGAGTTTTTACAGAAATTGTGGCTCAATCTTGTTGGTGTTCCAAAGCACAATGGTTAGTTATCTAATGTTCGTAATAAATTTTTTTTGTTTGAACCTCATCAAACCCTAGGAGCTAGATAAGGATTTTGAGTTTTAATTACCTTGGTCTAGCCCACCCCACGATAGTTAGTCACCTCAAGAACTTAGTGCAAACTAATCAGCCTAACCTTCTGTACTTTATAAAGACTAAAATTGATGGAAATTCTACCTCTGATAAGCTAATAGCTTTTGACTTTGATAACTCTGCTTCTGTGGATGCAATGGGGTATAGTGGGGGTCTCTAGTTGGGTTGGAAGTCTGAAATCCAATGCTCTGTTTTTTTTTAAGATCCTCACTTAATTCTATTGCATATAAAGGACAATGTTGGTGTATCATGGTATCTTGGTTGTCTACAGTCATCCTGCTTTTTAATATTAGCGGAGCACATGGGAAAGTAAGTTGTCCATCCTTAATCAATTTTAGGGACCCTTAGTTTTAATACAAGATTTTAATTAAGTCTAATCCTCATTAGAAAAAATAGGCCAAAATGCTTATACAGTCCCGGGTGCCAAATGGCTTTAATCCTTTGTTGATGATTTATAGTTAATTAAGGTCCTTGTGAATGGTCTAATGTATACTTGGTCAAATTTTCAAGATAGGGAAGAGGTTATGTATGAGGTGCTTAATAAGGTCTTTGGTAATGAGGAATGGCTCTAATTGTTCCCATCAATCAAGGTTCTTAATTTAGCTATCTAGTGTTTAGAACATGCTCCATTATTATCGAACACTTTATCGCCTTTTGTGTTCCATCACCGACCTAGGCTGTTTTAATTGCTTTGGTTAAAGTATGACAAATGTAAAGAGATTGTAAAGTCTATCTGGTCATCCCAAGTGTAAGGGTAAAAAATGCTTCAAGTTGCCTAAAAATGCTCTCAGATGGTTCTTTTACATCGGCAATGGAAAAAAACATCGGTGGGTAATCTTTACCTCCATATCAATAGGGTAGAGTAACAATTAATGGAAAAATAAAAAGATCTAAATATTTTGGCTAACCATTCCTAAACTTTGGCCTTATGCCGAGATCATAATTCTCTCCTTGTTAATGAGGAATTTATATGGCCTCAAAAGTTTCGAATCTTCTAGCTTGTATTAGGAGATAAAAATACTTGATTTTTCCATTTAGTTACTAAAGGCAAGCATATCGGATTTCGAATTTCAGCTCCTAAATTATAGCAATACTTTTGGGTATATTCAAATGAGGAAATTTGTGACCATATCAGATCATATTATGTTAGATTATTTTGTAATACACCTGTGTTTAGAGAAGATGCCCAAAATGTCTTTATGCGGTCATTACAAGGAAGCTTTCAACTCATCAACATAAGGCCATTTTTGTCTGCTTTTTAAAACATGAAATTAAGTTCACAGTCTTTGATCAAGGAAATTTGAATTTTGCTGGCCTGTATGGCAACCTGCCAGTAGTGTTTAAAAATTTTTGGCATATAATGGGTGATTTTATCATTGAATTAGTGTCAGCTTTCCTCAATGGGGATTACCTCCTTCGTCAGATCAATAGAACCTATACCTTAATCCCCAAGCTATGGGATGCTCAAATGATTAGAGATTACAGACTTATCAGCCTGTGTAATACTTTGTATAACGTCATAGCTAAAAATTTGGCAAATTGCCTTAAGATAATGTTGTCTGATTTAGTTTCAGAATACCAAAATTCATTTATTCTAAGAAAAAATATAAAGGACAATATTCTTATAATAAATAAAATTTTTCATGCCATACAGAGCTAAAGGTACATTGCATACCTAAAAGCCATATGGAAGTGCTCAGGCTTAACATTCGGAAAGCATAAAAAACTCTTCAATGATCTTTCATTGATAAAGTTCTAATGGCTATGAATTTCCCAGCAAAATGGAGATTCCTCATTAATCAATGTGTCACTATAATTTCATATTCAATGTTGGTTAATGGATGCACTACTGAATGGTTTTCACAAAAAGTAGGTATCCGCTAGGGTAACTTGTTATCTCCATACTTGTTTATTCTTTGTACAGAGGCTTTCTTGTCATACTTATCGCAACTCCACAGATCATGGTCTTTTTTAAGGGTTAAAGCTAGTTAAAATGGCCCTATAATCAATAATCTATTTTTTGCAGATGATTGTCTCATATTCTTTTGACCATCCTAGGAAGCAGTTTAAACCTGTCAGCACACATTATCTCTTTATTCTATCGCAGCTAGTCAAAAAGTTAATTTCAGAAAATTAGAATAGATCTTAAGTGGAAATGTTTCCCCTATAAAGCATCAAGAATATTGTGATATTCTTCCTTTCTTGATCAATTTAGAAATTCAACATTACCTGGGAGCTCCTTTATGCCAAGACGTTTCTAAAAAATCCATCTTTCATCTCCTATTAGATATGGTTAAATCCCAGCTGGATAGTTGGAAATGAAAAATGCTCAACAATATAGGTAAGCTTACTCTGATCCAGTCTACCTTAACTTTAGTTCTTGTCTATATGATGTCTATGATCAAAATTCATGTTACTCTTTTAAACTCCATTTTTAAAAATTTTATTGGGTTTTTGTGGTCAGGATCCAGAGATAGGAAAGAAATCTATTTAAAGTAAAAAACTATTAGGAAATCCATTTAAAGCAAAAAACTATCTTGTCTCTTCCCAAAGGTCTTGGTGGTTTTGGGTATGAAGGATCATAAATTATTCAATCAAGCTTTGTTAAGTAAAATTTTCTGGTGAATTTTCACAGAAGATCCAAATAGCTTGGTATTTGCAGTCCTTACTGCAAAGTATGGGTCATCTTAGTCTATATGGTCAGTTGATGCAAATAACTCGGCTTCATTTATCTGGAGAAGCCTTTTATATGTGAGGGAATTATTCAAGGGATCTTATTAATGAAAGATTGGGGATGGTACTTCTATTCAAGTTTGGGAGGACCAGTGGATTCCAGGTTTTAGCCCTTCTAACTTGTCTTTAGTAGGGGTGATCATTTGGTTTTTTCGATTAAAATTGAACCGAAATTTTTGGTTTTTTTGGTTTTCGATTTTTTATTACAACAAACCGAATTAACCGAATAGAAGGATGGAACCGAAGTAAACCGAACCAAATTTTTTAGTTCAGTTCGGTTTCAACTCGAAATAACCGAAATATTAATTCTGATTTTTATGCTCTAGTGAATAAAATGTAAACTTTAGTATTTGTGTACGTTGTTAGACTATTTTAAGAGAAATAGAGGATCAGTTTGGGGTTTAGTCAAGAGTTACGTCAGTTCGGTCGTCGACGTGACCAGACGTTTACTCATTGGCCGGCGCTGGCGTTTTCTCATTGGAATCTTCTCGGTTTAGGAGTAGAGGGCTGATGGCGGGGGTGAGGACGGAAGCGAGGTCCGATGGCGGGGGAAAGGGGGCTAGGGAGTAGAGGGAGAGGGCGCTGGGGAGTGGAGGCGAGGGCGCCGGAGAGTGGAGGCTTGGAGGGCGAGGGTAGATGGAGGGGGCTAGGGCGGAGGCGAGGCCAGGCGGCAGGGCAAGGGGGGGAGTGGAGGGTGAGTGCAGGCGGCGGGGGTGAGGGCGAGGGCGGAGACGAGGCCGTAGGCGGTAGTATGGAGTCGAGCGATGGGCGGAGCTGCGGAGGAGGATGAACTTGTGATGACAAAACCCTAAAATAGCCATCAATCTTCTATCTACCTTCCAATCAAACCATCATTCTTTTAAATTTGTCATCTGGCCCACCAAAACCTCAAATATGACATAAAGAAATTTCGGTTTTTTTGGTTACCGAACTAACCGATACTCATAACCGAAACCGATATTCTCTCTATTCGGTTTCAACCAAAACCGAACCGAAAAACCGAATTTCTAATTTTTTTTTGATTTTTCAATTTTTTCGATTTTAATCGAATAGTGATCACCCCTAGTCTTTAGTGGCTCCTTATTATTGTCAAAGCAGCAATTTAATGGTGGCTAACTTAGGTCTCCCATATGGTTTGAGATAGAATGTGCACCTACTTAGATAATTATTCCCTGAGATGGTAATTAATTAGATTATATCCATTCCTCCTCCAGCATCTTTTAAAGGGAAAATATAGTCAGGTGGTTGGGGGCCCGTGGGGGTTTGTACACTACAAAGACAGGTTATTCAATACTAGTGATAGATTAAGCGGGCCATTTATTTCACCCTCGAGGAGAAGGGGTGGGGGTTTGATTAGGGCCCCTTGGCATCAAGATTTTCCTCAAGTTATGAGAAAAGTGTGGGGATTACAATTGCCACCAAAATTCAAAGTTTTTTTTTTATGGAAGTGCTTACTAAATGAGCTTCTTTGCAATCCATAGAGGCCTTTACTCATGTTTATGTAAACGATGTAATATGGAAGAAAAGACAAGCCTTCACCTTTTTTGGGGTTGCCCTAGGTCGCTGGGGATTTTGGGTAACTTCTTTATCCCTCCACCTTTAGATAAATAAGTCTCCTTTGAAGTCTGATTGACTTCTTTCCTTGCCTCTTATGGTAAACGGTCCGATGATTAGATTATATTCTTGGACTTTACTCTATGGATTATCTGGTTAGGGAGAAATGAATGTGTTTTTTCTAATGGACCTTTCGATTCTCGGTCTTTGATTTCCAGGAAATAGTTTATTATTCAACAGATTTCATCTACTAGAGGCTTTTTATCTAATCAACAGGTATTCTTTGCAAACCCATCCAACAAGCTTTGCCACATTTGGGGAACAAGGAAGTTAATGGCTTCATCAAGAAACCCGGTTATCTTTATAGTGGATGGTAAGTGGAGACAATCTTCAGGCTTAAGTGTAGCAGCATGGCTCTAGATGGATTCCAATGCTCCTCTAGAATATCAATAATATTCTAAAGTTTGGCAATATTGTTCGTTAGCATTAAAAGCGGAGTTATAGGCTATTTTGTGGTCTATTAAAACTGCTATCAATTTCTCTTTGCAAAATATTACTATCCTGTCAGATTGCTCATAGACGCTCTAGGTTCTTTGTGGTCATCAATGTTCGGATCTAGCATTGGTAAGCCTAGTAAGCCAAGTTGTTGCAAAAATGGAGAAGGTTTATCATGTTTCTGATTATTAAAAAAATGACTAAAGGTTTGATCCCTATTAAACATTTAGGAGTTCTTTTAGTTGGCCAAAGACTTTAGATTTTTCTAGTAAATCATTCAAAGTTCACGTTTCTTGTGCAAAACATGTTGAATTACATGAAAAAACTGTTGAATTGTTGCAGAACGAAGAATAAAGCACATGGATGAGGATAATAGGGAAAAAAAGAGGACCGAGAGAGAAAGAGAGAGAGGAAAAGAGATAACAATGAGAGAGAAGCTAGAGGATGAGATGAGAGAGAGACAGAGATCCTAGCCAGAAGATGAAGTGAGAAAGAGAGATGCAAGCCAAAATATCATGAGCGAAAAAGAGAGAGAGAGAGAGAGAGAGAGAGAGAGAGAGAGAGAGAGAGAGAGAGAGAGAGAGATTAGGGAAGAAGAAAAGATGAAGACGCGGGCAAAAGTGTAAATAACCTTTTTTTACAATTAGATAAAAATAAAAAAAATTATTAAAAATAGAGAAAAAATTAGTATTACTTTGTAGTGATAATGACTTTTGTAATGACTTCCTATTTGTCACTATTAGACATATATTTTTTTTATTTTTTATTTGTCGGCAACATTTTCTAGTTACAAAAATAAACTTTTTGTAAGGATATTATTACCAAATAATTGCTATTTTACACAACCTTTTGTTTGTTATTACTGAATATGTATTTTATTTCTATTGTAATGACCTTTTGTCTTGGATCTATTTTTGCCTTTTATGCGCATGGGCCCCTAATTCATGGAATGTAAGTGAGGTCAAGCTTTTTGAACCGATAAAATATGGATTCATTGCCGTGTTAAAAAAAAAAAATTGTTATGGGATATCAAGATAGGTCCTAGACCATTCCTGAATGTACTATTGATGTTCTGTATTGATGTGAATGTTTTTCTCTTATTTTCTCCCATATATATATCGCATGCTTGGACAGATATCGCGTATAATAAGTTGATCACTGGCCAAGTTAGACACGTTAATATAACGAAATCAAAATTGCACCATAAACACTAGAGGGGGGACCCTTTTCCTTCTTTCCACACCGACTTCTGGGAAGTGTCACTTAGCTCACTTATCTTCTGTCACATCAACAAACCAAACCCATCGGATACGTTCCATATGCATACAAAAATGTTGTCGATTTCCGACATTTTGGAAATGTTCGATACCATGACGTCGAAGAAACCAAAAGTAAGTGGAGTCGTCGCCCATTGAAACACGACGTATCATCTTTTGCTGTTCGTTTTTTGGGTACAGATCTTCTTGTACAGATCTTCTTGTGCTGTTCCTTTCCCCGTGTATGTCATGTGCTGGCCATATCATGCAGAGAGTTGGAAGCTACCAAACGCGCCAAAGGGGAACCAACGCTTTAAGTCCTAAACTTTTGATGTACAACTATGATGGATATGTGTCTAATTAGAAATAGTATGTGATTTTTTAAATATATCCTTTATCATCCTAGCTAATTTTCATCTAACTTTTTATCTTAAATTGCATTTTGTCTTCTCTAACACTTATCAAACCATCGGCTACTGCATCACCAGCAATCATTCACATTCTTGACACCATCATCAATTGCAATCAACTCAAAAACAGGGATCCAATCAGACGATCGGTGATGCTAATTAGTGATCCGAGGACACAAAGCGGTAAGGCGAGTCTGAGGCAAATGTGGACGCGAAGTGACTAGATGATTGGAGGAGTAGCGATCGGAGGAGGCAAAGAATAGGGATCCAATTGGATGATCAATGATGCGAATTGGCGAGGTAGCAAGGTGAGGGCCGAGGCAAGTCCAAGGAAGCAAAGCGGTGAGGTGAATAGGGGTTGAAGGCTGAGGCAAGGCGGTACAAGGGAGGAGGCAAAGCGGTGAGGCAAACAAGCGTGGAGGGAAGGAAGGCTGTGGGAGGAGAGGCCGGCTTTGAAGGAGGGCAGCGGCTGTGAGGGAGGGTAGGGACTATGAGGGAAAGCAGTGGAGAAGAGATGAGAAATGAAAGATGAGAGGGATGAGAAGGAGAAGAGGTAGATGACTAATTTGTTTTTCAAAAGAAAAATAATTTTTTTGTTAGTTATTGTTTAGGCACTTTTGTATTGCACTTTAGGCTTTTTTTAACATTTATTTAGACATTTCTTTATTCATTAAATCATATACCTTTATTTTTAACATTTCTTTAAATATTTAGACATTTTTACACTTTTATTTGGATATTTTTACATATTTAGTCGGACACTTTTTTTTAATTATTTCAAATACTTATTTTCTAAAGATTACAAATTGTTCACAAGTTATTTAGTCAAACGTTTTTACATTTTTCTTTATATATTTTCCAATATTCAATTAGATACTTTTTCTTATTGGTTTAGATGTTTTTTTTATTATCTCAAACAGTTATTTTTTTGAAAATAAAATATTTTTCACAAGTTGATTAAATTTTTATTCAAACAGTTTCACATATTTCTTTAGACATTTTTCAATATTTAATCAGACACTTATTCCTATAGCTTCAAATACTTTTAATTTTACATTATAATAAATTATTTTCATACTATTTTGCAGATACTTCCACATACTATATTAGACACATTTATATTTTATTGTAGACACTTTTGTAATTCGGAAAGAACTAGTGACGCGACAAGGGGGCAATGATCCGCCAAGTGACAACGCGCAAAATTTGAAGGTGATCGATAATGCGAGATCTAGATGTGAGTGGCAATACAATCTTGAAGTGAGGGGTTGCGAATGACAAAGAGATTCAGAGGTACGTGGCTGCAAGATCTGAAAGCGGATGATGACGGTTCATCAGAGGCCATGGCGGCGGCGGCGGCGTTGGTGGTGACAATGGCGGCAGACGTGGTGATGAATACGAGGTAGGGTTTCTAAAAACGATGATGAGTTTTGATCCAGGGGTAAATTTGTCAATTTTTTTAGTAGTTTGTGGGCTATATGTAGGGGAATTAGGGATAGATTAGTATGTCTAATTAGACATAGGTCTATAGTATAATATTTAAAACTTTTGCACATTTTACCAAATCAGTTTTAAAATTTTTTTATTTACCAAAACAGTCCTAAAACTTAGAAGCGTTGACCTCATTACTCCTAAATGTTTCATTTCTTGCCAAGTCAACCTTAAAACTTTTGTTTCTGCAAAACATATTGACATGACACTTAATATTGTTATCTTCAGTAACTAAACTAACACTTTTTAAAGTTTAATGGCTTAATTTGAGAATTTTATTAAAATTTAGAGGTCACTTTGAAATAATTTAAGAAAATATTGGGACTAAATTAGAAATTTCAAAAAAAATTAAGGCACAAACTGTAATTTCTAAAAATTAGAGACTCTATAGTTATATTTTCAATTTGAAGTTCCGTAAATTAGGCATGGCTTTAGTATGTAAAATAATACTAAACCTTATTTGACCAACTCCACATGATTGTTTTGCTGGAGCTTTTGGTTCATGCCATTTTGTTGAAGTAATTTTTTTTTTTTGTTAATTTATCAATGCTGAAGTAGAGCGTGTTTGATTAACATTTAGTATTTTAGACAGTCTAGCTCCACCAGCTCCAGTTAACTCCAAAATGCTTCATTTCAAATTTTGGGATGATAACAATATAGCCCTTGATTTTTGAGAAAATAAAATTTATCTTTTATAATTTTAAATATATTCAAATTAGTGGCCTTTTTCGGAAAATTAAAAAATGATAACCCCTAAATTTTGATAAAATTTTTAAATAATTCACTAAAGTTTAAAAAGTGTTAGTTTAGTACTAGATATAATGACATCAAGTCCAAGTTAGCATTTTCCATCATAAACAAAAGTTTTAGGATTGATTTGATAAAATGTAATACGTTTAAGATGAACAGAGTTAACCATTTCAAGTTTTAGAACTTGTTTGTTAAATTGAGAAATTTTATGACTAATTTGATAAAATAAAAAAAAGTTAGGACTTGAAACGTACTTTTCCCCCTAGAACAATGCTTGCATACTCTTCTAATTGAGGTTAATGGCCTTTGTGACCTTTAACATTTTATTATTATTTCATTTTGGACCCTAACCTTAAAAGCTTGTGTGGAAAAGTCATCAACCTCAAATTTTTTTTCTATTTTAGACCTTTAAAGAATGAAAAGTGTTAAAATTGATAAAATTGGCCATATGGAGCATGGGGCGATTGGCCACGATGGCACAATCACCTCCTATTTTGATTCCACATCATGAGCACTATCAAAAAACTTATTTTGCTAAGGGTTAATGTGGGGAAAAAAGCAACAAGGGTGAAGTTCTTGCTTGTTTTCAGTTATCATACATAGCAAAGTAGAAAGGAGTGAGAAAGACAAAAAAAGATAGTTAGGGCTTGAGTGAGATAGAGAAAAGGTGCATAAGAATTTAGCGTTGGGGGAGGAATTGCATGGAATTGTGTCAGAATTAGGAATCAGGCAGCAATGGTGGCCAGGTTAGTGAAAAGAAATGCATCTGATGAGTGCCCAACCTACAGTAAGTGACTTGGGCTTTATGAGTGGGTGTTGTCCAATATTTTATGGAACTTTGGAGTGGGAAAGTATAGTAGGGATGTGGGTTAATGTGGCCTGATGGGTTAGTGTGGGCATTAGAGGTAATAAAAGACAGGGTGGGATATGTGTTTGTGTGTGTTGTGTCTTTTATGTCTGTGATAGGGGGACCATTTGGGTAGCTTAAAGTCCAATGTTGCATAAAAAAAAAGAACTTGGAGTTGGCAGTTCAATTGGAGAGGATGAATGAATTATTTAAAAAATGGTTAAGTGAATTATTTAAAAAATGGCAAACTGTCCTAGTTTAGAAATTTCGATTATGTTTTCTAACAAAGAGACGAACTTGCATTTGCAACTTATGGTGATGGGTACTTCACACTGAAGATGTACTGATGAATACTTATAAGTGTATTGTTATTAAAGGTTTAAATCATCATTATACACTTTGAGTATGATTAATTTATATATTCTGAGCATTTTTCCATTGAGTTACTATTCATAGTTACTATTCATTGAGTCACTATTCACTATTCATACACACATTTTACTGTTCATACACATTTTCACTATTTATTAATATTAAATAATTAATTTTTTTTGTAGGTAAAATCATTACTTGACGACCCTTTACAAGAAAAATCATATCTGGAGCTGTAGATGTCGGAACTGAGCGATTTCAAATTCATCTAAGAGCCAACACATAGATATTTAAGTCCACTTCATTTTGTGTGCTAATTTGATCATTTTTATTGCCGAAATCTTATTATAGATGAGACCATTTGTTATTTTCGTATGCTGAAGAGCAATTTAGGTAGAAAAATCATAACTTGAGCTACAGATGTCTGATTTGAATGAGCAAGCTATTGATTCGAAGCTAAAGAGGAGATCTACAACTTCCGTGCTTTGAGAAAAAGCTAATCTAATATTTATGATGGTTGAAAAATTAAAATAAGTTGCGGCCCGTCATTGTTGATTTGTATTTACCTACATTTTACCAGTCTATTTTTACCATTTCACTCACCCCCAAAACTCTATAAATAGGAATCTTGGGGGGAGGGTGGATTCATGCCATTTTCTTAGGCCATTTCCATGTTTTTGTATCATTTTTAGATTTTTTTTTTGTTCTTGTTCTTGTTTTCAATACCGAAACTCTGTCCAAGTTTTTTCTCGTTCTTCCTTTGATCTTTCAATCCATGTTCATTTCATCTTCTACATGTTGTTTACTTTTATGATGGCTAACTAATCTTCTTTTTGCTAGGGTAAAAGGGTGAAGCTTTTGGTATAGAGGTTATGATTGATTTGAATGGATCACAATGTTAACGGTATTTTCTTCCTTAATCTATTTAACTTCCCTCTTTGTTAAGTGGGAGTCTTGATTCATCATAGTCAATCATTGACATAAAAGCTGATTGATTCCCTCTGTAGAACATTGTTCTATCGGCTATATTGGAATCTTGAGTTATTGTAAACAAAGGTTGGTATGATGGATACTTGAACCCATTAACAAGTGTTGGCGCTTTAAGATCAATGAAAGTTAATACTAACTAAATTCCCTGATTAGGACCTCTTTTATGTGTGGATCTCAATTGAGTGGTAAGATGGCCTAAATTAATCATAACCGATATACTAAAAGTGGATCCCCTAACCTTAGCTATTTTATTTGAATTTCAATTTTAATTCACACTTGTTAACACCTTTCACCAAAACTTTCTTTATTAAAACTTCAACTTGTATTTCTTGATTCACTTCCCTATGGTTCGACACTCAGACTCCCGAGATTTTATTACTTGTGACAACCTACACTTGGGTTACAGCTGCTAGAGTGCAACATGTACCCTGACAGTTATTTTGGATTTCTACCATTCAAGGTGTACATTGGGGGGATGTTAGATAATGGGATTTATTATAATATGGATAAGTTTAGTTCAGTTAAGATTGATAAAATGATTGAAGAATTAGGATATTTGGGGTACATGGACTCCTTCTGGAGATATCCTAGGATTAGGGGTGAAAAAAGGTAGGGCCTATTTCGGGTAGCTCGAGCTTGAGCTCGAATTGAGGCTTTTCGAGTCGGGTATTTTTTAGCTTTAGCCTGAAAAGTGAGCTCGAATAAATTTGGGGACGAGCTCGAGCCTTAACATATTCAGCCTTATAAGCTTGTGGGCCTATTAGGCTCGAGCCCTCCTAAGACTTCTATGCGCTCCTCCTTATTCGACTCCTAAGCCCTAGCCTCAGCTGTAAAATCGGCCCTCATCCCAAGCCTTACTCTACCGAGTCTACTCCTATTCCTAGGAATCCCAGCCACACGATCGGCCTCTATCCCAAGCTTTACTCTACTGAGTCTACTTCTATTCCTAGGAATCCCAGCACACGATTGGCCACCACTAAGAGAGTGACAGCATGATCGACGGCAAGAACAAAAGATCAATGACGGTTTCTAGCGATGATAGCCCCGAGATCGAGATCAACGACAGTTGTGAGATCGTCGATAACCCGAGTTCGACGATGGCCTCAATCCCAGCCACACAATTAGCCACCACCAAGAGAGTGACGGCATGATCGACGACAAGCGCAGAGGATCGATGATGGTTTCCGGCAATAACAACCCCTAGATCGAGATCGACGACAGTTGCGAGATCGTCGATAGCCTGAGTTCAACGATGGCCTCAATCCGAGGTCTGCTGACGATAGCCCCACCCAAGATCAACGTCGTTGCTACCGACTCTCAAACCAGATGCCAGAGACCTAAGCGATGCCTCAAGAACGGAACCAGACGTTTCATTGTTGAAGTGAGGAAAATGATGCTTCATTTGTGAAGTTACAAAAAGTTAGGATAGAACTGAAAACAATTAGAAATTTTAGGATAAGGTCTCTAATTTTCCATTTCTGGTTATCTATGTAAGAAAAATTGCATATCTAGTCCCTATCTTTCATTTAAGTTATAGTTAAGGTACTAAAATTTTATGTGTTATTCAAGTTTAATGGGCTTTCGAGCTAAACTCAAGGCCGCCTCAAGCCAAGCTTGAGCCTAAAAAAATTGGGCTCGAGCAATTCAAGCTCAAGCCCGAGTAGTAAAGGGGCCGAGCTCGAGCCTGGTGGGATCGGGCTCAGCTCGGCCCATTCTCACCCATACCTGGGATAGAGCTTGATGATGGATTAATGCCCTTGAAAGATGGAGCTAATGTCATGTAAATGTTGATGGTGTGCATGTTTGAAAAATACATTGATTGAAGTTTATATTGTGAAGAAGACTAGATAGGAGATTTGGAATGCAAAATGTGCTGCAGCATATGCAAGCAGGTAGGGCACATGAAAGCAACTTGCAAGTAGTCTGCCTTATCATCTTTAAAGAGAAAAAAATTGGAGGTGCAGTTTATATGCCTACAAAGCACAATATTTGCTGGATTTTGTAGGCTATATGGACACTAATGACTATATGACTTTGTTTTAGGTAAAGAGAAGAAGAACCTCAAGTTAACCTAAATTTGCTCAAGTTTTTCTAGTAATTATGGACTGGATTCTAGAAATGGCTCAATCACAATCAACTCTTAGGTGTCCCTCATTAGCATTCATTCAAACAAATGAAAATGTTGCAGTTCAAGTTAAGCGAAAAAAGGGTTGGCCAAAAAGGATTGTAAACATTTAAATTGATAGACAATATGCCTTTTGAACAATTTTTTTGTGCATTGTGATTAGCAGATGTGACAAGTGGACATGTGTATATGCGTGGGTGCAAATTAAGAGTCAGCATGTGTTTTTTGTAGCTTACTTGCCAAGTTTTTATGGCCAGAACTATATGCCTGTTTAGGATTCAGTTCTTATGGCTAGAATTGAGGCCAATATAAACATTTTGATTTTTTGTAGCCAGAATTGACTTGAACAATTGTAAAAAATTTGAATGAAAGTCTATTTTGTCTAAATGAAAAAAATGAATGTGATTGTTATTAAGTTGTGCTAGTAATGGTCAACTGACTAATTGTGGATGTCTATTTGTACATTGGTCATAAATATCCTACAGTAGGGTATCCTGCTCCCTTTTAACAACGTTTGGGACTTAAGTGGAACAAAGGACTACATAATATGTCATAAATAAAATGACATAACAAAAAATTGAGTCTCAAATGAAATACATAAAAGACACCAAGATAATATATATTACTAACTTAAAAGCTTAAGGTCCAAAATGAAACACCAAAAAACATAATAAGGTCTAAAATGGAACACAAAGGTCACTACCCCCTACAACACCTACCAACCACCACTACCTACCATACCAAAATACCTCCTCTGCATAACCCTAGCCCTACAGCACACCTATTTGCCCTACATAACATCATTTCCTTACCCCCTGTAGCCATAAGGCCCATAACCTTGATATAACCCCCACCACAAGCATAAACAATCAAACCTTCAACTTCCTCGTCTTGGCATTCTCATCTTCCAGTTGCTCTTCGTCTTGTTGCTTTTACATTCTGACATAAGACATTTCCTAGTGTCATCCAAAATTTTTTCGATGGAGGATCTATACACATACTTAAATACTAAATACTCCTCCTTCTCCATAATGGGTTTCTCTCGATATGAAATTAAGGTATATCTAATTTATGATTTTTTTTTAATTTTTGTGCCCAAAAATAAAATTAAAAAAAGTCTATTTTAGGTTATATGTAGTGGGAGTTTAAATGATGATTAGAAAAAGAAAAGATTCTTTTTGAGTTTTGTGTTGTGAAAGTTTTAATGAAAGTAAAAAAAATCCTATTTGAGTTTTGTGTATTAACAGTTTAAATAATGGTGGTAAGATAAATTAGATGTTAAAAATTTTTTAAAAGGGAAAATACTCCATTCTTTTCGGGACGGTCCAAAAAAAATATGCTTTACTTTTTTTGGAAGGGGAGTGTACTAAACACTAAAACTAAAAAATGAAACTTATAAATTTGCGTATTGATATAATGATAAAAAAAATCTATTTTAGACGAAAAAAGTTTTAGTACGTATTCGACTGGCTTTGGTCAAGTGACTTAGAAAATTATGGATTTCCAAGATAAATCGGAGAGAAATATGTATGCCTGTTTAGAATATAAAAGAAAAGGCCTGATTTTAGGCCCTAAACTTATAAATTGATACCTATTGGCCCCTTAACATTTTCTTGTGCCCAGCTAGCACCTTAGCTTTTCTATATGTTTGAAGAAAAAGGAGAGTAGTGAAAAGTTTTTAAGGTCAAAGTAGGAACAAAATAGAAATACAGGGAACAGAATAGGGCTTTTGCAGATATAAAATTGTTTGATGAGAGAAAAGAGTAACCAGCTTTTTATGTTTCTTGATTTCATTTGTTGCTACAACAAACGTTATTCAAAATTAATGGGTCTGTTGAAAAAATTAAAATTAGTTCCAATTATTAGATTATATACTCATCTGTCTTACAAAACTTGTCTCATTTATTATTTATAATAATTAATTTATAATTTTTTTAAAAAAGTTTTTAATAAAAATATAAATTTTTTATATAAAAATAATACCTTAAAAACTTAATTTATAAATATAATTTTTAAAACATTTTATAATAAAAATTAATATAAATATATTAAAGTCAAATTTTAATAAAAGAAGGTAAAAGCTTTACGAAACGGATGGCATATTTCTTATTAATACTTTTCTTAAAGGGTACATATGTAATACATGCATCCGCTCTTGATGTTTAGGGTGTGCTGGATGAAGATTTTTTTTTTTTGAAAAAATTATTCTTTATATGGTATAATTATTTGTTTAAATTATATATCAATAAAAAACTTGCATTTTCAAACAGCCCGATTTCACTTTAAAAAATTACCCGTAAAAGGATGGTAATTTTTTTATTAATTTTTATTTTTACGCTATGTAAGAGAAAAGATAAAAAAATATTTTGTATAAAAATATTATTTAATTAATTATTAGATAGAAAGAATATGAACTTTTAAAAAAGTGTTGTTCAAAACAAAAGAGAGAGAGAGAGAGAACAAAACAAATAAGCGGTTTTGGAGAACGAGAAACAAATTGAAGCTATTATAAACATAGTTGTCTTTAATATTTATTATATATTTGTTTGCAAATCGTTTGGAGGAAAAAAAAAGTAGGTCGGTATTGAGAAACAGATACATATATATTGAATAAATGCAAGTAATTTCGTAAGAGAACAAAATTGTTAGGTTTTTAGATATAACCTAGTCTACACCAAAGCATGGCTTGCTGCTTGCAGCAAGGAGAGCCAAATGGTTGGATGCACGGATATCCTGGTCTCTAATTAGGTTTGATTTTCATGGTGTATTGTACATCAAATATTTTTAATTAAGGTTTATGTTTTACAAATTTAAAAAAAAAGATACTTCATCATCTCATTTTAGTTGAAATATTTTCCTGAGCACGG
Organism: Aquilaria sinensis; assembly: GCA_005392925.1. Lineage (NCBI taxonomy): Eukaryota > Viridiplantae > Streptophyta > Magnoliopsida > Malvales > Thymelaeaceae > Aquilaria > Aquilaria sinensis. The sequence continues at coordinate 473,753 of SMDT01002129.1, forward strand.
AAATTAAAATGTATGTAATTTGTGTTATTTTTTTCAATTTTACCCATGAAACTAAAATTAATTTTTTTTGAATTTTGTGTAGTGAGAGTTTAAATAATGATTAAAAAAGAAATTTTTTTTTAGGTTTTGTGCAGAAAGAGATTAAATGAAGATTAAAAAAAATCTTTATTAGATTTTGTGCTGTAAGAGTTTAAATGAGGGTAAGAGAATAAATTGATTGTTTAAAATTTTCTAAAAAAAGAAACGTTTCAACATTTTTAAGACATCAAAAAAAGAAATACATTTCAATTAAAATCGGACGAAGGGAGTATAATTTTTTTCTTATCTGTTATATCATAATATACTTATAAATACTTTTAAATATGAAAAAATTATCACTCGCTTAGCTTTGAGTGAAGAAGGATTGCAATTGTATATATTCCAATGCTAACGGAATAGACATGGCCAGGGGACTCCAGTGAAGACAACAAACTCGTCACAAAATTTCGAAACTGCAAGAAAGTATGGTCGGAAATACATGTGTCGCACTTTTCTTGGGGCCACGTCCTGTCAATCTGTAACGCGACCGCGGTAATTCGTAGGGATGTTTATGATCATCCTGACTTTGGCAACAAAAAACTAAAAACAAATAAAATAAAATAAAATAAGTCCAATTTGATGATATTTTTTTCCAATTGAACGGATGTCGATTAGATGTGAGTTTATTTTCCTCTTATTTATAAGATTTGGGTAAAATGCGAATTTAGGCGTTAACCTGTCTTGTGTCCAACCTGTAGATACATGGGCTATTACATATATGTATAGGAGAATTCCAAGACATAGGAAATGTTGAAGATAATAGAATTTGTTAAAGTTGTGAGTTCTTTGTCTAAATAATTGTTTTTGTGCTTTATTCAAAATGGTGATAATTCATAAAATACAAGTTCATAGTTACATGAGTTCCCCTTCCACTTACTAGTGATATCATATTTTTAAAAATCACATCTACCAAAATTTTTTAACTTATGATGAGATGATAATAGCACTGTATTTAATAGTAAACATAAAATGAAGTGGAATAGAAATATGTATATCTGTGTGCATGATATATCTATCTTCCAACTTGATCTTCAGTTGATCAAGAAAAAAAATGCTTAGCACAATTCTCTTTTATTTTCCTATATTTTCTTAATAACTAAAGTAAAAATTTATCTTTGCTTAAAATCCTTAAATTTGCGTTGTATGGCAGTTACTTAAATTTATGTCTGCTCAGTCCAATAAAAAAAATGTAACACCAAAAGCATGTGGGAATACTTGTGGTTGTGGAAGTATAACAGGTGGATGAATTTTACCATACCCAATTCACATGATAGTGGATAGTATTTAAATGTTAAAATTATTCATCCAATAGGTGATGGGTAAGATACAATTAGGACAACTAACATAGCGGCGTTGGATGTTGGAATACCATCATTCGGCCCAAATTTGACCCACCAATATCCCTAGTAATTAATACTCAATAGTCCTTAATTACCTCAATCCAAAGGCAACTAATAATCTAATATGGGAAAAGTTCACAAGAGGTCACCTAACCTATTTTTGTATTCTAAATGGGTACTTGATCTTAAGGTTGGCCTATTGAAATACCTTATATTTCTTATTACAAGTTTCAATTGAGTATTTTCTATTAATTCCATTGTTAAATCTGATGGAAATATTTGATATGACATTAATTAACATTAAGATAAATATAAAAGAGTAAAATCTACCGGAGATCCCTTAACTTATTTTTTTTGTCCCAATTAAGTACCCTATTTTAAGATTATCCTATCGAAATCTCTTATCTCATATTTCTTGTCCCAATTAGGTACTTTCCATTCATTTCACCATTAAAATGGATAGATTTTGCTGATGTGGCATTAATTAATACTAAAATAAATGAAAATTACAATTTCAGTGCTTAAAAATTTTCCTATCAATCATTTTAACCCTAAAAAATTTTAAACCTTAAAATTTCCCTCTAATGTCTCTTATTCCTAATTTCCCACCCTGGTAGATCTCAGAAATAGTGGTGTCCACTTGAATTCAACCTTTCCTCTGCCAAATTGACCCCCTCCTTCATTAATTCTAGCCCTTCTCCGTCGATTATAGCCTTCATCGTTAATTTGGCCTGCGGCGTGGTCCGTAAGGCTGGGTTCCTTGTGGAACATGAAGGATCGGAAAGGATAGTCGATTTGACTGGTGGCGCCATCGATTCAGCCGCAGGTTGGGTCTAGCGAAGATGAAGACGAAGGCAGGATGTAAAGGGCGGATGACACCGAGAGAGAATTAAGAATGTGGAGGAGGAAGGCATAGGCAATGTCACAGGCCTTGAACCTTAATCCCATCTTAGTCATATAGGACCCCAAGAACCTTACACTTATTCAGTGTTAGGCCTATGTAAATTTGTCCTTAGTGGGCCTACTAATTGATTAAATCCTTAATACAATGTTGTATTATACTATGCCTTACTATGGCTGTAGGTCAATGACCATAAAAATAATATATAATCGATGTAGCTGGCCAGCACTTCAAACATGCATTTATATAAAACATACTATTATGCATTGTAAATTCATACAAGCTACTAGGGAACACAACCACTAGTTCCATAGCATTTACCAGAGGCATAACTTCTACACACACACACACACACATATATATATATCATACACAAAAGTGTTATACATATGCTACACACTGAGAATCTGGGAATCTGATCCCACCTGAGTTACACTGCCAAAAAAGGGTTACTACAGTGTTCAGGTATTCCCTGTTCCTTTGCCTCTGTACAATAAAAGCCACTAAGTTAGTATTCCAGCAATTAGGAACCTACAAGAAAGAAACTCAATAACAATGTACGATATTAATTAACTTTTGTAGACCTGGTATCAAAATACTAACAATCAGTTCTTTCATTGGTTATTAGCCCCAGGTCCACTAGTATTTACACACAAAATATGTAAGAGATGTGAGAACCAAAAGTTCTCAGTAAGGGTTATAACCTGCAAGAAAATCAACAATATAGGACTGTGCATATTATCCATAAGGATGTTGATATATGCCTAGTACACTTGAGCTCAAGTCATAGTGCTAGGAACTTATATTCTTGGCCAATAATCATGGGAGTAGCTAATTCCCATAATTCCTTTACCCATTTGTCAAGCATTTGACAAGTCCAACTTGTCCATACAAATACTGTTTTGAAAGCTTTTTAGTATTTGTCAATATCCCTTATTTTATGTACATGAGCGAACTATTTGCTCATGTAGTGCATGTGTTAGTGCTACCTTTATAAGGTTTCGTAAGTGGTTAAGGACACCTCTTTTTCTTAGGTCCATCCAGGTCTTAGCCCATCATTGTGACCTTAGGTATCGTAGGTTCCTAACCTGTCATACTCACTGTAACTTAGACCATATTAAGGTCCTTTTTGCCTATAGGTACAAGTTTATAAATATGCACTTACACACTTCATATGCACTTCATAGTTTAGTTTCTTACTAAACCCAATCATATAAGCTTTTTAATGGTCATTAATACTCAATTTACATGCTTGTTAAATTCATCAATAATTCAGCCAGTTGATATACAAGTATCTTAGCCAAATTTATTTAGCACATAAGCATATAAATTAAATAACTCTTACCTTAGATAACTTAGTTTGCAAGCTTCAAGTACTTAGTCTTTTTGTCTCGGTTTCAACCCAAAATTAGGTCCTCTTTTAGTAACTTATTTCCAGCACCTATATTGATCATTTTAAGCACAATTTATCAATTTTAACACTTGAAAACAGCCCTTGAAACAAACCACCAACTGCCCAGAATTTTCTGTCTTCGATTTGCCTATCTTGTGGTTCTTTACACTTTTAATAGTATAAATGCAGCCTAAATCTTGCTCTCTTATTTTTTTATGCTTTTTATACTCGTGTATAAGCAAGATTATCACCACCAAAAGCCACCAACATTATTATAATAATACAGTTTATTCTTGAAAGTAACTACAATTACAGCAGCCATATAATGCACATTCATGGCATTCATTGGTAATTCACTTCCAAATAAATGTTCCCTTGCTTCTTAGCCTTCAAATACTAGTTCATAAACAAGATAACATCCTTGGTGAGCTACTAAAAGCCCTGGAACAATAAATTATGGTTGGCTGTAAAAGAATTAAACTACACCTAGCTCAACACTCACGGTTTCAGGTACACCAAAATTCCAGCCTTAGTTCTCTTAGGTTTTTAGCTCATTTGCATCTCAATTCACATATTACAGCTAGGAAACACATCAAACAATTATTCCAACCATGAGTTCTGCCATAAAAAATGTATGAACAGTACCAAATATCCAAAGGTGATGAAATCTACACCATAGGAACAAAACTAACCATGGATAAGCTCATGAATGCCTATAAACATGTTAAGCACCTTTGATTTCTCTTAACAACCAAGTCTAAAATTAATTCCCATAATTTACAGACCTAAACTGTAGCTAAAAAACAGGGGAAATAATAGAACCAAACTTACTCGGACAAGAAGCAAGAAATCCTAGCTTAGGATAGCACAAAACTTGATTTTTCTTCAAGGTCTTGATTATTTGTGCTTGAATTTGATGGATTAAGCTTGGATTTCGTGTTAGCTGTGGTGTTTGGAGAGAAATAGAGGTTTTGGTGGTCTGGAGACGAAGGTGGAAGAAGATGGCCGAGCAATTAGTGGGAGATCAACTTATGTAGGCTTTAATTGCACATGCCATGCACATGGTGCTGTATTTGTACTCTCTAAGAAATCTGGGTTTATTCGTAACATGCTTAGAAATTGAGGACCAATGTTGGTATTACGACGCGCCTGGTTCCTTCACAGATATAAATACCCGGACAGTCCCAGCCTTTCAGTTATATTCCATTTTGTCCCTATTTTGCTCAGGATTACACATAAACCACTTATAGACAATATAGTCAATTCACAAATTCACGATGATAGAGTGGGAATCACGAAAAACCGTGATACCTCAAATTTAATATTTTCTTATGCTCTATTCAACCGTGCAATAAAAATTGGTCATTATGTGAAATAACCAAAATGCCCTTCTTGACCCGACTTGCTTAAATGATCAATTTTATTCATTTTTAACTATTGAACCCTAAATTACCGAGACTTAGCTTGTAAATAAATTATCTAAAGTGTAATTTACTAAATTAACTAATTGCCTGGCTAATTAGACTTATAGCTTCGAGGCTCGTCACAGGCAAGATCTACCAGCAAGAGATTAGCTTCGTGGTGGGAGGTCGACGATGACAGCTACCGGGGAGAGGTTAGCGTGGCAGCGTTGTGACTGTGGCGAGGTGCCTGTGATGGCCAACCATAATCAACCAAATCAAAGTTCACGCATCGGAGGAACTCATTGCTAGATTCAACAAAATTGAGGCCGGGATGGGCTGGATTCAATGAAATTAAGGCAGGGATGAGCCAAATTCAACGAAATTGATGTGGGGATAACCCAGATTCAACCAAGTCGAGCTCACCGATGACGGAAAGGTAGGTGGTAAAGGAAACGAGAACGACGTTGGGGTTTGCCAGCGCTAGGCTTGCTCGGCCAGCACTCAGCTTTGCCATGAACTCTGCCAATGCTCAGCCCCACTACGAACTTTACCAGTTCTAATTCCATCCATCCTTTCTGTGTAGGGTAAGACTTCAAATCCAAATCCTTTTAATAGCCCAGTGCAGTTGAAACTTTTTTTTTTTTCATTTTCTAGGATCTTGCTTGCTAAATGAGTTGTTTTTTGTTCGATCTAATCCTTGAAGAATAGGATGAGATTTGGGATGTAAATAGTAGATTTAGAAGTTTAGGTTTATAAGTATTGATTAGAAAATTTTAAGGACTAAAATTGTTATTTTACACTTATTTAATGTTAAATTAATGCCACACCAATAATTTCCGTCTGAGTTAATGGTGAAATTGATGAAAAAGACTTATTTGGGAAGTAATAAATAAGGTAGATGATTTCAATAGGATAATTTTAAGATAGGGTGCCTGTTTAGGACAAAAAAAAACTAAGGGACCTAATGTGGATTTTACCCAAATACAAAATAACAATTTGGTGCTCAAACTTTTCTCACCAACAATTTTAAACCTAAAATTTCTAAATCTAATGTAAACCCTAAATCTTATATGATTCTTCTTCCAAATCTCATCCTATTCTTCTATTGAGATTTCCCCATAAGCACGATTTGCATTGAATCTAGCAAAATGAGAAACATGACGCCCCGGCCATCGTCCAGCTAGACCAATCAACCACCACTACTTCTTTGTCACCCTTCTCCCTCCCCGTCCCCCCTTTAGCTTCCTTTGCCATCCTCCTATTATCTCCCATAAGAAGTGAAATAAACTCCCCTTCTCGATGTCATGAAATGAGAAGAGGTGTTTGAGGCAAAAGTCTTTCTAGTGGGTTAAGATGCTACAGATGAATTTCTAGAAGGCAGTCTTGGAGAGCAGGGATGACGAAGGGGCTGGTCTTAATTAGAGAATGAAGATAAAGAATCTGGTTTGATCTGGATTTATTTTTTTCGTCTTACCCAAAAGCGGGCAGGGCGACTATTGTTTGTCTTTTCTTTACCTTTTTCTTGATCTAATCTATTCTAATTTATGGTTCTTTTGCATATATGCTTCTTTGATTTTTTTTTTCTCGTAATTGATTTTAAATTTGTTCTCTAATTTGGTCTATTTTGTCTTTAGTTCTTCAATGAGGGCGATCAACTCCGATGAGCAATAGCTTGGGGTGTCCACTCCAATAATCGACGATCTTGAGGTCTAGCGAACAAAGCATGAGGATGATCAGTGATGACAAACAAGGATGGGCCGTGAATGAAGCATCCTTCTTCTTTTTTTCGATTTGTGTCATCGGTAATGGCATGTTTAAAGGAAGTGATATGGTGTGAAGTAGAGAAGGGGTGGCAGGCTAGGGCCATTCGGTAGCAATTGGGCTACGGCTATAGGCAGTGGGCTAGGGCTGTTCATGTTAGGAACTTTTTTGTTTAGGGTATATATTCTTTGTTTCTTTTTACGAATTCGGAGTATTTTCTTTTTACCAAAAATAAAACCCAGAGATTAAGCATTCATGAAATCCATGAGTATGTTTCCTTTTTTCCCTAGAAGCTTTTGCATGTTGATCGAGTTATGAAATAAATCTTGTTCTACTGGAATTCTATTTCTTGAGAGATTTGGTGTGTAAACAGTAAATTTAAAATTTTATAGTTTGAAATTGTTGATGGGAAAAGTTTGAGGACAATACGTCAATGATTTCTGTTAGATGTAATGATAAAATTAATAGAAAGTACCCAACTGCAACACACAATAAAAGATAAGATACTTCAATATGTTAACATTAAGGTCAGGTACCTATTTAAGACATGAAAATAGAAAAACACAAAAATAAGCTAGGTGACCTTGGTAAACTTTACCCAATCTAATATTGCTCTCTTGTCCCAATTTTCTTGCAACATTGGTTGACATAGAAAAATTAAAGTATGTAAAATTTCTTATACTTTAACTTTTTTGTCTTTATGAAGATATTAGTGACTAAATTATCTTTTTCAAACTTTAGTAACTTGTTTGAAAATTTTATCAAAGTACAAGCCCTTATGCCACTACAAGATAAAAAGACAAAAATGACCGAGGAAACAGTCATTTTCAATTGCTAGGAGCGACTGACTCATGATTGAAAAGCTCAATAGTAAAAATGATTAACTCACGATTGAAAAATTAATCGCTCCACCTATTTATTTTTTCAAATTTAATTGTTAGTGCCACTTTTTTAAATTTGGTTTTTAATGCTAATCTCTCCCTCAAAACTCACAAGCCATATAAAGCCTTTACTCTTTCCCTCTTTCTCTTTTTCGCTCTACATAGTTAGCAGTAATGCCCTTTTCTCCTTGCGCCTTCCATTGCCACATTTTGCTTGATTTCGATTAACCTTTGTGAAGCTCCTCATTGTCCCAATTTTTAGTATGACTAAGAATCTCTAAAAGTCCTCCTCCTTGCATCACAATGCTCTACTTGTTCTTTTCCTTTATCCTTACCCAGCAACGATCGATTCCTAAGAATCCTCATCCCACTTGGATCTTAGGATGCAAAGAAAGACCACCGTGATGTGGTGAAAGAGTTAAGTGCATTGGACCTATGAATGTGACACATGGAAGAGGCAAAAGTGAAGGGCGGAGTGTAGCCATAGGTAGGGCACAGGACACAGCCACAAGTAGGAGAAGGAGAAGAAATCATAGATGAATGCTAGGAAGAAATGAAGATAAAGATTAGGGGAGAGAAAGGATATAAAAAATAAAGGAAGGTAAGTGAGAGGTGGGAGATAATTTTTAAGTTTAAAGATAAAGGACATGGATTTAAGCCAGACTTGCAGGTAAGTTTTGGTAGGATTGGGATACTTGTGAAAACCGAAGTGTCTAATAGAAATTTTTGCCAATAATAAATTAGAATTAATATTAAAAATTTTATAGGTAAAGAGCAACTGAATAGCTACTGCCATGTTGGTCACTAAAATATGTAGCCGTTCCTCAATAGTTCCAAAGTGAGCCCTACAAGCAGACAACTCAGGAGCGACTGAAGGGGATTGACAAATGTAAAATCAGTTATTCCCCTCAGTCGCTTTTTTTAATTTCTCTTGTAGTGTACAGGTTTATGAAAATTAGGACTAAAAATGAAAATTTTGAAGAATTATAGGGGCCATATAAAATTTCTAAACAAATTAGAGACTACATTACAATTTCAAAGTAAATGTCAAAATAAAGGTGATATAGTAAATTGACTCACAAAGCTTACCAATAATTTTAATATTTTAATAATTTTGTGTTGTCCAAAATAAAAATTGTTGAAATGAATATAAGACAGAATAAATGCACCAATTTGTCATTTAGCTTTGGCGACTCACACAACTTCACCATTTTTGTTTGGCTCATTATGACTTAATCTTTTAACTTCCAAAAAGCATGCAAATTGGTTTTTGTGAGTCAAATTTTCATACAACATTAAATAATATAAAAAAATGACTAATGGCCTTAGCTTTGACGACAACACTACCTAAGGTTACCTTGTGAAGCATAGAGTAGCAGAAACCCTAATAAAGTTATAGTGATATTTGTTTCTCTACTCGCGCTTTGTCACCATTCACAATTCCAATAATGGATAAAAATCATTCAAGTGTCTCAAAATTATGCCCAAGCTTCCAATATCTTATTTGGATCCAAAATCCAAATTTGGACACCCAAAATTGAATTGAATCAAGCACCAAATAAAATGATCTTTTGTAGCTCTTCCCTAAAATTTCTTGCCAACTTTAGCTAGTTGTGAGTCATCGCTCCACTCTTTTTGTTGTAAAAGCACTAGATGAAGGTGTTTATGGAGGTTGAAGTTACTTTTGAAATACATGGAAATTGGTGAAATGGCAACTAGATGATTTGCATTTTCCACAAATGGGGAAGTCAATAGTAGGGAAATTACTTAGTGTTGAGTTTGAGAGTCAAATTTCTCTTAAGCCCTAAATCCTAAACTTTAAACCTTAACCCGAAATGCCAAGTGATGAAATCCAGTTCATTAACGACCTTGTTGTGATTTGCTACAACCACTGCTCCATCACCTCTTGCTACTTACTCATCCGGTGAAGCTCTTCGACCATTGCCTTCTACTATATTTTCCATCTTGCCATCCCCTTAACTAGGTGATTAGAGATGGATTCGAAGAACTCTTGGTAGACATAGGTTGGGAATTTCATTGAAGACCAAAATGACGTTGTTTTGATTTTCCAAAGTTAAGTTTGGTGACTAAATTGTAACTATAAGACATATAAGAACAAAAGAAAATCACCAAAAAATTGTCTAAGGGCCAAAAGCATAAAACTATTGTAGTAAGGTTTTACTTCATCAACCACCTTGTATACTTTATGTATTAACTCAAACCAGGTTTACAACCTTGATAACTAACTGACACCATTTCTAAAATTTTAACGATGAAGTATAATGAGTTGAAGTTGAGGGACCATTATCTTATGCGGATTAGCAAAGTCTAGGGATGTAGACACATTTAGGTTGACAAAATAAGTAATAAGTATAAAGATGTATTTTGAATTTATTGTTCTATTAAAATACACATGCATATATTTTTTTTAAACATGCATATATTTGTATTTGAAGCGGCAATGATGATTGGATGGTGGGCTGCTCATGGACCTTTGTTTAGTGATCGTAGACCCATAGAATCCATGCATAAGCTGCCGGCATAAACTTAAAGGGTCCTGCACGCTGCTATGTGCGTGAGAGGGTAAGTTAGTGATGTTATCTGAATTGAGAGAGCAAATTGCGATTGTGAGAATAAAGCTGATAAAATGCCTTACTCCTCAAACATCTAAAATAATGATGTCATATCAAGTAGTCAGCCCTTAGTTATAGCCCCAGTTTGGACTCTATTCGTTTTTTGTAGGCCTTCATGATTGGGCTTAGGTTTATGTGACATGTATGGAAGATCATTACTTTTCATATATGCTCGGAATGATATATCTCTATGTATTTATATATTTTCCTCTTATGTAAGTTTATGTATTTTATTTAAAAGATTTGTTTTTTGGACTCAGAAGTATTGTAAAGTAGTATTTAGGAATTATGATGAAAATGGGGAAGATATGCCTCAAAGCCTTGAATCATGGTTGGGAGAGTAAAAAGCCCAATTTTTCGTCGTTACATCAAATGTGTGGGGACTACTTAAAAAATTTACGAATATATACAGCTCTTGGGAAGAAAATTATCTACTCATGTACAGAAAAAAATTACCTCATTCTTCCCAAAGAGAGCGAAATGAGTTTTTTTATTTTTAAATCGTCTCAAATGGATGAAATGTTTTTTTTTATCGTCTCAAAAGGATGAATTTTTTTTTATAAAATTTTTAACATCTAATTTATCTTACTACTCTAATTTAAATTCTCTCTACACAAAACCTAAAAAAGAATTTTTTTTCTTTTTTAATCTTCATCAAAAATTTTATTACACAAAATTCAAATTTTTTTTAATTATCATTTAAACTCTCATTATATAAAATAAAAAAAATAATTTTTATTTTAAAGATAAAACTGAAAAAAATATATCATAAATTACACACATCCTAAATTTTGTGTCTAAAGAAATGAATAATCCTTTATGAGAAGAATGGGTGGAGTATGATAAAATATAGTTGGAGCATATGCAACTAGTACTGGAACATTAATGTGCGTGGATCAGAGAATTAATGGGGGAATATGAATAAATGCTAAATATATCACCCAGATAGAACTGAAAAGGAATACACGTATGAGACAAGTAGAATTAGAATACAAAGATGGCTCCACAGAAGCGCGTAGCTAATAGTGATGATCAGCATCGTGAAATAGCAACCTGGCCCAATTAGGAGGGTTTCCAACACCTCAAAATATAAGAGAGTTATATTTTAAGTTTTATTTCAAGGTTTTGTACATGAAAAAAAAAATATCTAGTTCGAGAGTATCTAATAAGTGGGATACAAAAAAAGAAAAAGAAAAGTGATCTGCATCAAAATTTATATATATCCAGAAAAGTAGATTTTAGAAGTCGTCGTAGAAACTGGGTCCGGGTGATGAACGACCTAGCTGGCAAACGCGTACCCCTTTCAAAAGGGACCCTCTTTATTTCCCCCTTTGCGTCCTTTTCCAATACAAATAATATTCTACGACTGATCGTCTACTGCAGGTTATGGCGGAGAATATTAGAAGTATCTTTTCTCCTTCCCCGCCCAACTTTCCATCGCTTTTGTACTGTACTATACTAGTAATCTGCCAGCTGCCCTGCCTTCCTTAGCTACTTTGACGTTTGTTTCACTTATGCGGCCTACTGTTTGTTTCATTTTAGTTTTTTTTATTTAAATTTATTATAATAATAATATAATAAATTTAAGTTAAAGTTAAGTAAAAAAACTCAAATGGAGCCCTAATGTGGATACACATAGTCTTAGCTGCCTTTAGTTTCGGCTAATTGTTTTAAATTGGCCAAAATGTGTATTTGGTCCCTTAACTTTGTTGACTCAAACGAGTTAGTCCTTTAAGTTTAACTTAGTGTGACTTAGTCTAGTAACTTTGAAAAATTAAGCAAGTTAGTCCCTTGATCTACGGAGTGGCGAATGACGTTTCTTTTTGCTCCTCGCTGTCAGCCTATCCTCCCAACATTGCCTGATCTTTTCCCCAGCACCGCCTGATTTCTTCCTTAGCGCCGCCCGATCCCTTCCCTAGCCTTTCAAAGTCTTCCATGGCAGCGTCAAGCAGAAATCATCTCCACCCCGTCACCAGTTCTTGACCCTACAATGAAATGGTCAACTGATTGGCACGACAACCAAGAAGATTCACCTTGAGCGCTGCCGAAATGGGTCCTCGATGCAGTGGTGAAACCATCGAGATCTTCCCCTCAACACCACCGTGTTGCCCTTTTTTTTGGTGCTGCACTAATGCGTCTTTCTCTCTTATCCCAAGCACCGCCACATCGTCCTCTCTTCTCTCAAGCATTGCCGTGTCACCCGCTCTTCTCCAAAGCACCATTGCGTCGTCCTCATCTCTCCCTAGCACTGCTGCGTCTCCTTTCTTTTTGTCACTACACCGCCATGTCACCCTCTCTTCACCCCAGCACTACTGCGTTGTCCTCATCTCTCCCTAGTACCGTTGCGCCAACCTCCGATTTAAGACTCCATGAGCTCACCGACACCGACAAATCAATCATGCAGGATTTTTCAACAATTTCAAGTTAATTGATCTCCAATATCAGATTTCTGCTTCTGATTTGATTGGACGGTGAACAATGCACGATTTGGCCTCCTCTGATTTGACTGGGTGTCATCTCCCACGTGATATTGGGCTTCAACGTTGTTCCCGCCATCCTCGCATTGTCTCCCCACATCAGATTAGCGTAACAAATTAGAGGCAGTGTCATCCTCGCTGCCTTTCAAAATCCACTATCTTGCAATAGAATTAGGTCAAAGAAGAAAAGGTTCTAGTAAAATAACTAATGCCATCTTCCTTTCCGTCCCTCATTAGACTAACTCGCCATATTTTTTATAGTTGAGGGACTAAGTCGCATAGTTTATCAAAGTTAGAGGACTAAGTCATTATGAGTCAAAATTTAAGAACTAACTCGTGTGAGTTAGCAAAGTTGAGGGACCAATCACGCATTTAGGCCTTTTAAATTTAATTAAGTAGATGTAGCTGACGGTAAATTAGCTGCAACCGCAAAGAGCTTGTAATACATGAGTGTGTAAAAATGTTTATGTAACAATTTTTGTGTGTTTAGGATTGTTGTATTATTTCGGTTATATGATAATCCTGTTGCTTAATTTGTCTGACACTGGGTAGTTGTAACGTTGGATATATAATTAATATAAAAGGTTATCTCCGCCATTCATACCTTACTTCCGGTTCAAGTAATGAGGCTATAACATAATGTCAGGGTGGACCTAGGTTTTAATAAGGGGGGAGCCAAACTAAATTTTATTCTAAGATATAATTTTTATAAGGGAATTCAACCAATTTTAACTAGGGGATAAAATACAATTTACTTTTAATTTTAAAGAAAATTAAAAGTATTTTACAATTTAAGGGGGCTGAGACTTTGCTATCCCTAATCTAGTTTCACCCCTGCTAGTTATACTAAAAATTTTGAGTTCTGAACGTATTAACATTTTTAGTAGAGATCGTGTAAAGTTTTGTGTAACAGGAGATGATTAATTTGATGCTAACACATTATCAAATATATTATATGAAATTTTATAAATTTTTATTAGAAATTCTGTAAATCTAACACTTATAAAAATTTTGTACAAATTTTTTTTATCAAACCGTGCATAAATGTCATTGACTTTTGCACCTACTTCATTTTAAGTCAACTGAATTCAAAATTTTTTATTTTTATTTTTATATTTTTTATTTAAAATCAATTTCATTTAAAAGTTAATATTACTTAGGGGTAATAATCTATTGAAAACAAAATTTTGATGATGTTACTAAATTTTTATGAATTTCTATTTCTTAATTTTTTTTAAAAGTAAGATTCACAAAAATCTAATTACTTCATAAATTTTTTTTAGTGTATTATTACACCTACATAATATTTTCATTGACGATGATCCTATGTAAAAAGAAAAATGTCAAAATAAAAATAAATTATTTTAAATTTTAGAAGAGATGGAGAGAATGGAGAGGAAAAAGTACAATGAATACTCTAGCAAACGTGTAGGCGAGCATCTGTTTTATTTTCTTTTTGTTTTCTTTCTCTCTCTCTTTTTTTTTTCTTGGCACATGTGATAACCTCAGTCAAGTAGATCCGAATTAATTTTCTCACACTTCTTCTTTAAATGAATCTCTATTATAAATAAGACTATAAATCGTATCCATGATTTCTTTCTTAAAATGTACAAAGTAGGCGAGCAGGATTGTTCGTGGTTTAGGTTGGAAAGAGAATATGGGACAAGAAACTAAGACACAATCCCAGATGCATGGCTTTCCGTCTATGAGTTAGCTTTCCCTAGTAACGCATGCCACATGACATGTCTCCCAAACATTCGTTTCTCATGTAATGGTCTCCTTCAACTCCTTGTATGTATATGTATGTATGTGTGTGTGTGTGTATAGAGAGAGAGAGAGAGAGAGAGAGAGAGAAAAGTCAATTGATATATTGAAGCTATGTGTTGGCGAGACACTGAAATTAAAGTATAATGGTCCAACAGACAATGACTCCATCAAAACCTAGGTTGATTAGAATATATTCATAATGACTAGATCTAACCCTGAACTACATTGCAACACTTTCAATGAGCTAGCACAGTCTATAAGGATCGTGATATGTCGTAGACCGAACCTCATTGTCGAGAAGACTACTCCTTGAATAGCTTTGGGTTCATCTTCCAAAGCTGTGGAACTACTTTCTTTATTTCGCATTCTCATTTCATTTTTTTCAATATTTTTAAATTTAAGTAAATTAATTTACAATATTACTCTTCAATATATCATTTTAATATTTACTTTTTATAATTTTTTCAATTTATATGTAAAAAATAAATGACAAAAGTGAAACAATATACTACTTCCAACCTAAGTTCTTTGCACTATTTTTATTTTTTGACTTAAGTTTGACTTAAATTTATTTATATTAATATTTATTAAAAAATTTCAAAATTTTATACTTAAAACTATAAGTATTGTAGTTTTTAAATATAAATTGTTAAAAATTTTTAGTAAATATTAATATATAATAATATAAATAAATTTAAGTAAAAAATTTGAAATATTACAAAGAACTTGAAATGAAAAGAATATATACGAACTTTTTTTCCCCTCTTTCTCAAACTCTGTTTCAAACTCAAAAGTCTCAAATAGCATTAGTTGGATAGAAAAAGAAAAGGGATAATCTAATATGTTGTTTGCTGTTGTGTCCTTGAATATGTGTTTTTATTAATAATGATATCAATAGTAGTTTGTACTCCCATAATTAGTGACAGTTTTTCATGCGGAAAATGTACTGGGTGAATTCAATGATAGGCTGAACGAAGCAAATTCAAGAGAAATGACTAAATTCAACACATAAATGGCTCTTGCTTTGACTCGTATATAACTTTTACTATGGTTGTTATATTTTTCATTAGATAAGTTTTCAAAGAGAGAATTTCACGCTATACATTGCATCACCTGACTTTTTCCTTGTGACAGTCGAGTATAGGGGTTAAGAAAGGCTAAATCACTTATTGTACTCCCTCAAACTTTGTTAACTCGTTAGAAGACACCCTAAGTTTTGGCATGATGCAACTTAGTCTCTCACCTATGGACTATGGAGCACTTTGCCCATTTGACCATGTATCTGTTAGTTGACTAACCAGTAAAATTACGTGTTTATTCATCTAGTTTCTTAGTCTATCTCTTTTATACTCTTTACTTTACTATCTAACAATCTAAGCTCCATCTGTAGTTTTTCACCACCATTTTCTAGAATCTTAAAGTTTTCTCTCTATCGTAACTCACCTCCAAACACCACCGCCACCCCAACCATTGATCCCCCCACCATTGTTGGCTCCTGACTGGCTACCATCACTCCACCATGTCCCACACCCGCAAGCTTAGGTGTCGCATCCTCAATCCATCTTGTTGTGTCTCCTCCACATTCTGTCGCCTCCCGATATCTCACATTTCACCCCCACTAGGAGATCGCCATTTTCACGGGCACCAAATCCTCGTCCTTCAATCTCACCAAAATTGTCGAACCTTTTTATCTTCAGCCTTTGCGCTGGCTGCATCCTCATCAACATGACCACCTTTGAGCTTTTCTTGGCAGAGGAAATCTCCTTTGCAACCACTCTCCGCTCTCTTCCTCCTCCCTCACTTTCATACTCTTTTTCCACCGTATGCGAGTTTGCTACCTGCACTTGCCTCTCTGCCTTCCGAACGAGTCCCAAAGATAGTGGCATTCCCTCACTTGGAGTCTTTTACTACAACTAAAGAAATTAATTATATTTTGAAAAAATTAAATAGAATAATAATTTTTTAAAAATATTGATTCTAGAAAAATTAAAATTAATTTTATAATCAATTATTTTTTTTTAGCATTGATCATATTACTTGAAAGTAGTATGGCATTATTTACCGTTTATTTTTTAGTAAAATTTTTTTCCAAGCTTTTCTTTACATTTGGTTTAACTTTTCTAATTTATAATTTTGAAAATCCTAACAAGTTTGTGCTTAACTCTTATTTAGTGCTTCAAGTTACATAGTTTTGTCATTTAGCGACTAAGAGTTCAAATATTTATAATCAGGTTTCTGAACCGTTAGAAATATAATAGAGTTAACGTAAATTGATTGGTAAAGGAATAAGGAAGCCACATTTTGTAGTGGAGAAACTGAATTTCACCACTCCAAAATTCAGGAATGAAAATGCCTGAGTCAACATAGTTCAAAGGACCAAAAGTATTTTAGGCCGGTAAAAAAACGTATTGTGGTGGTTTATTATCACATTTGAAAATTTCCGCACTTTACGAGTCTTTGATATTTTTAGTTTTCTAGGATTAGAGTTTTAAGTCGGCCTACAAATATGTTATTGTTTTTTTGGCGATGTTTTACAGCATTTTATAAAAAATACTTTGAATTGCATTTGACGTATTTACAAGTATATTCTCGTGTTCTATCCTAGTTAAGATTTAGCATTTGGCTAATCCTGTTATTAATGTTTTGTTCTCAATTCCCATAACATCATTTTTGAAATGAAGTTTTATCCAAAATAAATGATACTTTTGAACTTGTGTTCGTATTCTTCTATATAACATTTGTACATATGGGTATGTATTATTTGTATTACATCATGAATTTTTTGTGAAAATAATAAAAGTGTAGACTAGCGTGGTATATAGACGTGAGAGAATAATTTTCATTGGGAAAATTATCTTGACCCCCTTAGGTATAGGTGAACCTACACTTGAATTTTCTGTATTTCAAATACCTACACTTACCCCTTGAAAATTTATCTCCGTTAATAACAACTATGACAGAAAAGAGAAAATATCTATTTTTTCCTTCCAAGTTTTCTTCCCTAAAAATTTTGCTCTACTAACTTTTACATCTAACAAGTTAAGCCCCAATTTTGAACTTTCTTCTCTGATCCCACCAGTTTTTCTTACCACAGCATTCTTTGTAGCCTTTGAATTGATACCTCTATCACACAAAACTATTTTACCTCCAACAAAATGTGGATCCAAAGAACCATTCAAACACAGGGACAAAGAATGCCCATCACCCCTTTTTCCTGGTCCTTATTTTCAGTAAAAGTGGAGACAAACATTAGCACGCTCATACCTTTGTCGTGCACGAATATGATGCTTGTCTTGAACAACTAGTCAATCTAGAGGATGATAGCTCAAACACCGAAATAACGAACTGCGTCACATTACAGGCTGTAAAGCTCTACTAAGCGTACTTGAGATTGCCACCGCCTGCTCTAATTCACCATTGCTAGTCATTCACGATATCTAATGACATCTCCTCCTATGACCCTACCTCTGGCTGGCTTTTTTTATTTTTTTAATCTTATTGGTCTCGGCTTCAATTTTAGATCCCTCTACATTCCTTAGTTTAAGCATCTATCGACATTTCTAGGTTTCCTTAAGATCTTCCATAGCCCAACCCATCCACCCACTGCCTATCCAAATCGTCATCTCGGAGAAGCTTAGTGGCTTGGCTAATTAGCTCGCTCTACTTTCAAGGTGCTAAATTCAACTTTTTAATCTTGCTGATTTCTTTTATTTTCTTTGTCACTACTATTAGTTTGATCTTCATTTTTCTTTGGTGTGTTTTTAGTTGTTCAAGCTTAGTTGCTTCAAATAGAACGACAACATAAGCTGATAAAACATGGGTCTTCTATTCTAGACCTTCGCTGTGCTCCTGGTGCTTGGCTTTAAGCATTCCATTTTTCTCCTCCTCTACTAGCTCTATCATTATTTCTAAGTGTGTGTGTGTGTGTTAAGAGTTTCTGATTGAGATTTGTCCTAGGTGGCTAGTTAGAACCTGGGTCCTTTGAAAAATTGGGGAGCTGTTTTGGATATCGATGTTAAGAGCTACTTATAATTATCTTTGAATATTCTTTTAATTTTTTTCTAATTGCTTGGGTTGTTAGTCCAATTTGTGTTTCGTTTTTAGGGAATTTGAGATGAGAGCTCATCTTCAAAATGGGAACTTGTAGAGTAGAAGGTGAAGGTTCCTTCTTTTCATTGTGATTCGAGAGTTCAAACTTGTGATTTTTTACAACAAGATGGTGGACTCACTATATATTGCGGAGGGAGATGTTGAGGGTGTAGAAAGTGGCAGGGATGGTGTTGGTGCTTATGGCAATGATGATGGTAGTTAAAAGTGAGGTATCGGTGGAGGCAAAGGTAAAGGAGGAGGGGCATGGGATGGATGGAGGGAGAGGGGGCTTAGCTTGTTAAATGCGCAAACATGTGGGCAAAAATTTTAGGGAAGAAAGATCGGAGGGTAAAAATAGGTATTTTCCATTTTTCTATCACAACGGTCATTAACAGAGTTAAATTTTCAGGAGATAGGTGTAAATATTTGAAATAGAGATGACACAAGTATAGGTTCATCTATACGGCTATACCTCTGGCCGGGGGGTGGTGGTAATTTTTTGCTTTTTCTTTTTATGGTAAGTGTGAGAGTAAATTTATTTTTTCCCCTAATGGCTAAGGGGTCACAGGGATATGCTGAAGGTTAGGGATTCCCCCGTATAATACCTAATGTTGATTTAAGTGCTTCCATGGTCTTCGAAAAGTAGACATTATTCTCTTTTCCTCACATATGAATCCTTCCCAATCTTAAAGATAAATTGTATATTTCTAAAAAATGCGAGGACAAAGTAAAATATTACTTAAATCTCAAAGAAAATATTTTAATTAACCCATAAAACTATAACCCTAAAGCTCAAAAGACATATCTAAAGTTACTAGGCAGAAAATTGGAGCCATATATGATAATGCCAAGGTTGACTAGAGCTTAGGATAGATGTATAGAAAGCCCCTTTTAGGCATTGTTGTTTGTCGCTACCTAAGAACAGTTGAGTTCACGTTTTGTAAGTACAAGAGCTATATATATGTGTGTGTGTGTGTGTGTGTGTGTGTGGGCTGTTTAGGAACTGAATTTAGTTCAATAAACAAAATGCTAAATTCATGACAGTGTTTGGCACAATTGAGGATATAGGCCTAAGATTATTGCTAAACTAGTTTACAACTTTTTCCTTGTGCAAGCTTTCGTATTTTCATAATACACATCTAGTGTTAGCCTAGGTATTAATAGGAGTAAAAAGTTACTTGGATATTTGACTGTACATAAATTGATTTAAGTTAAAGAGCTTAGAGTTTAGAGATTTTGGGTACAATAATAAAAGAACTTTGTATATAGAGAAAATTTGCGTGTAAGCTAGGATCACAATCGCCTTTGTCGGGTCAGATTTGGTCATGTTATCTGAGTTTCGGTTTAATTGAACCATCTTAATTTTGGGTTTAGGCGGTAGCAGGGGGAATAGGGGGCTAGGGGTGCTTTTAAATTTTCTGCAAATTATGTACGTTAACAATGTGTATATATAAAAATAACACTCAATAAATTTCATTATCTCTGCCTGTGACTCTTTAATCTTTTAACTTTTTTAAAATGAACTCTGCCCCGTAACTTAAAAATTAAAATCATAGCTTCATCCTAGGGTTTAGATAGAGTTATTTGAGTTTGAGTTAATTTAGGTTTAGTGGATTTTCATCTTAAGATTAGATTAGGTTGGATTTATTTGAATTTGATCAAGTCTGGTTGATTTTGGTTGAAAGCAACCTTAGATTGAGTTATTTAGGTTTTTAGATTTGCATTAACCAGTCGGGTTTACTCTGACTAAAAAGGTATTTTTTGTTCAGCTTAAACAAAAAAAAGTCAATTCAGATTTTTTGCCTAAATAATTTGATTCCTTAGTTTTGTTTTGGCTAAGACATAAATAAAGAAATTTGGTTTTCAGGGGTAAAATCCATATTTAGTCCCCTAACTTTAAGGGTCATCCTAATATGGTCCCTTAACTTAAAAAGTGACTCTTTAAGTCCCTTAACTCAATTAATGCATTCTATTTGGGTCCCTACCGTCAGTTCTACCATTATTTATGACGGAAATTGTCTATGTGGCAACCATACTGCCACGTGGCTGCCCTTTTCATGACAGTAAGTGGCTAAATTGAAAGAAAAATAAATATCTGGCTAAAAAGACGTAATTGCATAGTCCAAAGGTCCTAAGACATAGTTTAACCCAAATTTTTTCCCTAAATCTTATAAGATTCAAACGGACGATGTCGCCGGCTCCGGCTGTCCCCATCCCCATCTCGATGCCCTCTTCTCGCCCAGATTTCTCCCTCCTCATCCTCGATTTCTCACCTTCCCCTTTATATATCTTCAATTACTTAATTAATTACTAGGAATTGGTGCTGGATCTAAGCGAGGGTATGAGCAGGCATGGAGCTGCCAAAAAAGATGACTGGCGCATTTCAGAGACTCGATACGGTTCGCGGTGAAGGATTTGTGTCAGGGATGGAGGATTCCCGGGTGGAGATGGAATGGCGAAGAATTTTCGGTCAGGGATGAAAGATTCCCGGGCAGAGATGGAATCTAAGGTTTGGAAGGAGGTGGAAGCGAGACAGAGGAATTTGGAGTTGAGGGATTGGGATTTCTGAGAGAGGTAGTCTTCTGGGCTTTGAGGTTGCTGAAGAATTTCTGGGCACATTCCGTCGTGTTGGCGAGCTCCGTCGACATGGGAGAGTTTCAAAAGAATTTCTTGGCAGGGTTCGATGACGATTATGAAATGAATTCATCTCTGTTCGACTGATTCAAAGAATTGTTTGACCCACTTAAGTTTAAGCTTGAGTTGCTCTGAGTTTAGGTGACTGGTAGGGCTGTGCATGAAGGGGGAAGGTGGAGCGTTAGTCGGAAAGAAGGAAGATGAAGCGTCGGCCGAGAGAGGAAGAGAGGCGGCGGCGGCGATCGAATCGGAGAGGGGGGAAGATTGGGTTAACTATCCTTTTAGGTCCATAAAATTACTTTTTGTGCCAAATTTAGCTTGAACTTTATGTTCTTGCAATCGAATAATTTCTTATCATAAAAGAAACTGTCAAATGGCAATATACGTGCCACGTGGGCAATTTCCATCCACGATAACGGTAGAACTAACGGTAGGGACTAAAATAGGACAGTTAAATTGCGTTAGGGGACTTTAAAAGTCACTTTTTGAGTTAAATGACCACATTATGACAACCCTTAAAGTTAGGGGACTAAATATGAATTTTACCCTGGTTTTCAGTGCTATTTTTTGAAATGATAGTCAATTAGTTCGTTGATTTATTTCAACTTAATCCAAAATGAATTATTTTTTATTTTTTATATTTTTTTGTGGAATCAATTTCATTTGAAAAAAATATTAATTAGATGTAATAATTCATTTAAAAGTAAAATTTCATGATATTATTAAATTTTTATGAATTTTTTTAGACATTGCAAAGTAAAAATTAATAAAAATTTAATGAGATTATAAAAAATTATATTTTAAATGGATTACCATACGTATATAATATTAGTTTTCAAATGAAATTGGTTTCAAGAATGTAAAAATAAAAGTAAGTCATTTTGGATTAAGTTGATTTAAATAAAAACAAATTGGCTGTAACTTAACCAAATTTTGGTATATATAATGGAGATTTTTTTATCAATTAATTCAAATCCTTTGTTGTTGTTGGTTCTCTTAAATTATAAAATCTATAAAATGTGATATGATAAATGATTTACGTAGTGAATTTCCTTTTTATGTTCTATTTTTTCTAGCTCTTTCTGCTTGTGTCATTGACGCATCATCATTCACGAATCATAGCTATGTGAAATTAGATTTTTTTTACTAAATAGCTAAAAATGAAATGAAAGAGATATACAAAAAAAATTAATAATTGTGCGTGAAAATTAATTTCATATAAATCCTTAGTACTAATTTTTCGGGAAATGATAATTGGAAAAACAAGTACAAAATTGCGTAATATTACTAGTTATTGTCTAAAGGGAAAAAAAACAACCCAATAAGAAAATGAAATCCTTAGAATATTCCAACTTAATATTAATTGTAACATATATAATATAGACCAACCGCAAGTTAATGACTCTTAATGCTTAAACAAGACTCAATCTCTTAATTGTGTCACCTCAACAAACATAAAACAGATGTTTCATTGTCATTTAATAATAACTTGAATAACACTCTTTTAGAATATAGGTATTTGTAAATAAATTTTTGACTAATCAGCATAACCAAAAATTTATAAAAGAATATTTAATTATTACAAAAAACAATTTTAAAATAGCATGGTCTTGATTGGTGTAAAATCTCGAGAAGTTATCATCATCATAATCATCACACTACACTATCATCTCAACTAAGTTTTTAAATATCTCTCCTGAATATTCATATTCTTTTTTGTTGATTTCAATAAAATCAGGTTTCACTGGGTTCACATATTGAGTAATTTTGGGTTTGAACTATTGATGTTTGATCATTTCAGTTTCGGGTTATTCTGGTTTGTGTCATTTAAGGTCAATTTTTTTTAATTTAAATCAATTAATTTATTTTTATTTTTATATCTTTTTTATTTAAAATTAATTTTATTTAAAAACCAATATTATGTAGATGTAATAATCTATTCTAAATCAATTAAAAATAAAGAATTCATAAAAAATTAGTAAGATTACAGAAATTATATTTTCAATGAATTATTGCACCTACATAGTTGACTTTTAATTAAAATTAGTTCCGGATAAAAAAGACGTAAGAATAAATATAAGTAATTTGAAATTCAATTGACTTAAGTTAAAACGAACTAGGTGTTAAAGTCTGATTATTTGGGTTTATTTTTGCTTGGGTTTTACTTGAATTGAATTTTATTTTTATTTTTAGATATTAAAAATTTATAAAAATTTAATAATATTATTACATTTCAAATTATTATTATATTTATATGATGTTGAATTTTAAATGAAATTAATCTAAGATAAAAAAAATTTAAAATAAAAATAAAATATTTTAAGTTAAGTTAAATTTAAATTAAAATGAATTGGTTGTTGGGCTCGTGCATGCAGAATTTCGGATCCGGTCCAATTTCAGGGGCCCTTGTTTTAAGACTGACTCCGACTCGAGGACACTAATTATGACGAATCAGGTGGGAACAGTATTTACAGCGATTTAAGTGTCGGAGATTAGTCCCTTAACTAATTAATATAATCACAAGGGGAAAAGGTAAAAAGAAGCCAGCAATGGGCAGGCACACAAGACAAAGACGCAGTGAGGGACAGTGACATTAGAACATGCCGGTCAAAGGGGTTTAGGAAATTTATGTAATTTCCTTCCTTCCTGAACCTCTCTCCACCGCCGACAGAGAGATATGAAAAACCAGAGCCTGAGCCTGAGCCCGAGCCTCCACCTCGCCTCAGCCCACTGGTATCAACACGATACGCCCCATCCTCATGTCCTCCAACCCACCTCTTTAAATACATTCACCTGTCCCTCCCACCCCGCACTTACTCCTCTCCCTTGTATACACTTTCTCTTCCTCCTTTCTGCTCCACCTACTTTCTTTTCCTACATTTTGCCCACCATGGAGAGGCCCTCTGCTCTTCCTCTTCTCCTCTTGTTGCTCTTTCTCTCTTGTAGCAGGGCTACTGCTAATGGAGATTCCAGCTCCACGGAGTTCCTTGCTGCCGAGTGTTTGAGCGTACCGCCTTCTGATTTTATGGGTTCCTTGAGGACCACCATTGACGCCGTCCGGAAGGTTGTCTCCGTTGTCTCCCAGTTTAGTAGCTTTCTCGGCGACTTTCGGCTATCTAATGCCGTGAATGATTGTCTTGATCTGCTCGATTCCTCGGCTGATGAACTCGGCTGGACCCTCTCTGCTTCCCAAAATCCAAACGGTACTTTAATCTTCAATTGATGCCTCTCAGTGGATTACTCTGTTCTAAGTCTACTCTTGCATGGCACTGATGGAGATTCGCTGAAAACTTTTGGTTGCAGGGAAACATAATAGCTCCGGCGATTTCAGTTCGGACCTTCAAACATGGCTGAGTGCTGCAATGGTTGACCAGGACACATGCGTGGATGGGTTCGAGGGGACGAGCGGCATCGTCAAGTCTGTAGTGGCAGGGAGCCTAAACCAGGTGACCTTGCGGGTCGAGGAACTTCTTACCAACATACGTCCAACTCCCGGGTCCCGGGCTAGCGGCGGTGGCCGAGGCGGAGGTCATCCAAACTGGGCCGGGGGACTGACAAAGGTGGACCAATTTCCTTCATGGGTCAGAGCAGATGACGGGAAGTTGTTGCAGGTAAATGCGGTGGTGGCGGATGCTGTGGTGGCGCAGGATGGATCCGGGAACTTTACCCGGATAATGGACGCGGTAGAGGCGGTGCCGGACTACAGCATGCGGCGGTATGTGATATATATTAAACGCGGCGTTTACAAAGAAAACGTGGAGATTAAGAAGAAGAAGTGGAACATTATGATGGTTGGTGATGGTATGAATTTGACAGTCATTTCCGGTAATCGGAACTTCATCGACGGCTGGACCACTTTCCGATCGGCAACCTTCGGTAAGTGCATGCCCATGTGTCTTTTCCATTTCAATTTTCTTTTTCTTTATAATCAATTTAATTACTTCATCACTTCCTATAACATTGCTTATTTTGGACTGTCTTACAATATTTTCAATAGTGATATTTTTTTAATTTTTTTATTGACATGTAAAAAAGAAAAAGATACAGTGAAAACAAGATATAAGCTTTTTTTTTCTCATTTCTTAATCCTATGAGCAATTATTTAGTAATAATAATCGTTTAAGAAATAATTAATTTTATGTATTTTTTCTGTACTAGTATAAAATAGTGAAATGAATTAAAAATACTTATATTTACATAAAAAATTAAATGTATATTTCAGGCTTTCTAAAATGTAGGAGTGAATCAATATAAAATTTGATTAATAATTATTTTATATAAATAACAATAAATAAAAATTTTCTTTGATCCCAACAGAGTATACATTAGTATGTTTAGTTACATAAGATATTTTCAGAAGATCTTTAATTATTGGAGATAACATTATAGTCACAATTTGCTCTCGATCCATCGGCAATGCTTGTGACATGAGTGAGACAGCTTCTTTAACTGAGGCACGTATAAGTTAGCGTGAACATCTCTGTTTTCCAAAAATTAAACGTGACTTAATACGTGTTTAGATAATTTTTTTAATATATAAAACTACCTTAGACTACCAAAGGAAAAATGCATACTTTTCTAGATCAACATTGAATAACATTATGTAGGAAATGATGGAGCGCAATTTTTCAAAGTAGCTGGACAAGTTTAGATAATTAATTTGGGTAATCAAATTGGTAATTAACCTAAAGTTGCTTGTGTAACTCTTGCAGCTGTTAGTGGAAGAGGGTTCATGGCGAGAGACATAACATTTGAGAACACAGCCGGAGCCGAGAAGCACCAGGCAGTGGCCCTCCGCTCGGACTCCGACCTCTCGGTGTGGTACCGGTGCGAGATAAGAGGCTACCAGGACTCCCTTTACGTGCACACCATGCGCCAATTCTTCCGAGAGTGCACCATCTCCGGCACCGTGGACTACATCTTTGGGAACGCTGCTGTGGTGTTCCAAAACTGCAGTCTCCGAGTGAAACAAGGCCTCCCAGACCAAAAGAACACAATAACAGCCCAAGGACGAAAGGACCCAAACCAGCCCACTGGCTTCTCCTTCCAATTTTGCAACATTACGGCCGATACCGACCTGTTGCCCCACGTCAATTCGACAAAAACGTACCTCGGCCGGCCGTGGAAGCTCTATTCCCGGACGATTATCATGCAGTCCTACATAAGCAATGTGATTAGGCCGGAAGGGTGGCTAGAATGGAACCAAGATTTTGCCTTGGGCACATTGTATTATGCGGAATACATGAATTATGGGCCGGCAGCTGGGCTGGGCTCTAGGGTCAAATGGCCTGGATACCATGTGCTTAATACCTCGGCTCAGGCTGCTAATTTTACCGTGGCCCAGTTCATTGAAGGGAACTTGTGGTTGCCCCAAACTGGTGTTAAATTCACGTCGGGATTGGCTGAATGATTATGAGAGGCAAAAATGCCACTTCAGTAATGTATCTTACGTATATTGTTAGTTTTTAAAATGTAATTGGTCCTAGACAAGTGAAATGTTGGGTCTTTATAGTTGAAATTTGTTGTACTTTAGTTCCGTGGGCCATTATGGCTTATTTTTCTTTTAGTTTTTCTTCTCGGGAATCAATTTTATTGAAAAATCAATATTATGTAAGTATAATAATTCATTCAGAAATAAATTTTTTATAATGTTATTAAAATTTTATATTTTTTAATTTTTTTAATACCTAAAAAGGAAAAAAATTCATAAAAATTTTAGAATCAAAGGATTATTACATTTGAATAATATTTACTCTGAGTAAAACAAAGGTAAAAATTAAAATGAGTCATTTTGGATTAATTTAAATTAAAATGAATTGGGTGTTACTCTTTCCATCTCATAATATTTGTTACCACTCTAAATGTTTATTATTATTTTTTATTTTAATTTTTTGTGTTTCAAAATATTTGCTATTTTCATCTAATATGCATTTCCTCTAAATATTATGCGTTCGCTTTCTATTATCTAAATTTTATAAATACTTATACAAACACACTGTAAAATTTGACATACGACATGAAGTTTTGCCACTAATATAGAATAAAGGCCATGAGATTTGCCTATAACCACCATATCATGATTTCCTATTTTGGAGAGAACAATGACGCCAAAACCCCACATTAAATAAGGATGTTTCCAACTTGCATTAACCATATTGCTATAGGGTATTGTGAATGTACGTACTTCCTTTCACCATATTTTTGCCAAAAGCTTAGGTTTGCTTCTTCAGTATTCTTATGATTGATTTTCGCAACTATTGCGTGGTTAAAGATATCTAATTCTTAATCATGCTTATACAATATGCTTGAGGGATCAGTTGAGAGGTTATTGAAGATAACCATGCTACATCCCAATAAACCTTTGTATAAATCAAATCAAGAAGGATTATTTACAATTTACCTTAAAAAATTTCTTTTGGAGAAATTTATAAGCACAACGTTGATAAGGAATTCTTTACAAGTATGCTCTTTGAACCTTGTCACAGTCACTAATTAGATGATAGTTGAATATATTTTTTAATAACCTAAGATCCACAAGGAGATGATTTATATTAATCTTTTTACGAGCTCTGTTTAAGCTTTCTCTTATTTTCCTAGAGTTCTTCTCATTTAGAGTTAATGTTTGTTCCAATGATTTTTTTTTCTCTATAAGGTGTTTCTTCATCTGATCCACCATAATTTAAAATTAAAAATAATTTAGTATTCATGTATTTTTAGGAATTTCAATATAGAGAACAAATGTGTTTACTGTGGGGAATTATATTTCTTGACGGTTAGTAGAAATTAGCAATGGAATATTAACTAGGCTTGATATGTGAACTGTTCAATACTTTAAAATCTCTCTATCCATCAAGTATTTATTAATTATTCAAGACTCTAAGATCACAATTCATCAACGAAGGGATACAAGTTGATGTCTTTTACACAAATGCAAAAACAAAATTGTATAAGCAGCATAAAACACATTATTTAATAGGAAGATTCAAAAACCTAAATCAAATGAAAATTATATAATGAAAGATTAGCAAAATTAAGTGACACAAGTAAAATTAATAGCCAAGATAATATATTACTAATCTTCCAATTTAGGGATTTTGATGTAAGAAATGAAAATTGATGAGTTGAGGAGAGGTAATGGCGGTGCTATGAGCCTGCAACGGTTATCATCGAGTGAGACGAGAGTGGAAGCTAAAATGATGAGGGCTTGGAGGAAAGAATAACAGACAGTCATTGGCCCTTCATTATTTCTTCGCCCTGGTTGAATGACAAATCTACAGCATTGGCTTTAAAAAGCAAGCGAATGGAATGATGAAAGCTCCCCAAGAAAGAAGAAAACGTTTTTGCACATAAGATAAATAAGTACGGCAATAACAAAATCCCACAAAAGAGGAAAATCAATCCATAGTGGAATTATTAACTAGAACTGAGGATAATTATATCAACCTAGTTGGACGGAAACCCGACCTTCAAGATTTAAAGATGCCTTATAAGCATGAGGCCATCTTTTATTTTTTTGTCGTTGATATGATATGACCTGAAAGGTGTCATGAGCAATTATTACATTGTCCTGAATTGCTCATCTTGGCTGGCACAAAGATATTTTTGTACTCAGATATGAAAGAGTGCAAGAGAGGCCTTTATCTAGCTATTTTACCTAGACTTTGGCAATAATCGTATAGATGAAATTATATAAGCTAATGGGTGTGGAAGTCAATAATATTTTTTAATTGTTAAATCATTGGAATTAAAGTGATATAAGTTATATTAGCTTGCTTTAGCACCAAAAAATATATGACACCACCTTGGTAACCGATGAACTGAAAATGTGCTAGTGACTTTTAAAGAAAGTAGCTTGAAATCCTTCTGATCTTCGTACATTGTGACCTCCAATTTGTAAAAGTATCATTTGTATTCCAATGGTTGTGAAGGGTTTGCTCAATTCTTCCATTTGATCATGAGATAGTTTTCATGACATATAACTGCAGAGAATAATCTTTTATCATGACATATAACTGCAGAACAATCTTTTATGATTTAGATCTGAGCAACTTGCCCTTGCGGTTGAAAAGCTGCTGCAGAAGTGCATTGAAATAAATTGATGGATTTGAATGTATCTTAAAGCCAAGTCCCATTTCCATCTTGGTTACTAGATATTCTATTCCGATACATCGAACTTTGGTCATTTGGTGGAATAAATCAGTATGAGTATCACCATATACTGCCCATTTGACAGTAAACTTTATGGCCTAAATTACTTTTGGCCTCTCAAACTATATTAATTTGCTCAAAAGAGTCTCTGAATATTGGTACGGTGTAATTCAGGCTCTCAACTATAAACTGTAAAGCACTTTGACGCTTTGATCTTATATCCATTAGTTGACTTACAAGTAAATTATGTGACTAGTCACCCAGCTTCTTAGTCTATCTCTTCTATATGGTATGCTTTCCCATCTAACAATCTAAGGCCGTCGCCAACTTGTTTTCCTCTCC
This sequence comes from Aquilaria sinensis, assembly GCA_005392925.1. Taxonomy (NCBI): domain Eukaryota; kingdom Viridiplantae; phylum Streptophyta; class Magnoliopsida; order Malvales; family Thymelaeaceae; genus Aquilaria; species Aquilaria sinensis. Next base: position 503,600 of record SMDT01002129.1, read on the forward strand.
AACTTTTTCTCCTTTCATGTTGTTGTCGCTGGCTATTTAACTCAAGGGTGGATGCACTTGTTAAATATGGGGGTCCATGGAACCCCCATTTTTTTTGAAAAATTTTAATAAGTGGTATATAATTTTTTAATTGGATCCCCTTTATATTTTTAATGGACCCCTTACCCTTCATATCATATACTAGGACAAAAAAAAATGAATTAAAAAATGGATTTTTCTACCTAGAAAAGACAAATCGTGGATCACTTTCTTTTGTCTTCCATCATCTGCTTATTGGTCAAAGCCCTATCTCAAACACTAAAATTCCATGTTCTTTTCCATTATGTACCAAATATTTTATTGTCTCATTTATTTCCCTTCAAATATATCAAAAACTTTAAGTATAATTTCAGCACAATATAAAGTTATGAGCTCACATAGTAAAATAAAATAAGTTTAGGAGTTAAATAGGAAGTTATGCATTTTTAAGAAACAAAACTCTCTTCTCTGCACCGCTTTTTTATTTTCGCAATTCCCAAATTGCAATCCATTGCGTTTTCCCTGGTTCGCCTCCAGCGACACGCCAAACAACACAAATGAACAAACATGTAATCCAAGCTTTTTTATCATATTGTTTCTTCCAAGAATCCCAAGGTTAGTTGGTTTTTTCTCGATCTCTGTTTTCTTTTTCCATCCCCTTAAAAATTAAAATCCACTCCTGTTCTACTGTTTCTTACTTTTGTTTTTTTTAAAATAGTTTCTCACTTTTCTTTATTTGGTTAGCCAATTATCATGTTTTGTCTTGTTTTTTATTCTTTTTTATTTTTTTTTGAATTTTTTTACTTGTTCTTATTCTTGTCTATATACATATATAAACAGTGAATTTTCAATTCTTACTTTAGTTTTTTTTATAGTTTCTCACTTTTCTTTATTTGGTTAGCCAATTATCATGTTTTGTCTTGTTTTTTATTCTTTTTTATTATTTTTTTACATGCTCTTATTCTTGTCTATGAATTTTCAATTGTTACAAAAACTGGGAAAGAAACTTGACCGGTCGTTTTATTTTTCAGTTATGTTAAGGTACTTTAAAAAGCAAAAGGCTTTAGAATCCTTAACTTATATTGTTGGAACATCAAGTTCAGTGAATGAGTAACCACAAACTCAAGAAACGTCAAGTGGTAATAAGTCTAATTTTGGAAACAAAGACCAAAGCTTGTTAAAGTATAGAAAGATTGATTTAAATACCTTTCCAGCTGATTTAGGAGAATGACAAAAAATTAAAATTTTCATCCAACTGCAAGAAATAAAGTTAGAAGAGCATATCTTCAAAAAGGCTCTTGCCAACCTCGACATCATATCTTTCAAGAAAGGATTATTGGATGTAGAGCACGTTGATTTAACTCTGTTTGGTTTGATAACTACAAATATTGGTTGGAATATAGCACAAAAGAGGAAGTAACATTTTGCTTATGTTGCTACTTATTTAAACCTGAAATCAAAAGTCAAGGTGGATATGATTCTTTTGTAAGTGGTGGGTTTAAGGCTTGGAACAAGAAAACACGTTTGGATGAGTATGATACTGGAAGTTTACACAATCTGGCAGTTCAAAAGTATTAGAATTTGATGAACCAGTCTCAATCCATTATTTCTACTTTTGATAAGTAGACAAATTTAGCGAAGAATGAGTATTGAATTCGGTTAAATGCATCAATTGATTGTATTAGATTTTTACTTCAACAAGGATTACCTTTTTGTGGTCATGATGAAAATGATGATTCGAGTAACAAAGGAAACTTTCTTGAACTCTTACATTTTTATGCAGAGCCAAATGAGTAGGTAAGTAGTGTTGTATTGAAGAATGCTCCAGAGAATTTACAAATGATTACTCCTCCAATTCAAAAAGATATTGTGCATGCTATTGTAATAGAAACTGTTAAGGATATTATTAAAGATCTTGGAGGTTATTTTTTCAAAATTTTAGTGGATGAATCTCGTGATGTGTCTTGTAAAGAACAAATCGCCATGGTTTTGCGATATGTGAATAGTGAAGGACTTGTTATAGAGAGATTTATTGGTGTGAAGCATGTAATTGATACTTTAGCTATGTCAGTTAAGGTTGCCATTGAGTTTATGCTTTTAGAACATGGATTAAGTCTATCCAGAATTTGAGGTCAGGGATATGATGGAACTAGTAACATACGATGTGAGTTTAATGGTTTAAAAACTTTGATTATGAAAGAAAACCAGTTTGGATACTACATTCACTATTTTGCTCATCAGTTGCAGCTGACACTTATGTTTTTTGCAAAAAATCATTTCGCTATTAATGATTTCTTTAATTTGATTTCTCGGTTGCTGAATATGATTGGAGCTTCTTGTAAAGGATGAGATAAGCTTAGAGAGAAGCAAGCACATAAAGTTTTGGAATTATTGGCTAATTATGACCTTGAAACTGGTCGAGGTTTAAATCAAGAAAGAGGTATTAAAAGGGTTGGTAATACTTGTTGGGGATCTCATTATGGGTCACTCTTGAATGTGAAGATCATGTATGCTTCAATTATTAAGGTCCTTGAAGATATTGAAAGAGATGACATGCTACAAGATCAAAGAGTAGAAGCACATTATCTTTCAAAGCAGTTGGGAACATTTGACTTTGTCTTTTGCCTACACTTGATGGTCAAGATCTTGGGTCTCACAAATGATTTGAATTTGGAATTACAAAAAAGAGACCAAGAGATTATGAATGCAATGTCACTTGTTAAAGTTGCTAGAAAAAGGTTGCAAGATATGAGAAAAAGAATGGGAACTTCTTCTAACTGTTGTTTCTTCATTTTGCAATGAGTATGACATTCATATTCTAAGAAGGTGTCGAAAAGGTTCACAGGTTAGCAACTTGCATTATTATAGATTTGATTTATTTAATAATGTCATAGATATGCAACTTCAAGAGCTAAGAAGCTATTTCAATGAAGTCAATACATAATTACTTCTTTGTGTTGTTTGTTTGTGCCCATCTAAGTCCTTCCATGTATTTGATGAGGAAAAGTTGTTGAGGATGACTAAATTTTATCCAATGGAGTTTCCTGCGGTTCAACTTGCAACACTTAGATATTAACTTGGGAATTATATTGTAAATATGTGTGGAGATGACAGGTTTATTAATTTGAAAATGATTGGAGACCTTATAAAGAAAATGATGAAAACAAATAAGCTTATTATTTATCCTCTGGTATACCTTTTTTTGAAGCTAGCACTGATTTCACCTGTGGCAATATCAATTGTGGGATGGGTGTTTTAAGTAATGAAGTTGATAAAAGAGCAAGTTATGGAATAAAATGAGTGTTCGATTTTTGAATGATTGTTTATTAGCATATATAAAAAAAGATGTATTTGACGGTATTAATAATGACATAATTGTAAAATTTTTTCAAGCTATGAAAACTAGTCGAGATCAATTGTAATTGAATTTTTTTTTAATCCTTGGAGCATATAATCAAATTTATAAATTTTATTATGAAGTCTTAGCATTTAGTATTTGTGCATATATATAGATGGACCCATTTAAAAAAATCCCGGATATGCCGCTGATTCAACTAGGACACCAAACTCATAAATTGCCAGAACCAAAAACAATCATGTCTACACGGCTATGATGGATGCCGTGATGGAGTACACAAAGTTGACGCTGATGGCTTTTTTCATAATCCTAACAATGATGCCCGTCATCTATCGAATAGTTCGTGGCATGTTCGTCAGGCTTGAAGATTTCTGACTAAAGTCGAAGGTGGAGTTGCCACAACTGGGGGATGTAACAGAGGTGGAACTACAAGCGTATAATGGGTCCAACCTGAGAAAACCCCTTATCCTCACCATTAGAGGCCATATCTAAGTCTTCTTAATCAATAAGTAATTTCAGTTAAATTTCAACTCCTGGATATTGGATGTTGCAAGATATTTTATGGTTCGGGCGGGTTGTAAGCGATGTTTGCTGGACGGGAAGTGACTAGGGCATCAGTGATGCCGGCATTTTAAGGTGAAGATATAAATGGAAATCTAGAAGGCAAAAGCGAGGATGAACTCCAGCTTTTGGAGGATTGGGAGTTCAAGTTCAAGGAGAAATATCCAATTGTTGGCAAGATCATTCCACCACGAAATGAGGCTTTTAAAGTCGCTTGAAACAAAAAATATGATTAACTTTGGGCTAGGGGTTACCGTTTTTGTTAAAAAATTTCATAAAAATTATTTATTTTGAAAAAAAATAAAAAATAAAAAACCGATTATTAGTTAAAAAATTGATTTTATAAATTATTATATTTTTATTTTTGAAATTGATTATACCATTTGAAAAGAATGTAGCATTATTTACCTTTTACTTTTTAGTAAATTTTTTTCCAAATTTTTATATATTTGGATTATCTTTTAATTTATAATTTTAAAACTTCTAATAATTTGTGCTTAGTTTCTCATTAAGTGCTTAAAGTTACATAGGTTTATGATTTAGTGACAAAGGGTTTAAATGTTTACAATCAAGTCACTGAATTGTTAGAAATTTATCGATGTTATTGTCAAGTCGTCAATTAATGGTTAAAGGGTTTAAGTACCCTACATTTTATAGCTGAGGGACTGAATTGCACCATGTTAGTGTTCAGAGACAAAAATGCATGAGTCAACATAATTTAAGGAGCCAAAAGTGACTTAGGCCAACTTTTACAACCATAATTGCTTTTTAACCTCAATAATATTTATAAAAAAAAATTAAAATTAAGAAAGATTTGGCGACGGACCAAGTATGAAATATAGTTTTTACAGACTTTTGTAGCAAATGAATAATTTAACTTTAGAGGAATTGTACTTTCTAATCATTATTTGAGACATGATATATTTTTTGTTTTATTTGGGTCCAATCTAAACAGTGCTGGGCGAGCCACAGTTCTCTCTATTGGGCTGGATTGTTCTTGGACTTGTACACCTTGACCGCAGATAAAATGCAAAGGCATGAAGCCAAGTCGGATACAAGAGTTTGTTTACTTTCTCGCCAATTTTATACCCCATCCTATACCCAAACTCGTAATTTGGTTCCAACGAGTAGAGGTGGCCAATGGGCTGGGTCCCGACCCGGACACTACTCAAGTCAAACTCGGCCCAGCACGGTCAAACCTAGCCCAGGCCCAACACGGAACAAACTCAGAAGGTGGTAGGGTGAATTTGGGCGTAAGAAGGAAGGAAGCCCAAATCATAACAGACCGGCCCATTAACCTGCTCAACCTGAACCGGACCGGCCCATGACCCGGCCGAACCAGGTCGAACATTTCTAGATATCCGTTGCACAGTTCTCAAATTTTTTAAAAAATGGTAAAATTACACCTCCCCCCTCCCCCCCCACGGCTCCATACTTTTTTTTACCCCCAGACTTTTTTACCTTCAATCAACAACTACTAACGGCTAGTTTTTTAGGGCTTTTTAGGTAAAACTAATTTTTTCTTCTCCTATAAATAGACAGCCTCCTTCCCACACTTCCTCACACCAATCTTCTATTCTCCAATATCCTATAATATTATCTCATTTTCTCTACTATCTCTCTCCAAGTTTCTTAATCTTTCACTAATATTTTCTTAATTGCTTCTTAATCATCTCTCAATCTCTTCAATTATTTTTTTCTACTAATGGCTTCACGAGGGAAGAACTCCGGCAATGGCAAGGGTGTTGCCTCCTCCTTATCCAGCACGGGGGTTAGTTCATTTTTGTGAGGACGTTTGTTCCACAAAAATCGAGGCTCACATTCATAAGAAATTGCCGACAATGATCCAAATATCAGCATGGCGATATATGACCTTGACCTTGACAATCAACTCTCTGAAGATGACGTTGAGGAAATTCCACAGACCCAACTCAGTGCCAAAGGGTCCCAACCGACGCTACAAAGCAAGCAACCCAATCGGAGTCAAGTGAAGAGCGGGAGTTTGAAGGCTTCCGTTTGAGCACATTTTGATCAAGTTTGGGAAGGCGAAAGAGGTATGCCAAGTGCAAACATTGCGACAACAAATTTGCACACAAATTGAACTCTGGCATGGGCACCCTCACGAGGCACTTGAGCAAAGCCCATGGAGACATTGGCGGCATTTCCGATTGACAAATACAATTGACGGGCGTTGGCAGCTCTGGCAGTCCAGGTATTTTTCGATTTAATCTAAAAACTACTAAGCAAGGTGTAATTAATTGGATGATGATTACTAAAAAACCATTTCGATAAGCTGAGGATAAACACTTAGAAAGATTCATCCAAGAAAATCTAAATCTGCTTATAAAAAAAGGTCTAGACAAACGGCTAGAAGAGAAAGCTTTAAACTGTATGAAGTTAGGAGAAGTAATTTACAAGCATATTTTTTTACCGTTGATAATTTTCTGTTATTTACATATGATATGTGGACATCTCCAATAAGACAAAATTATTATTGTGTCACTACTCATTGGATAGATGATGAATGTGTTATTTAAAAACGGATAATTACTTTCAAATGTATAGAATTTAATCATATGGGTTGGAATATTTTCAACTGCATTATTGAAAGTTTGCGTGAATTTTTTGTTGCCGATAAAGTTTTATCTATTTCTTTTGACAATGCTTCAAACAATGATTCGGCAGTGAGAGAATTGATAAAAGAAATAAAACTACCGCTTGATGGAAAGTTTTTTCATGTTCATTGCTTGTATCACATTTTGAATTTATGTGTCCAAAATGGTTTACAACAACTGTAAAATCAAATTAAGCCAATTTGGAATGCTTTACTTTTTGTTAAAACAAGGAACAAATTGTCTCGTGAATTTAAAATGTTTTGTATTGAAAATGATGTGAATTTTTCTTAGAAAATGTTTACAATTGATTGCCCCACTCAATGGAACTCAACATTTGAAATGTTAAATGACACTTAATCATGGGCAAATTTTTTGACTCTCACCGTGAACTCAAAAGTATAAGGCGGCTGCCTAACGGATGAGGTTTGAGAAAAATGTTTTAAGTTAATTGAGTTGCTTAGATATTTTTATGAGGTAACAAATTTTTTCTCTGGGGTTTATTACCCAATAGTGCACCAAGCAATGTTATATTTTGTAAACATTGTCTATGTTTTCCACCAATATAAGGATAATGAGTTTTTGAAACCAACTGTTGAAGCAATGCAAAAAAAATGACTTGATTATTTTCAACAAATCCACAAATTTATCTTGTTACATGTGCATTAGATCCAAATGTCAAAGTCACGGGTTGTTTGCAATTGTTAGAATCATACTATCATACATATCTAGGTCAAGCACAAGTTTCTGCACTTGCTATTTCTGCTGAAGCTGACCATAATTTGAGAGAGTTATATAAACTTTACTCCGTTAAGCATTCTGATAAGGTTAGGTCATCTGATCCAACACCCTCCCGACATTTCACCTTCTTATCATCATCAAGGTTCAACCCAGTGGCAAATATCCTTAAACGATCGAAACCCACAAACCCGGGATTGGCAGAATGAGATGATTACCTCTGCACTTCATTTGAAAACAATGAGGAAGACATCCTTGAATGGTGGAAGAACAAAAGAGGAAGACTCCCAATCTTATCCATATTGGCACAAGAAATTTTGGTAGTTCCGGTCTCAATCGTCACCTCCGAGGTTGCTTTTAGTGCAGGGAAATGAGTCATCTCAGAAAAACGAGCAATGCTCACACCTGAAGCCATTGAGATTTGTGTCTATAATTGGGATTGAGCGCTTGCTACTCTAAGGAAATAAGATATTAAAAGCTCCGATGATGAGGTTTATTCTGATGATGACCAACAAGAGTAAATTGTAGGTTTTCATTATAATTTAAAAAATATAATTGATCTGATTATGTTGCTAAGCAAAGATCTTAAGTTTTACCTTTTCATTTTTTTCCATGGAACGTTTTGCCATTTTTAAGTGTAAGGCACGTTTCAAATTATGTAAGTGTCGTTTGGATTTTTTATTAATAAAATTTGCACCGGCAATGGTGTTTCTTCTAAAAAATATATATTTCATAAAGTTACTATCAAACAATGTTTGAAAACATATTAAAATCTATTTTATTAAAATCGGATTAACTCGGCCCAACTCGGACCCGGCCCAAGCCCACCCTGCTTTAACGCGAGCCGTGCCCGGGTCCGGAAACTCCGACCCATGCCCATGCCTAGACGGGCTGGGCCAGGTCCGGGCCTGGTCGGCCCACCGACCATCATTACTAACGAGTAACAAAACCATTAGTTGACCATAAGATTTGAAAATGCCTTGCCAACAGCCTAATGTTTGATTGGTGGGTTACAAAGATCTTTTAGGTCCACCCAAGTAGACAGTCATCAAAATTAAGAGACTCAAACAGTAATAACACATGACTAGATAGCACAATTTTATGATCGGGTGATCATAACTCTGAATTGGATATTGTATGGTAGTGTTTTACTTGTTTATTATAATTAAAATTATCTAATGTCAAAATTCTATTGTCTGATCCTGAATTACCTTTATTTGAAACTATTAACTTTTGTGTATGTTTATCTTGGTGGACAAATATACCATTTGGCGAGTTTTTCCACCTAACTCCTAAAACTTTTATCAAATTACATTCTAACTCCTAAAATTTTTTGCATCTTGCCAAATTAGTCCCAAAACTTTTTGATTTGCTAAATAGGTCCTAAAACCCATATCGTTAACTTCATTAGTCCTAGAAGTTTTACACTTAACCAAATCAGTCTTAAAAGTTTTGTATTTGATGAAAATACTAACATGGTACTTAACAATGCTATCTTTAGTGACTATATTGATAATTTCAAATTTTAGTGATTCTTACTTGAAAATTTATCAAAGTTTAGGTGTCACTTTGCATTTTTTCTAAAAAACCCATAGGAACTAAATTAAATTTTTAAAAAATTATAATTAGGTGCTTCTAATTTTTAATTTTTTTTAGCCCCAAATTTTTTTAAAAAATTCCAATGTGACCCTAAAATTTGATAAAATTTTCAAGTAAGCCACTAAAATTTGGAAAAAGCAATTTAATCACTAAAGATAACAATGTTAAGTGCCACATCACATTTTTGCTTCAGAAAAAAAAAATTTTGGGCTAATTTGGCAACACATGAAACTTTTAGGATTAACAAAATTAATGGTATAAGTTTTAGGACTCGTTTGGCATTTAAGGAGTTTTAGGTCTAATTTGGTGGAAAATTGAAAGTTTTAGGACAGAAAGTGTACTTTCCCCTCAACTAAAATTTGTAAAAACTATGGTTTTAATATTGATTACTGATTACAAAAAAAAATATTGATTTTTGGGCTAAGGGAAACATTATTCATATAAAAGGACTATTTTCCTATCTAAGGCATTTCTCATCTCTTCTTTGTAGATGATATTATTCTCTTATCTAAGGCCTCCAAAAATTCAACTCATACCTTTTCTAGAGTCCTTTTAGAATTTTATGGTGCCTTAGGCCAAATCTACAGCTTAAATAATAAATAAAAAGTTTTTTTTCTGATAATATCCCTGCTAGTTTGTGTGAGAACATTTGTAGTGTCCTAAAATTTAGAGAGACTGATGATTTCGTAAAACAATCTTGGCTTCCCTATACATCATGGTAAGTGAATAAAAAGTAAGTGTCAGTTCATATTGGATAAAATGCACAAAAGGTTAAGTGGGTAGAAAAAAGACTATTTATCTATTGCAAGAGAGTTGTGTTAACCAAGTTTGTGCTTTCTATTGTATCAAGTTATTATATGTAATTTGGCTTCCTTCCTACTTCAGTAAAAAATTGTATTAACAAAATTTAAAGGGATTTCATTTGGGGTTCCTCACCAGAACATATAAAACTACATTTGATTAGTTGGGATGCCATTACCAAGCCAAAAAGTAAGGGAGATTTGGGTATCTTTACTACTAAAATGCTCAATGAAACCCATGTAGACAAGCTTCTATGTCAGATGAAGATGGATAATAAACATCCTTGGATTGATGTTTTAGTTGGTAATATAAGCCTTTGTCTTCTATTAAGAATGTCTTCTTATCTTTTCAAGAATTGGGGAAAGTCTTGGGATTAGTTAAATGATTTCTACTATTGGGAAGTAAGGGATGGTAAGGGTATTAATTTCTGGCATGATATATGGTGTGTTGGTAGATGTTTGAGGAATGTGATTTCTAATTCTCTCTGAAGGTGAGGAAGACATGACTGTGGCCCATTTTTTTGCTTGAGAGAAAAACATTAGTTTTGTCCTATTTGACTTTATTTTGAAGTCTCTTTATAGTGTGTTTATTGAGCCTCACTCTGATTTTCCTGATAAGCTGTTTTATAGGTTTGCTGGAGGAGGTAAGTTTAATCCGGTTGAGGATTATGCCTATAGACTTACTAAAGCTATTGAAGGCACTGGTGAGTTAAGGTGGGACTGCATTTTGAAAATCAAGTCTCACTCTAGAGCCAAATGTTTTTTATGGAAATTAATGCATGACAAACTTTGTGTTAATTCTTATCTTTCTCACATTGGTTTATCTTAAACCTTACTCTACCCTAGGTGCCAGTAGGTCACAAAAACTTTTGAGCATTTGTTTATTGATTGCTGGTTTAGTAAAGATATTTGGACATCATTAGGCATGGTTGATTGTACTAGTATTTTTCATCATGCTTGGTTGCCTTTCTGCAAATCCATGTGTTTGAGTTTTAGAAAGCCAAATTGTTTTTATATTTATACCTTTTGTTTCCCTATTGTTTTATGGAATGTTTGGAAAGAAAGAAATCTTTTCACTACTAAAACAAATGTCATTTTTCAATATGTCTTACATTGGAAATTGGATTTTTCCAATGCAAAGTCATTAGAAACAGGCGCATTGGCAAAAAAAACATTGGAAACAAATTTTCCAATGGCTTAATTTTTGACCGTTGGTATTATCAATGGCTGACCATTAAAATTAGCCAGTGGAAATTTCCAATGGCCTAACCTAACAAATTTTTTTGTAACAACTAACCTAGTTTTCCAATGGCTCAAGACGATGAAAATTTCCAACAGGCAAGCTGTTGGAAAATATCTGCAAAAAAAAAAATGTTAACAAAACTATTGATAATATGTTTTATATTTTTAATTTATTTTTATATTTACTAAAAAATATATTTTTATACTAACAAATACTATATTTTATAATAATGCAAAAATATATTTACTAAAATTATATTTTTTATTTACAAAAATTCAAAAATAGAAGATTCACGAAACAACAAAAATATATATATATATATTTGTTACATACATTATTATTATATTATTATTATTATTATATGATACATTATACTATATGATAACAATACATTTTAAATATATATTATTATATAGAATACATACATTATAATATGTTATAATATATATTATTATATTTATAATAATTATTATTATTATGTGTAAATATATGTATACTATATGTCCAACATCCCTTTTTCCAATGGTTTTGCGTTGGAAACTAAATTTTTAAAATTTTCAACGGTCAGGCCATTGGAAATGATGTTGATATAAATTTCTAACGTGAAGGCTGTTGGAAAATTATCTCCTCTTTTTTCAACAACTTTTTGTGTTGGAAATTTTCAATAGCTTGGTCATTGAAAATTTGGCCATTGGTTCATATTTTTTAGTATTGTTTGATCTTTGAAAAGAAGCACTCTGATGCTTCGCTCGCAGTAAGTAGGATCAAAGAACAAGTGATTGAGCTGTTTGCCTTGGGGGTTAGTAGCTCTTAAGGCAGGGGGCATATATGGTTGGGTATGATAAGCCGCTTTGGTCATCTCCCCTTGAAGGAACCTTTAAATTAAATTTTGATGGGGTTGTCAATCCAAACACATGCAAAGTAGGAGCTGGGTGTTTAATCCGTGATCATAAGGGGAACTTTATCATTAATTGGTTTTGCGAAGAAGATAGGAGGAGTGTCAACCCTTCAAGCTGAAATTTAGGGATTACTTGAGGGGCTTAGAATGATGACCCTTATGCGGGAACATCTCCTTGCTCATTGAAACTGAATGTAAACAATTATATGACTTGATCCTTTTTGATAATTCCCCTTCTCAATACTTACTAAATGTTGTATTGGAGTGCAGGTCCTTGATCGGCAGCATAAGGATGTGTCTACTTTCTCATTTGCCGAGATTGGCCAACCAAGCTACTGATGGCTTTGTGAAGTTAGGAGCGGATATGTGAGATCCAGTCTTGTATTTTGATTCCTACTCGGAATCCCTGAGAGACTCTGTGCAGATGGATGCTGCTCCCTTTGTGTCTCGGGTTGAGACATGTTCAGTCTTGTTTCAATTACTAGCCCGTCTTGTAGGGCTAAGAACATTGTGTAGTTGTTGTCTTTAATTTGAACTTCGTTTCTCCACCGAAATGAAGGGACTATTTTCCTTTAGAATGGGGATTACCTAACATGCACTAATAATGGTGGATGCATTCTGCACCGTCTGATTTAGTCACATGAAATCACTCGATTGGGTGGTACACATCCGCCATCTTACCAATGCATTTCCCTTTCCATTATAGAGAACATTCATAAACATGAAATGTCTACTATGAATTAACAAAAACAACCATACTGTATTGTAAAATATCAACGCACAAACATTTGACCGGACAAGACCTAGTTTGTTACAAATCGATGATAAGCAAAAATAGGCACATAATTAGCGCTAAATGCCTGGTTTTGAGGTTAGGAAATCTATGTCCTTAGGCGCTTCCTCTCTCTAAATTCCTTTTCAGGCCTTCTCGTTTTCTGTTAGCCAGATCAATTCCTCCATGAAGGCAACCACCAAACCTCAAATCCATTAACAGGCCGGCAGACAAAAAGAAAAAAGAAAAAAAGAACAAACCATTTACACAAAACATGATCGAAGCTATTACATTAATTAGGTGTTCTTGATCTCCATCTCTTTGCGTTGGCTTGGAATTCTAAGGCAGAGAGACCTCTGCCTTGACCCATAAAAAATGGTGTTCCAAGATTTTGATCTTATGCAAGAGCGCCGGCGGCAAGACCGAGCACGCCGGCTCAAAAGGCGATTCATCATGTGCGCCGTCGCCACCTTGATCATTCTCATCCTCGTTGGCGGTGGCGTTTTCGCGATTATCACCATGAAAAAGACCAGCGAACAGGAACCAGAACAACAACAGTCGACGCAAAAGAAGCACTCCAAGTCCGACTCCGACTCCGACTCCAAGACCCCCACCAAGAGCAAGCCACCGCCATCATCCGATTCTCCACCGTCGCCGGAGGTCAAGGAGATTGCCAAGAACCAGAAGCTCATAACCGCCATGTGTAACACCACGCTTTACAAGGACGCGTGCGAGAAATCTCTGCAAAATGCCACAAAAGATAAGCCCAATGCTGAACCCAGGCAGCTGATCAAATCCACCATCTTGGCCGCCTCGCAGGGCCTCGACAAGGCCTTCGAGAACGCGAGCAAATTGCCCTTCAACTCCCCGGAGGAAAAGCAGGGGCTCACCGTCTGCCAGCAGGTGGTGGGCGACGCCAAGGCGGAGCTACAAGCTTCCATGGACAGGGTAGACAAAAAAGACGTCAAGGATCTATCAGACAACGATGTCTTGAATTGGCTGAGCGCGGTGATGTCGTACCAGGAGACCTGTGTAGACGCCTTCCCGGACGGGAAACTCAAGAGCGATGTAAAAGTCGCCATGAATTCTAGCCAGGAGCTGACAAGCAATTCGCTGGCCATAATCAAGCAGTTGCCGTCCTTTTCATCATTGCTAGGCTCCGCAGCAGCCGCGGCTGGAGCGAATCGGCATCTTCTTGGGGCCGATGGATTGCCAGAATGGATGAGCCGTGAGGAGAGAAGGATTCTGAAAGGGGGAGACAACGATAAGCCGAAGCCAAATGTGACAGTGGCTAAGGACGGAAGTGGGAACTTCTCCACCATATCGGAAGCACTTGCAAAAATGCCAGAAAAATATGAAGGAAGGTGGGTACGAGTCCTGCAGCTAGAGTTTCTTGCTTGTATATATCACAAGTCAAAAACAAAAAAGAATGAAAAGAAAAATGTTCCTCTTATACTCAAATTGGATTGTAGGTATGTGATATTCGTGAAAGCGGGAATTTACGAGGAAACGGTCAATGTGACAAAGAAGATGGTGAACCTAACCATTTACGGTGATGGATCCCAGAAGTCGGTGGTCACAGGCAATAAGAACGCCGTCGATGGCGTCCCTACTTACCTCACTGCGACTTTTGGTACCTCTGCCTCTCTCATGACAAATTTTTTGTTTCTGTGAAAAAAGGGTTTACCTGGCTTTACGTTTGCCATTGTTGCAGTGGTCTCAGGAGAGGGTTTCCTGGGCAAAGCCATTGGGTTCAGAAACACCGCCGGTCCGGAGAAGCACCAGGCAGTGGCGGCACGAGTACAGGCCGACAAAGCCGTCTTCCTCAACTGCCGCTTCGAGGGCTTCCAAGACACCCTCTACGTCCAGGCCCACCGCCAGTTCTACCGCAGCTGCGTCATCACCGGCACCATCGACTTCATTTTCGGGGATGCCGCTGCTGTCTTCCAGAACTGCGAGATCCAGGTCCGTAAGCCCCTCGAAAACCAGGACAATGTCATCACTGCCCAAGGACGCAAGGACAAGTTCGAGACCACCGCTATTGTCCTCCAGAACTGCGAGATCATGCCTCACCCCGAACTCGCTCCGGTGAAGGACAAATTCAAGACCTACCTCGGACGGCCGTGGAAGGAGTATTCTAGAACGATCGTAATGGAGTCGAAGATCGAAGATCTGATCGACCCGGCCGGGTGGAAGGAGTGGAACGGGACGTTCGCACTCGACACGCTCTTCTACGGTGAGTACAACAACAACGGGCCGGGAGCAAAGACGGACGGGCGGGTCAAGTGGGCGGGTCGGAAGGTTCTGAACAAGGACGAAGCTATTGGTTTCTCGGTGGGGCAGTTGTTGAAGGGGGACTGGATCGGTGCCACCGGAGCGACGGTTCGGATGGGGCTCGGGGGCTAGTTAGAAATTGCTTGGCTATACAGTGAAGCCCGCGAAGAAGAAAGAAACTAGTAAGGGCAGTTTTTTTTTCTTGTTTTTATTTTTTCTGGTTTTTATGGGTTTATTTAAAGTTGAGTTAATTGGGAAAATAATGCGATACATATATTTTGTTTATTCAATTTATGAAATTTAATTCGACTATTGTCTAGTTTAATGTCGAAATGTCGATAGGAAAATAATATGATTAACAAATTTAGTACCAAATCCAAAATTAAAAATTATATATGTATTTTTTATCCTTAAATAAATCATGTACGTAAGCGAACACATTCGTGGCTTAATTAATAAGAACTTTGCATGTATGAAAAGTTATTTTATGAATATTAAGTACTGAAATTGTTGGCTAGAACTTTTAGTCGCTGGTTTTTTTGTTAACCCTTTTGTTCGTAGGTCAGTAACGGAGCTGTCCAGTCTCTTGCTAGGGAGGCCTCCAGGCTTTCGTGGGTTCACCTCTCCCAACTTGGTTGTCGGCTTTTTTATGCTTGAATTAATATAATTCTTGCCTTTCCATTAAAAAAAAATCTTGAAATGAAAGCAAAGTATAACATACATATATATGTGCTTTTGGATGTGACAAATTGATGGGAGATAATTCATCTCATTCTTATCGCATATCCACAGCTTAATAATTTGATTATAAGATGGTATTTGATGTCCAACATACCGTACTAGATGTTTGTGTGTATTCGTTAACTTATTAATGTATAATAGTTTGATTGTTGATCGATGTAAAAGAAAAAAATAAAATCCACAACTTAGTCCGTATAATTAAGGCGCAGGACTTAGATATCATTTGCTTGAGTTCAATTTGAGTCGTGCAAAGTATAAGTGAACTTATTATCTGTAATATACACCCAGTACTCCATGTAAATTCATTCCCAAACATACATGTTGGTTGGTGCATTGCATTCTCCTCGCTCTTAGAGTATGACATGTTATAGAGTGATAAGCACATTTAGCATATGATTGCTATATATATATCAAAATAAAAGAGGAATCTTAATTGTTAGTACTTGCGATTGTCCATTTATGCAGTCCATGTATGATATCAATGCAAACCCTAAGGTGCACATATTCCCAATTTATACATAATAATACTTTCTCATAAAAGGGAAACTTGTCTAACAAATGCTCGGACTAGTAATAAATTAACCTATTGTCCTCCATGCAACTAATAATCACCAATTCTTCCAACCAAAGATTCTACAAACCTCAACATAAAAGAAATGTAAGAAAGCGATTAAAACATGTGAGTGAAACTCAGTTGCCTCTTAGTCGCTTAATATAATGTCATTTGAAACACGTGATTGAGGACTTACTAAGTGATTTAGTCGCCCACATTTCAGTCATTCCTCAACCACCAGTGAAGGTGAATTTTTGTCCTTCAATCACCCTTTAGGAACTATTTGGATTTATGGGTTGGAGTTTAGGGCTTAGGGTTTTTTAGGATTTATGGTTGTTTGGGTTTAGGCGTTAGGATCATTTTCAAGCTCGAGCTCAAAAGAGCTCACCTTGATATGTCTCAATTAGAGTTCTCAAGTTCAAGCTCAATATATAGCACTCTGCTTCATATGTAAGTCTCAATTCTAGTTTCCTTGAGCTCAACATCCAAGAAAGGTCCAACTTGATTACACCTAAGAATTTTACCTATCTATTCAAATGGAAGAGGAGTCATTCTTCACCAAACCTATTGACTAAGCTAAATGCCAACATTTAAGAATTCCACCAGACTCTAAATTTGCTAATATCGGAGATTAATTTTATCCACCATCAGGAAAAAATAAAAAAAATTGGGAAAAATTACAAAATTGGAAAAAAAAAACATTATTTGTGAGTGTGTGTGCTTGCATGAAACAAAATAAAATGTTTATATATATATATATTCCACATTTAACAAAAATTTTCAATGAATGATGAACTTAGCCATTGAAAAGTGACTGCATTCAAACTACGGGCAACTACCTTCACAGAAAAAGTGACTAAATAGTATCTGCTTTCATATGTTGAGTGACTAAGTCACCTGAATGATCACTTGGGCTCAGCGATTGACTTAGTCACTATCCTAAAAAAATTACACAAAGTTCAAAGGAGCGATTGAAATCTCAGTCACTGATCATGATTAATTTTTTTTGACTTTTTAAGTTGAACAACTAAAACTTCAGTCACTAGGTAATGACTTACGTTTCTAGAATCGTTAAAACCAAGCTAGATCTCTTGATTCAAGGCTTCACTTCACATTGAAACAATCTCAACCCCCTTTTCATCCTCCAAAGGCTTGGCTGGCATGATTCTATTACTAGGATTGTGTTGTTGCTGAATCTCTTCTTTATTTGGTGAGTTATTACACATCCCTTCTTAATTTTTCATGGAATGTCTATTTTATTTGGCATGTTTCATGGAATTTCTGTGTTTAGGTTGCTGGTTTTACACATATGTTACTGATTTTAGGTATAGGTCGCTCTTTTTTTTTTGTAATTAATTAATGTTAACTAGTGTTAATTAGAGTGACTATTAAATTACACTACAAGAGAAAAAGGTATTTGAGATAGCAAAAATTGTAGGAAGATTGTAGAGAATTACCATTTGCTATAACAAAAATCGTAGAACAAGACTGTAGGAAATGCCCGTGTTGGAAATAGAAAGCGTAGGACAAGTGTAGGACTATCCGATAGATTTCTGATACCGATAGTCTGACGGTTTTGAGATATTTAGTACCTACGGTTTTCTGACAATAGTGTCCTACGGTTTTGTGACAATAATTGTCCTACGTTTTTGTGACAATTGTTGTCCTATGGTTTTATGATATAATTTGTCCTACACTTTTCTCACAATAAATCTCACAATAAATGTCTTATGATTTTGTGACATCTCAATTATTTCTTTTTTTTTTTTTGAAAAATAATACACATAGATATATCTATATATACTATATTATATATTAATATTATATATACATATATAGATAGATACAGTGAGTGTGTGTGTGTGTGTGTGTGTATATATATGTGTGTGTGTGTGTGTGTGTGTGTGTGTGTGTGTAACTAATAAAATACTATTACAAAAGTCGATTACAATTAATAGATAAGCTAAAATTAACATTTACATTCTAATAAGATCAACTAATAATAGTTAACCGGATGTAGAGTTGGGTTGATCATCGCCATCTTGCCGGGTACTGCCACTATCATCTCGCAGAGTTAAAGATCTGGTTCGGAACTTAGCTGAGATAGCTGATGTAGGTATGATACTTGCTAGATCAATTTGTTCACCACGGCATTCACTGCAGCATCGGTGGCTAGCTGGATCAATTAGTCCATAATTTAACTAATACCAAAATTTTAACTAATTTTCATAGTTTAGCTAATTTTTATATTTCCACTAATTTAACTAATTTTCATATTGTAGCTAATTTAGCTAATTTTCATATTTTGTAATAAGTTCCACTAAGTTACCTAATTTTCACATCTTAGCTAATTTTTATATTTCCACTAATTTAACTAATTTTAATATTTTATCGAATCATTGCTAATTTTCATATTTTAGCTATTTTCATATTGTAGCTAATTTAGCTAATTTTCATGATTTGTAATAAGTTCCACTAAGTTACCTAATTTTAATAGTTTAGCTCATTTTTATATTTCCACTAATTTAACTAATTTTGCATATTTTACTGAACCGTTACTTTAGCTACTTTTCATATTGTAGCTAATTTAGCTAATTTTCATAATTTGTAATAAGTTCCATTAAGTTACCTAATTTTAATAGTTTAGCTAATTTTTATATTTCAACTAATGATTACAATTAATAGATAAGCTAAAACATTTCCATTGTAATTTATATTTCCACTAAGTTACCTAATTTTCATATTTTAGCTAACTTTTATTATTCCACTAATTTATCTAATTTTCATATTTTACCTAATCATAGCTAATTTTCATATTCTAGCTATTTTTCATATTTTACCTGATTTTAACATCTAACCTAATTTTTATATTTCCATTAATTAAACCAATTTTCATATTTTATCTAATTTCATATTTTAACACTAATTTTCACAGTTTACCTAAATTAGCTAATTTTCATATATTCTAGCTATTTTTTTATATTTTACCTAAATTTCATATTTTACCTAATTTTCATTTGATAATTGCATGCTTTAGAAAATTTTCACAATTTACCTAATTTAACTACTTTTCTAATTTTAAATAATAACACTAATTTTGACTAACATTCATATATATATATAAACTAATTAATCTCAGAAACAAAACCAACTAATAATGCAAAGTAGCCAAAATTGAGCAAACAAAGAAATGAGAATAAAGAGGCCAGATGAATTAATGCAAGACTTACCTAGTAGTGAGAACAAGTTAGCGACGAGCTACTGCTGGGCTAGGATGAAGGCTGGAGATCACTGATGGCGCGATGAGCTAGCTAGGATGAGAATGGGGTAGACCTGGCGACGTGGCAAGTAGTGTTAAGATGAAAAGATCGATAGTGATCAGAATGAAGTTGGGGGAGAGGCTGAAATGGAGGATGACCTTGACCATGTGTAACGATTTTCTTACATAAAAACAACATAGAAGCAAAAGCGTAGGAAACATACCTACAGTTTTCTGACACTTTTCCTTTAAAAAATGAGGTTTAGGAAAAGCGTAGGAACATTTCCTACTATTTTTCGTGGCGCAAAAAATCATTGCACCAGTTTCAATTCTAGCCCTCCTAAATCTGCAAATTTTTTGCATTCCCTTATATATATAGTACTATATATATTTATATATATATATAACATTAGGTATGTTTAATGATTTTGTTATTAGGTGCATATATGTTCACATTTTACTATTGCAAAATCTAGAAATTAATATATATATCCTAACAAAATCATTAAACTTACTAAATATAAAAATTGCTCAATATGAAATAAGTTATTACTTATATATGTGCAAGCTACCCCTAGAGGATGATGAAGTTTAATTACTAAACACAATAATTGAACCATATAATTTGATGAATAATCGCTTTGTCATCTGCGGAAGTGTCACTAAGTAATGAACTTTCATCTTCAAAATTATCTTCGAAATCGTTACTAAGTAACTTTGTAAATGAAGCTATATTTTCATGTTCAATCACTACCGAAGGTGTTACATAAATTAAGGGTAGGGTTTACAAGGTTAAAGTTAAGATTAAGGATAGTGTGTTAGGAATTAGATCTTCAATTAGGGTTTAGAGTTTGGAGTTATAGGATTTGAGCTAGTTTAGCCATTTAAAGTACTTAAGGGCAAAGGATTCTATGTGGTTTAAGGGGTTTAGCAATAAGGTTTTAAGTTTTAGGGTTTAGGATTAATAAGATTTGTGTTTAGTGTTAGGGTTTAGTGTTTAGGGATTTAGAGTTAACATTTGAGGACTTGTGTTTAGAGATTTATGGTTTAGGCCAATTTAGGGTTAAGGTTTGGGGTGGGGTTTAGATTTAAGGTTTGTATTTAGAGATTTAGAGTTAGGGTTTGAGGATTTGTGTTTAAAGATTTAGGATTTAGGGTAGGGTTTAGGGTTAGGGTTTATATTTAGGGTTAGGGTCTGAGGACTTGTATTTAGAGATTTAGGGTTTAGGCCAATTTAAGGTTTAGGGTTTGAGGTGAGGTTTGTATTTAGGGATTTTTTATAATTAATAGAAAATTCAAATCATCTATTTTTTTCTTTATTTAAATCAAATTTATTTTATTCATATAGAAAAAACTACTAATTTAAATTTTCTATTTGCTATTAAAAAAAAAATACTCCATCCATCCCATATTTTTTGCATCATTCACTTTTTAGTAATTAATCTATGATTTTTTATTTTCAACATTTTAGTATAGAAATGAAGAACTTTTATATAAGAATGATAAATCAAGACATATAGTTTTTAAATATATTTTTTTTAAATTTTTTTATAATAAATACTAATATAAATAAATTCAACTTAAACTATGTCAAAAAGTCAAATGGTACAAAAAATATGAGACAAAGGAAGTGTTAAACTGTTTAAATTTATTGAAAGATAATTACCAAATATTTAAATTAGAGTTTCAAAAGCTTATGTCAGGTAGTTATTCTGGGTTATTAAATTTCATCTAGTGAGGCACCAAAACCAAACAATATTCAATAGGTTAGGAACTAAAATAAAATAATAATTAAAGATGAGGGATTATTTACACAATTTATTCGGACTATGTGTATGTATGTGTGTGTATCTTTCTGTGTGACTGTGAAGAAGCGAGCTAAGAGGATCAGAGTCAGCAGGAGGCCAAGTTCTTCTCCGCCTCTCGCGGCCTTTCGACACCGTCAACTTCGTCCGGGCCAACTTCAATTCCCCTGATCTCCAGTTCTTGTCTTTCTCCCCATATAATCATTCACCAGCGATTTCCCCCTGTCAAGATGTCAATCTTGACAGGCAACGTACACCTGTACGATTCCGATCATAAGCTAGCTAGCACATCAAAAACCTTCTCCTCATTTCTCCAACTTCTCCGTCTTCCTCCCCAATCTCTACCCGCACCACCGAGTCATCCCCCTCCTCCAATCTCCTCCGTTGCCGGGTTTTGTCTCCTACACAGCTAGCGGATCACGCCTTCACTACCTACGTTGGCTCACCTGGGCACTTCTTACCACCCTAATTGCCGGGTATTTTCAATTGTGACTCGTCTAGGCTCATCTAGGCACTTCTTAGCGGGATTTTTTTCTAAAGGGCATCTTCGTGATCTGCGATTGAACTCTGAATTTTTTTATGTTAACAATCATTAGCTTCAGTCGTAATGTTGAAATTTTTGTTCTACACGAGGAAGTCATGTAGAGATATGGTCGAGCATGTGATATGCAAAACTAATTAAGCTACCGTACGTTACTCATTTTTTTATTTTACGCCGCATTGACGGCTTGAAATTTGGCAATTGGCTCGAGAATCTTGTTTTTCCTTTCAAGTTATGTGGAATTTACCATAATTAGGAACTTAACCATTACTTCGTTATTTTGCTGATCGCCATTTTCACACGGACTGTTAACCTTGCGCTTTCCTCGACCAGCGGAACTGTAAAATGGAATCGTTCAACACACCGGAAAGCTGCAACAAGTTTAACGAAGACGATCATGCGGAAGAGAGGGCGTACCGGCTGAAGACCCGGAAGCGTCTGATTATTATAAGCATCTCCTCAGTCGTCTTTATCGGCGCCGTTCTCTGCGCTGTGATAGGAACCATTTTGCCGGCGAAGACCTCAGAGATACCTCAGGAGACCTCCCCGACCTATGAAAGTGAGTCGAATCTCGACGCCGTCTGCAACGCGACGAGTAACTTTGATTCCTGCGTTTACAGCGTCTCTGCGTACATGAACATGATGAAGATATCCGACCCGAACCCTGACCCGGAGGAAATATTTCTCGTCTCCATGAAAGTTGCGCTAAACGAAACGACGTCGGTCGTGGAGAGGATTGCGTCGTGCAAAGGTGGAGGCACATTGGGTGGTGATCCTGTGGCGCGGGGTGCAGTAGACAAATGTCACAACCTTTTCGAATATGCGTCTGATCGGATCAATAAATCAATCTCGTCCGTTGATGGGTGCAGAAATGCGAAGACAGGCGTGGAGGTGGATAAGGTTAAGAAGTGGCTGGGAGAATCTGCGGAAGCTCAGAAGGTGTGCAGGGATTTGCTTGTGGATGCGAAGCAGACGATGATTTGCGATGGGACTGGATCGGCTGTGGACAAGTCTAGGGAGTACACAGTTAACAGCACGGAAATTGCATCCAATATCATCAGCAGTATTTACCGCACAGGGCGCAAACCGGGCAGTCGGAAGTTACTGTCGTTAAATTTTTGAGAGGTATATAAGATGACTGAGGGGATAAGTAATTTTTCCCCCCCTTTTTTCATTACAGAAATGTATACAAAGCATGTAACCATACCTAATTAATTCTATGATTTTTAATCTCCGCACTTTTGATGAGATGGCAAGGGTGTTGCCTTACTACAGCTCTAACCTTAGTTTGAGACATCACTCTATTTTTTAGTATAGACAATTTTTAGTAGGAAAAAAAATTAGTTTCTTTAAATATAGTTGGTATTAATTAGTATGTCTTAACTCATGCTAATATCTTCAAACTCATTCTTTTTAATAGTTCTTTTTAATTGAACTAGATTATGTTTTGCATTACCACTATGCTAATTACAAGATTTAGATTTGTAGTCGATCCATTTTTTTCTTTTAATTTTTTCTTGATTAAAGATCTAGTGAGCTTAATTGGGCTATACAAATCTTGAATGAGCAAAATTACTTTGTGAGGAAAAAGTTGTTAATAATAAGAAAATAGATTCTAAAGATAAATTGCTTTCAACAGAAACATTGCCCCTTATAGACATGGATGCTTAGGAACATATTTGAAAAGTAATTTAAAGGTGAAAACTGAGAGCCTGTTCTGAGCAAAGCAAGTGAATCCAAATCAAATACATCGAAACTTGCAGAAAACTAGCTAGTTGCCCTTAAAGGACTGAACTGGACTTCAGGCAGGTGCATGAGGATTGAGTTCCTTCCTGGAGCGGGAGGAGTTAGCTTTTGGGTTTAGCAATGTCATCGAAACCATTGCTCGATGAACCTTCTCTCTTTATCTTTCCAACCACCGCAGTGTCCTTGCCTGAAAAATGATTGGTCCGGACACCTGCAGCCAAGCTGCTGTTGCTGTCGCTGCTGCTACTGCTTCCGTTGTTATGGACAAGGCTGTTGCCATTGTCCGGTTTCTTCCCATCACTTTTCAGTGCTGCGCTTCCTTTGGATATGGCAGTGGCAAGAGCGATTGGCATGAGGCAGAGACCTTTAGTTTGAAGGTACTGCATCGCTCTGGTCACGTTCGATTCCATCAGTTTCACCACTTCTTGTTCAAATGCAGTTTGATCAGCTGATGGCGAGACATGTGTGCGATTCGAAACCTGGAAGACACCAATCCAAAACTATCAAGAAATCGATCTACCCAGATTTCGTTTTCTGTATGGGATATAGTAACTCAACTCCTTATTTGACGTGTTTTAGCTAATTATATCACTAATCCATTTTAACTCCACTATGAAGGGCAACCATCTACTCATCCAAGAAGCAGAGAGTTTTATCACCTCAGCTTGACCATCAGTGATGAGAGGAACAACTGCTTCTGTAGCGCCTACTCTGCTCATGCTTAATACCTGCTTAATAAGATCAAGTTGGTACAAGTCAAATTTAAATCGAAAGTAAAGTGTTCTTCCTCTACTCAAATAGCTCAAAGGACCATAAGTTGAAGACCAAACTCAATTTCTGAGCTTGGATGTGTCATAGGAACACAGTTAACCCTCACCTTGACTTGCATTTGAAGAAATTTGACATATTCTATGATCTCATCGAGCATGGAAGCTTTATCAGTCTGCAAAAATCCAAAGTCAATTGTCTTGGCCCAGGAGGAAAAAAAACAATGAAAAGCACAATTTCACTTGAAACAAGAAGCAGAAACATCTATCTCACGCAAAAAAAGCAAATATATTCATTGCCAGGTATGAAGGAAAAATAAAGAACCACACAAGTTCTGGTCGGAATTTTTTAAGACATGGGGGGAGACTACGAAACGGATCACCTTGTGGGAATTAGGTACAAGTTCTTGCAGATTCTTCATCCTTTCAGCAATCCGTTCTCTCCTAAGCTGCAAAGAATACCTTATCTGTTATTTACTCCATATAACTAACATAGAATAACCCAGTGCCTATGTAGAAATTCTTATTAATAAAACTTAGTCTGACAAAGAAGTAACCAACCAAAAACTGACCATATCCGGAATAAAATAGAACTAACCCTCTCCGCAATGCTGTGTGGATCAGTGGCCTGGCCTCGGCGTGCTCTCACACGAGGCTTTGTAGCTCCATTGCTGTTGAAGTTTGGAGTAGGTGACTCCGTCTGCATTTATATGAACAACTTAATTACTGTTCATTATTACCCTTCTCACACATTTCTGGAATTTCCGTAGAAGTTTTTTTCACAATACATTCTGCACTTGCAAGCATTGGAAAGCACAAGATGTAAAAGGTCAAAACCTAGTATCATACTTGGGAAAGAGATGCTAATCCTATCATTTTGTCCGTTATCTGGTACCCAGCTGCAACAGAAGGCAAAATGTAATTCTGCAATTCTTGATTTTCCTGGTTATCACAGAAACATCAGGCAGAGATCTTTCTAAGGAAATGTAGCAGCCAGGTTGTTGGACAAGAGAGGAATACCTCGGTAACTGATGTACACAGGTTTTCAGGTTTCACAATATTATCAATGTCCACATATCTGTTGATATTTCCACCTTCATCATCATCAGCCTGTCCTCCTAGCAGATTGGAGCTATGTCTTCCATTTTGTCCAATCAGAGATGACAGGGACACTGTATCATCACAGGATTGAAAAGGCAGACCTGCTTGTGGGAGTGGTGAAAAAGTCTCAAATTCGCCAAGAGGGCCTCCAAATTCACATGTTATAGGGTCTGCTATTTCAATATATCCACTCTCACCCAAGGAATGTGATGATGTTAGATCCCCGCCATTAAATGCTCCTTTTGAAGAGATAATACTGTCATTTGAACAATTAACATAGTGACTGGCTTCCCCGGGAAGCACACCATGGTCAATAGCACTGCCTGCTGCTCCTCCAGGAACAAGAAAAGGTGCATCTTCTGCAGCTGACCCATCAAAACTGAGGGTGGAATTGATCATACTGACCGGTGAATCTATGTCATCACCCTGATAAAGCCCAGTATGATTCGGCAGCTGCAAATTTGGTTGAATGGGTGCATTATGTAGCCAAGATGATTTGTCGATCAAATTCACATCTGAGCAGGATGAGGCAGAGAAGTAGTGATCAAGGTAATCTTCCATAGTGGCACTGATAACTCAAAAGTGTGCTCTTTAGAGACCAAACCAGCTGCTTTATCTACCTATAATGTACAGTAGCACTAACACAATTCAAAGAATTTCCCAGAAAAAGAATTGTCAATTCACCAATGAACTGAAAATTCAGCTGTAAGAAACTAGAAATACGACACAGCCCAGAATTCAACATATGCAACCAAATCAAAAGCAGAAGAAGTTTTTATCTAAAAGAAAGATACCCGTTTATTCCCTGTACTAAACATGAACAGATAAATTAACAATTTCCAAGCGCCTCAAGAGCATCTTTCACGAAAGACCCAGAATTTAAACCGATCATGAAATTAAGAATTTCAGCTAGCAAATTCCAAGCCAAACCAGTTGCCAACAGGAACTGATGCTTGCTGTGAAATGCTAAAAACCAGAAGACAAAACAACCAAAAAAAAAAAAACTTACAGGAAACCCAGAGGCAGCAGCAGAAGCTGCAGGAGTTGTTTCTGTTCAGTTGTCAGTATCCAAGGAAGAGCAACACTAGTAGCTCTACTGGAAAAGTTATAAAAGATGGTTAACTTTTTGGCTTGTATAGGGAGAAAGAAACCGCTCCGTTTTTCAGTCAATTTTTATTCAATTGTTTTGGAAATTCCGTAAAAAAATGGGAAGCTTTCGTGGGGTGGGGGTCACCAATTTGGCCACGTCATCAAACTTTTGATCTTCCAAGTCCGTTACTTTTCGGTTTTGTGGACGCCGCAAGCAGCTGGGCTATTGGTTGACTAAAATAGACTTCTTTGGCCGCCTCAAATGCCCGTTTCCCGGCGAAAGAAGTGCCCGTTTTGGTCATTTCATGCGGAAGAAGTTTTTATCTTCCCCGGTAAAGGCCGGAGGTTTCGGTTCTCTGGAAGTTAGTGGCTCTGTAAAAACTCGAACTTAACGTAACGACAATTTTGAATTTTCCCCTGTTTTCTATTTTCTTTTTCTTTTGCTTTATTTTTTGGGAAATACATGTTCACACACATAAGAGAAAGTTACAATAACTTTACGCTTTTTATCTTTAAAAACATACCGCCCCTCTTTTCTCATTATCCAACAGTAAGTTTTGAAACATTAATTTAGGTAGTATAATATCCATTTTCAGTAATTTTAATTGTTTTAATATTTTTTTAGTTAATAGGCATCTTAATTATCAATTTTCTGTCTTTATAAATATAAATTAATATTTTTTAAATATCAATTAACTATAAAAATATTTAAAAAAAATTTAAAATTATATGAGCAAACATGCCAAACAATTTAAATACGGATCTAAGAAGTTGCTGGGCAATGCAAAGGATATCGGAGGTAAATAGTGTTAGAGGCAAAGTACAAATTAAGTCAAACTGAGCGTACAATTAATGACAATTTTAGCCTGGTTGGCAGAGTCCCTTTCTCAGGCTTGGAGTTTGTAACATTTATGATTAGCTTCCAGCTTTTCAGATAATTTACAGAGGATTAACTGTACATATGGCCCCCCAACTTATTCAATTCACGTGAATTGGTCCATGACTCATGAATCAATAAATTCAAGCCCCTAAACTTTGCAAAACATCATGAGTTGGTCCATCAGCTCATATGCCTTCATGAAAATATTACAAAAATTTCCCATCATATCTTTTGATTTGTCAAAAAATACCCTTTTAATTCAAAAACATCAAATATGCTATCTTCATCATGCGAAATAATTTTGTAACCGTATCTAATTCATTTTAATTTAAGTCAACTTAATCTAAAATGACTTATTTTATTTTTACATATTTTTTACCTGGAACAAATTTTATTTAAAATCCATTATTATGTTGACATAATAATCCATTGAAAATATAATGTTTATAATCTTACTGACTTTTTTTTTTATTTTTATAGTTTTAGGTATTACAAATAAAAATTTACAAAAATTTAATAGCATCATAAAAATTTACTTTCAAATATATTACTGCATCTATATAATATTGAATTTTAAATGAAATTGGTTTCAGGTAAAAAAGATGTAAAAAAAATAATTCTATATTAAATTGATTTAAGTTAAAATGAATTAATTATAATAACCAATATAATGAACTGAATCCTTGAAACACTAAACTAATTCGTTAGGCATGTCTGCAGCCAAAAGCATATAAGAAGAGAAGTAGTTGCTGTCAATTATCTAGTGAACATCCTACTGAACTTCCCAAAAAGAAACATTATCCAATTTGTTTTAACTTAAGTCAATTAACTTTAAAATAACTTATTTTTATTCTTACGTCTTTTTTACTTGAAACTAATTTTAATTAAAATTTAATATTATGTAGCTGCAATAATCTATTGAAAATATATTTTTTTCTAATCTTACTAAATTTTTATTAATTTTTCTAGTTTAAGACATTAAAAAAGAAAAATTCATAAAAATTTAACAACATCATAAAAATTTACTTTCAAATGGATTATTACATCTATATAATATTGGTTTTCAAATAAAATTGGTTTCCAGCAAAAAAAATGTAAAAGTAAAAATAAGTCGGTTGACTTAAGTTAAAACGAATAGGCTAGTTGGCTCGACAAGCTTCCAACATGTTTAGGGCCTCCATTTCAAGGCCCTTCCTCTTTCACGTTTTTTTTGTCCTTTTTATGCACAAAAACATCATTTACCAAGACCCTTTCCTCATCATCAAACCAACTTGCTAAGTACTCCTTATCCAAGGTTCTACTCCCAACTAAGGCACCTCCGATTGTGTCACTAAAAGAAACACTTAGCATAAAATGAGCAATTTTGCCACAAAACAATTCTCTTCTTACAATTCTCCTTGAGTTGAGTCATTGGAACAGGCAAGTGAAAAAAGCAGTGAGAGGAGAACAACTTTTTATAAACAATTCATCGAATAAGAATTTAGGAGATTCTTAAGTGAGTTGATGAGTCAAGAAAGTGGGTTTTGCATTTTGACAAACCATGTAGCTAAATTCTAAGATAGCAGTAGAGGACGATGAGGTAGAGGGACTTTGACAAAAGCGGTAGTGAAACAAATGTCATTGTTTTGTCGCATTTTGGATGTATCAATTGGGAACAAATTCAAGATTGATCAACTCTTTTTAATAAATTGAAGGAGAAAAGGGAAAGAGTTGTAATTTACTAATCCCCAATGTTCCAAGATACTAAATTCGATGTTTTGCCCCTAATTAATCTCAATAATGAACAAAAAATTTGTAATTTTTATAGAAGGCAACACCGTTGAGTCTAACAAGAGAGATTACGTATTTGGAAGTTTTTAAACTAGAAGAATTTTTTTGAAAAATAAAAAGAGAGCTGGGGGCTTTTTGCAATATTTACATGGAGGCATATGAGTCAATGGACTAACTTGTAATGTTTTATAAAGTTTAAGGACTTGATTGTACTGAGTTTTGAGTCATGGACCAACTCGTGAGTGGTGGGTAAGTTGAGGGGCCATTTGTATAGTTAAGCCATTTACAAACACCTTGTAGAGTCTTCCCATTTCTGAACAACCCTGTAAACCTCAAGAAAATAATAGTAGCGCGTAATAACGGAGTAAGGCGAAACTAGTATAATGGCTAAAATAACATATCTGGACCGATCAGTTGTGATGAATGTAACTTAACTATACACTTCTTTTCAAGAAAAAAGAAACGGAAAAACTATACATTTCCGATGAAGAACAATAAAAAGCTTAACTTTTTTTTTTCCAGAACAACGAATGGACAGCTCCTGTACATTACAAATTTGCAATGATTGATCGAACCACTATAAGACACAAAGCTAAGTGCCGCTTCTGCGTGGCTTGCAAGGATGACAAGATTAACGCCGCAGGCTGGAATAGAGCTCATCGACCGCAGCATACAAGGGCTCTGCAGCTTTTGGCCTGTCAACCATCCCCAGTAAAATATCAGCTGTGGTTAGATAGGTATCGCCATAGAACCGCAGATTGGTGTCAATTCTTGTTGCAACAATGTTCCCTTCAAGTGAAACACCAACGAATGCCCCTGTCAGATTGCAGAAAGTGTAAAGGTCAGAAATGAAACAGCTACTATTAGTTAGTCGGAAAATCGTTACTGTGATTTGGGGTTTTCCTTTTTGCCTCAAGAAAGAATTTAGTTTAAACGCTACAAGTTAACTTAACATTCCTCCCAGCAACCTGATACGAGCAAAGAACAAGAAGCAGGCAGTAATCATTAGTCATATTTAGGCCACAAAACTCTTTTACTTCTAAAATGTAGAAGTTTTCATCTCCATTAATTTGTTTGTTCAAGTGGCACTCGTTATCCCCAAAAAGTATCTGCAACTGCAAATTAGACAATCAAAATGATGCTTTGATAACTAATGAGCACTGAAGCCTTTTGAAAATTTTGTTGGAACTATGATATAGGTATAAGTACTCATGTCAAACTAGAAGCTCACTAACAATTAAAATGATACTCGGTGACTAATTGAACTAGGAACACTTAACAAGAGTTTAGTACCTTTGCTACAACTGTATGTATAGCACATTCCAGATCCTCTATCCCCAGCTCGTACATCTGCTTCAAGTACCCTCCCCACAGGTCCTGCAGCCGCACTACAACCAGCACCAAGAGAAACATGCATGCGACTACAAAACGTCTTGACAGCTTTTGAATCATGTAGCACGATTACATAATCCATGAGCTCGCCCCCAAACTACAAAGCACACAAAAACCAGTAAGGAGATGGCCTTTTGATGCTGCTTGCTGGTTGGGCAGTTTATACCCTCTTGTTTCTCATATTACTGTACTCCTATAACTAAACTATATATTGAAGACTATCGCCAAAAAAAGAAAAACAAAAGAACCAAACAAAAAAAAGAACAGGAAGTTTACCTGAGCACCCCATCCCAAGCCAACAGACAATATGGCTGATGGGGCAGACCATGTCCCATCCGACCTTCGAGCTATAACCAGACCAGTACCAAGTTTATATGTCATTACAACTCCAACTTTAGCAACGGTTATAACTGCCAGACCCTGGGCTCCTCTAAGAATAGCCAACGGTATGGACCTCTCTGGATTCAACCTAGCCACCTGCCAATCATAAATGTGTTGGAAACAACACCTATATTTTTCCTCATACAACCATCACAGCTAAAACATATTACTCCCTTTGTCTCAAACTGTATAACTACTTCCTATTTAGAGAAATCCCAAAACGATGAACCATTTTCCTAAAGAAGCAATAAATTGTCATCTAATTTCCCATTCCATCCTCAAAAAGTTGAATTTCTACATGCCAATAAATGCTTTTGTGAGAATAAAGTTTGGAAAAGGGTTAAAAAGTCAAACTGTGTGAAAAAAAAAATGCCATAGAAATTATGATGGACATAGTACTTCTTAAGTTACTACTACTACTACTACTATTTTACAAAAGTATACTTCTTTAAAAAAAAAAAAATCATATGATGCAAAAGGGCCAAACGTAAGTATCAATGATGAGCTGTTAACGCACATCAAATTAGATATAGGGTAAAGGAGGGTAAAGACCAGTAACGCAAGATGATAATACTGTAGACATGCAAACAACCCAAAAAATAAACCATCTAATAATTTGTTGTTAAGTGATGTCCGTGAAAGAAAAGCATCTAACCAAGTTCATTTTTGTAAGTAGGACAAGTTCCAAGATTTAGAGAAGAAACTGAATAACACCTGGCTGTAGCCTTTCAATGTATTGGCTGCTTTGTATATCTCATGTTCCATGGACAAACCAACTGGCAGATTCAGCCATGCCCTTGTACATGTCCAATCTACGACATCATGTTTTGCAGCTTGCATCGCATTGCTTATGGTGTTGATAAGTATACCCTGCAACGGGTCAAGCCTATCATAGCAGGTATCACAGACTCTCTGGGGATTCCTTTCTCTGAACTTAACTGGTAATAAGACCCTTCCTTTACTACATGCTCTACAGAAGATCCCACCACAAAACCGACAGTGATGCCGGCCACGAGTGAGTGCCTTGAAGGGAGTATTACACTGCATGCAAACTGAGGAAGAACTATCTGGAAGCCATTCTGGAGGCTCAGCTTCCAATACCTCCTTGCAAGCACTGTAGTTTGGATCAAAAAGTGGTGGCGCGGTTGGTATATAAACGGAGGAGTGTAAGTAGGTGTCCCCATTTTTACCAGATCCCAGAAAAGAAACATTTGAGCTCGGGTATTGCTGATTCATGGAGATAACCGGGACCTTATTTCGCCCCGTAATGATTGCAAATAAACCCGCCACCACATTCTTCAAGTTCACCTCTGGAGGCATAGTATTCCTCACTGGTTGGAGGGCACCAGCACCCTCGTCGCTTGAGTCATATCCTCCATCAATAAAATCATCTGATTCAGATGGAAACTTGTATAAGTACTCTTGTTTGAATGACGTGGAGCCTTGCCTGACACTTTTGCCTTCTCCCATGCTTTTGTAGTCACCATCAAAAAGAACCTTATTCTGTTCCTGAATCTCCTCTACCTTGGAAATCAAAGAATTCAAAACCCTCCCACCAAAATCTTCCATGCAAAGCCCTGGAAACAGAAAATTTATCAATAATTCCACAAACACGCTGCAAATTCCATGAGAGGCTGAAGCAATCAAGTAAAAAAGGATCAAACTTCAATCCTTGAAAAACCTTTTCAAGTCGCAGAGACAGAAGGGCATTCGCATACAACAGTTAACAATCAACGGAAACTAACAAGACATTAATTTTACTTCAAATTAGGGTTCATCGACATTAAACCCCAATACAAAACATCCAGAAGACAAAACTCAATAGACGATTGGAATAGAAAAAGCAGATTACCTTCCGTAGGAGGGGCCGTAAAATCTGAGCCTTTGAGTTCGAATTTCGATATACCAAAAAAATGGAAAAGGATAGAAGATGGATTGGGCTTGCCGTCTTCGAGAACAGAAAAGCCAAAAGGACGAAGATCCCGCGGGGTGCAAAATTCTATCGCATAGCTCCTTGGAATATCTTCAGCAGCGATGTCGAGTATCGGCAGTCCTAAAGTTTTTGTAAAGCCGATAATGGAGACGGAAACGTACGGATCTGTTTGGGCTTATGGAACGCCGATACAGGCCCAATGGGCTTCGGATGTAAAAACATTAGAATTAGGCAGGAATATCAAATTTATTACTAATATTTTGGGCTAGAAGCGGATATCGGGATATGCCACTAAAGTTTTTTTTTTGCCCAATCTCCTATTAATATTTTAAAATTGGCCAGATATGTCAATAAAGTTTCAAATTAAGAGTTGATATGTTTGGCTGTTAAAAAGTTAATGGAAAACGTTAAAAAGCTAACAAAAAAGTTAAAAATAATAAGTTTTGAAAATTTAGGGTGATATTACAAGTTTTAATAAATTTTAAAAACTTTTTGGAATTAAACTCTCTCTCTCTCTCTTGAATGCCAATGAGGAAATTAGGCAATAGAAATAGAGAGAGGGCGGCGACGAGACTGGGGCGTTGGTAATGGAGACAGCAACAGGGCTGAAATGCTGATGGCGGAGATCAAACTTTCTTTTAGCAAAAATCTCAAAGATCTTGATATTTTTTTTAAAGATGCATAATAACCCCAAGATTTCAAAATTTGCTATTTTTACCATTTTTCGTTATTTTTTAACGAGCAGTGAGCAGTGAGCAGTGGCATATTCGACCCATTTTAAAACATTAATGAGAAATTAGCAAAAAAAAAAAACTATAGTATCATATCTGCTCTCTACCTAAAATATTAGTGACAAATTTTATATTTCTATTTTAGAATTATACTCTCTATAATTTTAGGTTTTGATCGGTGTTTTTTAAGTTATCATATGAGAAGTTCCTTTGGAAAAAGTTATATGCAACACATATACACAAGAGAGAAACAAAAATTCCAAGAAGAATTGTTTCTTCTTTTATTCCTTTCAAAAAAGAATAACTTTTAACTCAATGTAATTAGAGTTTTAGTAAAAAGTAGTGATAGGGCTCACTACAAAATTCGAATAGTCTCAGAAGGACCAAGAACTGGGGATATTAGGCCATGTTAAATGGGCTAACTCGAGAATGAAGAAGCCCGATAATAGTCGGAAAGGATAGGGCTAATAGTATCCACTTGCATAACCTACTAGATTTTATGGGAATCTGTACACCCTTTGCAATAGCTATAAATGCCCCTTCCCTGCATTAATGCAGAGGGGATTGATACAAATTTCTTCTTACTTCTAGCGTTTACCCAAAAGTCATCCCCCACAAAATGAGAACAAAGGCATATTCAGTCCTTGGTGCTAATTCTGCAGGGGATAAATGTTGGATTTCAATGACATAACATTGACGCCATCTATGGGAATGCGATGCAAGACCCAAATGAGAGCATGCCCCTGAGCGGTATAACGAATCCTTTTCTCCTTGCTGCATCTGGCTCCTAACACACATGAGAACCCAAAACTCCCTCCCTATCAACAGTGGTTACACTCGAGATGTTCTAGCAATTCTAGATGCAACTGGAATCGCTCATGCTTCTCAGTTACAATTAACTCCCGTCTTGGCAAGTGCATGTTCGATCAGGCAACAAACCCCCCTATCTGGGCTCACTTTATCTGTACTTACTCTGAGAGACT
Source organism: Aquilaria sinensis (assembly GCA_005392925.1). Lineage (NCBI taxonomy): Eukaryota > Viridiplantae > Streptophyta > Magnoliopsida > Malvales > Thymelaeaceae > Aquilaria > Aquilaria sinensis. Next base: position 538,145 of record SMDT01002129.1, read on the forward strand.
CACCTTCCATGACCTAGTAAGCCATAAGGATTCCAAGTAAGGTCCCCTCATCACCAAATTATATGAGAATTTCCTAAGGCTGTGACAACTGAGCTTAAGCCATCTCAACAAGGCTATAGCTGTCTTTGGACCCTAACCTTACAGTTGGGCCTAAGCCTCTAGCTAAAATCATATTATGGGAGTAATCTCAATGCCAACCAATGGGCACCCCTCAGGGTCCAAGCCAGAGAGTAAACCCTTCCAGATAAAGATGGCAATATTTGACCCGACTTGAAAACCTGACCTGACTCAACCGTACCCAAGTCCAACCTGACCCAATTTGACCAGAAAAGTCAATGACCCAAACCTGACTGCACCCAACTTGACCTGAACCTGAACCTGATTAAAGTGAAAGTCGAGAAGACATGAGCCGAACGTAACCTGACCTGATGACTAAACTTGACAAGACCCAATTTTAACTTAAATCAACATAATAATATATAGTTGACAAAGACTTTAGAAATTTTATGATTTAATATAAGTGAATAAGTTTTTTCTATTCTGTTGATCTGTTTTACATTATAGAGCGAACAAGTGAAGGCTATGGTAAACGATTAGTGATACGGTAATAGAGAGATAACAATAAGTAGGTTTTAAAAATTATAGTACTCCTTCCGTCCTATATTCTTTGAAATATTTGATTTTTCTGAATAGTTTAAATTGAATTTATTCATATTACTCCATCTGTCTCAAATTCTTTACATTATTCATATTTTAATAATTAATCTATATTTTTTTATTTTCAAAATTTTAATATATAAATAAAAATATTTTATACATGAATGATAAATCAAGACTTATAGTTTTTAAATATATTTTTAAATTTTTTAATAAACAATAATATAAATAAAATTTAAGTCAAATTATTCAGAAAAGTTAAATGGAGCAAAGAAAATAGGATAGAGAAAAATTATTTGTTAGAAAAAAAAAAAATTAAGAAAGTATATATTTAGAAACTATAGGTCTTTATTTATTATTTAATATAATAATTTTTCATTTATATACTAAAATATTGAAAAAAATAAAAAATCATAGATTAATTGTTAAATAATAAATGTTGTAAAGAACTTGGCACAAAAAGAGTATTTTATTAAATAAATTATATATTAATATATCTTCATAAATTTTATATTAGTTTTTTGTATTTAGTTAAATTAAATTTTAATCAAAATTAAACAAAAAAATTGAATCAATTCAGTTATTTTAGCTTATACATCAGTGAACCGAGTAAACTCGATATTCAAGTTAAATTTGGTCTAAAACTCAGTAACCTGACTTGATTGGATCCAAACTTAAATAAACCTGGTCTGACCCAACCTAAATCCAAAATCTACTCAACTCGAAATTAACCCAAACCCAAATAACCCAACCTAAATCCGAATACATGCTAACCCGAATAAATCTGAACCTGAATAACCTGATCTAACCCCCCAATTTGCCATGCCATCTCTACTTCCAGAGCTCAGTTTTGCCAACCTGCCAAGGGCTAAACAAGGCCGAAAGAGTGAAATCATGGCACCCTTGCCTAAGACTATGATGACAAATCAGCTTAGGATGCTGTTGAGCATGCAACAAGAACATTTAGACAAACTCCAGTCGGAATTACCTCAAGCCCGAGTAGGTGAGCATAACGGCAAGGGCCCCATACCTTTGTGTGCCTTCATACAGCAAGCTCCTCTGCGAGACAAGTTCAAGCTACCCTCCTTGAAGTTTTTGATGAGACAACAGATCCCCATGACCACATTCAGGCCTTATTCAATAAGATAAAATTGTTTAGGGTAAATAGTAACCGTCGTTCTTGAACTAAAACTCATGCTATAGATTCATCATGGAATTACAAAATTTTATACCATTCGTTCTCTAATTCTAAAAATGTTACATCATTCATCATGCTGTTAACTGCAACTACTAAAATCAACGGAAAAAAAAACATAAAAAACTAGTTTTAACCTGTAAAAACTTTCCATTTACCTTAGAAACCTTAAAATTTTTACATCTTATAATCAAACTACAGAGTAAATGACATCCAAAAAGCTACAGAAGTGGTTGAGCTCACAATTCTATAAAATTCTTGAAAATTAGTTCAGTAATGGAAACAATGTTTTTCATAATTGTCCGTCTTAACTCACGTTACATGAATAACCTAACTTTATTATCAACAACCGATGAAGTTAGAAACTTTGAAGAACCCACAAATTGCATTGATTAAATTTCCCCAATGACATAAGGAGAAATTCATAATTAATTGAGTAAACTGACAGAGTCCTCCATACGCATCTAGATAAACATTCCCAGTGACAGGAAAATAAATGGATGAATCAACTGCAGCAGCATTAGCCACTGCAATCTTGCTCTTCTTCAGGGACACAATAGCCTGGCCACCCATCAAAGCCTCTGAATTCTCATTTCCTAGTCAACAAATCTCCCCAACTCAAGCTCCAAAACATCTCGAATGTAGCTCTTGTGATGCAAAGGAAGGATAAATGAGTTCAGTTTCTGATCATCCTCGAAAGAACACCTCTCCTGAATGTCATTCGAGCACACCAAACAGTAGACAAGCAGAGCAACAAAAGAAACAAAAGAGAAACCCCAAAACTTTCCTCTGAGAAACTGGTCTCTTGGATGATGAGAACCGAAACTGAGAGTTCTGTTGATTCTATTGGTGTGGTTGACTTGGTTCTTCAGGTGGGTTCTGCACTTGGGTCTGGACTCTAGATCGATTTTGGAAAAGAATCGAAAAATTAGAAAGCCAAAGGACAAGCTTCGTTGCTTGACCAAAGAGAAAGGTCCCGCAAATCAACTCGGAGGTGAGGTACGAGGAATCTGCGTAGAAGTAGTGCCCCACCAAATTGGGACTACGATGAGACAATCTGACAACCGAGTCCACGACGGCGGTGAGGAAGGAACTTGGGGTGGAGCTATAGCGGGTCAACTCACTGGGACGCACGAGTTGTACCATGGTAAATAATACCCATCATCCCTCAATTAAAAGTTTTGAGGTTTTTAAGGTAAGTGAAAAATTTTTAGGGGTTAAAACTAGTTTCTCATTTTTTTTTCATCTATTTTAACACCTGTAGTTAATGGTAGGATGAATGTTGTAACATTTTTATAGTCAGATGATGAATGGTATAACATTTTGAAGTTTCAGGATGAATCTGTAACACAGGCTTTTGTTCAAGGACGACCAGTGCTATTTACCCAATTGTTTAATTACAATGACACTGCCTTATGCCTAGTCTTTCTAACCACTTTGTGAAGCCCCACACAAAAGTGGTTCTCGAGCCTCTAGTGAGAGTCAATGTAGTCACTTTCCAACCTCAAATGGTTATTTTTGAACCACTTTGTGGGGGGCACAGACATGAAGAAGATAGTCCTCAATCTGAGATCAATCACAGAACAAAAGAGGAACCGATCAAAAAGTACATTACCTATTTTAATAAAACCGCTATCCACGTGCAAGGATTAGCCAACAACATAGCAACAACATTGATAGTCAGAGGTCTAAACCCAACTTTAGAGTTCTCTTATGGCCTGGCCAACCAAGAACCCAAGACCCTGCAAGAATTCTATGAAAGAGCACAAGCCTTTATAAACATCAAGGTCATGTCCTCACATCGAGTAGAGGCTTGAACCTTCATGGAGGACTCTAAAGCCAAGAAGCATATAGGAAACCCCGATAAGTCTTGAAAGATATGGATGACGACCCTAAAAGGCCTCCCTAGGTCAGATGCAACACCGCAACAAAAAAGGCCAATCTCCCAGCTCAACTTGCCCCTAACATGCCTAGAAACATTCTACACAGCCTTAAACACCCCGTAGGACACAAATACTCACCATTATAAAAAAGTACCCAGACTTCTGAAGCCTAATCCTATGAAGGCACTTATTGAGAAGAGAAATCCAAGGTTGTTTTCTTCAAATTTCACCAAGTAAGAACCCAAGATGACTCTTCTTTCCTTAACAAAACGAAATGGGAGAGCTTAACTGTTTACTCACAGAACCACAAACACACTATTAAAAATTGTATTGAGCTCTAAAACATAATAGATGAATTGTTTTGCCATGGGAAGTTAGCCCAATTTGTCTAAGGCACAGCTGAAGAGCCTTGAGCCTAATTAGATCACTTGTTTTCTCTCACTTCTCTAGTGAAAGAACTACCTAAAAGTCTGCGGGGATTAAAACTATCCCACAGGGAGCAATGTGAGGACTCCTTAAAATTCCAAAAGTGAAATGGGGCTGACCATTCATGTGTTGACTGACCGGCCATGTGGTAACGAACTGCATATTCACTCTATGACCGACATCCTAAAGGTAGCAAGATACCCATCACTTTCTCCACCAATGCCTTCTTATGTTCCTATAGCCGCATAGGCATCCCATCATCTTCCAGGCCCACATAGTTGGGCATCTAGTAAAAAAGGTGCACCTTTTTTACTAGATGCCCAACTATGTGGGCCTAGACACCGGAGTTCAACCAGACATGATCTATAGGCATGCGTTGGAGTGAATGGACTTAGACTCCTGTGCCTTTGTAAAACCGAGTCACAACCCAGTGTAAGGGGCCAAAAATTACCCAAACACCATTAAAGGGAAGATCAATTCGCTTGCCATCATTGGGGATAAAAAATGAGGAACTAGGGAGGACTACGACAGCCTTAGTGGATTTTAAGATCATTAACACCCAATCACCGTACAATATGCTTTGTGGTCTCTACTGCCAGTCCGCATTCAACATGCATGTACGATTGAGCATAATGGAGGTCAAGTTTTTTACTCCCATCAGAGAATGCGCAATCGTCCTGATAACCCTAAAGGACCGTGGTCCTCCAGATTACTTAGCAAGGCAACTTCGATAATTTTATGGATATGTTTTTCCCACCAATCTCATAGCACTCACATTGGAACATTTGGATCTTAGGGATAAAGACTCCCTTCAACGAGGCTCTCTAGTCAATGAGCTAAAAGAGTCGACCATCAACCCATCAAATCTAAAGAAAACCATCCGAATAGGGGCAGGCCTACCCCTGGAGCAAGAATTTGAGTTAATTCCCTTGTTATAGCAATATTGTGATGTATTTGCATGGTACATAGTCGACATGCTGGGGATCAACATGAAGATAATCTGCTACAAGTTGTATATAGACCCCAAGGCACGCTCGGTTGTGCAAAAGAAAAAATGTTCATTCGCTGTCAACCAACGTAGTGCCATCCGGTAAGAGGTCCAAAAACTATTAATGGCTAGGTTTACTACTGAAGTGTTCTACCCAATGTGGTTAGAAAACATTGTGCTAGTTCGAAAACATGATGGTAGTTAGTGAATGTCCATTGATTTCATTGAGTTAAAAAAAGCATGCCTAAAAGACAATTATCCTTTTCTTTGGATAGACCAATTGGTGGATGCCACCTCTGGCCACGAATTACTTAGCTTCATGGATGCATACAATTGCTACAATTAGATATTTATAAATCCCAGAGATATAAAGAATATCATATTTGTAACATATCTCAACACCTTCAGCTATTGGATGATGCCCTTTAACTTGAAGAATGCATGAGCTATATACCAGAGATTGGTGAATAGAATATTTAAGGACTAGATCAGGCGCAACATGGAAGTGTATACCGATGATATACTAGTCAAGAACATGAAGAGAACTATGTCGATGATGTACTAGTCAAGAACAAGAAGAGAACTAGTTATGTGACTAGAATATTTGAGGACCAGATTGGATGCATGATGAAATGAAGCATGAAACTCACAAAATTCAATGTGCATTATGTCCCCAGGAGTGCTATCAAGTCACAGGTACTCACATATTTTTTTTGTTCAAGCACTTTTGAAAAGAACCAAAACAGAGGGAAGTGGGCCGCATATGTCTTAGTCGACCCCGAATAGAACCAAATGGCCCACGCCATCCCCCCATCATTCCAAGCTACTAATAATCAGGCCAAATATGAAGCCATCCTCTTAGCACTAAGATTAACAAAATCCATAGGAGCCACTGAGCTAAAGATAAGATCCAATTCCAAGTTAGTCGCTAGCCAAACAACCTTTTTTCTACCCAAGAGGACATCATGCAAAAATATGTTAAAGTGGTAAAAACTCAGGAAACGAGGTTCCAGGGAGTACAATTTGATAGCCGAAGTGCTGTCGCCCTTGTAGCCCACGAACTGAGGTCAAGTACTGCATTCAGTAAGTCGAGTGTTACTCGCAAGGAGTGCCTGTGGAGACATCGGAAAGGATGAAGTCTGGCGCCTCGAGCATACAACTTCGGTGGCCAGCCAGCACCTCTGAGGATGACAGCTTCGACCTCGGAAAGATAGCGCGTCTCCTCCCTCGGGAAAGCAACTGAACTACCTTTGGGGAGAAGGACCAGCCACTCTTGGTAGGGAAACCCCCCCTCCCGGAACAAGGAACTTCAGTGCTAGGGAATCCCCCGAACTACTAGCACGACCTTGAAAGAAAGGTCTTTGCTCCGAAGGACATCCTCGAGTAAGGAGACCTCGGGGGTATGGCAGAAGCATTTAAGGAGCCTCTGTCATGTCACCCGTACACGCTACACGCCGCCCTCATATGCGCTCTGACACGCCAGGACAGTACACGTCCTGTCATGTAGGACTATGACTACCCCAGCTCGTGGCTCGAGGAGCCTACAAGTGGCTGGAGGCCCCCACGCTCAGAAAGTACAAATTACATCCGACCGAACACGTGTCACGATCTGAGCAGGCCATACCCTCCTATATATACCCAGGAAATGGCATTGCAAAAAATCCTTTTTCTAGTCGGACTCTCACGAAAAGAGGTAACCGGCAAGAACTTCTAGCCCTTAATACTTCTCTCCACCTCCAAAGAGCTAACTTGGGCGTCGGAGGCTCCTCCCTGGAAAAAGACCCCGAGGACCTCCTAACCCTTGTTTTCTGAGTATTTCAGATAGATCTTCCTGGGAAACATACACTTTAGGCGTTCTCCCTCACTGGAAGTCCATCCCGGCAACACCATGTTACACAGCGAAGATGCTGCAGGGCATCATTTGGCGCCGTCTGTGGGAACCCACTCCCAGGTCGCCATTGTTGAAACTCGGCGTTCTAAGGACAAGGGACTTCTGAAGTCCCCGTTCGCGCTAGAAGTTCGACTGGCAACCGAACCAACTGCAGCGGAGACTTCCTCGCCTGAAGATGAATGTCCTCTGACTATTACTATGGGCTTCCTGCATGAATTCCAATGTTCCATTGTGCTCAAAATGACGCAGCAGTTAGACCAACGGTGGCCACAGCCAACCCCAGGACGGAGGCCTTCTTCACCAACACCCCAGCGTGAGAAGAGCCCCTGATCAACTCATCGGAGCTTAGGAAGTGGGGATCAATGCGATGAATCCTCAACGAAAAACATACCCCTCAAGGCGCAACCTATGGGAGAAACAGGGCCAAAGCAACCCAAGACCCCTCGCCAAAGGAGTTCCTCACCCGAGGCAAAGTCACCATCTCCCCGGCACCGAAGTCATTCCCCAAAAAGGAGGCGTTAATCTCCGTGCCCAGAAGCCTATAGGCAGCAGGAAGAAGAGCCCAGTGCCACACTCCTTATTGAGAAAATTTTAAAAATATTAGAAATAGTAGAGAGGCAGGTAGCTCGAAAGCCCGTTTGGGCTAGGTTGTCGGAGTCCTTCAATGGAGATGAATCATCGTTCACCTGAGCAGTAGTCGAGGCACCTATGCCGAGTGATTTTCGGGTGCCTCGGTTAGAGACCTACGATGGTCGAACTGACCCCCAAGCTTATCTAACCAAATACAAGCGTAGCATGGTGTTGTACGGTGCTAATGATGCTACCTTGTGCAAATGCTTTGAAGTGACCCTTGCTGGGCCGATCACAGCATGGTACAACTCGCTGGCTCCTGGGAACATCATGGAGTTCTAAGAATTGTCCACCGCCTTCACACAGTAGTTCATCGGTAGCCGCCCAACGGCGAAGATGCCAGTCCAAATGTTCGACTTAGCACAGAAAAATGGGGAAACCATTCGCGACTATGTCGAAAGGTTTAACAGGGAAGCCCTAAGTGTCCCAGACTTCAGGCCAAAGATACGTATCCTGGCCATGACACGAAGACTTTGGAGAGACTCCCAGCTGTTCTATGAATTCTCCAAAGATCCCCCCGACACACTCGATGAATTTTACCGAAGGGCAGAGCAGCACATGACTGCCGAAGAACTGAGAATGGGAGGCCCGATGCCTGATCATGTTCGCATCGAGGGCCTAAGCCAGCAAAATCACTACCCAGCTCAACCAAGGGGCCGACTTCAGAAGTTTAAGGGAAGGAAGCCACTGGCCTTCACTCCCCTGAACACCATAAGGACGAACATCCTCATGGCGATGGAAAGGCAAGGGACTCTGATTCAACGATCGAAGGCCATGACCTCGGACAACAAAAAGAACATGAAGAAGTTTTGCCAATTCCATCGGGCATGACACCGAGGACTGTTTCCAACTGAGGAAATACATAGAGACGCTAATAAAGCAAGGTCAGCTCCGGCGTTACCTGCGGATTCCCTCCCCGAAGGGAAGAAGGGAAGAAGAGGGAAAGGGAGATGACGAAGAGTATGACTCTGACAGACCTCGGAACCGAAGTCTGAAAAAGCGTCCCCTGCCCCCGGCAGGAGTAATACAAATAATCACAACAGGGCTGCCGTCGGCGGAAAGAAAAAGAAAGGCCAGAGAGATTTCAATGATGGAGTATGGGAATCCATCAAAGAAGCTTGCTCGGAAAGATGGGTCCACTGTCATTTTCCCTCATGATGATCCATTGCTGATTATAGCAAGGATAGGTAGTTGGGACGTTAAGAGAGTAGTGCTTGATGATGGCTCAAACGCAGACGTCCTATTCTCACACCTGCTACCGAGCTTGGGGATATCAAGGAGTGACCTCAAGTCCGTCACTTCTCCTACTTTTGGAGTGGGGCCGTCCGAACTCCCCGTCCTCGGGTGGGTAGATCTTCCTTTGATGCTGAAGGGAACTTTAGCAAACAACAAAAATGAGCTGTTTGCCTCCATAATGACAAGGTTCATCGTCATCAATGTCCCTTCGTCATATAACGCCATTCTTGGAAGGCAAACGCAAGGAAACCTCCACATTCGCCCGGATGTGAAGTACCTAACCGTTACCTTCGCCACCAAGGATGAAGATGCTGAGATCTTCATCGACCAGAGGGAGGTGAGAAAGGTGTTCGTAAAGGTGAGAAAAACCCTAGTGACGAACTGTGCGCAGATTACGGAAATGAAGGCTCTACCCACACAAGAGTCAAAAAAACAAGGAACAGAAGATCCTGAGAAAGTATAAACGGAAGAAATAGAGCTTGTCCCAGGCTGAAATACCCGAATATGGAAAAAATTGGCCAAAGGCAACAAGGGAAAACTTGTATCTTTCCTACTAATGAATAAAGATCTGTTCGCCTACTCGCCGAGAGACATGCCTGGGGTAAATGATGCTTGTCCTAAAGACTCATATCCCCTCCCGCCGATAGATCAATTGGTGGACTCGACCGCTGAGTATGGACTCCTGAGCTTCCTCGATGCTTTCAGTGGGTATCATCAAGTCAGGATGAACCCCGAAGATGAGGAAAAAACCGCCTTCATCATGAAAGTTGGTACATATTGTTACATCAAAATGCCCTTCGGGCTTAAAAATACAGGAGCCACCTACTAGAGGCTGATGAACAAGGTCTTCAACGACCAAATAGGGAAAAACATGAAAGTTTACGTTGATGACATGATAGTCAAGAGCAAGTTGCCCGGCAGCCATATTGCTGATTTGGAGGAAACTTTCCACCAACTTAGAGCATTCGGAATTCATCTCAATCCCGATTTGTCATATCGAAAAGGGGTATCGATGCCAACCCGGAAAAAGTCAAAGCACTACTTGAATTCCGAACTCCTGTGACAATAAAAGATGTGCAAAGGCTTACGGGGAGAGTAACGTCCCTTAGCAAATTCATCTCTAGGTATGGGGATCGCTGCCGAGCATTATTTAAGGTACTCACTAAGGCAGTGAAAAATGATGGCAACCTTGGAAACAACGACCATCCTTGGAACGAGGATTGCCAAAAGGCCTGGGAAGAGCTCAAAGTTTATCTGGCCCAGCTACCCACTCTTCGGCAACCTTGAGAAGAAGAACCCCTTGTGCTATACCTCGTTGTTGCTAAAAAAGCACTAAGCTCGGTTCTTGTGAAGGAAGAATGAGTGGTGCAATGGCCAGTATATTACGTAAGCAAATCTCTGCACGGCGCTGAAATCAGGTATCCCATACTGCAAAAGCAATCTATGCCCTGGTACTAGCAAGCAGGAGACTGCGTCCATATTTCTAGGCTCACCCCATCATTATCCGAAGCAACCTACCTCTTTGGGATGTCATGAAGAAGGCAGACCATTCGGGAAAGCTTTCCAAGTGGTGCATAGAGCTTAGTGAATATGACATTACTTATGAACCAAGGAAAGCAATAAAAGCCCAAGCTCTGGCAGACTTCATGGCCGAAGTGCCTTTTGCCGAAAATGATCAATCGGACCTCGGTAAAAATGAGCCAGAGTGGACTCTATTTATAGATGGGGCCTTCGACTCCGAACACCAGGGAGCTGGGGTAGTCATTCGCGCCTCGAAGGCATGGAAGTAATGAAAGCCATCAAGTTCGAGTTTAATGTCACCAACAATGTGGCAGAGTACGAGGCCCTCATAGCAGGATTGCGTCTTGCCAAAAAGATTGGTGTGAGAAACCTAAAGGCCCACAGTGATTCTCAGCTGGTGGTCCGACAGATGGCGGGGGATTACAGTGCAAAAGAGCAAACTTTGGCAAAATACCATGAGCTCATATCAAAGCTCATCCAGGAGTTCGACACAGTACATATCGAAAATGTATCTCGACGAAACAATGCCGAAGCAAACAGTCTGGCCAAATCAAAAGGATTCACCGAAGTACTAAGCCACACGAGCATTGCAGTATTGAGCATAACAGCCTTGGAAGAAGGATGGGAAAATCCTATAAAGAGGTACCTTACAACTGGCAATAACTTCTGGCCCTTAATACTTTTCTTCACCTCCAAAGAGCTAACTTGGGCATCAGAGGCTCCTCCCTGGAAAAAGACCCCGGGGACCTCCTAACCCTTGTTTTCTGAGTATTTTAGGCAGATCATCCTGGGAAACATACACTTTAGGCGTTCTCCCTCACTGGAAGTCCCTCCCGGCAACACCATGTTACACAGCGAAGATGCTGAAAGGCATCACAATTCATCAAGATACCAAGATTAGAGAGCGAAAGGCCAATGCCCGTGTAAGGCTTGTTGCCACCTCTAAGCTACCCAATACTGGATTCACCAACGAACAAGTTACCCCCTTAGTTGAGTTGTGCCATGTATATCTTATAGCGTATGAAAGCCCAGTCATATGGACCCTATCAATGAATACCTAGCAGAAGGGCAATTCTTCGATGATTCAACAATGGTCAAAAAGGAAAAGGGAAGGCATCCTAATACCACATCTCCCCGAAAAGGACTCTTTATCATAGGAATCTCGGCATTAAACCTCACGCTAGATGCTTATTGCCACAAGAGGTGAACTATGCCATATCAGAAGTTCGTGAAGGTATCTACGAGAACCACCAAAGTTTGAGAACTCTTTTGAGGAAATTACAGTGGAGCAAGGACACCAATAACAAAGAGTTATGTACTAATTTAATGCTCTTTGATGAGCTTAAAGACTTGGTTGGGCAAAGGAATCGTGCATACCAGGAAAGGACCAAAAGGTATTATGATTCTAGGGCCAAACTAAAAAGGTTGAAAGAAGGAGACTTGGTGCTCAAAAAATCCGAGTTAACATAAAAATAATGAGAATAAAGAAGTGCTCCCTTGTCTGGGAAGGTCCTTACAAGGTAATTAGCATGGTCGGCCGAGGTGCATACTACATAGTTGACTGTGAAAGACGGCACTTGCCCAACACATAGAATATTGAATGTCTAAAGAAGTACTTCAAAACATATGGGGCTACCTTTAGAACAAATATAATAGCTGAGCCTCAACCACGCTAAATTGTTGTTCTCGGATGAAGTTAAAGGCGTCCTATCTATGTTAACTTAGGAAAACCAACCCCTTAGCATGAATTTTGTCAGACTTTATAATGAGAATATTCTATTGATAAAATGAGAATATTTGATTAACGCAGAAGTTTTACTAAGGCATCTTATCGAATTAAGAAAAACTACATGGACAGCCATTAGAACATTAATAAGAAAATAACAATACAACATTCTGTAGGGCTAGCTACCGACATATGTAGATAAACTCACAAGAAATAAAAAATGAAAAGCATGATAAAACACCAACAAGTAGAGAGCATGATAATTGAAGCATCGCCTAAGAACCCTACTCATCTTATGAGTGCCTCCGCCCCACCCAGTGGGTGCTATAGTAGTAGTCCTCAGTGCATTCCTCACTGAAGATAGTCATTCCCTGAGGAACTTGAGTTGGGGCATAGCTCGCTCAGGCAGTTGCAATGTCCAGGAGGAGCTGGAATGGCCCGAGATGTAACCCTAGAAATAATAACTATAGCACATCGATAGCATCACCAACCATATTAGTATACTTCTTGGCCACCTTGCTAGTCTACTTAGCCTGGTACGCAGACCCCGACAGGAACTCTTCCATAGCCCTCATCAATTCAATAGCTATAGAGCCTTCAACTCTTCTCAGCCTCTTTTGATCTGCCTGCCATCACTGAGCATCTTTGTTAGCTCTCCTCAATTCTTCCTAAAACTAGTCCATTCACCTCAAGACCCATCGGCATTGGCCTTCTATGCCTAGAGTTGTTGTGTGAGTGCCATCACTTGAGCCTCAAATCTCTCCTTCACCCTGAATAGCTCGGCCACCGACTCGCCCTCGACATTTTCCCATTCATTAAGAAAAATCAACCTTTGCACCAAGACCCAATTTGCCATCAAAGAAGAGGTAGTGGTGGATTACCAAAACATACCTGGTACAACAGACCATATAAGTTCCCTTGAATCTTTTCCGGTCGAAGGTAGATCTCTTACGTCCCCTTATAATCTTTAAGGAGCACCACACCTAATGGCCTCGCCTAGACCTTGATCCCTCAGTTCAGAACTCCCCTCAGTAACCACCCAAGCAAGGTGATATAAGCTCGACTTCTCGAGATCGACATGTGCCTTTATGGTAGCTGGGTGGATTAAGTTCCACACAGAGGTCGGGCACTGCGCAGGCTTGGTAGACTATGAAGGCACCTCGGTGGTTGACAATATGATGATAACATCTTCCTTGACCAGACGAGGCTCGTTCAGGGACACCTGTGGATGCTTGGATGCCGAAATAGGCTCGGACATGCTAGCGGAAGACTAAGGGGTCAGTCTTCACCTTGGGGCAAGTAGGGCAATAATTTCCCTAATAATGCATAAGTTGAAAGCCCCTTTTCCTTCTCGGCTTCTTCCCCCCTTCCCCTCTCGGCCTTGGTAGTTCTTACTTGCCACATCCTCTGGATGATAATCGTTATAGCAGCCCTTCCTCCTTCAGTGATGGCCATACCTATGAAAACTAATCATTATTAGTTAGCCAAGTGGGTAGATTGCAAGAAAAGGATGGCTCGTACCCTCCCTCACATCTCAGATCCATGTGTTTATGTGGTTCGGAGCTAAGAGGCCATTTATGTCCCAACACTCCCCTTGCTCGCAAGCCATAATTCTTTCTTATCACATTCACTAAGTAAGGGTTAGATCCCATGTGTCAGTGTTGGTAAGCCAATTCATCCTTCTCTAGGAAGATGACAAGAAAGCCTCCCACAATGTTGGTAGCCCTCACCGATCATCTAGTTGAAGCTGCACCATAATCCACACAACAAGCACATTCAAATCAAAGTTTAGCAATAAAAAAAATGCAAGCAAATACCAAGAGAACTGAAACAAGGTGTAACTACAACTTGAAAATGCTTGGGAGTCAACATGAAAAGAAAACAAATACTAGAGAGCTAGATTGGGCTTAGCCCGATAGCCAGGCGATATTTTTCATGATTTCAACATCCATATAAGTGAACTCTTGCAATCTCTGGGCACCTGAATGATACCAAAAAAGTGGTGCCTAAACTAGACTTAGCCCATAAGTCAAGAAACCCATTAAGTGATTACAACCTTTGCATTAACTTAAATATTACTCCTCTGTACCTTCCAAGCCCAGATTATCTGTAGTTTACTCTATTTTGCATCGTCCTAAATCTCAACAACATTTTCATATTTAATAAATTACCTTATTATATTACTGTTCAAAATTTAAACTATTATTTTAATATTTATTTTTCATCTTTCCTGACATAAGTGCAAGAAATTAAGGAAAAAAATGTAAATAACATAATTTTCTACCTTTTTCTTACCCTTAATATCAAATCCAAATGTATCAATCATTTTAAGAGAAAGGGAGTATTATTTTTTTTCTTAGAACTAGCATATATAAGGGATGTTTTTATCTTTACTTTCATAGAGAGTATCCTCATCATATTGTCAATGTTAACTAAGGAGACATTGCCCAAACTACTGATGACAAGGTATTCAATACCATTATCTCTAGATATATCACACACCATAAACTATAAATATATTACATGATATATCTCTTCATATTGTTATACAATGTTTTGTAAAAAAATATTAGAATAATATTTTATGATGAAAACATCAATTATAGTTTTTTTGCACATTTTTATATGTATTCTAATTATTTTTATCATAATTTTCTTAATATAAATCAAATATATTTGAAAGATGATAGTGTTTTATACGAAAACACAAAAAAAAACATATGAAAAAAATAAATATTATTCAGTAAAAAATAATTTACTAAAAAAAAGTAAACTAAAAAAAGAAGAAAGGAAAGTTCAGAGATATAAGAGACATACTGCCTTCACGGGTAGGTTTTTTTAAATATATTGAAATGGTGAAAATTAAAATGAAAAAAAATAATTATGTATGAATTATATTTTCTTATTTTATATATGTGTTTTTAACTATGTTGTTATTTTATATATGTATGTGTGTGTGTCTTAATGCAAAATGAAAAAAAATCTAACTTACGATATGCAGTATATCTTCCATATACCACACGATGCACCACACTATGCTACAATAAATTGACAAAATATGTTAAAAACTATCGGCAAGTGGTATATCATAGTATACTATGTAGTATTCTAACATACCATGAAAATTGGTATACCACATATAGCGTGCCCGCAATGGGCAATATATTGAACGATATACTATGATATTTAATTCAATGGCTGACAATATCCAATTATTTCTCAAAATAATTTATATAGTCAAGTTTCAATCTATTAAACACCAGCCTATACAACACATTAGACCAGATGGTATTAGGATAAGGGACTTCAAAAAAAAATTGACTCTTAGTTAAGACTATTCGAACCCAAGCAAACAACTAACCTATACCTATACGCACAAAGACTTTCTTACTAAACAACTACAATCCTCTAGTCTACCATCTACCCACTCAGCCAATGGTGGTTAACCTGTTTAATCACAATAAAAATCTACTTAGATATAGTAGTTTTTTTTCATTATCAATCGAGATCAATGCTATACAACAATATAATTGCTTAAAATAAGCTTGTACATTTGAAGACGATTAGGCATGAAAAACAATAATAGAAGAAAACAGAATAATAAAGGAAAGAATGTGTATACATTCAACTAAGATAAAGAGAATTTCAAGGAAAAAAATCAGAGATAGCTAAAAAATTGGGAAGAAGTTTAAAAAGAATAAAATTAAGAAATTAAGAAATGTCAATTCTTATATGCATCAAGTGCACTTATGCTCATGGCATGTTTTTCATTACAATAAAATTTTTTTAAGTAGCATTCTGACATAAATGTAAAAATGTCGGAATGGCTAGAGCACTCTTCAAAAGCAAGTGCAAGAGGGGTCCGACTTTCCAGAGTTATACTTTTTACTTTTTTCAATTTTTTTGTTTAGCTTTTCTTTTCTTTTCTTTTTTAATTCTAAATTTTGTTTGCTTTTTTTTCCCCCAATCTTTTTCATATCATTTACATTTTATCACATTTCTTTTTTTTTCTCCTCATTTTTTAAATTTTCAATTTTCTTTATACATGTTTGTATGTTCTTTTCACTATGGTTTATGTAATTACATTTGTGTTCCTTGTTTTATTTGTATATGTTATTTTCTTTCTATGCATATGTTCTTTATATATGTATGTATTTACATACACATATATGTGCAAATTCATTTGGAATAGATATTTTTGAACATATTTGTTCTTTTCTTATAGGCACATGTCTTTTTTTTATATGTATATGTTCATTTGTACATGTGTGTATATTCATAATGTGTTTTGATAAATTTGTTTTGTATGAAGATATATGAATGTATATGTTTTATTCTTTACAAGCATATGTTTTTTTTAAAGCATATGCTACTCTGTACATGTGTGTTTTGATATTTGCTCTATGCATATGTTTCTGAAAGTATGTGTTATTTTCTTTGTAGGCATATGTTCTTTTCTTTATGTGGATATGTTCTTTTATACATGTGTGTATGTACAAGCACATAAATAAGAAAATTTGTTCTGAATAAAAACTTCTTAATGTGTGTGTTCTTTTATTTATGCACATGTATTTACTTATACATGTGTGTACGTTCATAATATTTTTTGATATTTGATCTATATAAATAAATATAAAGATATATGTTCTTTCCTTTACATGCATATGTTCTTTTTTTTTTAAATGCATATGTTCCTTTGTATGTATATTTTTTTTATATTTGTTCTGTATATATGTCTATGAAGGTATGTTTTCTTTTATTTGTAGGCCTATGTTCTTTTCTTTAAATGTATATGTTCTTTTATACATACATACATACATACATACATACATATATATATATATATATATATATATATATATATATATATATATATATATATATATATATATATATATATATATATATATGTTTCTTTTCACTACAATTTATGTAACTACGTATATGTTCTTTGCTTTATTTGTATATGTTATTTATGTTATTTTCTTTTTGATGTTTTTTTATATACGTATGTATGTACATGAACATATACATGAAAGTTTTTTTTGAATAGGAATTTATTGATCTTTGTGTTCTTTTTGTCAAATGCATATATTCTTTTCTTTACCTTTCTATGTTCCTTTCTTCATTTATATATCTTTTTTCATATACATATGTTCTTTTTAAAATATGGGTATGATATTTTAAAGTAGCAATTCACATAATTTTTTGTTGATCTATAAATAAAAAAATAAACAACAATGAGTACAGGAACATATAGGAACTTTAAAAGAATATATGTTGATGAAAAAAAGAATATACAATAAACCAAAAAGAACATTTATGAGAAAAAATCACAGAAAATGCAAAAAAATAGGCTAGAGAAGACGATTAGAGCAAAAATTGCCAAAATCGCTGAAATCATAGAACAAAGGAAGGAGAAGATGATTATAGGAAAATCACAAAAATCAATGAAACCATGATTGCAAGAAGTCGATGGAAAATACGGTCAGTATGGAAAACTCGAGAAATTGCGATTGGAGGTGAAAATTAGAGTAAAGATCACAGAAATCACAAATCGGAGATGATTTGCAAGTTTCACGATGGCTTTCGGAGGAGAAGCATGTCTAATAAAATGGTAATTTTACATGATTTTTAGTGCATCGTCCAAAATCGCCTAATTGTGATATATATATATATAATGGGAAAGTGGCTTATGTTATAAGCCTGGTTCACATAAAAATTATTCATAAAAAAATATTCTATCTACCCTTACCCTCTCTAAACCCTAGTCGCCTAAAGTCAAAATTACCTCTACCCTTAAAGTTTTGGAGAGATTATGTGTTTAACTAATCTTACCCGAATCAAGTTCTGGAGGTTTGCATTCTGAAATTTATTTTTATCTTTGAATAATGTGGTAATAACTAGTCTCATTATTAGCTTCATTATTATTGGTTCTACAAAACAGAACTTGGTCTGATTTCAACCAGCCCCTATGACCAATCTAGTTTTTAAAACAGCTACTTTCAAATATCTTAGGCTGACAAATCTAAGGAGCTGGTTCTTAGGAATTTATGACAATTATAAAGTCTTCTTTTCTAGAATCAAGTTCCTCCCATTTTTCCATTTTGATTGAATTGAAACTGAACATCAATTTCTAGATTGACCACTCTAGTCCAGTCTCTACTATCCTACATTTTAGCTGCACACAAAGAACCAGATCCTTTTACATCTCAAGGCATAAACTTAAGCCAAACCTTCAAACAAAATCCATTCATAAAGAAAATCACATTACATCTCTTTCCCCTATTTGGCCACTTTTTCATCTAAATCATCCATTTTTTTTGGCTTTCTTCTTTTGTTTCTTTTATGTGGTAAACTCTTCATGAGCTAATAATTTATCAATTAGAAAAAATGCCTACAACGGCAAAAGAAATTTCTAACAAGTCTGCTTTTTGCATGATTATAATTAGGGACTTCAAAAATTCTTTAGTAAGAAAGTCTTCACCATCTCTTGATTACTCTTCTCTGTTGCTTCAGCAAACCGTAACTTTAGAGGCTTTGATACTAAGACACTATTAAGCTAGCTCCCTTGTGCTACCCTGAGCTGGCTCTTCCTAATGTTGCATCTGAACTTTTTCTCCATTTAGCCTTTGGTTTATTATCTTGTGAACCTATTAAGCAAACTAAAGTTGCATGTATTAGTCAAGTAGTTTTCAATATTTTAAGCCATGTACACTATTTTTATCTCATCTTGATTCATGTTGATTAAAAGAACTAGTAGGAGTTAGGATCACACTAATTTAAAGAGTTATTAAGAGCTTGGGGAGTAGTTGCTATGAGTTATTAGTGAAACAGTCTACCCATCTTTATGCTCTCTCCATCAATCATCTTTCTTGATGTTTATATATAAGTTGGCTAAATAAATGATGTCTTTTTTTTTGTTGTAGAGAATTCCACTAGAATTTGTCAATGTGTTTACAAAACAAATGTGCCTAAGATGTTTGTTTTGTGGCTGTAAATGAGTGAGGCAGTGACAGTTAAGATTGAAAAAAAGAAACCAAAATAAACAATGTTTTTTAGGCAATGGATGGATTGATTTTGTGCAGAAACAAAACTTGTAATATGGAGACTTCTTGGTTTTTTCCATGGTTAACAAGTCGAGCTTTGAGGTCTTCTTACATAGTATAAATTGTTGCTCCAGGATCTTGGAAAAATATATTATGGAGCACCATGAAAAGAGGGTGAACGAAGAAAGATAATCTAATAGAGATATTATTATTTCTTGGTTTTCTTTATAGCCCTTATTAAGGGAAGATGGAATTCTTAAACCCAATTGCTCCTAAGTCCTAATTCATCTTCTACTTATTATAGCTCATATGCAAGGGACCAAGGAGGCGAAAAAAAAAAAAAGGAATCACTTCTGCAAACATCGAACCTCCATCATTTGAGGCAAAAAGATTACAATAGATATGAATGTATAATTATTTGTATCGACAAGAAAGAAATATTTAAAATATACTTTATACTTGTTATCACCTCTTCGTTCAAATCATAATGTCATCTAAACAATTTCACTTTTTCTTTTTCTATTTTTTTTCTTTAGCATGTGCCAGAAAAGTTCACAGATGTAGCAAGGCTGAAATCTAATGGTGCAACGGTGTTGATGTATCTAAATGGTGATAAGTGGACTGTTGAACTAAACTTGGAAAGATGATCAGCCACAAACCAGATACAATTTACAAGCGAATAAGTTAAGTTCAACAAAGATAACATGTTAAAGTCCAGGGACAAATTTTTCTTTGAGATTATTTTTCAAAATAAAATCACTGTTAAAAATTTTCAAGACTTAGGTGTAGAATTAATTTATAATTGAAGAAACTTTTGTGCTTAATATTTGCACATTCATGCTCTAAGGTAGCTTTGTTCAAAACATATTGCCTTGAATAGCATTGTTTCTTCCCCATTTTATTTGCTTTATTCTTTTTCCCGCTCACTATATCTTTTGTTTTGTTTTTATTCTTTCCACATTTTTATGGTACATTTTTAATTATTGTTTCAATGATAATATTATTCTTAATAATATTTGTATAACGTTTAAATATATATTCTTATATGATACTCAACATAATTTGGAATCATGACACAACGCTGGGTATGCAAACTAATTGTTTGCTCTTTTAATAGTAGCTATTTGTATTTTTATTAGTGGCACATTATTTTTTTATTAGTTTATGCTTGTTTTTCAGAAGAACCAATTTTCTATTCTTTTATTACTACTTGTTTGTTTGTTTTTTATAAGCTCTTTGTTCTTTTATTAGTAGATGTTTGTTCTTTTTTTAGTTCATGATTGTTCCTTTAAATATTCTTTTATTGGTAGTTATTTATTTTTTTATTTATATATATTTGTTCTTTTATCAGTTCATATTTGTTAAGTTAGATGAGCTTGATATTTGTTCTTTTATTAGTGGCTCTTTATTTTTTTATTTGTATGTGTTTAGTATTTTATTAGTTCATGTTTATTTTTTTAGATTTACCAATTTTTTATTATTTTATGAGTAGCTATTTATATTTTATTAGTCACAATTTGTTCTTTTATCAATTTTCTTTCTTTTTCTTTTAGAAAAATTAATTTCTTATTGCTATTTATTTGTTCTTTTATTAGTAGCTCTTTGTTATTTTATTAGTAGTTATTTGTTCTTTTGTTAGTTTATATTTATTCCTCTAGATGAACTTAATGTATATTTTTTTATTAGTAGCTCTTCATTTTTTTATATGCGTTTGTTCTTTTATCAGTTCATATTTATTTCTTTTAAATGAACTAGTCATTTGTTCTTTTTTTTTAGTAGCTATTTCTATTTTTATTAGTAATAATTTGTTCTTTTATCAACTCTTGCTTAAACAAGGAAAAAAGACTTTATATTGTCTTATTTCAAATTTAATTTAGGAGAAATTTTTTATCATAAATCCACCAAAAAGAGAGATAGTAATAATGAAAAATAAAGAATGAAACATAAAAAATAAATAAATAGATGACTTAAAATAACAAGAAAAAAATAATTAAAAAATTGAATAAAATTGAGAAAAAAAAGTTCGATAAAAGTGAAATGAGAGGGGGAAAAAATAATACAAAAAATGAAAAAGAAAAGGATAAAAATAATAATAAATGAAAAAAATGAAACTAAAAGAAGAACCTAAAAGGTGGCTACTGCGGATTCAAACTCATGCACCTACTCTCCCCCCCACGGAAGTATACTAACCACCTTGCCTAGTGTTGATGTTTGTTTGAATTTTGTAAAAAAGAGATAAGCAAAGTTTTGTGTCACGGGCACAATTGCCCGCTTTTCAAGAAATGGGGCCTAAATGACAATTCTTAAATTGTTTAAGGATGGTGCATGGCATAAGCATGGTTCTTGCAAAAGTTACTTATTAAGAAATTTTGTTGAATATATTTTTTAGGCTAAAAGCCATTTTTAGCCCTTCAACTAAGATGACTCGGACACTTATCCCCCAATGTTGACTCAGTCCAACTCACCATTTGAACTTGTAAAAATGGGGCACTTTAGTCCATTTAGCCCCGTGCACAACATATGACCTATTTACTCCAAACACGCTTGTTGCCATTTATTCTTCTGTTTGAGTATTTTTGTTGTTTGTCTATAAGAAGGAAGGTGAGGGGATAACAATTGCGTAGGGACATGAACAACAACCGAGCGGTAGGCAGAGGAATGGCTAGGCATAGCCAAGAAGCTGCTCACTTAATGTGACTTGCATGAGACGCATATTCATGATCCGAACCTGGGCATATGACTCGATTCTCACCAATGAAATTCTATTAGAAAAGATGTCTATAAGGGCAACAGAAATATCTAATAGGCATGCTTTTTACATGATTACGATTAGGGACTTCATAAATTCTTTAGTAAGAAAGTCTTCATCTTCTCTTGATTGTTCTTTCCTGTTGCTTCAACAAACCATTACTTTAAAGGCTCTGATGCTAAAATACCCTTAGGCTGACTCCTTTTACTACCTTGAGTTGGTTTTTCCTAATGTTGCATATGAACTTTCTCTCTTTTTAGCCTTTGGATTGTTATCTTGTGAGCCTACTAAGCAAACTAAAGTTGCATATATTACTGAAGTAGTTTTCAGTATTTTAGGCCATGTACACTATGTTTTATCTCATCTTATTCATGTTGATTACGAGAACTAGTAGGAATTAAGATCATGCTAAACAAAGGATGTCTTTTCTTGTTTTTTTTTCTCTATTTTTTATTTCAGAGAGTTCCACTAAAATTAGTTTAATACCAGATGTTGCCACAAGTTTAGAAGTAAGCATATGATAATTAAAGCAATAGTTATTTTATTTATATTCAAATGAGTATAAGAAAATGAATGTGTGGTGAGAAATAATTCAAACGGTTTCAATGGTTGATGACAAAAATTAATAAATATATGAACTAAGATAATCTTAAAGTAGTCTAAAGTAGAAATTCTCATTGGCTATGAAAACAAATATAGAATCATGAATTTTTAGTTGTCACATCGTCACATTATTCTCTTTCTATTAATATTGGATAGATTCATTGAGCAACAATGAAAACCACAATGCATGTAATTATTGTCATGTCATTTTTGTTAAGCAAGTAAAAAGTTATATAATATATTTTATACCTATCTGAAGAGTTGCCATCAGTTACAGTTGCTGCAGGCAATTTTATTAAGCAAATTTAGGGTCATGCCAGATATCCATATTGTATAAATATTTTTTATTGGTAAATTATCCAAAAGTAAGTGTATGCTTAGAAGTGCATAATACTTGTAACTATGTATAGTATATCAACAACTTGAATCTCTTTAGATGAATGCATTGTGCCAAATCAGCACCATGAAGACATGTTGTCAACCAAACTGTGAATTTCATATGCTTTAGACATTGGTTCACTATGGATCAAAGTAATAGACATGACAAATAAAGCAAAAAAAAAGCAAATATATAACATGAGTCATTTGTTCAATGTCCATATGCTTAAAATTCTGAAAGGAATGTTATCTAAAAAATATCTTACTGATATAGGTAATTAAGATACTTGTCGTCATCCACAAGGACTATAGTTCTAAAGTTTGTAGTTTTAGAAATTGTAAAAGTAGGATGAGGATCATTCATGGATTTCCCTGGTCCATTACACATGTATAGCAATTTATAATTAGGAGTCATAGATATGTTTAAGCAATCAATGATGTAATGCAGTATAGGTTAGATTTTTAGGCCAAGTATAATCATGAGCTCGTTTAGATGGCAAAACATTTGTGGTGGCACTATTCATAAATGTTCTTTTAATGCCAACAACTGTTGATGTTTATGCTACATGATACAAAAATTTACAAATGGCACATTACAATAAGATGAAGCCAACAATATCAAATGAACTATTAGTTGTATAAATATAACAAATTATTTAGTACTTGTACAATGCTGAGTGAAAAAACATGAGATTCATGTGCATAGTTGGTTGGACTTTCTTAACTGTAAATTCAGATCATGTATTATCACTATTAAACTGATTGATCTCAACATACCAAAGGAATTTCAAACACTTAAGGCATTCAAATATGATAGACACTTTCTCTCCACCATTATCCTGATAGAAAAGTTAAATAAAAGTAAAGCAGAAGAATTTGTACAAACATTGTGAAAACATAGAATTAGAATTCAAGCCAAGCGCTTTATGCAGTGTAATTCGACAACTAAACAACCAAGTAATTGTTGAGCAATAGCATCAAACAGAGCAAAACGTCCACTCATAGAATGACCTACAATCTCAATGTTGATCTCATAACTGCTCATTATATATAAAGAGTAGTATTAATATTTCTTTAGCATTGAAGTACATTGCATTAATAGCTAATTTTGTATGAATATTTAAAATGGTACCAAAAAATAATAATTAAAGATGCAAGCATAAGTATTGAGGCTCAGGAGTCTTCGTTGTTATATAATAGAAGTTACAATAATAATTTGGTGCTTACTCAGTGACTTTTCTCATGCAAGTGTGACATCCAATGTAGTGCCAACTGAACAATTGAATAACATGCATAGTTGTCACAAGATAAGAGAACGCATTCTTCTAAAATAAAACATAAAAAGGTCAATGTACAATGTGAAATACATGATTATAGTAAATAATGTACCATTGGAGAATTCATGTACCTTTGTTAGAGCATAGGAATGAAGGTGTTTCTAGTTTATTTGGATAAATTTTTGCAACACCTACTTTGCCAATTGCTAGACTTTAGCATTGCATACACATGAAAAGATTGAATAGTAAGACTCATAAAGGATAGATATTATTTCAAGTTACATGTAGGGATCAACATAATAAATGTTTGAAGCTTACATTGTAGTAGAGTAACAACCTCTGGTAAGTCCAAGTTCACATATAATTTGGTCCCACATGTTGATGTAAGATAATGTCTACCTATATATGCAATAAAGCTTGTATGTGATAGTATATAGTAATTGAGCAAATTGAGTACATTATGAGTAAATACCTACATAGTTATATGTTACAACATTTCGATATACCTTCAAAAGACTTGACATATGTGCATGTCACAACTAATATGACATGTTCATTTAAGGTATAAAATGAATCAAAAGGAAGAAGATCAACTCTATCTCCCTATAATATAACCTGCATTTCTGTACCTTAAACAAATCAAAAGTGCAAGAAATCAACTAAAATTTTTTTGTGTTAAAGCATAAGATATTACAATTAAAGATGTGGTATAATTTACAAAAAATGTATATGTTATTCTTTAATGACATTGACTGTATATGGTGAACAACACCATCACTCTTTCTTTGATCAAGCTCAGACTAACATACAAAAATTTTTCCAATGACATCTGATCATTTTGGCTAGCTATAATAACAAACATGGAAAGTTAATAAGTAAAGATTAATGTAAATGGTATTGTAAGGTAAATTATAATAAATTAATGTGGTTAGAAAGAATAAACCTGTGCAATATTTGTTTTCAAGGCACCTCATTGGGACTTCCAAGAAGGCAATAAACTCCTAAAATAAAAAAATATAGTTGTGAATCAGGTAAAATGCATGCCACTAGAAAATATCCATCAGGCATACGGTTAACAATTTCTAACCGTATAAACAATTCCGTCCAAAAGCATACCACAAAACTTATCAACCAATTCTAGTGCCACCCTTGAACATATGTGATCATTCTAAAACAAGTTTGACAATGTGAGTAAAAAAAGTGAGTTAGAAGATAATTTATGAACTTATGTAATGAAAATGAACATAAAAATACTTACATTTGAATCCAAAAAGATCATGTCTGTTCCAAGAAAGCTATTATTAGCTATTTTAAATGAATTGCACATGCGTGTTACATGAACCTTCATTGACTAGTTATATCTAATGAATGCAAGATGTTAGATAAGATGATTTTATTGCCTCATTTCAAATAGTAAAACCTATAAAGCAACCAAATAGCAATTTGCATAAGCACAGAGAAATTAAATAGTAAAGTAAAAAGCAACTACAATAAACATAATATTTTATGCAAATATAGGAAAAATAGCTCATATCTTGGTAAGGCATATGAAGAGGTATATAATTAATAAATGTTGCATATCCTAATACCTAAGAAATCAATCAAGAACTTCAATGTACACAATATTTTTAGTGAATGAAGTGCTATTTGAGTTCTTGTTACATAACAAAACATGAAACCCATCAGGTAAAGTCACACAAAAGCAGCAACTTAAAATTGGTCATGACCAAACACTAGTTCAGGAAAGTACAAAGCAACGTGTTCAAATGTTTGTCCTTTACTCTTATTTATCTTCATAGTGACATAAGATTTCACAGGAAACCATAAGCATTATAAATTGAATGAAAGATGGGTGTCAAAAGGGACCATCTCAGTATGTGGAACAAAGCAATAGCTACATGCATTGCTACCAGTGAAGATCTCAGCTTCAATAACCCATTCAGCCAACCTAGTGACTATAAGTCTTGTCCTATTGCACAAACCACTTGCGTGACAAAAAAATAGTAAATTAGTAAAAAGGTCTTATTGGTTATTGCCCATAACCTATTCAAAAGCTTCACATAATGACTCATGTCACTCCTGTCACCTTTTTAACAAACCAAAGGCAAGACATGCTTCCTTGAATGTAAGATGTATGACCCTGTCAACTGTATGCAACTCCTCATACAACTTAAGGTTTTATTTCACGTTTAGCAACATACGCAAGTAGTGTTTTTCACCAGTAGTTGGATGAACATAATATAGCCTATTGACACTTTTTCCTTGGTTTCATTCAGTCCACTCCTTCAATTGTTGGTTCCAAATGTATTTCTTGGGAAACTCTACATATGTAAGCCTTTGTGCTCATATATCATTTGCATGCACTACTAAAATTGATAATTTTTTAATCCACATTTTACCAATAATCAGACCATTGGTAATTACCAATGCATTAGGCTGTTGGTAACTTTCCTCTAGCTTAAACTGTTGGTAATTACCAACGTAAAAAACCGTTGGTAACTGAAATTTATATTACCAATAGCTTAAATGGTTTAAAATTTTAAAAGGAGGGACGATTTTGAAAACCAAGTGATCTGTGGGACTAAAGTGGTAGTTTTTCCTTGCCTTCAATTATAAAACTCCCATCACACACATTTACCTTTTATTTTGTTCTTATCCTCTCCCTCTCCTATTAGCCGTACCTATTCTTTTCTTCTTTTTTTCTCATTGTCTCCTTCTCTCCCAGTACATCTTCCTTTTCTTCTTATTCTTCTTTTTCTCCTCCTCATCTCTGTCTCTCCTTCTATCACTTTCTCCATCTTACTTTTTCACACAGATCTGTTGGATTTTAGGTTAGTGTGGTGTCGTCGCCACCCAGATAAGTTTGCCAATGGTGGCGTCAATGGCCGAATTTTTTTTTTTAGATTTCTTGTTTCCTACTTTTTAACTTTCTGTAAAAGCACTTAAAAAAAATCAATCATTTTCTGTATATGTGACTTCAAAGTTCCAGCCTAATTTTTTCTATCTCAAAACTTTGTTTTTTTAATATGGTTTTTATCCTTTTGCTCTCATATTTAACTTTTTCTAAATATATTTTTTTAAAAACATAACAAATTTCTATAGATCGAGCTTCAAAGTTTTGAAGCCCAAAATTTTACTTTTGATTTTTGGGCTTTGGGTTGCTTTATGGGTAAGTTTCCTTCTAAGGAATTGTCGGTGAATTCATTGCGAGCCAAACAAAGGTGGCCATGTATACGTTTATAAGTGTTTGTAAGTAATTTCTCCATATAAGTGTGTAAGTGTTTGTTTTAGGTTATTTTGTTTCTCTTAGCCATGGTGGGCTAGACAAGGCAATTCATACCAGTGGTGGACAGGCAACGACAGCATAATAGGTTATGTTGACTAGTGTTTTTAAAGAAATGAGTTGAGTAAATAAAAGATATGGGCTAGAGATATGAGCCGGCTAAATAAAAGAAATAGGCTAGAGAAATAACATATATGGGCTAGAGAAATAGATTATTTATTATATGTAAACTTACTTTAGGTTATTGTTTATATTTATAAATTTATTTTAGGTCAATTTTTACTATTTGTAATTTTATTTTAGGATTTTTTATTTTTTATTTTCACTTCTATGTTTTTTTTTTAATTTTAGGCTATTTCAAATTTGCTTCAAATTATATTAATACTTGCTAGGAAATCTTTTCAAATTTTTTGATTGAAATAAATAATTTTTTTCCATAAAGAAAATATTTTTTGTAAAAAAAAAAAGTTGTTTTCAATGCAAGTATGTTGGAAACTGCTTTAATTTTTGGTAAAATCAAGAAATTTACTAACGGGCGAATGCATTAGTAGTTACCAATGGTCAAACGCATTGGTAATTACCAATGGTCAAACATATTGGTAACTACCAACGGAATAAACCATTTTGTAAAAATTCAATTATTGGTATAAATTAACTAACCTAAGGCTGT
Source organism: Aquilaria sinensis (assembly GCA_005392925.1). NCBI lineage: Eukaryota > Viridiplantae > Streptophyta > Magnoliopsida > Malvales > Thymelaeaceae > Aquilaria > Aquilaria sinensis. Next base: position 566,307 of record SMDT01002129.1, read on the forward strand.
TGGTAGTTACCAACAACTTTGTTACCAAAGGCCAATCGTTGGAAATTACCAACTATTCAAAATTTAGCCTTTGGTATGGCCATTTGCAATGCATGGATTACCCTCGGTCTATTACCAATGGTGTGGTTAGTAATTTCAAAATTACTAATGTGAAACTATTAATAATGCCCTTTGGAAAATGATTAAAACTTGGTAATACTATTTCTTTTTCTCTGAACAAACCTACAAATGTTTGCATGTTATGGGTACACTATGTTTTGCTCATTTGGCATGTGAAAAGACAATTTTACCACTAGCGGATCATGTTCGTGAATATATCTACAATTCAATTATTGTTTGATTTCATCAACCTCAATATCATTTTGTACGTTATACGAAGGTTCACCACCAACAATACTTTCAATAACAACTGCAGACATATTAATTCTCTTGTGCATGTATTTGCACAAATATTTGATGCACTTATCTCAATTCGTTTCTCAACATTAACATGATAATCATGCTCTATGACCAAGTCAACATTATGTAGAATAACTAAATGATTGTCAAGCTCAACTCCATTCTTTGTAACTATATTTGACATACATCAATGTCTGTGTATGGGAAACCCATCTTCCTTCACTGATGTTTTTTACTGGAATGGTCATGGATATTTTTTCTTTATACCTTACATTGAACACACAAGGAGACTTGTCACTGGCCAATCCATAAGGTCCATGCATCATATGCTTATCCACAACAATATAGCCAATAAGGTTTTTCCTTATTAGGTAACTTAGATGATATATATATATATATATATATCAATTGAATTAGATCATTAAGTTTATCTTTAGGAAGTAAAAAAAAGGCAATATGTGGATGAGGTAGGCCATGTTTCTGATGCTCAATCATCATAATAAATGCATTTATTAGATAAGAACAATCACCATGGTAAACCGTAGATTCCACTATACATGGAACATATTTTGTTATAGAGGATTGAAAAGGCTATATTACCTCCACTGGATTGACCAAAATGTTGTAGTAGAGAGCATAACTTCAATTGAAAAATATGGTCAACAATGTCATGTCTATCATCTGCAGTTTATCTTGGTATAAACTCCAAATGCTTAGTTATTTCGTTTTCAATTTAGGTTGCATGTCCTTGTTATGAACAAATCTGGGTGACCAATTCATCGACATATAGCCATCGCATCTTGATAGTTTTGCATCATGTACCATGACCCACAAGTGAAGGATGATGGTAAAATTTAAGGTTTTCCCATGTGAGAAGCCGCAATGTCCCTTTTATTTACTACATCCTTTAATCCACATATACTTCAACTTGAAATTGATCCTGATATCATCTAATAAAGATAAATCATTCCTCGAGGATACAACAATATCCATAAACAACATATTACTAAAAGAGTCTTCCACCATATAAAACCATGGAATGAACAACATATCAATTTTGAAGCTGAAAAGCATAATATTCATGCATTATGACTTTGTTCCATGAGGTTTCATCCATTGTACCTTCCTAATGGAAAATTCCTTCAAGATAACCATCTGCCTGGTCTGACAACAAAATAGGAAAGTGCAAGGACGTTAGTTTTGGCTGTAGCATATATATTCTTCATGCACCATGACTATGTGTATGTACTTGTCACCTTCTTCCTTTTCCAAGCCAACTATTAATCCAACAATCTCTCAAGACACTGGCAAGTTATTTCCATGACTTGGAACATAAAAGAGCCACCACCATCATTTATTTCCATGTTAATGTTAGCCCCCATAGAAGTAAATGAGAAATGATAATTGAATTCTTAAATATTTTATAAAAATACTTTGCAAGCAAGCTACCCTTATAATCCATTAAATCATGAAGGAATTCCGTGGCAGATACCTCATGAGGCAACTAGACTTTTCTATTTTGATAATAGATATAGAATGTAAGGTTTATAGGGCATCAAGATCAAGCACTCCTTTCATTATATTAAACAATAGCTTGACAATGTTCGTGGGGACATATCCAATTAAGTAGTCCAAAATTTTCTTGTTCCATATAATGTCATATTTCAATAAAATTATCAAATATCGGATTTGTTAAGGTGCTAGGGTAATAATGAAGATAATTGTTGATAATTTTCTTATTATAATGATGGACAACACTTTGTTCTCCCATGTCACTATCATTTTTTATCAGAAAAGTCAAACAATTGAGTATTTGAATGAGAGACTAGATGGTTAACATAATGTTTGACTATAGATGGGATTGAAAAAAGAGATACGAATGCAATACCTTCATCTTTTTCCTTAGAATCGTCAAGTTCAACTATATGAATTGGTCCAATTTCAGGCATAGTTCATCTTTGCCTCTTATGAGGGGGTATGCAAGCATTGAAAATTCTCCAAGTTCAAATTGTAGATGTACATTGTTTTTTGTAGTGCACAAAACTTGTCCATCAGTTGTCAGTTCTTTATGAACAAATGATATAGGTTGATAGGTATGACAATGATTGGTTATGTTACCTAGAAGGGTCTTTGGGGCTAACACAGGTAATGCATTTGATGTGTTTGATTGGCCATAATTTTCAGGTTTTGTCAATTCATTCCCTGGATGACCATGTGACAATTGATTGATGGTTGAACATGTGGTAGATGTACTAGACCAAAAGACATTGCCTATCAGTGTGTATGAACATATGGTGTTTGTCGAACCAACAAGGGAGTGCCTATGTAAAGCATGTGCACTCTATGCTCATCTCTCTCTAGTATCCATCTTAATACTACAACATATTATTTCAATCAACAATAGGGATTATGATGACAAAATTCCTATTATTACACTAAGTAAATTGTTATAACATGAAATATTATTAGAAGAAAATTAGACATGAAAAATAAGTAGTGTTGCAAGTGGATTATAATGTATGGTTCTCATATTTTGCTTGTTAAAGTGAAATGATGATGCATAAGAACATTTATCAATTTGGTGAATTTGGAACTATTGTTTTATGATTTGAATATCCTATTTTAGTCCACTTGATCTAGGTTTCATGAAGTTAACAGTTTACATTTGCATTGATGTAATCATGTATCAATTCTTAAATTTATGATTGTTTCATATTTTCAGTTGACTATATTATTATTAGTTTGTGAAATATGTTAGAGAAAGTTTTGCCTAATTATGGGTTTCCAATAAGCAGTTAGACTAATAAGAAATTCATAATTATTTTGATAATTTGATTGTTCACACTTTTGTTGAGAAGCATGTGTGAGAATTCAACAACATTTCTAATTATTATAAAAATAAATGCATGATATATTGTAATGCACTTTAAAAAAGAAATCAAAGTACCAATACATGAATGATAGGTTTAATAAATTTATTGAATAACAATTCCTAAACTTGAGGGATTGATAATTTAGCTAAGTGGTAGGGAAAATTTGAAGATTATTAACAACTTTCTCATTAACCATTTTGTACATACTATGTTCAGATACTCTAATGCTTTCACGCAAACTTATTTTATTAACCACCTCTTGGAAGCTCTTGAATCCATTCTTCCTACTTCTTTTATTAGGATGTTATATGTCATTTTTCTTCTCTTGTCTCCATTAGTCTTACTATCATTTTTTGTTTCAATTTTTCCAACCATCTTGTAAAGTTCAATTACAAAAAAATATTAAAATGTATTTTCATTAAGGAGTTTATTCACATACATACCAAGTAAAAGATGAAAAAACTAACATAATAATATTTTATTGCTCAATTAACTACAATACCTACTTCAGGTATGTAAATGTAGAGATACATTTTTTTCACTTACAAAATACCTTCTTCCAATAAAATATATACAAAATGTAGGCATATTTCCTAAAGTTTTACATACACATACGTGTCACAAATGAAGTGACGATTTGTTTATATTTTATTAGTATATAGTATAACACAAGTTTGAGTATTATTGTATCCATAAGCTGCAAAAGCATTTAGTTTAGACACTACATGGCACATACTTAGCCCAAAATATTGATTTTTTTAACTCAAGTGATATATTAATGTAACCAAAATTAATTACTTAAATAAAAATGAAAGATAAATCTATCTAGACCTTAGATAAAGCTTTTGTATAGAGTAACTAAAGTAACTTAAATCCTTTACTTAAAATGAATGATCTAAAATGAATTACTTAAACAAAAATAAAAGATCAAATTGTTTCAATTTATTAATATATATTTAATTATTTAAAGGGTAGAAATGCTCAAGTACAAGTAAAGATTTAAGAGTGGTCGATCATATAATATAATAGTTTTTTATGTAGATGGATAAAAATCTATAATAATGTTTAGAAATAAAAGATCACTTAAATAATGGTTTTCCAAAAAATAAAAAAGAACACATGTTTTAAAGTGATCTTTTGATTTGTTAATGTGTAAAATTTCAACTAATATATAATTTGGATAAATAATTATATAAATAAAATGAACTATAGTGTGTGTGTGTGTGTGTGTGTGCATTAGAAATTGTCAAGGAAATAAATTTTGAGCATTGTGGAGCATTTAATTGGACATGGCCCAAGGCTAGCCTATTTATGGCAAGTGAAAGAGGCATCTTATGAAGCACTTTAAAGGGAGAGAAATTCTGACCAGTTTTAAACTAAGAGGACTTATTTGCATTTTTATAAATAAATCAAGGTCTGTTGCTAGCCACAATTGTGAATAATTAAAAGATGAAGACTAAGGTTGTCATTTAACTCACGTACACTAATTTCAATAGCCCAAACTTGTCTGGTACCTCATTTTCACATCTGAAGAACATGAACCTTTCTCTCTCACTTTCACCTCTCAGTTTCTTTGCTTTGTTCTTATCCATCAACTTCTTTGATGAACAGACTACTACACTTCTCAGCACCAACAACCCATCATGTAAAGCACTTTAACATTTTTATTGGTTGAGGCATCTATTTTTGTTTCAAAATCAATATGGTTTCCTTGTTTTTTTTCTTCTTTTTTCTTTCACTGTAAATTTTGCTTTCTCTTTTTTTGAACTAGATCTATTAAACATCAAGTGTAAATATTTGATCATTGTTTTTTTATTTTTTTAGGGTTCATGGCCTCCGATAGATGACGAGCTGCCATGTTTGCCGCCAACAGCCATTGGGCACTGGTTCTTAATTTTAAATTTTATTTTCATTCAAATATGGTAGTTCTTGATCATTTTTTTTTTCATGGTTATTTTTTTCTATGTGTTTTATGGTTAGGCTACTTCTCAAAATTACAGACATGGATCAATATAACCAAATCTGTCAAACATTGGCTATAAATATTCATTGCTCGTTTGTGATTTTTTTTTTCTACGATCTTCAATGAATAACAAGTCATCATTTTTACATCCTCCACCAAATCCAGCTTGGGTTTTGATTTTTTTTTTAAAAAAATATGATTTCTTTTCTAGCTTTATTTTTTTTATTTATTTTCCTTGTGTTTCTCTTTTCATGGAGTGTTATCTTTAAATTGTGAAGAACAAACACAGATCTAGTTTAATGTAACTAGATCTACCAAACTTTTAGTGTAAATGTGATTTATTTGTGTGTGTGTGTGTGTGTGTGTGTGTGTGTGCTTTAATGGTTTTGGTTTTCAATGATCCATAAGCTCCTATAATAACCGTTTCCAACTTTCATATTTTAAGGCTATATTTCTTCTCACAAAAAAGCTTTTAAATTTGTTTTGCTTAATTGATAATTTTATCCTTTCTTAATCTATTAAACCTCAACTTCTGAACTTCTGTCTCTAGCTTTTGAATCAATAAATAGATTAGAATTCTTATTTGTATTGTGCTGATGTTTAATATTTACTAAATATGGTGTTGGTATTGGCATTGGGTTGTTTGATTGCAATGCATGTTGGTATTGGCATTGGGTTGTTAGAAGTAGGACCGATTTCTAGATTTTTAGTTTTACATTTTGTGTGCTTTGATGTGCTTTAATGTCAATTCATATAAATAAACTATAAACAAATTATGTGGTAATTTACAAGCCAAAATTAGTATAACTTCTAGATGTATAAATAAGTATTTTCTAAAGTACTTGGCAAAAATTTTATAACTTGCGGATAAGTTTGACATTTTTTCAAAAAATAAAATTTACTAACAGTGCATTATTACAAAAATAAAACAAAATTTTCGTATAATTTACAAAAATATGTTTTTAGAATACCAAGCTAATTTTTGTTTCTTATACTTGAAATTATATTTTTAAATTTTGCTAATGCTCAAGTAAGATTTTTAAAAAATTTTTAGGTTTAGTGGTACAAAAATGCTACAATCATAATTTTATGTTCTTTGATTCTGGTTCATATAAATAAACTATGGGGTAATTTGCATATTTTTGTTAATACTAAGTTAATTTTTGCATAATACTAAGTTAAATTGTTTTGTCATTCTTGGAATTGTATTATAAAATCTAGCTAATTCTCAAGTATGATTTCTAAATTTTTTTTTTATATTTAGTAAAAAAAGGTTGTGCCCATAATTTTGTGTACTTTGATGTCAATTTATATAAATAAACTATGGGTTAATTTGCATGCCAAACTTTGTATAACTTGTAGATGTATAAATTAACTATTTCGTAATGTACTTGGTAAAAATTGTATAACTTGCATATAAGTTTTTTTATTTTTTTCACAAAATAAAATTTTTTTACAGTGTATTTTTTCTTAAAATAAAATTTACTTATAGCGTGTTTTATTATTCATACACCTGACACAAAGTAAAGGGCTGTAAGTAAAGGAAACCTGGAATTCTGAGAAGTAACGCAATAGAATAGGCCTTTATTTAAGTAGTGTTTCAATACTATATTGAAAATAAAAAAGAACAAAGAAGAGATGAAGTAACAATAGTTTGTATGAGATGCCTATTTAAGTGGTGATTGAAAACTAAGAATACTGTAACTTACATATCTATTGTCTATTTTATGTTGTAAAAAAAGATTTTTACCAGATGGATTTAATCAATTAAGAAGGATCCATGAAAATAAAAGGAAAATTAGAACTGCATTAGATAGATAAAAATTAGAATTGCAATGGCTGAAATTCAAAACATTAAAAAGCTTTCACAAAAGTCAAATCTTTTACAAATGCATACATTTGTTTTAGAGCCCTAAAACACCGAAACATGTGTTTCAGTAAAAGAAATAGTGATGAAGACAAGATAATTCCAGTACTTTCAAAGAATAAATACATAATAGATGAGGCGAAAGAACTTACTTTTTTGCATGATGAATAAGGTTTTCAACTTGTTGGTTTATATAGAGGAATGGAAGTTCTAGTTAATAAATATGATTATTAGATACATTTAATACTAAATATCCTCTCTACTTTTGATCCCCTAATGAGATTTATATTATGAAATTTTGTTGACACGGTTCAAAATTATTTCAAGTAATTTTTGACTCTGTAATTTTTGTTTCCTTAATTACTAAGGGTAACTAAATTATGAAACACAGTTAATGCTCATGATTTTCTTTTTTTTTTTTTGCATTCCTTAATAAGTCCCTACACGTGTCTGATTTTATTGATTTATTTTATGTAACAAAGATTTTTATTGATTTGGCAATCTTAACTGTGATTTGTTTTTCAATCTAAATCTAGGATTTATTGTCTTGTTTTGCTTTTGTGGCACATAATCTATTAAGTTGCTAAAATTTTTATTTTCCTAAGCAATTGGATCTACTGACCTTTCAAAATGTGTAATTGAAAATTGTCTCATTCTAAACATTTTCAAGCCTTTACTTGAAATTATAAATTTTAAAAATTTAATTTATTATTTTTGTTATTGGGCTCATATTGAGAGGTCTGAAATGAGTTTAATATTTATTGGTTTTCATTTATAAAACAGGTCAAATAATTTTTTAACTCAACTTAAAAGTGAAATAAAGACGTTTTGAATCAATAACTATTTCTAAAATATTGGAATTTGGAATATTTTACAATTAAATTTTCTGACTTGAAGAACAAAACTTTCACAATTAAGTTGTAACGATATTATAGTTCGTTCCTTTAAAATATCACAAGCTTACAGTAAGTACTATAAGTATTTGATGTTTAAAACCAAGGATAATGAACAATTTCAACTTGAGTTTAAAATGAACTTTTTCATTATTAATCACAATGGCATTGTAATAGCCATTTATTTAACAAAATATAATATAGTATTATTTTTTGAAAATAACAATAATTTGCCACTTAGTAATAATAATTTGATTCATATAAATGCAATTCCGCTGTTATGTTGTTCATACGATACATTGTCTTTAAATGATATTGTGTTTGGATCTTCTTTCATATTGCCTTGATTCTCTTTCATGGCTTCATTCCATTTTCTAAGCAAGAAATTTGGCCAATGAACTCCAACTGAGAAATTATGAACACAATAAACCCTTTTTTAATGCACGGGTTATGGGTCATAAATCTATAAGAGAAATTCATGCCAACATTGATGTCATTTAATTTTTATGAGTAATTAATATCTGTCATCAAACTGATACACACAATAAAGTTATATAAGTCTAATGAAGTATATATATTTTAAACAAATCTATAGCTCTTTTTATCTCTTTTTCAAGATAGGTGACTTTTAGCTTGAAAACTCTAATTTTTGCTTACATATCTTCAATTTTCTTCTTCATGGTAGCATTTATGCTCTTGCCTTTTTCAAATCTCACTCTCTAACTACATGAATACATTGTAATTAAATTCTAAAATTTAAAAGTTAAAGTATTGTTTCAAACCTTTGATTACTTCATATGCAGCAAATTGTTTGCTCTTTTGCTTACTTTTCAATGGATCTCAAAGAAAGATAACTTGCTCAGTAAGATGGTTTTCCCTTTCAATACTAATTTTGACCCATGTAAAATAAGCGTGTTACTGAAGCTATAACCAAAGTTGTCAATGCTATAAATTGCATCTTAAAGGTTGTAGTGTTTGAGAATGGCCTTTAACATGCATATATAAGAAGTACACCTTCAACATGCATACATAAGTAGTAGCTATCAATTGCATGATTGAATCCATGATAATGAACTAAAATTTTATTGTAAAGAATATGGAAGATAGCGATGGATCTTAATGGGCATAAGTGGTTGTTTATATAAGAGTTGGTGATGTTGTTTTTGGAAATAATTGATCAGCTTCATTTATAGTTCCTATTTTTTAGTGATTTAAATTTTTTAATTTTGGTGAAGTAATCATCACTTTCTTTTTCTACTTATATTAAAAAATATTTACTTTTCTTTTTATCCCACCAATTATGGGTGAAATTGTGCAATTTGTGTGTTTTAATCAAAATGTACTATTTCATTAATTCCAATAAATAGTGTTATACTTTCTGTTTAGTTTTTTTAGTGGTGTTTAAGGTATTTAAATTTAATATTATCTCACTATACTTGGATAAAGAAAAAGCGTAAGCCATGTAGCAGCTTTTGATAGCCTTATGAAGGGGAAAGACCAAAAACTGCTATAGGTGTATCCTACTTCATACATGTATAATTAGATTTCTCAGGTATGTTTACAAAAGAAATGTGCCTAAGATGCTTGTTTTGCAGCCCCAAATGGGTGAGACGATGATGGCTGAGATTGAAAAGAGAAACCAAAATAAAAAAGTGTTTCTTAGGCAATGGACGGACTAATTTTGTGCAAAAACAAAAATTGCAATATGGAGACTTTTTGGGTTTTCCCATGATTGACAAGTCGAGCTTTGAGATCTTCTCACACAGTATGAATTGTTGCTCCAAGATCCCAGAAAAAATATGTTGTGGGGCATCATGAGGAGAAGTTGAATGAAAAAGAAGAATCTAATATAGGTATTATTATTTCTTGGTTTTTTTTCCTTAACCATTATTAAGGGAAGATGAAATTCTTAAAATTAACCACTCCTAAGTCCTAATTCATCTTCTATTTGTTGTAACTCATACGCAAATGACCAAGAGGCGAAGAAACAAAAAGAATCTCTTATGCTAGAAATTGAACACCCATCAATTGAGGTAACACTAAAAGATTATAATAGATATGAACTCGTAATTATTTTTACTTACATGAAAGAAATATTTGAAATATACTTAATATTTGCTTTCACCTTTTCGTTCAAATCATAATATCATCTAAACAGTTTTGCTGTTCCTTTTTCCTTTTTTTTTCTTTCAATGTGTGCCAAAAAAGTTCATAGAAGCAGCAAGGCTGAAATCCAAGTGTACAATGATATTGACATATCCAAATGGTGATAAGTGGACTGTCAGACTAAACTTGGAAAAATGAACAACCACATAGCAAAAACAATTTACAAGCCAATAGGTTAAGTTCTACAAAAGGTAACATGTTAAAGTCCACAGATGAACTTTTCTTTGAGATTATTTCTGGAAATAAAACTAGTGCTAAAATTTTTAAGGCTTAGGTGTAGAATCTATTAATAGATATGAAAGCAAGAAGAATGACAATATGGTCACCTCCTACTCTCATTTTTTCCAATTCAATTGTTACATTTATGCCATGTGGACTTTCATGTATAACTTTTCTTTTTTACCCCCAACTCTATATTACGTATCATACATATATGCAGCATCAATTTTAGTTGTACACACCACATTCAAATTTGAAAGCTGATAGTTTGCTTTTCTGCGAGAACCAGTCATTTTATTTTTACACCGACTAACCCACTTCCCTATTTATTCGGTCTTTTCAATCCATATTTTAAATTAACAGTTTTTTTCAATCCGTTTTACCTAGATCCTTTTATACCATTTTATCCAACATTATATGTAATAAATTTAAAATCTATTCTGACAACTTCAGTTACCTACCCACATCCTACTCCAATACCTTCTCCCACGTGGCCACTCCTCCCCTCAATTATTTTTTTTTATAGTTACAAGGAGTCAGTATAAAATTAGCACAATAATACAGTTTCCATTTTAGAAAATTTGAAGATCGGTTCCTCATGCTGCCTTTTTTTTATTAAAGAACCAATATTTCTACTTTGTTTGTACACCGACCAGTGCGTCCCTATCCGCCCTTCTTCACCTGCAAGGGTCAGAATATATGTTATTCACAATTTTAATGATGATATTAACACATCTTATTTATTTTCCTACTAAATTCATATTCATGAATTGCAGCAAAGCATCAATCACAAACTTCCAATTTCAGAGCAACAACAGATAGTGACAGCAGAAACAAAGAAATCACTATATAAACAATATGTTTTGTTTTAAGAATCTTTTCTTCAAATTTACTATCTTTATGATCATATAGATTTATATCATATTCATTCACTGCAGTTAAGCACAAAGTCCCAACTTCAAGTTTCATAGAAACCAGATCACCAACAACAGCAGAAAGTAGCAAAACATCCAGGTTCCAATTTAGTAATGAGTTAGTGTCATGCACTCTCAGTCTGTTTTGTTTATTTATGTTCCTTAGTGTGTGTTGCCAATTTTTTTGATAATAACAGAATCTTAAGAGTACTTACAAGGTTCCTATCCTAAGTCTAGCAACATGCATTCATTTTATATACTAATAATATTAAAACTAACAAGGGGAAGGTGCACTTTGGTTGAACCTTTTTCAACTCTACTTTCTCAAAAAATTAGGCTCATTGAAGAAAGAAACAACAATAATTTAAGTCTGTTCTTGATTCCAATTTTGTACGTCCTTCATCCCTCACCTACAATGTAATGTATTGTAGCATGAATAAATATTTTTTTACAACCCAACAACATATTAAAAAAATTTACTAATTGCAGCAAAAAGGAAAAGTAGCACTTCCAATTCTCAGGCGGCAGAATGAGCAGAAAAGTACTAGGTTCCTTACCTATTCAAGTAATGTAATTTATTTATAGTGCAAAATTTTTTGTTGTGTAGCGTACTCCAATTTTGATGTTTTTCTAATTAAACTGGGTTTTCTATGTTTTTACAAAAATATAAGCAACAAAAATTTCTGAAGATGATCTAAGTACAAATTTTCTTAAGATGGTGTTACAACTAATTAAAAGAAAAGTGAAATGTGGTTTTATTTTAATCTACCATCATTTGTGATTTTTTTTCTAAATGACCATTTTTCTTATTTATTTATTTATTTTTGCATGCATATCATACTTTTATTTTTTAAAACATTTTATGAATAAAAAAGCGTATAAGTTAATGGATTGATCTTTCATAGATAACACCAATTAAAAAAATCAGTTTGTTATGAAGATTACAGCAAAAATAGGTAGTAAACGCAAACGGTTAGGATAGAAAAAAATATAACTTTCTCTCAATCCATGATCAAAGCTATTATTTGTTCCTACATTAATTACAATTAAGAAATTACATTAGACATGAGTTCAACACCAAGATTTGAAATATGTAATAAATGTAAAGTTGCATATGATACCAAATATACTTTCTTCTCAGTTAAGATCAAGAAGGTTGAAAGATGGATCTAGGAAAACCATTTCGGTTTTTGACCAAAAGCTTTGGATAGAAACAAACAAATAAGAAAAACCAGGTGACGGGGACAACTGTGTATGGAATATAATGAGGCGTCGCCAATGGTCACCTTGGAAAGCAGATCTGGGCTTCCAACCACAGTCCATGGTCATACCACCGCCGGTAATTGGAAACACATGACCGCCAAGAAAATGAGGTGTCAACAGTATCAGAAGAGATTGAAAGAGAACAAAGAAAAAACAGTAAACCGAAGCTTTTACTGTAGATTTACAAAAAGGATTCAAGTTTTTCACCATAAGCTTTAGAAAAACCTAAATACAAGACAAAAAACAAGTGATTCAAAGAGAACAGTGGAAAAAAAAAAAAAAGGATCTGGATGCCTAAAGTGAGATCTACAAAAATCACTTAACCTTTTAACCAAGATCTTTAGAGAGAGGTACAGAGAAAATGACAAAATAAAAGTAATTAAAAAATTTTGAATGAAAAGATGCCATTTTCGAGTATATGGTGGTGCCGTCAACATGAACACCAAAGAGACGTTGGCAGCATCCTCAAAAACCAGACATGCACTGCTCTTCGGCATTCGCAGTGCCACCCGTGCGCCGGTCAATGGAAACACTCTGCGGCTCGGCGCAAGAGTCAGCTATGAAACCAAAAAAAATTAAGAAAACATAGAAGAAAAAAGCCAAAATCCCAAGTGTGAACATAGATCTACAAAAACCATTTTACTTCTTTACCAAAGCCTTTAGAGAAGAACAAAACAAATGGCAGGCACTTGGAAAAAAATATATATAAATTTGCAATAATGTATGCCTTTAAGGGTCATGCCGCCACTAGAATAAAGTAACTAATGGCGGCAAAAGTCAACTAGGCAACTGTTCTATTGGTGCGAACAAGATATGTCTTAGATAATTAAGGGAGTGACAGCGAGAAATGAAGTAGAAGAAAGTGAGTGGTCTGCTAGGGTTGGTTTGGTTGAAATTCATATTTATATAGACCTTCTAGAAGAAAATAATACTTCTCAATCCTTCTTCTATTATAAGCCTGCCACAATTGCCCACAAACTCTATTTTATGTCATTTTCACATTTCTCTCCAAGTCTCCTTCTATTGCACCATTTGTTTAATATATATATATATAACACTATTCCTCTGCGTCCATTAAACCTTTTATGCTACTTTTGTTCATCCTTCATTTCATTTTTGGACTGTATGTTTAATTTTTTTTATTTTTTTTAAAAAAAGAACATTTATGTACTAGGCCGTACATTTTAAACCTTTTAATCTTCATGCATATTTATTTGGACAATGCCTGATTTCTTTGTGTCATGGTTTGGATTTGGACCAAAATTAATTTTTATCTGAGGTAAAAGACACGTTTTTATATAAGGCATCCGTCAGATGGGTTATGAAACTAATTAATTTGTAATTCAATGAATTTTTGTGCTTTGAAGTGCTAGGAAAAGTTAGATGTTGTTTATTTACACTCTCATGCTTTAAGGTAACTTTGTTCAAAATACATTGCCATGTATAGTACTGTTTCTTTCTTTTTTTGTTTGCTTTGTTCTTTTTCTAGCCCACTATATCTTTTGTTTTGTTTTGTTTTTGTACTTACCATGTTTTTATGGTACACTTTTAATTATTGTTTCAACATAATATTTTTCTTAATAATATTTGTATCATAGTTATTAAAAACGCATATGTTTTTATGATTCTAGAGATGAAAATCGTGTTCAAATGCAATAGAAACAGAAGATAGGTAGAAACATGTAGAAACGCGACTCTAGTTGTAGAAACGTTAAGACTTTAAGACTCTACCTTATTGAGTTATTTGGGTTCAAAAATGAGTAGAGCTAAGAATCTTCAACTTTTTTTTAGACCAAGGTGGATGGCCCAAGTTGCCAAACCCAAAAAAAATTAAAAAACACTTTCAGTTCTATCGTCGCATTAGCTTTATCTCTTGCACAATGACCCATTTGGCCATTCCCTTTTATTCTTTTTGGCTTGATTCTTCATCTGTTGTAGCTGTTGTTTATGTTCTATCCTTAATCTTCCAAATCTTTTTTTAATCTCACCAACACCAAGTAATGGCAATGTATGCATGCTTGCTTTTGAAACTTGGTTTCCTTATTTGTATGTTCATGCATTAATGACAATATGACTCTTTATTTATGGTATTGTTGGAGTTCTAGTAAGTGATAATATTGTGAAATATGAATTTATTAATATATTTAAATAGTTATATTTTTTTATAATTTTTCTCCAAGTTTTTTTTTGTCTTTTTGGTATAATCTTACGATGTTACGACTTTTTACAATTCTACAACTCTAGAAATTAAAATGACTCTAGCTAGAAACACGATTTTAATAACCTTGATTTGTATAACATGTAAATTTATATTATTATCTGATACTCAACAAAATTTTGAATCCTGACCTAGAGCCAGGTATGCAAACTAGTTATTTTTTCTTTTAAGAGTAGTTATTTATATTTTTATCAATAACAATTTGTTCTTTTATCAGTTTATGCTTATTATTTTAGATGAACTAATTTTTTGTTCTTTTATTACAACTTGTTTGTTAGTTTATTATAAGCTCTTTATTCTTTTATTAGTATATATTTATGTTTTTTTTAGTTCATGATTGTTCCTTTAGATGGACTTAATGTTTGTTTTCTTGTTGATAGTTAATTGTTTTTTATTTGCATACATTTGTTTTTTTATCAGTTCATGTTTATTTCCTTAGATGAACTTAATGTTTGTTATTTTATTAGCAACTCTTTATTCTTTTATTTGTATGTGTTTGTTCTTTTATCAGTTCATATTTATTTTTTTAAATTAACTAGATGTTTATTATTTTATTAGTAGCTATTTGCATTTTTATTAGTGACAATTTGTTCTTTTATCAATTTCCTGCATTTTCATTTAGAATAATTAATTTTTTTCTTATTTTCTTATTAGTAGGTATTTGTTCTTTTGTTAGTTTATATTTGTTCCTCTAAATGAATTTGATGACTATTCTTTTATTAGCAGTTATTTATTATTTTATTTATATATGTTTGTTCTTTTATCAGTTCATATTTATTTCTTTTAAACAAACTAGTTATTTGTTCTTTTTTATCAGTAGCTATTTGTATTTTTATTTGTAACAGTTTATTCTTTTATCAGTTGCTACTTAAACGAGGAAGAAATACTTTACATTGTCTTGTTTCAAATTAAATGTAAGAGAGAATTGGTATCATAAATCCACCTAAAAGCAAACAGTAATAGTGAAAAATAAAGAATAAAAAATGAAAAAGGTAGACAAATGGCTTAAAATAACAAGAACAAATAAAATAGTAAAAAATAAAAATTGTATAAAATTGAGAAAAAAATAGATAAACGTGACATATCAAAGAGAAAACAACAATACAAAAAATGAAAAAGAAAATAATAAACCCAAAAAAATAAAGTAGAAAATAAAAATAAAAAAAACCTAGAGGGTGGTTCTGGGGGTTTAAACTCATCCACTCACTCTTTCCCTCCACAAAAGTGCACTAATCACCCCACCCGATACAGATGTTTGTTTCAATTTTGTAACAAAAAGATAAGCAAAGTTCTGTGTTATGGGCATGATTGCTCACTTTCTATGAAATGGGACCAAAATGACAATTATTGAATTGTTTAAGGATGACACATAGTATAAGCCTAGTTCATGCAAGAGAATTGTGAACTTAAACATCTAAATCTAACCTGACCTTAACCAACCTGACGTGAACCCTTTTTCCTATCTCCACTAACAACACCACCGTCTTGTGTCTACACCAGGCTTTAATCTCCCTAATTCATCTTGCCTCATCAGAAGAGCACGCTCATTTGGTGCTTTTTCTAAACAGCACTAGGCTTCAAACGCTCTGTCCAATGCATTCTTTTGCTTTATTCTCTCTTTCACAACCTTCTGTTTGGCGCAAATCGGGAAATTCTCATATTCTCACATGTCCAACATAACGAAGAGTAGTGATGTTAAGAAATCATTGCCACATGATTAGCACAAAAGGAAAAATGGCATAAGTGTTCCATTTTACCAAGTTGAGGAGGCAAGTTGCACCGAGTTCATGTTCAGGGGGTTAAGTGTTTGAGTCATCTGAGTTAGAGGGCCAAAAATGACTTTAGGCCTATTCTTTATGGATAATTTTACTTGTATTGTTCTTTTACTAGTAGTATGTCAATTTAACTAAAAATCTATACGTTCAAAATAAAAACTAGATATTGAAAAGAATTCGAATTAAAAAACTCATGTTATAATGAGTATGATTTTGATAAATTTAAAATTAACATAAATATCAATAATAAATAACTAAAAAATCTCACACTTAAATTTAGGTTAATCAAATAAAATTTTACTTTTTTCTTAATTTTAAGTTGGGCTCTCTTTTATTTTATTTTCTATTATTAAAATGATTAGTTATGAAAACATAAGACTGGACATGCTTCAAAATAATGATATTTTTTCTTATTAAAAAATAATTTACTAAAAACTTACATCTCTTATCAACTCAAATTCCATTTTTTAATGCTAGTTATTTGGAAAATATTAGTTTCTATTTTAGTAATTATGGATTAAATTACTTTATTAAAAAATAGAGCTTCTAAAGTAAATACAACATGCTACAAATCTCAATCATCAATAACAAAAGATATAATCAAAACACAAAACTATATTTAATTTATGTTAACTAATTAATGGTTTAACCATTAACTTAATACAAGAAAAAATAAAAAGAAAATAAAAAATTTGATTAAATTCAAATCAACCCGAACTATAACCAAAAGTAGGCAAATCATAATGACTAAAGTTTTATTTTAGAAAATAATAATATATAGAAAAGCAACAAAAGAAGTTTGGGACCAAGAAAGGATATGGAAAAACTTTCTATATTAAGGGTTTAACAATTGACTTAATAAAGAAATTAAAAAAATGATTTAACTCAGAAATAAATAAATCATGGTAACCAATGCTTTACTTTAGAAGATAGTACATAAAAAATAACAGAAATAATATGGGGACCAAGGGAGCAAATAAAAAGAATTTAGTTAAGTAGTTATTAGATTTGGAGATCAAAATGTCGCAAGGGTTGAACTTGGGGACTAAAATGGGAAAAAAAATAAATCCAGAGACTAAAATTACATTTTATCCAAGAGAAACATGAAACAGACTGACAATGGAAAAATAAAAATACAAGCTTTTATAAACATGATCACCTTGCGAAAAGTGAACGAAACTTTGAAAGGAGTCAATTGCATCTAATAAAAAAAAATTATGGATTTGTTCATGAACAGTGATTTACACTGTTCATAAACAGTGCCCATTTCATGCCATTTAAAATATAGGTATAATGAGAGCTTTTATGAAAGAAAAGAAAAAGTGTCTAGTATGAACATTGAGTATAATCGGCACCTCACTTTGCACCCCTTTACCAAGCCAACTCCGAAGTTGGAACATTTGAAAGCTGTTGATTTGATGCTTCTAAAGTGCTAGTTGGAATATTGATCTTCTTACTTTCTTATTCTACTTTCTTGTTCGAATATAATTCAAATTCCTATTAGTTTGAAGCACGTTTTGGATATTTTCACATGAGGGGCAGAAGCAAAAGGCATATACACGGTGAAGTCAAGCTACCACATCCAATATGCCATCCTTCACCATGATCACAGCATTTCTCCTTAGGAACAATCACACTAGAGAACATTCTGGCATCCCAAACTTCTTCCAAAACTGAAGAATTTTTTGTAGCGAGTACTCTCCAGCAGACTTTTAACTTGGGACAATCTCTAGCAATGTCGCATCATAGTGTAGTGCTCTTGTCCAGCATGTGATTCTTCAAACGAATCAATTGAACATATTTTGTATTTTTGTCCTTTCACACAAGCTGTATTGTGGGCTATTGGATTGGACGAAATTCGAATAAACCTTCCAACAATAAAGGACATCTTTTGTGTTACAAATGGCACCTTCATGAAGAATGATTGGCATTGTCTCCTTTCAATTTGCTATCATATTTGGAAGAACCAAAATCAACGTATTTTTTAAGGGACATGCCGTTCTTTAGCATCCATGCTACGAATTATCTAGTATTGGATGCAGACAGAAGGTGCCCGATTGCGCACTATTCATGGACCAAATAAGTTAGTTCTTAATGTAGTTAATTGGTCATCACCACCTACTAGGACCATCTCTATCAATGTTGATGTTGGAATTTTTGCATCATACGGTTTGGCAGGAATTAGGCTAATGGCTCGAGACTCTATTTCTTCAATTTTTTTCGCAATTTCTCATGCTATTCCTTATGTCAACGATATCTCCTATTTGGAATCTTGTAATCTAGAAAACTCTTCTAGGAGCACATACTAGAAGTTGGAGGAAAGTGATTATCTAATTAGACTCTAAAGTTATAGTTGCCTCACTTTTCAATACACCAGCCCATCAATTTATGCATATGGCATGGTATTGGATGATTTTATAGCACTACCTAAAGCTTTTGATTCTTGTAATTTCATTCATGTACCTAGATCCACAAACTTTGCTGCTCACTGCTTGGCCTCATTGTCAAGAGGCTTTTCCAGTCGGGTAGAATAGCACTAGCCTTAACTGAAAAACTTTATAGACGCTTTTTTGCTTGATTCTTAATGATATCTATGCATAATTTTGAAAAAAAAAAAAAACACATGAGAGCATCGAGCATGTGGTGATAGACATAGTCTATACAACATAACCTATTTGGTCATTGCCTAAGCCTCATGCCCCCATCCCATCCCAACACAAATTGGTCATGCAAAGTGAAAAAAAACTCCGATGAGTAATCGCACAGCCTATGATCCAAATAGAAGGAAGAGCTTAGCTTCTACTACTTTTGTTGTTCTTGTTTCCATCATCTAACCCATCATTTCCGAACAAAAGTAGCAACAAATCCCAAAGATAGTGGCAAAGCTTCTGCCTTGATCCTATGCTGGTCATGCCTGTGAAAAAAATAGGTAACTTTCATTCTCTTTATTTCATTATCTTCCAATGGTCCTTTCCTAAGAGTCTCACCCTTTTGCTACCTGTAGTCTTTGTTTGCGACTGATCCTGAGAAATTTGTGAAAGCTAAAACCAAGCCCATTGAATTCAACACAATCCTATTTTGCGTTTGTCAATATGCTCCACTGAAGACCACTGCCTTCTTTCTCTGAGTTTAGTTGGTTGTTTAGTGCCACCATAGGGAGGAAGTATCATTTGATTGTTATTTCTATATCTCGAGAGCTTAAATTTGCTGGGATCAAACATGACTTCTACTCTCTTATTATTTTGCTCAATTATTTCTGCCATACTTGCTGCCTCAATTTTGCGCACTCTATATTGGGGAAAATATTGAAGATTGCTTTGCAGTCCAATATTGTTACTTTTAATTCCCTTATCAATGGGCTTTATATTGATAGGAAGATTGTTGAATTAGTAAAGTTGCTTGGCAAGATGATTAGTGTGGGTTGTCAGCTTGATTTGATCACTTACAATACTATTGTAAATGGCCTTTACAAATAATGGAACAATGATGAAGCTCTAGAGGTTCTAAGAAAGATGGAAAAAATAGGCATCCTTCTAAATAGGGTGCATACAACACTATAATTGACAGTCTTTGTGAAGGTCAACTCATGACTGAGGCCAGAAGTTTGCTATTTGAAATAATTGGCAGAAGTATTCAGCTTAATGTTGTTACATATAGTTCCTTAATTCACACTTTATGTAATGCAGGCCAACAAAATAATGCTACTATGTTACTAAATGAAATGATGGCTAAGGGCATTAAGCCAAATGCTGCCACACATAACATATTGGTGGATTCATTATGTAAAGAGGGTATAGTTTTTTAGGCTCAACATATAGTTACAAGAATAAGGAAAAAAGGCTCCCTCCTAATATCATTACTTATAATGCTTTTTTTTTTTTGATATTGTTTGTTGGGTCAAATGGATGAGGCAAAACGAGCGTTTGATTTCTTGAGTAACATTGGTCTTGCACCTAACCTGATTTGCTATAGTACCTTGATTGATGGATATTGTAAATAAAAAAATATGGATGAGGCAATGCAACTATTTCATGGAATGTGTTGCAAAGAATTAGTTCCCATTGGGAGACTTTCTGATGCTTAAGATCTTCTTAAAAAAATGTGTTCCAATGGCCAGGTTCCTGACTTGATAACTTGTGGTGTTTTGCTAGATGGCTTATGCAAGTATGGAAAATTAGATCATGCCTTAACCATGTTCAAAGCAATGAAAAATAGTGGGATGGAACCATACATTATTATCTACAATATTGTAATTGATGGCATGTGTAAAGGGGGAAAACTTGGAATTGCTAAAGAATTGTTCCATCAACTTAATATTCAACAATTACAACCTAATGTTCACCCATACACTACAATAATTAAGGGATTCTTTAAAAAAGGTCAATCAACTGAAGTGTATGGTATATTTAGGAAAATGGAAGGGGATGGTTGTGAACTTGATGATTGCTCTTACAACAAGATGATCGGAGAATTTATTCTTGTTAATGACATATCAAAAGCGATGGAGGTGCTCAAGGAAATGCTTGCAAAGGGATTATTTTGTGGATACATCAACAACAAAGATATTACTTGATCAATTGCCTTCCACTGGTGTAGATTCACATTGTCCAGATCTTGTTCATTTTTTTCCAAAGATGAAATGGAAATGTGAGATATATTTTCCTTTTAATAATGCCATTGAATTATGTTATAGAGTGTATAGTTGTATTGCTTGAATATAGCAATTGATTAGGATTCTAATCAGTCCACCTTCTTACTATAGAATTTCTTCCTAATATAGGATTGATACGTTTGTATATAAATATAGCCTAGAATGATGAATAATATGCAAGTCAGAATATTTTTTCCCTTACTTCTGATTTCATGGTATCAGAGCTCTAAAATTGAGGTTTGTTCGTCTATTGGAAAGTAGTAGATTAGGGTTATAGTTTAGGTCACCCATCTAGAGTGGCATCCTGTTCTCACCTTTGACCTAAGAAAGAACTCTAGCTACCGATTGGCTTGTCATGAAAGTCTGGCCACTGAAATCAAAGTGTGTGATGACACATGCCAGCGTGTAGCTTGCCGGAAAATCTTTCGATCTTTGGTTTTTGGTTCACCTAAGTTTGTACATCCTCTGTGTATGCCTAGTGGGGTCAACATCCATATGGGTGTATGATCTTCTTTGAAATAGGTTCAAGTTTTTCAATTTCTTCAACTTTCGTTCCCTATGTTATTCTGCATCTGATATAATAGGTGATAAAAAGATAGTGGTTATATTTGACGTAATTTTAATGATGTAAAAAATCACAAAACATAAACTCAATGGGTCCAATTATTTGCATTGGAGTAAGACTGTTTACCTTTATCTGCAGAGTATTGACAAAGATGATCATATAACTAAGGATCCACCAAGAAATGATTCCAGGTAGGCATGGCTGAGAGAAGAAGCTCAGTTATTCTTGCAAATACGAAATTCCATTAACAGTGAGGTAATTAGGTTGGTCAATCACTATGAATTTGTTAAAGAATTAATTGATTATCTAGAATTCTTGTATTTTGGGAAAAGAAATATTTCCCTCATCTATGATGTTTGCAAAGCTTTCTACCATGCAGAAAAATGAGACAAGTCTTTCATGGAGAACTTCATGGATTTCAAGAAGATGTATGAGGAGCTCAATATGTTGCTGTCATTTAGTACTGAAGTGAAGGTTCAACAAAGTCAAAGGGAGCAGATGGCTGTTATGAGCTTTTTTGCGAGCCTTCCTTTTGAATTTAAGACTGCTAAATCCTAGATTCTTTCTACTTCTGAGATCTCCTCCTTACAAGATGTATTCAGTAGAATACTTCGCACAGAAAGTACTCCACCTGTTCAGTTCAATGGGGCACTTGTTAGTCGAAATAATAACTATGAGAATGGGCGATCACAATTCAAATAATAGAGGAAATGAGTCAAACAGTTTTGAGACTCAGGGTTTAAAAGTAATTGTGTGTCAATATTGCCACAAGCCAGGACATTTTAAATGTGGTTGTAGAAAGCTTCAAAACAGAAATTAGAGAACTCAATCAACCCATATTGCGTCCACAAATGACACACCTGAGAAATTAGTTCTCGTTTCTACAGATGAATTTGCCAAGTTCTTTCAGTACCAAAAGTCATTAAAATATTTACCTATTCAAATCACTGTTATTGCTTATTCAGGTAAACCAAATGCTTGTCTTATTTCCTCATCATCCAAATGGGTCATTGATTATGGTGCCACAGATCATATGACATGTAAATTTAGTCTATTTTCTACGTTTAAGTCACATACATTAACCTCTAATGTTACCTTGGCCGATGGATCATCATCTCATGTTCTTGGGTAAGGCGCAATCACCCCAACCCCTTCTCTTCCTTTGTCATTTGTTCTACATTTACCTCAATTATCCTTTAATTTGATTTCTATTAGCCAACTTACTCATAATCTTAACTGCAGCATCACATTTTTTTTCCTAATTATTGCTTATTGCAAGATCATTTGATGAAGAATATTATTGGTAGAGGACATGAATCTAGAGGATTCTACATTCTTGACCCACAGACACCCCAAATCCATTGCTTGTTCTGGTGTCCCTTCTCCGTTTAAGGCACACTATTGGTTAGGCATCCCCCTCTTCCCTTACTAAAAAAATTTGTCCACAATTTAGTAAGGTGTCTTCATTAAATTGTGAGTCATGTCAATTTGCTAAACACCATCATCTTAGTTCTAGTCCAAGAGTCAATAAAAGAGCTAGTTTTCCTTTTGAATTAGTCCATTCTAATATTTGGGGTCCTTGTCTAGTTCGATCTAAAACTAGATTCAAGTATTTTGTTACTTTTGTTAATGATTTTTCTCAAGTGACTTGGTTGTATTGAATGAAAAATCATTCTGAGTTGTTTCTTATTTTTTTGCCTTTTGTGCTAAGATTAAAACTCAATTTGATGTGTTTGTTCATACATTGAGGAGCGATAATACTAAAGAATATTTTTTAGAATCTTTTCAAACTTACATGATTCAACATAGTATTCTTCATCAAACTTCCTATGTCGATACACCATCTCAAAATAAAGTTGTAGAACGAAAGAATTGACACTTTCTTGAAACTTCAAGAGCCCTTTTATTCCAAATGAATGTTCCTAAAACATTTTGGGCTGTTGCAATTTTAGCAACATGTTTTCTAATTAATCGCATACGTTCGTCTGTTCTTCAAGGTGAGTCCCCATATAATATCCTTTTTTTTCCCGTTAAGACATTATTTCCTATTGAACCTAAAATATTTGGAAGTACTTGTTTTGTTCGGGATGTCCGTCTGCATGTCACTAAATTAGATCGAAAATCTTTGAAGTGTATCTTCCTTGGCTATTTTCATCTTCAAAAAGGATATAGATGTTATTGTCCTAATTTGAATCGATATCTAATCTCTGCTGATGTTACTTTTTTGGAAGACACTCCATATTTTCTAGGATCTATGTCAACATCTCAGGGGAAGGATGATGATTTGTTAGTCTATACTATCACATCTTCTAAACCTGTCTTTGAACCAGCTCCTGGTAAGCTTAACATCATGTTTACTCTCGATGACAAAACCCTCATGATACGTGTCCTATGCAAGCTCCTTTATCATCAGATCCAGTTCCAAGTGATGATCTTCTTATTGCCCTTTGTAAAGGTAAACATCAATGCACTCACCCAATTTCATTTTTTGTGTCTTATAAGCACTTGTCATCATCTTATTATTCCTTTATTGCATCCCTTGATTCTATTTATCTTCTGAAAAGTATTCATGAAGCCCTATCTCATCCTAGATGGCATAGTGCAATGATAGAGGAGATGAATGCCCTAAAAGACAATGGTACTTGGAACTTGGTAAACTTACTTGTAGGAAAGAAGTCTATTGGGTATAAATGGGTATTTGCGGTTAAAGTAAATCCTGATGGGTCAGTGGCTCAATTGAAAGCCCATCTTGTTGCTAAGGGCTATGCTCAAGTTTATAGTGTGGATTATTTTGACACCTTTTCCCTTGTTGCTAAGTTAACATTATCCAGATTACTAATCTCTATGGCAGCCACCCACAATTGGCCTCTGCATCAGCTAGATATAAAAAATGTCTTCCTTCATAGAGATCTTCAAGAAGAGGTGTATATAGAGCAACCTCCCGATTTTGTTGCTCAAAGGGAACATGGGAAAGTTTGTCATCTTCATAAGTCTTTGTATGGTTTAAAACAAAATCCTCATGCCTGGTTTGGAAAATTTAGGCAAGCAGTTGAGAAGCTTGGGATGAAGAAAAGCAAATCTAATAACTCTATCTTTTACAAACAATCTAAAGCTAGAATCATTCTATTAGTCATGTATATGGATGATATTGCCATTACTGGGAACAATGCTACAGGTATTTCATCTTTTAAATCCTTTCTTCATGTTCAGTTTAACACAAAAGATTTAGGGATGTTAAAGTGTTTCTTGGGAGTTGAGGTAACAAGAAGTAAAAAATGAATCTTTTTGTCTCAAAAGAAATATGTGCTTGCCTTATTGTCTAAGACAGGGAAATTAGGGGCTAAACCATGTAATACTCCAATGGTCCCTAATTTGCAACTTACGAAAGATGGTGAACTGTTTGAAGATCCTGAGAGATATAGAAGATTGGTTGGGAAGTTGAATTATATGTGTGTGACTTATCCTAATATTGCATATTCGATTAGTGCTGTGAGCCAACATATGTCTTCTCTGACAATTGATCATTGGGCAGCTATAGAACATATTTTGTGTTATTTGAAAAATGGTCCTGGACATGGCATTTTGTATAAAAATCATGGTAACACCAAAATTGAGTATTTTTCGAATGCTGATTGGACAAGATCTAAGAAAGATAAAAGATCTACTTCCGGTTATTATGTCTTTGTTGGAGGAAATCTGGTCTCATGGAAAAGTAAGAAGCAAAATGTTGTGTCTTAGTCAAGTGCTGAGTTAGAGTACAGAGCTATGGCACAATCTGTGTGTGAAGTGAAGTGGATATATCAGCTTTTGAATAAAGTAGGCCTTAGGGCCTCAATACCAACCAAATTGTGGTGTGATAACCAAGCTACTCTTCAAGTAGCTTGCAATGTTGTATTTCATGAACGAACTAAGCACATAGAAATTGATTGCCATTTTGTTCATAATAAAATATAGAAAGGTTTGATTTTCACTGGATATGTAAGAACAGAAAAACAACTGGGAGATATTTTCACCAAGGCTCTAAACAGAGCTCGGGTTGATTATCTTTGTAACAAGCTGGGCAGGATTAACATCTATGCTCCACCTTGGGGGGATTGTTATAGAGTGAATAGCTGTATAACTTGATTATAGGAATTACTCAAGATTCTAATTAGTCTTCCTTCTTAGTATAGAATTCCTTCCTAATATAGGATTGATACGTTTGTATATAAATATAGCCTAGAATGATGAATAATACGCAAGTTCTCCCTCAATTCTGATTTCAAATTACTTATGTGTTTTTTTTATCAATACGAACACTTGTCACTGATAATAAAAAATTGACTGTCTCCTTTTAATTTTATATTTGTTTCTCACATTTGACTTTCAGGAATGAAAACAAGTAGTCAGCCTTCTAAGGATCCCATTGTCCTGTAAGTTAAAAGCAGTTATTTTCCTGTTCTTAACAGAATTAATTTTGGCTCCATCGTTCAATGATGAAATTGAGAATGATAATAGCTTACGTGTTTCATGGCCTGTTTCATCTTCTGTCTTATTTTCACATACTGTAACTTCCGATTGAGTTATCTCATTGCCATTGTTGAGTGTGAACCATGATCCATTTCTTGTATTGGTTGGATAACTTGAAGGAAAAGTGACATTTTCCTAAATTTCTGAAGTCCCTAATGTCTGTTTCCTGAGCTGATGATTCTCTACATGTGCAAATATTTTCGTGTACTACAGCACCCACATGTTTCATAATTGGTAACTGTCCATTTGCTGATAACTTGTTTAGCTCAAGACTACAGCAAATGATTTGCAGTCAAATGCAAAGCACAATAGTTATGCCTAAGTTGTTTGTGTTGGTCTCCTCCTCTTTATGGTTGTGTCTTTTCTTGGCATATACCTGGATTGGTGAGTGTGGATTCTGTAGATTTCATGGCTATCATGCAAGGTTTTGAGACTGCAATGCCTGGTGCAAGTTCCCTACAGCTGTCTTGGAGTCATTTAGAGAAGGCGCTGAGGCTTCCTATATATTGGCTGGATCAGATGGGTCGAAAAAATCCCCGTTTACTGGACTAGTGTCAGTGCTCCCGAAAGGCATTGGTGCCTTTGGTTTACATAGTCTGATTGCCTGGAATATGAGAGCTGATGGTAAGAAACTATTCTGTGGGTCAAATGGATCTCTGCTTACTATTTTAAGGGAAGTCGTATTTGGCACATGAATGCTGGTGATGATGCCATTTCTTTGTGGAAACACATTCTGTTTTGCTGGGACATAGTTAGTGATCTTGTGCTGGTGGAGATGTGAGGTGTAGATATATACCCACTTGCTCATTCTTGTGTCATGAGGACTTTGATGTTGTGCAGCGGAAGAGTTTGGTTACACCCCTTCTCCCCCCACCTGCCTGAGCACTCTATGGCTTGTGGGTTTACCATGGTAAATAATCTTGCAACAAACAAATATTGGGAAAGTTTGCTGTGTTGAGCTTTGGAGTTTGTCCATTATGTTTAAATGAGGATGGTGGCAGAGATCTTCATTTTTTCTTTTCTCTCTTGCAATTAGTTTTCCAATTCGATTTTGGAACAATATGTTGCAGGCTGTGGACTAGTATTTGGTTGTTGAAAGTGGACAGGGCCAAATCAAGGAAAGCAGCTATGGGGAGGAGATCATTCTGCAGCTTCTCTTATATTTTGACTGGCTGGAGTGCAAGAAATAGGGTTCTCCAGAGGAATGCAAACTCTGGCAGAGGTTATATAGCACAAGTACAGATTTTACTAGTATTTTAAATATCATTGTAATTAAAATACTTCTGATTGCCTAAAGAAAATAAGTAAATAAATTATAAATAAATCACTTAGTAAAAGATCTTGTTTTGTTCCCCTACAGGAGCAATTAACATATCAATCAAGTGAGCTTGGAGCGACAGAAGGGGCAAGAATCCCTCTTCAGCAACCAGGTGAAGATACAAGTCTCATGGAAGACATGAGAGCAGTGAGTCTGGATGAGCTTGGCCGCACCTGATGATAGTCTCTCCAAGCACACAACGCATTCGCCCGTCTCATCCTCGGGATCCCTCTCCCTAAACTTCATCCTTGCCTCCCAGACGATTTCCAACTCAACCTCCATCGCAACCCCGCCGGAACCGGCTCTCTCCGACTCCTTCTTTGCTTCCTCCACCAGCGGCAGCGCCATCTTCAAAGCGACATCGTGGCGTTCGTCAAGGTCCAAGATCATGCGGTGGCGAGCAAGTATAGGTAGAAGAAGATTTGCAAAGGATAGAGGAGACTCGACGAAGTGGAGCGGAACGTACAGGACGAGCGGAAAGGCCTGTTCCGCGTCTGGGAAGCGTTTCTTGTACCGCATGTTAATGGAAAAACTGGCCCGTTTTTGCCCAGACTGAATCGCCGGCGTTGCTTTCGCAGACACCTTCACTTGGTAGGGGGCCATCGGAGAAAGGATGAATACTCGCGATGATCGTTGATGCTGGCTTACTTCAGATTTGAATAACTCAAACGTTTATTATTTCTATCTCAACCTAACTTGGTCCAGAAGAAACCAACCACGAAGAATCAGTATCCGACTCGGATTTCAAATTCGCATGAATTTGGATGGATAAATTGTATAAGAAGTCCCAAACCTGTGCTCAAAATTTCACACTCATCCCTAAAATATGAGATCTCTTGCAACAAAAAGTGGCTCCTCTGAGTGGTGGATTCCGGAATTTTTATTTTTTAGGGGTCCTTAATTGGCTGTAATTTCATATGATATTTTGATTAGTAATATTTCTTTCATCATAATATTGCACAATGTTTCAAAGTAAATTACATTTGCTTAACTCTCAATATGTTAATCTGACACAATATATCGCCTCGCACTTTATTGTGCGATAATTATATGGTACCAAATTTAATTACCATAAAACCACAAGTAAATTAGTTAATTTTACCAACATTAATTGAAAATCAACTTCACTTGTTTAATTAGTACTAAAAAGAACTAACATACTTGAGTGCTTTTTTAGCTATTTTTTAAAAAAATATCTCAGAACTAGCATACTTTAAGAAAGGTTTCTACATTTACTCGCATGGAGAGTGTCATCATCATATAGTGAGCATGAACAAAGGAGACATCACACAGTCTGCTGATGATGTCCCGATTATATCTTGAGACAGTTTAACTAAGTTTGAATCTACTAAACATAACTTATACAAAACATTAGGTCATTTGGTATTGAAATAGGAGACTTCAAAGAGAATTTGATTCTTGGTTATGACTATTCACTACTAGAAAAAGCCGATTTAGCGACGGTCATTAGCGACGGTGTGTCGTCGCTATGTAAGACATAGCGACGACACACCGTCGCTAAATGGTGTGTTGCTAATCTACTCGCCGCTAATTAATTTACGACGGCTACCGTCGGTAATTAGCGACGGCCAAACATTGCTACCAAGACCGTCACTAATTTTTCGGTGGTTAGTCGGCCGGCAACTTAGTGATGCGTAGCCGTCGCTAGTTAGTGACGCATAGCCGTCGCTAGTTAATGACGAGTAGCCGTCGCTAGTTGGTGAAGTTAGTGACGCGTCACCGTCGCTAACTTGTGACACTTGACTACCCCTACATACTGCGTATAATTTTCCACCTAAACCTATACCATACGTATCCATTCTATACAACCCGAGCACAAAACTTGTTTCAAGTTAGTGACGTGGACCCGTCGCTAGTTAGTGACGCGCACCCGTCGCTAGTTAGTGACGCGTAACCGTTGCTAGTTAGTGACGCTTTGCCGTTGCCAATGTCTACTAATAATTTTTTTCACCTTCCTTCCTCTGTACGTGTCTATTCCTTACAACCCAAACACAAAAGTTGCTCCCAGTAATCAATTGTAACGTGAAACACGTCCAAACATCAGAAACATCACAATTGATATTTAGAATGCATACAGTGTCACAATGTATTTTTTGCATCTCTAAAATGTTAATAATTATAGTCAAACAAGTTAATGGAATATTTTTCTACCGTAATGACAACCAGTTTTACGACTATTAGTACCTAACCATCAGACTCTGGTGCAGCTGGCGGATTCTTCCCTATTGCTTGCCAAATGGCTGCCAACTGATCTTGGTGTCTTCGCTCCATCTGTGCTAATTGATCCTGATACCCCCTCTCCATCTGTGCAGTACGCCTATCCATGTCCTCTTGTACCTATGACTGCAACTGACTCATTCTTTGGGAGACTTTCTCCTCCACCCGACGGTCAACCTCATTCTGGAATTGAGATGTCTGAGTGAATGAGATTGGTGCACTAGACCCATCACCGTAGTACGAACGATGACGATGACCAGGCACCAAATGACTCTCAAAACCCATTCCTGTGATGCGGCCCTTTTTTTTCCCCCCAGCAATCTCTGCAAACACCAATGCCTCATTGAACTCAACCTCACCATCTGCACGCTGTGTTATTTCCTCTACCTCTGCAATATATTGAGCTTGTATAATGCTCGATGTTAATCAAGCAAGCAACGGTAGTATATGTAATTTCTTTTTAACCACTATTAGCAAGTTCGTTCATACTGACCTCAAAATTTTCCATCTTCTTATTAACCTTCTTTCCATCTTTCTTTGTGTAGCACTTGTTCCATGGTTTGAAGAAGCCTGGATCGTGTTTATCCAGATCTGCCTCCTTCTGCATAGTAATATTCAGACATAATTTTTTACTTACATACTTATTGTGACAAATTTCAAAGAACTGAAATTTTTATTTTCTTACCATCTTCAGCCTATGTCCTGAAACTGCAACTCTACCTCCAGCACAATTTGCCATTTCTTCACCAGATGCACATCTAACCTGTCTCATCCTAGATGACATCTCCTTGAATTCAGGTGAAGCCCACCAAGCTTCAAGTGCCTCAAATGTCTCTGTCGTCATCCAATTTGCTTTTTCTTTTCGCTTCGTCAGATCTGTCTCTCGTCTTATTTTTTCATATGACTGCATCAACCGCCTCTTTCCCAATTTACAAAAAATGGCAAATATCCGATTATGATCAGAAGGGTCCCACGAACATCTAGTCTGAAAATTATGAACAAATTCAATTTTAGTGAGCTACGCTATATAATACTTGTAATATCTTTCAATGAATCTAGCAACCTGGAATACGCTAAACCATTGGTCAACAGCTCCGGCCATGGCAGCTTCCTCCCATGACCTATATGGTCCATGAAAATGACCCTTTACGCAATAAGCAATCTAGTCCTGTGTAGCGTATGGAACGAAGCTAGACAATGAAAACATATATCAATATTGTCAACAAGTAGTGCAGAAAGTTAGAACAAGATAACAAAAGGAGGTTTACTAATTACCATACCATGTATCAGCATAAGGTGATATGTGAATACGTCGGGATAGCACACCACCAGATCGGTCGGGGCTCAAAGAATCTATGCCACCATCTAAGGAGTCTTGCTGATCAGAGGACTCGTGGGAGTGACCTCTAGGCAATCTACTCTCAGTTGGTGTACCTCCACGCTGACTTGAGTGCGATGATCTTGAGCCTCCACGCTCCATTGAAACACCCGTGTCCGGTACAATCGTATCGTTTGGTGGTGATGGTCCATGTATAGGATGAGTCATATCAACAACCGTATGCCTCGACGACTGCTTCCCTCCACTACTGCTCAATGCTCTAAGGCCAATAGCATTTGCAAAGTCTTTCACCAGGTTCTTCTTTGACAGTCCCCGCCTTCTATACTGGTTTGCTGGGGTACCGACATCATCTTCTCTTTCAGCCATTTGCACAATACTGTAACAATTCATTATAAGCATAACAATATTGACTTTATAATTCAGAATAGTTCATCTACTTACTGGTTGTTCACATGGTGTATATTATAACGACGATACTGATAAAACATAAATAAAAAATATTACAACAGAATTTCTAGTTTGGAATACAATGTTAAACATCATTAGTATCATTTTCTTCATCTTCGGTTTCTAATTCATCGAGTTCAACTTCACTCTCCTCATCATCCTCCGTGGTTGTTGTGTCTTCATCCTCTATCTCATCTTCTTCCATCACATCATTAGTTTCACAGATCTCGTCATCAACAGTTTCACCCACATTTATATCACCTAGATTGTCAATTGGGTCATCATGAATCACTTGTGGAAGACGCTCCCTGACTGCTTCTTGAAAAGCCTCAGTTTCTTCAATTATTTCATAATTGACAATACGTCTTGGCTTTATCTTAAGAACTGCCCACCAACCAACCTTCTCTTTTGACTTACTTGGGTAAGGAGTGTAATACACTTGATCCGCTTGCGATGCAAGAATAAACGGATCATACTTAGGGTACCTCCGGTTGCAACGTACTTCAACAATTCTATATTGTTTATGAATGCGTGTCCCACATTCTGGTGTCGTGTCAAACCAGTCACACCTAAATAACACCACGTTCTTATGAGGCATTCCAGGGTACTCCAGTTGAATGATTTCTTGAAGTACTCCATAGAACTCAGTCTCAACATTATTGGTTGATGCAGTGTATTTTAACCACACTCCACTGTTATACATTGATTTGCCCTCACCCCATGCAACAGTCCAGAACTTGTATCCATTTACGAAAAATACAGGCCAGCACTCAACGCGCCATGAAGGCCCACATGCTACATCCCATAGCATTTGACTTAATTCGCCATTACCACTGTCACTCATCTACAGGAAGTGAAACAATGTTGTTAGAGTCATTGGTGTACTTTATAGTGATATGTGAGTAACACGACTTACATAATGTTGTAGCCATGTTGCGAAATCCTTTTCAATTCTCTCATCAACTTCTAAGTCAGATATGTTTGGTGTCATCAGATGCAAGAATTCAACAAACTTTCTGTTCTCAAATCACAAAATTACGTGGTAATAAGTTAGTAATTTGGTAAACCTATGAACATAACTGATCAAATTATATGCATTTACTACGTACGTGATATATGGTTTTATCTCATCACAGTTGAGCAGGATATACAATGTTGCAGCTTGCAGCTCAAAATCATTCAGAAACCGATACTTCGACTGTCCATATGGACGTCCAGGATATGTGAATATTTTCCACAACGTTCCATCTTGTGTAACTTGCCCACCATCATCATTCCTTTGAACCCTATTACCCATTCGGGGAATGTGGGACTCAAAATAGTATGAGCAAAAGGTTGATGTCTCCTCGATCAAGTAGGCATTGCATATCGACCCTTCAACACGAGCCTTATTCGAGACTCTATGCTTAAGATTCCCTAAACACCTGCTTATTACAGAGCGTGTTACGAAGCATATTAACTGACATTAAGGTGGATATTATTAAATTAAAGCTTACCGCTCAAACTTGAACATCCAACGATAATGAACAGGTCCACCAATTAATGCTTCATATGCCAAGTGGACAGGTAAATGTTCCATAGAGTCGAAGAAGGCCGGTGGGAAAATCCTCTCCAACTTGCATAGTATTATTGGGATGCTAGTTCGTAGAGACTGCAGATCATCAACATGTAATTCAGGCAAGCAAAGATCCTGGAAGAATTGGCTCAATTCAGTTAATGGTTTCCATATGTTCTCCGGGAGTGCCTGAAACACGATGGGAAGTAAGCGTTGCATAAATACATGACAATCATGACTTTTCATTCCAAACATTCTTGTCGAGCTATTGTCAATACACCTGCTGAAGTTTGACGCGTACCCATCTGGAAGTTTGAGGGACTTTACCCACATTAACACATCAGACCTTTGCTTTTCGGTCAGTGTGAATGCAGCCTTAGGTTTGAATACACCCCCACCTTCTAAGTCAATCACATTCAACTCTGGCCGTTTACACAGTATCTCCATATCTCTACGTGCCTTGACGTTGTCTTTCATTTTATTCTTCATATCCATGATAGTGTTGAATATATTGTCAAAGAC